>JAQFVV010006203.1:9783879-10983879 GCA_028023455.1 Epiperipatus broadwayi
ATAAAATATAAGCATCATACAGTAATATACTTCATTTAATGTTTCATTGTAAAAATATGCATTGCTTTATCAAAATGTTATCAATTTATGAAAAATCGAAGGTATCAAAAGTAATTGAAAATACAAATTATGAATATCTTTTATCACCAAAAATATTTCAAAAATATTTAGGAAAAATTATGATTTCTTTGTTATATTCACCATCAAAATTATGCATTCAACATCATTTGTATTTCTTCACAATATCAAAAACCTCTCTTGCCTTCTTCTAAACAAATCATCTTTTCTAAAATTATCCATTATTCGTCTTTCAAAAATACTATACTACACAATGTTTTACAAATGAAATTTAAATAGCAATACAATCTATAGGTCATGAAGGAATAACTAGATTAAAGAATCAATAGTATAAAATAATTCAACAAAATCACATGGAAATTAATGTGAAAAAATAACAGGTATGAATTCATCTAATACCGTTAAAAATAATGTCTTGGCTATCTTTCAGCTCTTACAAATCATTAAAATATAATTATTGAAAAACACTGTCCATGGAAATAAATACAAAGTACGGGGCTACATTATCTGTATTTGCATAATAACCTCTTAGATATAATATAGACTAATTATCCTATCTTCTTAACACATCCTACTATATAAGTATTCAAGGTTTCATTATTTTACTCCCTTGTCACTACCATTTAAATAATCTCAAATAGATTTAGACATTTAATATTGTAAAATAACTAAGCAAATTTCCCAATAATAAACAAAGTTACATATCACTTTATCCAACCATGACTTCTATAAGAAAAGGTTTCACATACAAACTTATCTACAAATGCAAATGAGATTTTATTTTAAAATATTCATTCAATATTTATGTCTTGAAAATAAGTATCATATGGTTTATCTAGCAAAGGAATCATATCAAAATTATGATCATTTTATAGTTATAATGAACTTTATAATATAAAAATGAAAAAAAATACATGCACATTTCTCATAGCTTATATCTCTTATAAAAATCTATATATGTTATCAAATCACACATCCATATGTTCATTTATTCATGTAACATAATATAAATATCATTAAAATTCGAAGCAACTTTAAGAAAATACACATTGCATAAAATAATTCCAATAACTATTATTACCCAATGTGACTTTATTATTTGTAAATCACATTTTTTCAATGTTTTCTGGTCCAGTTTTATATAACATATAAAAATTAAAATACCATCCATACTACATTCAGTGCAAACTAATGCACTTTAAAATGTTTTAAAAGAAAAAATGGTACTTGTAACTTTTGACCCATGTGGCCACCAGAGGCGCTCGGGGTCAACCACAGAAATACTTAGAGTAGGGGCCCCAAATGCAGCATTGCAAATTCCAGCCAAAAGGTGGTGCTGTTCACAATGCGTATGCACAGGAACATTCCACCAGCTGGCTGGCAGCAAAGATGCCTTCTTGGAGGCGCTGGTCACAGTGCATAAGCCCATTTAGATTACATCATCTGCTACCAGCAGATACCAAGAACCTAGGTGGCACTGATTGCTGTAAACACATTTAGCTTATGTGTCATCTGCTAACAGCGACTACCAAGATTCTAGCCCACTACATGGTGCTGTTTCTCCACGGTTACACACGGAAAAACTACACACTGATAGAGTTTATGTACATACTACTTAAAATATGAATGGTGTATAATGTACAGGTGTGAATAATTAAGAAGCTACAATTATTTAAATATTCTTTCATACTTAATAGTATCACATGCTAGTTCACAGTTTTATAAATGGATGTAATTTTAAATTATTTTTTTTTAAAAATCGATCTTTTTTTTTTTAATTATTTACTCTATGTCAAAATGTTATATACAAGTCGAGCGGTGAAATTTGCTATCATGGCCACTTGAATGGCATCATAGATTTACACATGAAAGTATGCTAAAATTATCGCTTAGAAATCCTCATAATTATTCATAAAATATTTTATTAATCTATAAGTCAATTCTAAATTTAAAAATCGATCTTTTTTTTTAATTATTTATTCTAAAAGTGGTTGTTTTTTTTTTAAATTAAAAAAAAAATGTAATTTTTATGACAATCGGGTTTTTTTTAAAAAAAACTAATTTTTTCCCCCTTCTTTCAAAACTACTGACATTCCAAAGACAAAATCTAATATATTAATAGGGGCCTTACTAATGAATAGCTATGGTCAATTAGTGAATTGGATTGATTTAATGAGACAGAAACCAATATATGATGAATTATATTTATTGACAATTTCATATATACTTGATATAACTCATTACTTAGCATTGGATAATGCATGCAGGCATTTTATTTACTAAACAATATTACTCTAGGCCATTTAGCAAAATAAATTTGTGGCTATTATTTAATTGCGCTAATTTTATGCTATATAATAAATCACTACATTCCACTTATTAGTTATGCCCTTTCATCATCAGTTCAAATGGCTATTATACATGTAATCAAACCAAGTCTGGAGTGAAGTTCAATAATACATCCGATTATGATAAATTTATATATTAAATATGGGCATATAAAGCCTCATAGATAGCTTTAGATCGAACAGGTTTCCAAGAATGCTTCTGTTCAACACCGAAGATTGCATATTATGGAGGTAGAGTTGGCTATAAAGATTTTACTAATAAGCTACGCACAAGTAAAATATAATAATAAAGTGGCTCCATCTTATATATATATAAAAAAACAGCACAACGATAAAATATTGATAAATTTCACATCTGCCAAGCCAAAGTATATTATAAATTAAATACCATACATTAAATGAACACTAGTTTTGTCAGTGGTATTAAAAGGGCCAACTCTTCTGTAGCATGAGAAATACATATATGCTACTGACGGGAATATATATATTGTGCCATTACAATTGAGTCACTAGATAAATTTATAGTAATGTGCATGTAGAAAAGGTAAACCAAAAATCATCATCACAATTTTATATAACCATAAAAGAAGCTGTAGGGCATCCAAGTTCAAACCCTACCAGATCAAAATTTTAAACACTTTAGACAGAAAGAGAGTGGGACAGCTATTATATGCTTTACTTGTTTGTGTGTTAATAAATCTCAAAAAGAGCAGCACACACATTTAATATTTAAATTTTCTGTTAAAAAGCAAAGTTATAATGCATACGTATAGGCAGTGTATGTGTAAGCTATTTAATTGTTTTATATTTCAAATATTCAACATTTTAACTTTCTTTAAAACTAACTTATGCTTGATCAATTTTAATGTCTTATTCTATACTTCTATTTTGGTTTTCTTTAATTATAAGTGGGATTTAAAAGTTACAGATTTAATTAAATAATTGGGTTATAATTACTAAGCTAGCAATTATAGTATTTAATGTTAGTTTATGAATGATTTGAAAGAATGAAGGATGTGTGTACATTACATACAGAAATTTACATTTACTAAATATTGAAAGAAAAGGAAGGATTAAATCTGTCAAATTATTTTTTTTTGTACAATTTTATGTTAAAGGAGGAAATTGTTTAATCAGATATCGATCTTTGTAGCAATTTTGTTTTTTTTTAAATAATTGTTTTTCACTTTGGGAGCTTATAATGGGTGAGAGCTCTAATTTTGAAATTGTCTTATCTCAAGATCTAAAGAAGGAAGCTCAAAGATTTGAAATGTTACCTGGATGTTAAAAGAGAAAAAGAGAAAAGAAAGGAAATAAGGATTGAGTCTATTTTTTTTTTTAAACAAAAGTGTCTGGAAAAAGGATTAAACTTTTCAGTTGAAAAATAATTTAGTTGAAAATAAATTAGAGATCTAAAAAACAAATTTGTCCAAAAATAGCAAGTGACGCTATCTCTGATTGGTTAAGTTAGCTAAAAATTGGATATAAAAAGTGTCTGGAATTATTTTTTTGGGTGATTATGATTCAGTTTATACTATTAAATTGAATGCTGAAAATATAAGAAATGTCTGGCTAGAAAAATTATATATATATGTCCCATTTTTGCTGACCATCTGGAGGAAGCTGCACATCACATAGGAAAGAAAAGATGTTGTGTCTAAAATAATATTCTACACCTTTCAACTGACCAGAGAAATAAGATGTTTTTAATAGAAGGAAGAAAGCATCCACCTGCATTCAAAGAAGATGAATTAATCTACTGATAAATATTAATCATCAAATCCAATTAATTGTTACAACAACTGATTTTAAACTCAAGAAAATTTATAAATGTGAAAACAACTGCTGTATTTCATCCACATGCTTGACAGGAAGAGAAGAAAAATTAATATAATGATTTCCAAATTGTCCACTAAAGCAAATAACATCAATAGAGTCATCATCATCAAGTAGTTATACACCTCAAGAAAGAGATTGTTCCCACGTAAAACAGAAATGGTAGCTGCAGAAATATAGACATTATACAAGACAAGTTTGAACCCTTGGAAATTCGCCACAAACAAAAGATCGGTAATATGACTTTTATATCTATTTTCTTTATGATATCAGTCTTAATAAACATTTTAGCAATAAAGTGGTATATTTTATTTAAAGAACTTTTAAAGACTATTCAGATCGATTAAAACAAGAATGTCTTACTAATAATAACTTTGAGCTTCATAAATTATCTTGAATGTATGAAAATTATTTGTTTATTAATTTTACAGTTATGAAAAATATTAATGTGTAAAACAATTTTTTTTATGGTATTATGATTTTAGTTTTAACTAATATATTATTATTATTTTGGTTTTAAATAATATTTTGTTATTATGGGATAAAACACGCACATACATAATAATATTTTTATATGTGTATAATTGCGAGTGAATGTGAAATAATGAGTAGTATTAGAATATTAGATTAGTTTGTTTCAAGTTAAGTATAGCATTTCAGAGGTAGAAGAGAGGGGGGAGAAAATAATTTAAAACTCTTTTCTAAAACTTGCTCTTTCAATTCTACTAACATTTTTTTTTTTACATTCTATTTACATGTTAGATTTTTAAAGTATGTGTGCTAATGAGCAGATAATATTTTTTTTTTCTTGAAATACTTTTCTCATGGAGTGAAAATCATGGTCAATGTGACATCCAACTTAATACAAAATACATTTGAAGGGAAAGGGGGAAGAACTTAAAATTAATCTGAGGATTGTTATATAATCAATTATTATTATTATTATTCATGTCAATTTTCATATTTATCTAGAAATTTTTATGTATATGTTAGAAATGTAGTAATAAATATTAGTTTGTTTTATTAAACGAGGCATATATATTTCATTAAGTGTAGTCTTTGTTAAGTGTGATTATTCATCATCATCAATGGTTGAATATTAGTTATTTAAGATATAAGTAAATATGCTAAAATTAAGCAATAATTATGAATTTCTTTATAAAATTTAGTTTTATGTTTAGGCTTAGTCCTAGAGCTGTAGTTGAAACCCTTGTCATTATTGTTATTATTATCATCATCATCATCATCATGAACGTTTTAAACAATGAGCTGTTTAACTGTTTAAAGGCCATAAATAAATATTGATTTTATAATATTTAGTGATTTCTTAGTATTATTATAACCACATCCCATCATCTATTTCATGCAAGGATGAGTGAATTGCCATCCTAAATTAGTTATATATAATCTGAGCTAGTAAACTTATAAAACTATTGAAACACATTTGTTATGCTAAGATCTGAGAAATGATTTATGTCTAATATACTCCACTTTGGTTTAAAGATGTTTTACTTTTACCTAAATATTAGTGCTTATAGTGATATGGCTCAAAAAGCAAAATCTCCCCTTTTATTAGAAATAAAGTACCAAGAAGGGATTCAAACCTGGTACATGTGAAAGGTTATCAGATATAACCGTGTCTAGATTCAGATAATCTAGTGGCGCCCTGCTAGACCATATTCACTTAGTATTTGTTTAAACATGCACTTAACATCAAACCAAGAAATGAAAGTGGATAAAACCTACTGTCTGTATACCTGAGTTATAATACTTGTTATTAATAATTTGCTCATAATTTGTTTATAATTCTTATATATATTTTGGACTCAGATATAATAATATCTTTTGAACTCATTAATTCTGTTACAATGGCACCCAACGTGGGGCCTGAGATTTTACCATATACCTGAAAAAGAGAGTCTATAGAATGATAGGAGATGTGTGGTTAAAAATAGAGAAATTTTTTTTGGTAAATTTTTTTTTTTTTTTCAATAAAATTTTTTTTTTTGTCTTACAAAATTTTTTTGGCCAAACAGTCTTATTTTACATGATGATGTTTAATATGATTTAATTTTTCATTGATGATGATAAAATGGGTACAGCCATAAAACAGCTTGTTTTTTTTATAAATTTTGAAAATAGAGATGAATATCACAACTTAAGACAAAGGTGAAATAAATAATAGATTTTTTTTTGTGGAACATTAAAATGATTTATTGCCAGATAGGATAGGCATAGTAATAGTGATGGATTATGGAATAGTAGTCTCATGTGTGTTTGGGGAGTTCATTTTGTAAAACGTCTATGATTTTAGAGGTTTGATTGGATGGTTGATCATTGGAGTTTGGGTGGTTAGTTTGCAGTTTTGATGATGAGTGGAGGGTTTTGTCATTGCCTTGAGAATGCTATGTATTCATGTAACTTATGAATGATCAAACCCATTCACTGCTCCAACCCTATTTATATGTTATCTTTATTTTATCATGTAGCAGTTAACAGCAGACCTGCCATGATACCAGCCTATAAGTCTCCAAAAGAGAGAGAGCACGGCATAGTTTTCCAATCAAGTTTATATGTTATTCTTATGTTATCATGAAGCAGTTAACAGTAGTTCTGCCATGATATCAGCCTATAAGTCTCCAAGACAGAGAGCAAGGCTTAGTTTTCAGAAATCTATAATAAGCAGGGCATTCCTTGATACTTGCCACATAAGACTCCAAGAGAGAGAGCAAGGCATTGTTTATCTACTTTAGCCCCTAAGACTTAAAATACATCTTTTATTGCAACAGAGTTTGCTTCATTTGATCAAGGGTTGTGGTAGTTAATAGTGATCGAATTGGGATGATCTTCTGAGTGCTTGAGATACATTGTGTGATTATAGTGTTGTGACTGAATTCTTTCATTTATCTCAAGATTGTGAACTGCTAGTCATTCTGTGGACTGTCAATATCTGTCGGATTTCTGGGAGAATGGATGAATGTATAATTTGGGCTATTACAGACAGACATGCACTATATAGATTATTGTTGTGTAGTTCATTAAATAAGGATATTAAATTTTTTTTGTTGTATTTGTAAATACATAATAAGGTGAAAATCAGTCAGTTGGTCAGAATAGGTGTCAGACAGAGAGAAGATGTGTGGATTTTGATGGTCAGGGAAGTACAGATGGGATATATATAGTTTTATAATGAGTGAACTAAATTATAGTATGGAAGAGGCTCAGATAGCAAAGATGGCACCATCAGACATGGACATGATAATGCAGATGTTGAAAAGGTTCAGAGAAGATGTAAGAGAAGATAGGAAGCAGTTCATAGAAAGTTTAAGAGATGATAAAAAAGGCAGAGAAAGGTTATTGTAAATATTATGATCATTTTATGGACTACCTTTCAACTCAGATATGGTAACAATATCTTTTGAACTCATTTAAATATGTTACAATGGCGCCCAACGTGGGGCATATGTTAAAATATATATATATACACAAACTACTTTATCCCGTTCAATCTCTTAGTTATGTATAATTAATAAGCTTTTAAAGGGAGAAAGTATATTTAAGGGACATAGAATACTTTAATAAGAAAAATATACTTATGATTACACTCCAGGCTAGTTTAATCTTTAGTAACATAATTAAAGGTTGAAAGTGTGGATTTATAAGCCACATTTTATATTTACATTAATTATTTACTAAATGACAAAATAATAACGAGCTCAAAGGGTCGCCATTATTTATAAATTAGGGGTTCGAAATGGAGTGCTAAATGACGCTATAATTAATAAAATACGAAGATTTTAAATAATATCTTCAAAAAGTATATATTTTGTAACTAAATGCGCACCGTTTCAAGACAGGCATAATTAATAGTAACTAAAATAAGCAAGAGAGAAATAAATATAACTGCAGTGATTAAGTTATATAGCAAAACAAGAAGTTAATAAAGGAAATTAACAAAAGTATGTCATTTATAGAATTGAAATATTATTGATAAGACAATTTAGAAAGAATTTACAATATAGTTAGCTAACCTGATTTTGAAGCAATAATGATTATTTTGAATTTTATACAGAACTCTGCGATTTTAATAATTTTAAAACAGATACTTGAGCTGGAACAAAGTGAGTTCTTTGGCAGCTTATGGCATCTTCTCTTTAGTTGGGAGACGATTTAAGATGATATTTCTATAGCTGGAGTTGGGGTAGTTGAATTTGAATGAAGGTGAGTTCTTTTAATGGCTTATGGCATCTTCTATTTATTATAAGCTTTTTAAGGCAATGCTGATTGTTGCTCCGGCCTTGGCTGGATTATTAAATTATATGAATTATATAATTTTGATTCCAATTTCATTAATTAAATTTCTTTTTAGGTGTTATAAGATGTTATGGCTTAGCAGATAGTAACAGTATTATGATTTAATGATAACATCTTTTGTTGAAACAAATTCAATCAGTAAACTAGATTTTACTTTTACTCCAGGTGCGGTCACTAATTGATTTCTTGTTTACACAAAATTCCCATTTTTAATTATAAACCGATGACTTTTATTTTAAGTAGATATAAATAACTTTTAACATATTTTCTTTATATTGTTTATTTTAAAAAAAGCAAATTTGACAGATCTTATAAAAAAATACTTTAGTTTCAGTTATATCTATTAAACTTTAAATCAGAAAACCGTAAATATATCATAAAGAAAACATTTTACATTATTTTTATTTAATCTTAAATATTATATGTACAAATCATTATGCCATAATTTCATGGTTTAAATTATCCATCCACATACGAATATAATACAAATATAAAATTTAGAATTCTAAATTTTATATTTGTATTATATTTGTATGTGGATGGATAATTTAAACCATGAAATTATGGCATAATGATTTATATTTGTATTATATTCGTATGTGGATGGATAATTTAAACCATGAAATTATGGGATAATGATTTGTACATATAATATTTAAGATTAAATAAAAATAATGTAAAATGTTTTTTTTATAATATATTTACATTTTTCTGATTTAAAATTTAATAAATATAACTGAAACTAAAGTATTTTTTATAAGATCTGTCAAATTTGCTTTTTTTAAAATAAACAATATCAAGAAAATATGTTAAAAGTTATTTATATCTACTTAAAATAAAAGTCATCGGTTTATAATTAAAAATGGGAATTTTGTGTAAACAAGAAATCAATTAGTGACCGCACCTGGAGTAAAAGTAAAATCTAGTTTACTGATTGAATTTGTTTCAACAAAAGATGTTATCATTAAATCATAATACTGTTACTATCTGCTAAGCCATAACATTTTATAACACCTAAAAAGAAATTTAATTAATGAAATCGGAATCAAAATTATATAATTTATATATTTTAATAATCCATCCAAGGCCGGAGCAAGAACCAATGTTGCCTTAACAAGCTTTTAATAAATAGAAGATGCCATAAGCCATTAGAAGAACTCACCTTTGTTCAAATTCAACTACCCCAATGCCAGCTATAGGAATACCATCTTAAATTGTCTCCCAACTAAAAAGAAGATGCCATAAGCCGCCAAAGAACTCACCTTCATTCCAGCTCGAGTATCTGTTTTAAAATTATTAAAATTGCAGAGCTCTGTGTAAAATTCAAAATAATCATTATTGCTTCAAAATCAGGTTAGCTTACTATATTGTAAACTCTTTCTAAATTGTCTTATCAATAATATGTCAATTCTATAAATGACATACTTTTGTTAATTTTCTTTATTAACTTCTTGTTTTGCTATATAACTTAATCACTGCAGTTATATTTATTTCTCTTTTGCTTATTTTAGTTATTATTAATTATGCCTGTCTCGAAATGGCCCGCATTTAGTTATGAAATATATACTTTTTGAAGATATTATTTAAAATCTTTGTATTGTATTAATTATAGCATCATTTAGCATTCCATTTCGAACCCCTAATTTATAAATAATGGCGACCCTTTGTGATCGTTATTATTTTGTCATTTAGTAAATAATTAATGTAAATATAAAATGTGGCTTATAAATCCAAACTTTCAACCTTTAATTATTATGTTACTAAAGATTAAACTAACCTGGAGTGTAATAATAAGCATATTTTTCTTATTAAAGTATTCGTAAGTCGCTTAAATATACTTTCTCCCTTTAAAAGTTTATTAATTATACATAACTAAGAGATTGAATGGGATAAAGTAAAGTTTGTGTATATATATATTCTCGTCAGTAGCATATATATATTTCTCATGCTACAGAAGAGTTGGCCCTTTTAATCAAGCTGACAAAACTAGTGTTCATTTAATGTATGGTATTTAATTTATAATATACTTTGGCTTGGCGGATGTGAAATTTATCAATATTTTATCGTTTGTGCTGTTTTTTTTTTTATATATATAAGATGGAGCCACTTTATTATTATATTTTACTTGTGTGTAGCTTATTAGTAAAATCTTTATAGCCAACTCTACCTCCATAATATGCAATCTTCGGCGTTGAACAGAAGCATTCTTGAAAACTCGTTCGATCTAAAGCTATCTGTGAGGCTTTATATGCCCATATTTAATATATAAATTTATCATAATCAGATGTATTATTAAACTTTACTCCAGACTTGGTTTGATTACATGTATAATAGCCATTCGAACTGATGATGAAAGGGCATAACTAATAAGTGGAATGTAGTGATTTATTATATAGCATAAAATTAGCGCAATTAAATAATAGCCACAAATTTATTTTGCTAAATGGCCTAGAGTAATATTGTTTAGTAAATAAAATGCCTGCATGCATTATCCAATGGTAAGTAATGGGTTATATCAAGTATATATGAAATTGTCAATAAATATAATTCATCATATATCAGTTTCTGTCTCATTAAATCAATCCAATTCACTAATTGACCATAGCTATTCATTAGTAAAGCCTCTATTAATATATTAGATTTTGTCTTTGGAATGTCTCTAGTTTTAAAAGAAGGGGGAAAAAATTAGCTTTTTTAAAAAAAAAAATGATGTCGTAAAAATTATATTTTTTTTAATTTAAAAAAAAACAACCACTTTTAGAGTAAATAATTAAAAAAAAAGATCGATTTTTAAATTTAGAATTGACTTATAGATTAATAAAATATTTTATGAATAATTATGAGGATTTCTAAGCGATAATTTTAGCGTACTTTCGTGTGTAAATCTATGATGCCATTCAAGCGGCCATGATAGCAAATTTCATCACTCGACTTATATATAACATTTTGACATAGAGTAAATAATTAAAAAAAAATATATCGATTTTTAAAAAAAAATAATTTAAAAATACATCCATTTATAAAACTGTGAAATAGCATGTGTTACTATTAAGTTTGAAAGAATATTTAAATAGTTGTAGCTTCTTAATTATTCACACCTGTACATTATACGCCATTCATATTTTAAGTAATATGTACATAAACTCTATCAGTGTGTAGTTTTTCCATGTGTAACCGTGGAGAACCAGCGCCACATAGTGGGCTAGAATCTTGGTAGTCGTTGTTAGCAGACGACACATAAGCTAGATGTGTTTACAGCAATCAGCACCACCTAGGTTCTTGGTATCTGCTGGTAGCAGATGATGTAAGCTAAATGGGCTTACGCACTGTGACCAGTGCCACCAAGCAGGCAGCTTTGCTGCCAGCCAGCTGATGGAATGTTCCTGTGCTTACGCATTGTGAACAGTGCCACCTTTCGGCTGGAATTTGCAATGCTGCATTTGGGGCCCCTACTCTAAGTATTTCTGTGGTTGACCCTGACCAGCGCCTCTGGTGGCCACATGGGTCAAAAGTCACAAGTACCGAAAAAATTAAGAAAATTATTAAAAAAAATTCTTAAAAAATATTAATATTTTTAGGATTCAAAATATCAAAAAAAAAAGGAACCTTTCCTATATCTTATAACGAAATTCTAATTCTACTTGTTAGTATATTTTAAATAAATAATAATAAACCTTATAGTTACTATTCCTCTTCATAAATGAATGTCCTATATAATAAGTTCATTTAATACACTAAGGAGTTGGGGTTGCTATGCAACAAAACTCTGTTGAAGCTTTTTTCCTATTAGCTCTTCTTCCCTCAGCACATAAAACAAAACACAATAATAATAAAAAATGTTACGTCGACTTTTGGTATCTGCAGAAATCTTGAAAAATAATGTTAATCTAATTTTTTAATTATAGAAGAGCCCCAAAGGCTACTTTGCTCTTTGTTTAATTAATAAAACAATCATTTCCATTTACTGAGATTACATAGGAATCTTTTAGCAAAAATATTTTATCTTTAGATCTTGTATTTTTTTATAAAAAAGTACATTCAAATACTTTTTTTTCATTTTAAAAAAAATACTTTTAAAGTTTTCCATCTGTGCGATAACATTTATATTAAACAACTCTTTTTAATCTTAGCTTTTAATTTTTAATAAATTTATTTTTATTTAGGAACTTTTTATTTTAATTTTAAATCTTTACGGTTAGACTTGATGTTTATCAATCTCTATTTAAATTGTCAATTGAATAAAATTTTAATTTGTAATTGATAATAACTATTCAATATTAAATACGTGTATTATATTAGTGATGTGTTATGATTGTTAAATTATATTATAAAAATAAATAAATTTTAGTCAATAAATCTCCTGAGAATGTTAAAAAATTGAACTGTTCAAGAGATGTGCCCTCTGCCAGATTGTGTATGAGATTTTTTATATGCAGTCTGTTGAACTAATTTCAATAGTATCAAATAATAATTTATTAACATTATGATTAAATTAAAAGTATAGAAATATTTGGTATTTTATTATTATTAAATAATTATCAGAAAGACTTGAAATTATAGCTATTCTAGATTAATCTTTATAATTAATACACAAGTATATTTTTATTACAATTTAAAATAGTTTTGAACAACTTAATTAGTTATCACTCATGCTTCTAGATGGAGAATTGTTAATTGTATGTTAATGTATGCACATACTTGGTCTATTAGTTTATACAATGATCCTCTCTGATGAAAGTTTATAAATAGGCTAACATAGTTTTATAAGGGAGACTTGGAGAACAATAAAAAATGGGAGAACTGGAGACCAAGAAAAGGAGAGACCAAAATGATATAACTGAATTAAGAACTGAAAATTAATGGAAAGCTGTAAATTATTAAAAAGTAAAATTGAATTTGAATTGAATTAAAAATAGAATTGTATTTTAACTTTCAACTAATGGAGTAGGAACTCCATTTGGCTTACATACATGAAACATATTGCTACTGTCAATTGATACTTATAAAAAGTTCACATTTAAAAATAATAAACATATTGAAAGCTAAAGTGCCAAAATGAACTTCAAATTTAAATTTAAGAAACTAAGAAGTTCATAAGCATGAAATTTTAGTCTTTATTTTAGAACTGTAATTATTATATTTACTGTGTGCATTATAGAATTAATTATGACAAAAAAAAAAATTATTTTGTATTTTCAGTCAGGATGAATTTAAAAATAAGCAAAACTATTATATGAGCTATTTCGTATCTTTTATTGCTGTTTTTGAATTTATAGGGCACTCGTGACATGTATAAACTAATGTGAAATATTATATTAAACTTAACTACAACTATTGCAATTTTATTGTTATATTAATTTCATTATGTGGAGAAAATACATTTTTAAAAAAAGAAAAATGTTATATTGCAATTAAATAAAAGTGCAGTAATAACTTATACCTATCTAATAAAACATCAGAAATAAAGATATTAATTTATAAAAGTTTATAAAATATTTATTAAGACTTTTAATATAAGATATTCTCAATATTGCCTTAAAACTCACATTAAGTCAAAATGAATATGCCATATCATAACTTCTGGTTACAAGCAGAATTGATATATTTATTAAACTGACTTGTAGAATGCCATTAAAAGTTAATTCAATGTCAACTTAAATATTGATATATTAATTATTGTGTTAATCATATTGTGGATTGTATTTCTAATGTGTTAATTATTAAATAGTGCCATTAGTCAATAAAATATATAAAATCCATGTATGGTGATGAAGATAAGAATCAATGTTTATCTTCCATTTCTTTTCTTAATTTCCAGAATAACAAAGTGTTGAAGTTAATAGATAAAAACTACAATTGTGCAAAATACTAGGATTATAATTTAAACTAATAAATAAATATGAAATATACTCCATGTGGGAAATAACATTTACCAATCACATAATACTACAGATTTTAAATGGTTACAATCAAGATTTTGTTCTCTTAGTTTCACAAGAAGAAATATGAAACAAGAAGTTTATGTTGTAATAATCATTAATCATTATTAATATTATATGTATTACCTTGTAATATTGTATACATTATTATTATTATAGATATAAAAACTGCTTTGTGTAAAAAAAATGAAACTTGTGATAAATATAAATTTGGTCAAATATAAAAAAAGATAAAGTAATCTTATTTATTATAAATTTCATTCATATTTAAAATATGAAGACAGGTAAGAAACTATTACAGTTTATCCTTAATATTTTCTTTCTAGGATAAAAAACTACAATTATTGAATAATAATAACAAATAGGCTGTATATAACTTTAGTTAATTTAAATGCATTAAACATGGTATTTAATATGTGTAATATTTAACTAATTAATAGCTAATAACAGTTATAGTTATGAGTCGGCCTCAAATTGATAATGATAGCTGTAAACTTTATGTGTCAAATAGTTAATATATTCCATTTTGCTAGTGTCTTTATATATTCATGGTAATATTAGTATTAGATTTATCTGTTGTCATGTTAAATAATTATAGTGATAAGGGTATAATATTTTGGAATATGTGGTAGGTCCATATTGCATCTCATCAGGTAAATTTTTATTCTCTTACCCTGAGTGATGATATAAATGAACATCATGGGTGAATCAAGAATGATGCCCATCAAACTTTGAGCATATTAAGGCCATATTTTTGTAGTGTGTTGATCTAGTTATTAAATAAGGGATTGACTCCCTTCCTTTTTCTCATATTCCTAAAGGTGATCCAGAAGTGACATTGGGATTTCAAACCAAGTGTTGGTATAGCTATTTCAAACAAGGGATTGGTTGCCCTTCTTTTTATATTCCCAAAGGTGCTCCAAAGTGAGACCAGGATTACAGACCATATGCAGTCAAAAGATGATCATGATCTAGGGTGTTAGTTTGTTCTCTTTAGCCTTAGCTCAACCCCACTATATCTTTGGATATATATGTTTTATTATGTTTCATATTCCTAAGTTCTAATGATTTGGTATCAATAACAGCAGAATCATTTCTGAAATATGGTATTTGAAAATATAGATTGTACTTAGAATTGAGTAAAACAATGATAAAATGTAATATTAGTTAAAAGTTCTTTTGTAGTAGATTGTTACTTAATGGCTATCCATTTGAGATAATCCCATTTATACCATTAAGCTATGTTATTTATCATTTATACTCAATTTGTTTTAAAATGCTGATATTCTTCTTTAAGATTAAAAGGTTCACCTAATATTTTTCTTTAATTTTAAAGAGTCCTATAAGGTACAACTAATAATTAAAAGGTAAAAAATGATACTCTTGACTCTTAAAACAGTGTTGACTGTTTAATAACCTGAAAAAATGGATCAAAATAAGAAGTCAATAGTTTCTAGTAATATATGGTAGCTTATTGTGTTATCCTGTGTAATATTGATAGCTTGTTAACCATTGAATAGAAATTTTGAAATATTTAAAGTGGATAAATTCTTCAAATTATGCTATTAATAGATAAGTAAAATATAAAAGTATAATAAGTCAAAAGTAAATTAATGTGAGTAAAAGATTTGAGCAATAATAAATTAAAAGATAATAGTTTAAAATATAAAATGCATAGTAAGTCATGTAAACTCAATGTGAGTAATAGATTTGAGTAATAATAAATAAAAGGGTAATAATTTATCAAACTAGTAGATGGATCCTAAGAGATTTTCCCTTAATCATAAAATGAAGTAATTAAATCTTGTTATATGTAAATTTCTGTTCACAATTGTCCAAAATTATGTATGTTTTCTTTGTTGTTATAATGTAAATAAAATTTGTTTGAAAATATATTTAGTTGTCTGTGGCCTTATTGCTAATCACTATTTATACTGTTACTGTATTGCTATCAACATATTATTTTTATTGTTATCATAAAAATCATCATCAGTTAATATAATAGATTTTATTGTGCATCAGCATATCAAAATAAATTTTGTTAAACTCTTATATTTAAAGTACATAAAATTATTGCTTATTGATCAAAAATTGTTGATCTTAAGACATGTATTATTTATAAATAATGTTTTAAAGATGAAATATTAAGTTTTGGAATAGCCTCTTTATCTTAATCATTAGACGCATCATTCACTGATTTTGATCATATTGTCCATGGTTATTAAATAAAAGATGGTTTGTAAATTATTATATTTACTTTATTAGGAGAATTGTCAAATATTCTTTATTAATTCTATTCTGTTTTATGAGCTGTATTTGCTTGTTATATTTGAGTAGCAGCAAAATACCTTTCAGTGAGCTAAATATATCTTTTAAAATAGTAGCATTTAAGGGATTTGAACCCTGAGAAAAAAAATTATTAATTAATGGTCTCAGTTTTAAATCTATTGTTAATTTTTCATTTCTGAAGTTATTTATGCTTTGCCTTGATATCTTATCATTATTCTTATTGTTTAATTGATTTAGTAGAAATTTTAAGGTGTAAGTTTATTTTCTAGTTTAAAACTTATGATCTATTTTGATTTAGTGGTTAAATATTTTGTTTTAGTCAAGCTTAGAACCCTTGCTTTATATCATTATTGTCTTGCTGTTGTTTAACACAATATTAATTCTTCATCATCAACATTATTATCATAGCTTATCCGTATTTTCCTTTCTTTTAATTTTTATCCTCATTTCATCTTAAGTCATTATTATAATTAAACCATCCATTATTATCTCTTATTCTATCACCATTCTAATCATTCATCACCTGAACACATTTCCCTTCTCTTCTCCTCATTCTTAAGTCCCTTCATTTTCATTAATTAGGTATTGTTTGTTTTTCATCATCCATTTAATTGTCTACATCTATCTTTATTTATTTATCATCCAACTCATAATTCAGATTCCAAATTCATCTCATAGATGGGTGCCTTCCTGATCATTAATTATTTATTGGTATTGCAAACTGAATTTATTCTGTAATAATTTTGCTTAGATCTTAAAGCTTATTTAATTGATGTTTAATACTGGAGGTTATTATCTTCATGTGTACTTTGTGACCTATATTCAAATTTGTCATGCATATGCTAGCCAAACTTATATCTAATATTCTATTTTGTAATTATGATTTATAAACCATAGGAGATATAGGGCTGATATGAGGTAATATAAAAATAGGTAGTGCTTGTGGCCTCTATTTATGTTTAATTATGCTCATGCTAGACAAATCCATTTCTAATAATGTATTTATTATTATTATCTGTTGATGGTTACAGTTGATATAATATAGTATAAGTATTATGATTGGTAGTGGGTGGTACTTTGTGATCTTCCTTTAGACTCATGCTCATGCTGGCCAAGTCTTACTCCTTTGAATTTGTTCATGTTAGAGCCAAGTTTGTTTTAAGATTTTATTTTTTATATTTTTATTTATTATTGTTATCAGAGGTTACAATGTATAATATTTAAATACAGGTATACTTTATATCCCTGTATTTTAGATGTAATTATAGAGGATTTGTGTCCAGACTTTTAAACTACCTTCAGCTATCTACTCCATCTTATATAACTGATACACATGACTACACACACATGAAAAAGATAAATGATCTCCAATATATGTATTTCATGCTGAACCAGCACTCATCACTTGGTCCAAATCATCATCTCCCATATACTCGGAAAGTATGTATGTCCAAACAATAGCTATAAAATATATAACCAGCATCACATTTCCAGGACATAACTTCTTCTCAACTGTTGAGTTCAACACCAAGTTCAAAGCACTTTTTTGTTTTGTGTAAACATGGGCACCAGCTATCTATTCAAAAGAATAAACAATGCACTTTGAACAATGGCCACTAACTCAATGCCTAAGTATCCACGACTAGCTCAGTTACTGGTAACCAATAAGAATTTATTTCTTAACTAGAGGCATAAAATAATTGATGGAAAGAATTGATGAAAAGGTTGGTAAAAAGAATTGACCGACAAATAAAGTTTAAGTTTAAATATTCTTGTAAATTTTAATAATAGAACAATGATATTTATCTAATTTAACTAATAACACTGATATAATGATCACACACATATTAATTCATACACTCACATATATAATAATAAAGCATTAATATTTTGACGTTTATAAAATCATACAGCATTCACAAACACGCACATCAATAGTTCATTTTATGCATGCTTATAGAGTTCAAATTACTTGTCTCTGAAGGCTTTACAATTTAATACGATGGCTATTATAGAAATGAGAATGTAAAATATTATTACCTAGGATTTTGAATGTGAACGTAGAACTTTGTTTTCTTTGGTTACTGCTTTGGATGAGAATATTTCCAGCCGGCTGGGATGTTTCCTTGAGGAGTTTCATTATTATTCACTTTTATTATTATTGGAGACAATTAGATATTGGCGGAGGATTTCCAAGCTGTTATGCAGACATTATTTCATGGGCAGATTTTGCTGTTTCACTGGACTTCAGGCTGGAGAACAACCGCATGTTTCCCGTGGTTTTATCACTGCATTCTTGATTGATTCATAATAACTGCATGATCTAGATTATATCCTCTGAACTGAACTCAACTGTTATCTCTGATGTAATTAATTAGACTGACTCTCCTCACTGAATGATTGTCCTTACTGATTCTAATTCAATTTCTATCTCTTTTATCACCTCAACTTCCTTTTCATCTTCCTGACTTTCTTTAACTAAATCTACTTCTACGATCTCTTGATTTTTCTCTACCTTTCCTGTAATTTCACCCCTCATTTCCTTCATTTCTCTAATCATTTCTAGTTTGACCTGATTAATTTCTTCCTTCAGTTCTAGCAGGCTTTGTTTGATTTCATGTCGCAATTCTTCTTTGAGGTCTTGCTGACTTTGCTCAAATTTCTGACACAATTCTTCTTTGAGTTTTTGTTGGCTTTGTTCAAATTCTTGCATCATTTTCATCATCATCTGTGTGTCAGATATTTCTTCTTTCTCTTTTTCCATTTTTAAACAATATTTAAATATGAGCTGTTTATTTATTTTTCTTACTAAAATGGAAACATATGCTGACTCCATCCTTTTGTCCATTTTTCTACCTGATCTTAATGCTTTAACTCTGCCCAAACATCTAATTGTCTCTGATGTAACAGAATGATTTATTTTAACAAACGTAAATAGCATAAATCTCTTTTCATTTAAAGGAAAAAAAGTTTTTGGTCAATTCTTTTTTTAAAAAAAAATTAAACCAGTTTAACATACGTAATTTAGCTTTTCTTTAAGATTTTTATTTTTAAACAAAAACAAAGTATTTAATTACTATTGTTTCTTAGGTCCAGCCCCACATTGGGTGCCAGTTTTACTGTACCAGACCATACTCCCTGCAGATTTTTTTTCTAATCACTGAGCATGAAGTGACCAAGATTCAACAGGAAAAAAAATGGATATCAATTTAGCTGATTGTCTGTACTCATGTATATTGGTACTTCCAGCTAAATTGATAGAAAGAATGGATTGACAGGACTCTTCCAGTTAAAAACACCCTTTAGTTGATATCTTATTTGAATGCCTGAATATTTAGAACAATTGCAAGTACACACCTTTAAAAAATCTATTTACAAAATAGCCTTTTGTGCGCCACTTCTAGAAAAAAATCAAAAAATGAATTTTTCACTGTCCTAGAAGGATGTGCAATACCATATGTTCAGCAGAGCATAAGAATAAGATTTAACATCCCGGTAGAGCGATATCCCTTGTGGCTAGCTCAGTCACTCTACATCTAGAGTTTTCAAATGGGTAAGTTAAATGATTATTACAGGTACATGGTTGATAAGGAAAGAATATATTTTTATCAATATAAATAATAATACAAAAATGAAACAAGTTTCATATTATGAGTAAATATTTATTTAATCCCAAATACCCCCACTTTTTCATACTAATGATGATATAATTAAAAAATACTAAATAATTAATGATCACAAACCCATATATATATTTGAGCCATTGAAATAGATAAAATACAATTTTAAATAAGAAAAATAATAAATCCCTAAAGCTATTTACAATGTTTATAAGTAATGGAAGTGGTCTGAGCTCTTTTTACCCAGTAGAAATAAATTTTACTTTGTGTGATTTGATATATAGATATGAGATTTTCGGTCATACAGGCATATGCTTTTACTGATGACTTTAAAACCTTTTTATTGATAGCAAATATAATAATAAAAAGAACTAGGCATACGTATATTTGCATTATGAAATATTTCACTAATTTCATATTTTTCAACATGTCAATAAGGTTGCATTAGTTCAGATACTATATAGTATGCAACATGAGGTACTGTATCTATTTCCTTTTTGCTATAGATAAATTCCTATACATGTATATATGTGCAGCACAATTATACACTTACTACTAATTTAAATATAAAGTTATTAGAGGACTTGCTTATAGAGAATCTATAATAGATCAACCCCTTCTTACACGCATCATGAGGTGCAGCAGTGACAAAAAAAATAACTTAAAAAGGATATATGGTTAAATACATTTTTAGATATTCGACATGAGATATCATATTTACCGAATATTATAAGCATATGTACGCATATATATACATGTATATTTATATATGACAAATTTCAGGAGTAACAACAAGAGGAGAATGAAGAGCAACAAAAAAAGAATCTCATTGCAACCTTTGTTGAAAATACTAGAATTTGAAATAGAAAAATTGACTCAAAAGATTTAAGTAAAAGCTTTATCATCTATGCCTGTAATAACTGTAAATTCAATATACATATGCAAGAGACAACTCTCTCTTTTTAAAATGATTAATAATAATAATAATAATAAATAATAAGATATTTAATCAGAAATATCAAAGTTAATTATTTCAATATTAATAAAATATCTTAAAATAAACTTATGTCGACATCTTCATTCTTCTCCTCTGGCCTCTGAGTGGGCTTCAAGTCAACTGGCTGTTTGGTGAGGATTTCATCGATTTAGGCATAGGCAAGGCAGCATTTGTCATCATTGTGGGTGCTGGAACTGGCGTGGTCACATCTTGGTGGCTTGAGACAGAGAAAGGGCAGTGCACTGGCTGGTTGTCTACCCCACGGTCATTTTACTGGACTCTTGGGTAGATTGCTTCATATTTTCCTCTGTTTGTATATGATAATAATTTTTATTTAATGTTCATTTGCTATCTTGACTGGTTCATTAAATCTTAAGAAATCATTAGTTCTTAAAAGAACTGTACAATGAATTTCTTCTTAGAAATTACCTGCTATAGTCTAGTCCATAAATTAATCTCCAAGTGGCTAGATGATTTACCAATTCTGGAGCCAAAGTAGTGAATGACTTGCCCAGAATGACTGCCAAAGAAAGAATGACTCCCTTAGCACTATCAATCCCACTGATAAGAAACAATTCAGATATCCCTCTGAGAAGAATGAATCAGCCAATCCTTTTAATTTAGCTTATCACATAGATTATAAACATTCCTTTATATTTTTCCAATTAAATTCTACATTTTAAGTTTGACATAATGGTTTCCATCTTGAATGCTCAGACCACTTGATTACAGTTATTATTATTCAAAAGAATTTCTACTTTATATACAAAAAAAGAATAAAAGATAGCATTTTAATTATAGCATTATCAAACATTTTGCTTTTGATCAGATTTTTGCAAAAGCAATTAACATTATTTGCTTATGGAATAAAATTACAATCTTTAGAAAAGTAATTAAAAAAAATATACAAGTATGTTGGAAAATAAAAAAGCAAATACATATAATGACATATCATAAAAAATATACAAAAAGGAAAAAAAAACATGAGTTTATTATACAATATTTTGTATGTCAATTTCATATTACTTTAAATTGGTGTGTGTGGGTATTTTAATGCTCAGACCCAACTTCCATTTAATATAGCACATTTATATATTCATTATGCTTACTATATACTAATTTATATATACAAATTTACATGTTTATCTGCTGCAATTTTCTTTACAGCAGACTTTGTGTAAGGCCATTTGATAATGCCTGGCACAATATATATATATAAAATTAAGAGTGTGCTAATAGCTCTAAACAAGCTTTTTTTTTATTTATGATAAATGCTACTATATATATATATATATAATTAGTGCTCAGTTTATATTAAGATAGCAAATCCTCAAACATCAATGGACAGGCTTCAATTTGCTCCACCATCTATCTTCAGTCTTTCATACCACTGAAAATCTGATGATGGAATGCTCAAATCTCTTGATGGTGCCAATATTATTGTCATTCTCACCTTAAGTCATTCTGACTCCTCATGTATAGAACTGATAAATGCTGGTTCAGCTTCAAATACACATATATTGGAGGTCATTTTATATTTTTCACATGTGTGTGGTCATATGTATCAGTTGGATGAGATAGATTGGATAGCTGAAGGAAGCTTAAAAGTATGAATTCAAACCCCCTATATATATATATGTGTGTGTGATCATTAAAATAAGTCAATGATAATCCCAGTATCAACAACAATCAACAATATCAACTTGTTGTCAAGACAACCTCCTTTTTAACTATATATATATATATATGTGTGTGTGTGTGTAATTGATAAAATATCTTTAGCATAGTTTTATTTTTAATATTTTATTGAAGCAAAGTGTTTTAATTTTGACATTATATGTGTAATATAAGTTTATAAATGAGAAAAGAAATTAATCGAAGAGTTTTTTTTTATTGCTTCCAGACTATTGTATGTTTAAGTAATCAATTGATAATAGATAGCAATTCTATTTCAACCACATCTATGATTAATTTCTGGGTTATGTCATTATCATTAAAAACTTAGAATTCATAGCTGGATCTAATGCATGCATCCAATTAGAAATCACTTTAATTTTTTTACTTTATTCATACTAATATCACAAAATGTAAAAACTAAACTTTTGAATACAAATCAACTCATTTGCATTACTGCATGCATATGATAATGAGGCAAAAACTATATACTTTAGAGATTTAAATTTTACACTAATAGGATGTCTCTTCTATTCTTTGCTAGAAATGCTAACAAAACTTTACATGATTTTTTTTAGCTTAACTTTAGTATATGCTTCTGAGAGCAACTTTTTTTACTCTATTCCAAAGCCATATATTGTAAAACCAAAAACCTAAAATTTTATATATATTAAATATATATGGTAGAATTAAAAATCTAAAGTCTAGAAATTTTTTTTCTTCTTCTTCTTTTCATATAATATATATATTTTAATGCCTGTAGTTTTAAAATATTTTTTATAAAGTATACCCCCCCCCCCAAATAGTAACTTACCATTATAGTTTTAAACTTTCTAGGTGAAAATAATAGAACAAATCAGGACATTAATTTCCAGTAATTTCAGCTGCTATCTAATATCTATTATTAATAATAAAAAAATCTAGAATTAAAATTAATTAGTAAATGCTCAATAAACTAGCATTTAGCTTAACACTTTTCTCAAAGAACTCTTAACTCTAATAGTAAAAATCTAGAAATAAACTAAAAATTATTATTTTGGTTAAAAAAAAAACTAAAGGCTTCAAAAATAAAATTGAAATTAATTATCTTTCTAATTTGATTTCATAATAATTACTATAATAATCAAAAAAGCAAGTCATATATAATGTGATATTACTTTTATAAGCTTGTATTTACAAAAATGTAATACAGAGAGCTTACCACAAACAAACTCTTACTTGATAAGTGCGGTAAGAGAAAATATTTAAAAATCTCTATCCGGAACATTCCTATCTCCAGACCAATTGTTTTCGAGCTTATGGCTCACCTCAGTGAGGAGCTAGAATATTCAGACACTAGATCTAAAATATCAACTCTAAACCCAGCACTTATTTCATATGTAATATTTCAGAGAAACTCTGAAGTTTTCGGACATGATAGTGATTTTTATTATGTTGGTCATGATTATTTTGCAGTATATATATATATTAACCCTCAGTTTATTTTGTACTAATTAAATGCTAGTATTATACTTAAATTTTAAGAACTAAATTTAGAATTTAAATTCAAAATAGAAAATTTTGTTTTGAAGTTCTGAACTCGATGAATTTTTAATTTCCTATGAAAAAATTTACATTTTTAATATTTATAACATATATTTTAATACTTTCTCTAGATATAAAAAAAAACCCTAATCTCCAAAGTTTTAAATGCATTACTTTGGGTTGTATCATAATAGCTATGTCATTGTTTTATGATTATTATGCTTTGATTATTTTATTAATAAATATTTATTTAAAACTTTACTGATTTTAATAATCATTTAAATCTGATGGTGATGATAATTATTATTATTTTTCTATATAAAGAATTGATTAGATGAACAATTTAAATAAGAATAAATAGAATGCTTGTCTCTTTCTTTTTTCTTCTTTTTCGCATCATTTTCTCTTCAGTGCATGTTTGTGTCCTCCATCAACATGCATATATGTATATATTGAACCAGGTGGGAGAAAATTGCTGTAATTATATACTTTCAATCTCAATCTTAACTCTGGCTGCACTCTCACTATTGCAGCAGAGAAGTATAATACCACAGATAGATGAAACACCAATAATACCTATAACCAGACTGAGGCTATACAATGTATTACCTATGATCACATTTCCAGGCTATAGAACTTCTTGGCTGCTAGATTCAAATCCCTGCCACTCAAAGCACTTTATTTGTTTTGAGGCTTAACCTCTTGCACCAGCTAATCACATGTTATATTGTCAGCATGCCCAGATGGCAGGTTTACAATCTAGTGCTTGATATATCCTCAAGCTAGCTTCTTTTCTCAATTGTGAGGAGAAATTTTTAACATAATTGCCCCATACTTATAATTAACTATAACTTAACTTATTAATGATGTAGTTATAGAAAAAAATTGATCAGACAACAATTAAGCAAACAAATATTTTATTTGCACATACTCATAATATTAACGCATTATAATAAAAATTTACAAATATATACACACACACACACATTTAAAATACAATATAATAAGAATTTATGGAGGCAACATTAAAGATTACTGTGACTGTAGTTATTAAAGTTCATTAAAGTCTTTCATACATGTAACTGTTCAAATCTTTAAAATGGGATAATATGGATTATATTTACCTAGGAATTTTCTTTTCGGATAGCATGTCACACTTTCATGGATACCATTCTTTGCTTGTTTCATGATTTGTTGATCACCAACTGGTTGGCCTTTTCTTTCCATCAATAGTTTGGTTTCTAGGTGATTTTTCCATGTTTCAATGAAGGAGAGTGAGATTTTCCATAATTCACAGATCAGGAGATGAGCATGAGTTCCAGGTAAAAAGTGCCTGATGGTACTAAGGAGTGGGATTGAGGGCTAGATGCACACTTCAATTTAGCATTGCATTCTTCTAGGTTGCCCTTCAGTGAATATAGGTAGATGCACCCACATGCTGGAAACACTACTGGCTTTTCAATATCTTCTTTTCTTTAAAAGTTTTTTTATAAGACAGTAATGCTGAATGATAATTTTGTTGCATCTGGCAATAAAAATGATAATGAATATAGACTATATAATCATAATCATATAAATGAATGAATCTCTCAGTCCTTTTATATACTTCTTTATCATTGTTTTCTATTTATCATCCTTGAATTTGATTTACTTAATTTTATAATTCCTTAATTAATTTTGTATTCTGTAATTTAACTTCTTGCTTAGATTAATCTAATGTTTGATAAGATAATGTCCATAGTCTTTTCTTTTGTTTCTTTAATTAATGCAATGGGAGTTATTATTTCTTTTTCTGTTCTTTATTATCCAAGTAATCTTTAAATGAATTGAAAATTTAAAAGTTTTTTTTTTTTTTTTCACAAATTATATTTTTACTTCAGTTTCATTTTTACATTTTTATTTTTTTAAATTGTATATATAGAGCTCACAAAATAAGCTTTTAACAAGCTTTGAGAATATCCCCATCCCAGACCAGTTTCTGCTACTGGCACCATCAATGAGGTGCTAGTATATTGAAGCATTAGATTAAAAATACCAGGACAAGCCCAGCTCTTTATCTTATGTATAACTATTAAGTAGAAAATATGAAATTTTTAGTCATCCATATGTCTTCCAATCCAGCTATCTAACTTAAATAGCCATATGGGACTGAATTAAGTTCAGATACACCATATATTAATAGATTTAGCAATATAAAATTGCCAAAGCCTTAATAACAAAAAAATAATTGGATTGGAAGACATATGGATGTCTGAAAATTTCAGATTTTCTACTTAATAGTTGTACATTAGATAAAGTGCTAGGCTTGTCCTGGTATTTTTAATCTAATGCTTGAATATCCTGGTACCTCACTGACAATTCCAGTAACAGAAACTGGTCTAGGGTTGGGGATATTCTCAAAGCTTGTTAAGAGCTTATTTTGCGAGCTCTATATATAACATTTGTAAATACAGGCTTATTAAATTGGGTCATGTGACTTCTGGCTTGATTTTTTTGTAATTTTATTTAAATTTATAAAAAGGAAAAGCTAGTTTCAATTCTTTACTTAGAATTAATTCCCCCCTTTCTACTCACTCATTACTACTAAACTTTCTTTTATTTTACTAAAACAACAAGATGATGAAACACTTTACTTTGCAAAATGTTGTGTTTAAAAAAAAAAAACTCTTTAAAACATATTGTAATTTATATTTCATTATTATTACTTTTCTTTCATCCTAAAATTAATTAGATCATTTATTAATAAATGATTTCATATGTAATCACAAAATATAGGTGTGTTCTTAAATCCATATATTCAATGGTGGTACTATGTATATATTCATGAAAACTAGTTAGGTGATGTAAATAAATTCAAATTTCTATTGTGGAATGTTATGTAAAATTAATCAATTATATATATATATATGTGTGTGTGTGTGTTTATGTGTGGGTATAATTCTAAATATTGACTATACAAATTATTTCTTCAATTTAATTTTAATTTATTTATTTAATCCTAGCCTCTCAGTATATATATAATATTACTTAAAGATAAATGGTGGACTCCTTTAGTCCTGATTTATTTTACCTTTTCTTAATAGTCTCCTGTTTATAAAAATGATATATATGTAATATTATTATTATTCGATGTCTATATTTTTTCAAAACAATATACATAATTATGTAATTAAATATTTATAAATATAGTAATTAGATAATTAAAAATTTTATTCCCTTAGGAGCACTTTCGATTATCTTAGTGATCTTTTTCAATTACATTTTGGAAGGCTAACCTTCCCACAATTCCGTGATCTTAATGTTTGTTGCTGACCTGTTAATTAAGCCATGTTTGTATTTCTATATTAGAATAGCTTCCTTTATTTTCCTTTTATTGTTATTTTTTTCAATTTGCAATATTTTTACATTATTAAAATTGAAGTCAAAACAATAAATACATGACTTATTATGGTCGTAAAAAACAGATGCTGAAATATTATTTTCAATGTTAATAATGTAAAAATATTGCAAATTGAAAAAAATAACAATAAAAGGAAAATAAGAAAGTTATGCTAATATAAAAATATAAACATGACTTAATTAACAGGCAGGCAGCAAAAGTTAAGATCACGGAATTGTGGGAAGATTAGCCTTTCAAAGTGTTAGTTGACAAAAATTACTAGGATAATCGAAAGTGCTCCTAAGTAGATAAAATTTTTAACTATCTAATTAATGTATTTATAAATATTATATTATTATTATTATTATTATTATTATTATTATTATTATTAAATATGTATATATTTGCAATCACAGTAATTCCATGCATACAACACATAAATATCTACAACATATGTTTGAAGTGTAAGTGTGCTGTTAGTTGTAACTTATGATAATATATATATTGTAACAAATATTTTTATTCAATTTAGGAAGGATGTGGTAGAGTGAAAGATTTATTTCATCCAAAACTTATTCGTAAAACATTTCAAATGTGGCTTCTATGGTTCACAGCTACTTTCACTTATTATGGATGTGTTTTATTAACGCCGATGATATTGAATAACAAAGTACATTGTATCCTTATAGGTAATTAATAATATTATAAATATGAACAAATTATACCTTATAGAGAATTACTAAATTTATTTTATTTATTTATCATATTAGTTAGTTGTATGATTTGAGCAGATGGGTGGTCAATTAACAAATCATTTTCCTTCATTTATTCAAATTTTCCACAGTCCCCATGCTTTTTTTTTCTTCAACTAATAATAAATAGATAGAAAATATGAATTCAGATAATAAAAGGGTAACCAATATATTTAAACAGATATGTTGCTTATTGTCTATATTATTTAAAATATATCTAGAATAATCTCTTTAAATATGAAATAGGAAATATGTAAAATGTTTATTTTTCTAAACAACCAATAAAAATTTCATATATCATGTTATGCTGATATTTAAATAGTTTTGAATCAGAAGCATGATGAGATCCAGTTACATGGTAAAAAATTTAAAGAAGAATATAAAAAATATCCCTTCTCTCCCAGAAATAAATAAAACAAAAAATATATGTCTTGGAGAAACACAACTGGATATAAGTTGGAAGTTGGATGACATATTGAAAATGTGAAGAGTGTATTTAGTTTAAAAACGCATTATTTGAATTTTCTTCCCCTTTTTATTAGTACTATTTATTTATACACCATTTATTTATTTATTATTGCACAAATTCCTCAAATGAGATTTTACATACTATTTGTCTCTAGTTAGGTAAGAAATATCCTTTGAAGAAGAACCATTTAAAATATGTTCCAATTTTGTGTGTTATTACTAAATGCATTTAGAAAAGTATAAATAACTTTTGAATTTTTCTAAAAGCCATTGTTTAAATGTATAACCTAACGATTGAACTATCATGGTATATCTATTTGTCATCACCATAAATTCCACACAATTACAAAATATCTTACTATTGCTTATTTGGAAAAGACATTTTTAAAACAGATTTAATAATAAAGAGAACCCCTTATCTCTATTATATATGAAAATAATTAGATTCAGTAACAATTTAAGCTATATATTTTTTATCTAATATTAATCAAAAGCACAATTGTAAAACTAATTAAAAAAATAATTGCAATGATTTGTTTATTTGTAAAAGAATGAATAAATAAATTATTTGTTTACTTATACATGAATAAATAAATAATATTATTTTTGCTTAAGTATTATACAAAAAAGAAAATTATTTAATGTAAAATGAATGAGAATATATATTTTTCTGACACAATGTTTATTTTTTTGAATAAATATATAATGTTATGGTTCCAAACTAATTTTATTATCATATTTTTTTGCCTTCTATATTATTTATAACTATTCAATTTTTTAACATTTTTGACTTTTTTTTCCATAATTTATCATTATCTTAAAAAAATTAACATTATTAGTTATCATGTCTATGTTTTTATTTCAGTGAACAAACATTCAATCATAGGATACATAACTTATCTTTTTATTCTTATTTATTATGTCAATAATACAATTGTCATAATCAGTTGCTTGGGGTTACATGATGTTCAAGAAACGAAGTAGTTTATTGATCTTACTATATATATTTAATTGATCAAATTATTTTTTTTTTGTTTAGTTAGAATTGTTAGTTTTATATAATGTTATTTATATAGCACTGTTTTTAATTTGCATCCTTAGGGAATAATTCCTCTACACATGTGCTGTATAGATTTAAACACTTCAGAAATATTCTCATTCAAAATACAAGTTAAAGTCTTTTGAAAAAATAAGATGGATTCATTCTATCTTTTCAAAAGATTTTATCTGTGTTTAAATCTATACAGTGCATCTGTAGAGGATTGATTCCCTAATGATAATTTTTAGTTTTATAAGTTTGTTACTCTATTTTTTTATTAAAGTATGTAGGAAATTTTGATGAGGTCAATAAATGGTTTGTTGTTAGAGTATTATTTGATGTTTGAGCACAGTCCATATCTCTGAACAGAAAATCCAGAAATTTTCAAGCATTTCATGGTCTACTAAGCAAAATATCTTCAAAAAATATCTTTTTTGCTATTTTTGGCTTACATCATAGACTTTGATATGATTTTTATTTATGAAGATATTTAAATTATAGGGTATATGAGCTCAGACTTTCACCCGACCCACCACTCTCCCCACTATCTCATAACACTGATACACTTGAACACATATATGTTGAAAAGATAAATAATCACCAATATACATATTTCATGCTAAACCAGCAATCATCAGTTAGTCCAGATTACCATTTCCACACATATATGCTATAAGTGCTCAGATATATATTAAGATAGCCAATCCTCATACTTTAATGGACAGGCTTCAATCCACTCCAACTCCCCAACCGTCCATCCAATTGAAAATCTGATGATGGAATGCTCAAAGGCCACCCTGAGGCCAAGATACTTGTCACACCCATGTTGTCCTAAGATCAATCTGACCCCTCATACAAGGACATAATCCATTTAATACCAAGGCATCTTGGCCTCACGGTGGCCTTTCAGCATTACATCATTAGATTTTCAATTGATGGATGGTTGGGGAGTTGGAGTGTGGAGTGGATTGAAGCCTGTCCATTAAAGTATGAGGATTGGCTATCTTAATATATATCTGAGCACTTATAGCCTATATGTGTGGAGATGGTAATCTGGACCAACTGATGATTGCTGGTTTAGCATGAAATATGTATATTGGTGATTATTTATCTTTTCAACATATGTGTGTTCAGGTGAATCAGTGTTATGAGATAGTGGGGAGAGTGGTGGGTCGGGTGAAAGTTTGTGCTCATATACCCTTTATCTTACATATATAAACACAGGTATATAATAAGCCTGTGTGTTTCAGTTAGAAGATATTTAAAACTAATTTCAAAAGTAAAATTAACTATCATTGTATTAATGAATCATACATTCATTCACTTTCTATTACTACCTACACATCCTCCACACACCCACAAAAATTATATCAATTTTTTCAAAGAAATGAATAGATGTTAATTTTTTAATTACAAAATTAAGAATGAAAATATTGAAATGGCTCCATATTATTATAGCAAATAAAAATAAGATAATATATTTTATGAATGACTTCTTTTTAGATTCCACTTGTTAATCTACAGTAGCATATAGAAAAAATCAGTAGTAAGTTGTTTTTAAGTAATCAGAAAATAAAAATAAAAAACTAATGGAAGATCCTATAGGAAATATATATATATATCATTTTTATTTACTACAGAAAGATGGAAACACTTTATTATCTTTATTTGATAGGACAAGATGAAGCCATTTTAATATTTTATTTTTATTAGCGTAAAAGAGATTCGTCCACTTTATTTTTAACTTCACTTTGCTGTTTGTGTGTGTACGTGCGTGAAGTAATTGAATAAAGTGATCATTGTATTTGTTGTTTTTTTTAATTATTTAATCCCATGTTCTAGTTTATTTAAATAGTTCAGCTTTGTATATTTTAATGAATTATGATTCTTGCTTTTTTTGTTGCTGTTATTGTTATTATTATTTTAATGAATAAAATACTCATTGAAATGTAAGACGAAGTTACGAATTAATAAATAAATAATAAAACGGACAAGCAATAGAAGTGACAACTGGAACCAAGATCTATAGTTCCTGAGTTCGAGAGTGCGTCATTCTATCATTGCAATAAACCATAAAAGAAGTTACGATTTGACATATGAGAATAAACTTCGTTAAAAAATAACAATCGTCGTTTTAATTGTAACTCTGTTGCCTAGCTATTTATTTTGACTTCACGCAAAATGTTTTAAATACATACGTAAATATTTTATTTAGTTCCAATATTTATTTTATTTTTAAAAAAGATATATTATATAATTTTTGTTTGCTATTTAACAATATATATTTTTTTAAAAGAAAAAAGATAAACTTTTGTTTTAAAATTATTTTGAGAATTGATTAATTTTAAATGTTTATTTACTTATTTAAAAATTAGGGTTACTAGTTTTTAAATCAATTTTAAAAACATTGTATGTAGTACTCCTTCCGTAATTGGGAATTTATATCCATGATTTCGGTTATCTGCTATTGAGAAAATATTAAATTTAAAATTAATAAAAATATTTTTTTCCTTTGTATTTAAAGTTTTTAGTTCACAATAGATTTACAATATGTTCACGCAGATGTGTGTGCGTGTAATACATGTTTATAACGCATATATATATCACCCTCATATATAACTCAATTAAAATATCAAATGCTAAAATAAAACGAATTATGTAAAAGTAGGATAATATATACTTGTTTTATGTTGTGTTACTTTGTACTTGAGAAATATACCTTGGAAGGGAAACAGTTGTTAGTGGATTTTTAATTTAATAATAATTTAATTATGGATTGGAGTATTTAGTTTAATACATATATAATGTTTTGAACTAACTCATTGCAAATGTTTATATATAATTAATGCGCCCTCCAGCGTCTGCAAATGACAATACATTTATCTTTAAAATATATTGTCATTTGTTAACGTTGGAGAGCACTTTAATAATATACAAATACTTATAATTAGTTTATATCAAAACATCACATACGAAAATTTAGCATTGTAAATTCTTATTTATTATATATCTGTGTGTTAAAAATGTAATCCATAGCATTTTAATATTCCGATCCAACTTGGAACCAAATATCAGGATAAGTTGTTTACAGGGAGTGAGAGATAGAAAAATAGAATAAAAAATAAACTGATTAAGAATCTTAAAAAGATCTTGTGTCTATTTCAAAACTAAAGGAAAATGACCAGGTTGATATGTAGATTGTGTCTAATTATTAAAACAGAACCATTATTTATTTTTTTGTTTTTTACTTTATATAATTGTTTATAATTATCAGTAAATGAAATAAATAAGATACAAATATTTGCTACGTATGATATGACGAGTTTCTCTATTTATGTAGATAGTATCCAAATTTTAATATTGTTTGTGCTTCTTTCATAGAATAAATAATTTTTTAACTTTTAAATCATTAGCGAAAATACATTTTGATTAATGTCATGCATTATATTCATAGTAAATTTAATTTATTATTCGGATTTGAAATCTATGTTATCTGTGGAATTTTTTTTTCTCTATAGGTTTTCATAATATGATTAATTACATAATATTTGCTCACCTATTTATAGCTGTATTTATATTAACAATAAACTTGTTTCTTTTCACATTTGCTGCAGAATACAATTAAGACTGTTAAATATTTTAATGATAGAAAACTACTTGCTTATTAAAATTTTAATTATTGAAGTACATTATTATAGAGAGGACGTAAAACATATTAGTCTGTTTGTTTAAAAGATGCAATAATTTAATGCATAGTAATAACATACTATAACAAATCATATTAGTATGTGAAAAATTAAACATGAGATTTAAAAGAATATCACAATGAATTCAAATTCTTAGTTAGAGGTATAGAAATATACAATAATTATAATAATTTTGATAATATGATAGCTTGAATTGATAGAAGGATAAGAAAGATTTCTGGTATATATTGTTAAATATGCAGAAAGTGATAATTAAATCCTTAATTAGAGTTAAACACAGGTAATAAATTAAATGTTTAAAAGTAAACCATAGCCAAACTGTGATATTTATTACACTGAGTTTCAAGTTTCTCTAATTATATCATGTATAATGGATAATAGATCATTTTGTTTATAAATTTTGTTTACAATTCAGTACATAGGGTTTTCTGTACTTGATATGATATTTTTTAACACATGCATAATATATAATACAGACATTTTTTCCAAGAATAGTATGCATATACAAATTAAGATTATATTATAAATAAATAAAAAATGAAAATAATGCAGTTATTAATAATAAATTGAAATATTTACAAATATATTTACTGTATCTATTTATAAAATTTATTTAAACGCACATTGATTACATAAGTAATATTTATTAAGTCTGTTCTTGTATCTATTTATTTATTTATAATCACTGAAAAGAACTATATTATTTTTTATACAAAGAAAGGAGAACCATTAATGTATCAGAAAAATTATCACAATTAACCATTTGCTCTGGATATCTTTTTTTTTTTAATTCTAAAAAAAATAGCAGGTTTTATTAGCAACAGTCATTTCCTCTTCAATTATCTCGATCCTTCTATGCCTGTATCATTTTGGAATCAATAGTATTTACTTTCTCTTGTAACAAATTGATTTGAATTACTCATTTCAAATTATAGTTAAACTCTTTGTATAACTTAAGACTTTCTGATACAACACAAGATTCTCAAATCTTTCAGTTCATATTTTCTACCATAAATTTAAAGTTCTTCTTTTGTTTGGATCAAAGTTTTTCTCTTATCTTTGTTACAATTTTAATTACTTTGGGAAAGATTAATTTTTTTTTATTATTATTTCTCTGATAGATGATTCAATTTTTTGGAAAATGCTGCCTACTTCTGAATATAACTTTTCTTTCATTATTAAGTCAATAAGTTTTATCACATTACTCGGTGAAAGTACTTTATAATTTTTTTGGGGTTTGTTGCCAGTTTTATACTTACGAAATATTTTATTGAATGTAATATTATATGCTACTAAATAAAACTTTTGGGGACAAAGCAAAAAAAGGATACACATGCTTTCAATATATGAAGAAAACATAACAATAAATTCATATTTGATATTTGAGAACGTTCCAAAATAAATAAAAAATGGTGCCATATCATAAATAATTCAGACTGATAAAATGTAATCAATTTCCAAATTTTAGTGTTTTTATTTATTTACATTTTTTTGTTTATTTATCTTATTTTTGGAAAAGTATAATTGAAGTAGTGCATATTGATACAGTAAATATTGTCAATTCATTGTATATAAAAATAATATTTATAAGCAATTAATATAATTCTTCAAATGTGTTTTCAGTAAACCATCATTATGTGGCTGGAATAAAACAATAAAAGTAAATCACAATATCCCATTTAAAAAAAGTCAAAAAAAAAAAAGATTTGTTCTAATAAATCAAATAATGCACCAAAACTAATAACAGTTTGAAAAACTAAATTTTATAACAATGAATAATTATAATTGAAAGGTAGAGCAAATTTTTATAAATATTATGCATATAGATAAATAGTATATACTCCAAAAAATAATGCATAAATACTATTATTCCTTCCCATCCCCTCCACAAATATAAAGCTGCACAAAGAAATCATTATTTAAAACTTGGGATAGCTTTTGCAGAATCATATTAATATATAATGATTAAAATGATATCTCTGTTGCTACAAAATGAATTAGAATTGGTAAATTAATAATAAATTCATTCTTAATATACTTTAATGCTCTCATAGAGATAACAGATATAAATGATAAACATCAAAATGACATGCTGATTTTTATAAATATGAATCATAAGGGATCTCTCTAAATGAATAAATCAAGATATAACAACAACATATGGTAACAAATGGAAATATATGGTCATGGACTACCAACTAGTAGAAGCATATCCAGTTTAATAGCATTTTGTAGAGTCTCATTTATTTGCAGACCTGATGAAAAAATTCATGATATATATATAATGAATTATATAGGGATAGCTATTAGTCATGCACCAATTTTTTCACTCATGAATCACACGTTCCATACAACTTTTGCTTTATTATTCAATTATTATAAAATATATCTTAATTAAATTACTTCTTTCTTTAATTTGAATATAAAAATTAATAGTAAAGGTACACTATTCTGGAAAGATTATAAAATTATTAAAAAAATTTACAGCTTCATACTGCTTTCAACCAGATTGTTCATATTCATAGAACTAATATAAGTTTATATAAATAGAATTTGTAAGTTAAATAATTTATATTTAACATTTACATGATAATGTAATGCACAAATCTTTCTTGTTTATTGCATTGATGTTATTTGCAATAGACCATGCCTCTTCATATTTTTTTTATCACTGTGCTTAGTGTTCAAAATTGGAGCCAAATTAAATTACATGTTCTAAAAAATATAGATTTAATATTGGGATCTGTTTTAGCATGATTGTATATATATTTGTGTTGTAGCATAGTTGTTACAAGACTTGGCATAGTAAATTGCATTACATGATGATTCATTACATTTAATTTTATAAACTATTTGGAGAGCTTGGTTTGGAGATAATTTATCTTTAGAGTTCTTCAACATTTGATTAAGATTAGGAGAGATTCTAAAACTAATACTGAATTCATTTGAGAAGATTGTTTTCATCTTTTAGATCTATGTGGTACAAAAGGAAGGCTGATCTATGCATTAATATTATTATTAACATTCCTGTTATTTAAAGATGAATAGAATTTTTTAAGAGTTTTATTTAATGGATCAATATTATACCCTGAATTGAGTAAGTCTTTTATGTAGTTTTTAATGTTGTCCTTTCTATCTGCTTCAAACTTGGTAATTTATTGTTTCTGTATAAAAAACATCTGAAGCCAGCCAATTTATGTGAAAATGGTGTATATGAATGTAGTTGAATTATTATATAAATTTATTAAATAAAATCAATATGTTATACATAAATAATATCTACTTTTTTTGATAATTTAATAATGTACTATAAAAAACATTTAAAGTTTAAATATTATTTGCTATGATAAGACTTCTAAATCTATTTTTGCTTTCACCAGATTTTTCATGTTTAAACTTAAATTCATAAATGAAATCAGAAGAAAAAATGAATTTCATAAAGAATAAAAATGCAGATATATAAAGGGTGAAGAGTTACAAAATAAAAGTTAAAAACTATCATGGATTCACCCCGAATTAGTCATTGCAAAGATTAGACAAGTATCAAAGATGTTTTTATTGAATAAATGTGAAGTAAATTTTTATTAGTTTTGACTAACTGAATTTGAATTTTGATTATGTATTTTTTTCTAACAATTACTAAAAAAAATGTTAGCACAAGCTTTAATTGAAGAGATAGTCAACAGCAGCATTGTGCCAAATTTAGTCCCATAATGCAACATGGCTGAGCATGCACCATAAATTGGCTATCCCTGATACAATGCTATAGATTATCAAAAAAAGGAGATAATTTCAAAAGCCTAAAATTCCTGGACCTTTTTGTTAAAAGAAATGATAATTATTTAGCCATTATATAATAGTAAAATCATTTACTTACTATCAAACAGTCCTACAATTTATAAACTTTCTGAATTAAGACAATTTTAGTTCTGAAATTGTTTATCTAATTAAGTTTGAAGCTTAAATAGGGAATATAGAAACGGCAGACTTAACAACAACACATTACAGTAAATAACCAATTATACAAAAAAAAAAACTTTCATTGTAAGCTAAAATGAAAATTGAAACACAATCAAAACAAAATATCACATATCTTACAAATAAACAGAGCACTAAAATAGTTGTATGAATAGGATTTTAATATGGGATTTAGCTCTTGGCAATATTAGGTTAGACATTAATAATCCCCAAGATAAAATTGTTGTTTCTTAAAATATATATCATCAAATTATATCCCAGATTGGACTGCAATTACAATGGTGAATCTCAAGTCAATGTGATAACCAAAATAAAACAGCATACCTATCTAAAAATAGTCAAAATAAGAGTCATAGATCAATTCATAGATCACATGACCCTATCTCTTAAGCTTGTAAGTTATAAACAGTGAGGATTGCCAATTCCTCTACAAGCGTTATGATAAATGCTTAGCCAGAGGCAGCACTTAAAATATCTTGATCAGGAACCCCTCCCCAAACCCCTGACCATGGTTTCATGCTTTGGCACTCCTCAGAGAGGTGTCAGGGTAGGTTCAGACCCTAGATCTAAAAATACCAACCCAAAGCCAAGCACTTATCTAAAAGTTATCTATTGAGTGGAAAATCTGAAATTTTCAGACATCTACATGTCTTTAAACCCAGCTATCCAACTCAAATAGCTATATGGGGCTGATAGATCTTCAGCCATACCATATATTAGTAGTCATAGCAATATAAAATTGCATAAGACTTTTGGAAGAGACTATAAATAGTCAAAATAAGAGTCATAGATCAATTCATAGATCACATGACCCTATCTCTTAAGCTTATAAGTTATAAACAGTGAGGATTGCCAATTCCTCTACAAGCTTTATGATAAATGCTTAGCCAGAGCCAGCACTTAAAATATCTTTGTCAGGAACCCCTCCCCAAACCCCTGATCATGGTTTCATGCTTTGGCACTCCCCTATTTTAAAAAATCAAAGAATAATCACTAATAAATATAAGTTTTATGAAAAAATGAAATAGATAGCAATCATTGTTTTGACCCTAAGAAAATTAAAATTGTTTGTAGTGAGCAGAATAATAAAGAAAAATAAAAAAAAAACTAAATTTATTAATAATGCAGATAGTGCTGTAAGTAGGGGATCATATGGTATGCAATCAAAAAGGTATAAGAAAAATCATATATATATATAATAGATTTCATAATACTGAGTTTAACTTTGCCATGATTATGGCTCAAATGTGTTTTTGAAAAAAACATTTGACTACTATGAAAATTTATTATTCCACAGTAGAAGTGTAAACATTAACAAAATCGAAAATATGATATTAATATTTTTTATTTTTTAAAATATATATAAATAAGGTTAATTTAACACAACTTATTAATAAAGATATAATTACTTCAATTTAAATCAATATCTTTAAAAAAACTGCTGTTCAACTTAATTTTAAAAAAAAAAAAAACTTGCTTTATTTAATTTAAAATATAAAAAATAAAATTCCAAAAATAAATTTAATATCTATTAAGGCTATAATCTTAAGAATATGCGCCCGAAAAAAACGTCAGTAGAGACCTCTGCAAATCTTTAACACAAGATTTATTTAAAAGACAAGATTTGCAGAGATCCCTACTGTCGTTTTTTCAGGCTTGTATTCTTAAGGTTATAGTCTTAATAGATATTACTTTAAGTAACAAGTATGCGCTTTCTAAATATAATTATTACAACCTTAAAAATAAGTCTAATAAGTATTACAACTATATTTTTAAAAAAAATTATTAGTGTAATGTATCAAAACAAAATAGCGAAAAAAGGAAATATTTTTATATATTTATAGAACATACGCTCAAATTTTTGTAAATGTTTAAATTGCTTTTATTTTGATTATGTATGGATAATACATATACATACATAACTGAATTAGTTCTATAAACAAGACATAATAAAAACACTAGAATGTTTTTTAAATGTTCTTAAAGCAAACCAAACATTGTCATATATAGCAGAAAATAAAAATATTTAATATTATAATAGCTATTTACACATTTTTCTCAAATCAACATCATTACATGAATATATAAATATTTTGTTTTCTAATTAGATTTCAAATTAGCATTTTATACAATCAACTGGAAACAACAATCGACTCAGAATCTTATACATCATCGTTAAAGTCTAGGCTAGAATGGAAGAATTATTATCAAATTTTTATGCAATTATCAACTTTATTTGCTTTTGTAATTAGAGGGATTTGAACTCAAGATTTTTCAGTGTATTCATCTTCCGCTTCATCTCAAGCAACCGATACACATAACCACACACATGTGAAAAAGATACTGCCTTAGAATTACGTATTGCTCGGGAAATAGCTTACATCTTAGTATAAATCCAACTATTCTTCTCCTATTAATATATATATATATATGAATAAGTAATGGTTCGATAACATGAGAGGTTAGATTGACTTAATATCTACATAGGTATGACTACAGTATCAAGTCCACCAAGGGTTTTGAGTGTTCCATCATTAGGTGTTCTATGAAATGGATGGTTGAATAGTTGAAAGAGTGAGAAGACTGAAGTCTCTGTTCATTAAAGTTTGAGGAATTACTATCTTAATATAGGCTGAGCACTGATGGTACATACATGTGGGAGATTATGATATGACTGAAATGATTAGGGCTGGTTCTGCACAAAATACCTATATTGGGAATCATATCTTTTTTGCATGCGTTCAGTTATGTGTATCAGTTGCTTGAGATAGAATGGAGAATGAATAGACTGAAAAATCCTGAATTTAAACCCCTCTAATTACATACACAAGAAATATTTAATATAAGCAAATTACATACTGTGTTAGAATTTATTGCTTTTCTAATGTTTGTACCAATTTTTATATAATTTTCTCAGAAATCTTTATCAGTATATCTAGATATATAGTAAATACAAGATTTGTCTAAATGTCAAAATATCATGTGAGTTATAGATATTGAAGTAATGTTTTTTTTTATAAATGATTTTCTCTTATTTCTTGATAAATAAAAGTAGCTAACAGTTGTATTTATATATTGGACTATTTCCATTATCTAATATAAGTATTGAATGTCTAGAAAAATTTAACTTTATTTAAATATTCCAAATACATTCAACTGTTAGTAATCGTACACAAGTTAGAATATGCACAATGTTTTGAAAGATTTTAGTCTCTCCTCTTCTTTAGGTAATACTGGCCTGACCAGTGCCAGTACTGACATAATAATTGAACCTGGACCCTTAGATTCTTGAATATTGAATTTTTAAGTAACGCACTAACCAACTGAGCCATCCTTCAAAAGTCGACTGTCTGTAAAAAAATTCATATATTTTATCTATGATAATCCTTATTTCTCTATTTTTTTTCAAAGAGAAAAGTTGATTGGCAGTTTTCATACATTATGTATAGTCACCCTAAGTTGATTTATGGTGTTGGTTGCCATTGTCATATGAGAAGCTTCTTTAATTTTTTTTCTTTGTGCCTTTTTTTCTCTGACTGCTACCTTAACACCAGTTTTCTCTTTGCTAATCATCAGTCTGTGTTCTTGAAAGTGCTTTTCAGTGGGCTGACTTGTTTCACCAATATACATTCTTCTACATTCACAAGATATTTTATAAATGCAGTTTTTTTTCTTTTCTTAGCATTTATAGATGTTAGAATTCCTTGTAGAGTGGTATGGTAATGGTGAACAACCCCATAAGTTAACTTAGTGTGGCTATACATAATTTATGGAAACTTCTAATCAACTTTGCTCTTAGGAAAAAGAAGAAATCAGGAAGAACCACATAGATAAGTATATGCAATTTCTACTGACTTTTTTCTTTGGCAGGAAGGCTAATTCTGTTAGAATGTTATCTTAAAATTCAATATTCAAGAATCTAAGGGTCTAGGTTTTTCCCCATGCTAGTACTATCATTGGTCAGGCCAGCAAAACCTAAAGAGATGGGAGAATAATACCTCTCAAAATGTGCATATATTAACCTGCGTGCTATTGCTAACAGTTAAAGTTATTTGGAATATTTAAATAAAGTCAAATTTTTCTAAAGACATTCAATACTTATATTAGATGATGGAAATAGTCTAATATATAAATACAACTAAAATACCATCATCGTAAACTTTCAGGAAAACACAATAGTAAGAAACAATGTCATAATGCAAAGCTTTTAACCAAGAAACAACTAGAAACTATGTGAAACATACTATTCTATAATTTACTACAGCCTTAATGAATATTATTTACATAATCAATGTGCATTTAAATAAATTTATAATTATAAACTTTAAATTATTGTAATAGATTTCTCACTATAAAATCTTTCCATTGACTCGTTGTAAATCGAAAGATTTCACGAGTATTAATGTGTAATAAGAAATGTGGACTTAATTAGTGAAGTATTGAATAGCTTCACACTCTCAGATCAAACCGCTTCAGCTTCACCTATTTAAATAGAAAGTAGGTTGAAGTAAAGAAGGTGTTCCCCTCTGTTCTTCCAATGAGTAAGCTTGTGGTTTTAAGACATGTAGACGTCCCTACTATCACATTTTATACGCATGTGCTTGAGGCTACAGCCTTAATGAATATTATTCTATCCTTCTATTAAATTATTAAAATCTAAATTATAAATGCAATATACTGAAGTTTATATTCAAACTTTATTATTAAGAAATAAATTATATAAGTCAATACATTTGATGTTTATTCTGCAATTACATTTGCTATAAATTTTGCTTCCAACATTTATGAAAACTTTGACATGCTTTGTCCCAAACATATTTAAGATTACAAAAAAACTACATTAATAGTATCAGAAGGTATTTGAACTTAGACTTTTAAGTTCCTCATAGTCCACTCCATCCTATATAACTGATACACATGATCATATAATATGAAAAGGATAAATCTCCACTATATGTATTTCATGATGTATCAGCACTCATCAGTTGGTCCAGATCATTATCTCCCACACACATATATATATATAATCAGTGCTCAGTTTATTTTAAGACAGCAAATCTTCAAACTTTAATGGTCATGTTTCAGTCTTCTCTGCCATCCAACTTTTCAGCCATCTACCTCATTCAAAATCTTATGATGGAACATTGAAAGCTATTGTTGATACCAATCTTAATATCATACCCGTGTTGATTTTAAGTCACTCTGACCCCTCAATATAGTATTTTAATATGTCCATTTAAATTTATGAACATTTAAATTTATGTACATTTAAATACATAGGATGAAGTGGATAGTTGTGAGGACCTTGAATGTCTGAGTTCAAATCTCTTCTAATTACATTAAGTTCAGTACAGACAATATACTTATATTTAAATATTACCTATTCAGCCTGTATTTTGCCCATCACTCTTGTAAAGTTTAAATATAAGTATATTGTCTATACTGAACTTAATGTAATTAGAAAAGATTTGTATTCAGACTTTCAATTCACTTCTATCCTAGGTAAATGAATGGACATGTTAAAGTCCTCTACATGAGAGAAATCAGAGTGACTTAAAATTAACATGGGTATGACAATAAGATTAGTATCTACAAAATATTTTGAGTGTTGCATTATCAGATTTTCAATAATATAAATGGCTGAAGAGTTGGAGGGTTTAGAAGACAAGCTTGTCTATTAAAGTTTGAAGATTTGCTATCTTAATATGAACTGAGCAGTGATATTATATATGTTTGTGGGAGATAGTTATCTGGACCCATTGATGAATGCTGGTTCAGCACAAAATATATATATTGGACATCATTAATATTTTTCATATGCATGTAATCATTTGTATCAGTTGTATATGATGGAGTGGATAGCTGTGGGAGCTTGAAAGTCTGAGTTCAAATCCCTTCTAATTACATAAAGTTCAATACAGACAATATACTTGTATTTATATATTAATAGTATCATCTACTCTGTTCTAAAGCCACTTCTTTCACCGTTCAACCCTTTTTATCTAATTATAATTTTGTTTGCCTTTTTTAGGAAACGTTATCCACATTTATAAAGATCTTTTAAATAATTCAAATGTTTGATTTTTAAGTAAAAATTTATTAAATAAGTCACAATACACATATACACCTAAATGTCTTCATATTCATTATCAAGCTCACAAAACACTTTAGTCCCTTATAAAATATCTGATTTCTATTCCCAAATTTCAATTAATCTTCAATCAGTTATTTCTGTCATATCCTATCTAATTATATTTCCAGTTTAACTTAGCTCTGATCTCTACATTGAAGATCCAAAGAAAAGATGTTTTCCATATGTCTCAGAAGTTTATTTCAGTTTAGTAAAGTATTATAACTTTTCATGTGGGCTTAATATTATAGTTCTATATACCCCCAAAACAACCAAGATGTAATTTTATATTTGATAATAAAAAGTATAATGGTTGCAGGCTAAATAATTATACATACAATTATTTTTGTTTAAAATTTTTTAAATATCTTCCACATGCTTTAAATAAAAAAAACTGCATAGAAGTTACTATCTATGTTAATCAAACTTACAAAACTAAACAACATTCATAATTCCAATTTCTAATACATTTTTTTATTACTGCCACAATAAAGATCATTTTATTTGCGTTTAAGGTTTTTCCAATTTTGCAAATTTCTAATATTTCAGCAGTACATTTTTTAGTCTTTCCTTTACTTTTTGAAAGTATCTCATTTTAATTTAAAAATTAAGTAAATACTAATTTTAATTTTTATAATATTATGTCTATTTATATAGTCTTTATGACAAACACATTTTAAATTTTAATAAATAGAAAAGAAATGTGTTTATTGAAAACTAGCTGTTACAGGGATTGCAAATGAATCATATTTAGAAATAATATTATATATGTTCTTTTAAATAATTTTAAGTAACAAAAAGAATTTTTAAATGAATGATTTTACTCTGTCGATAACAATATCAGATATACCTTTGTATATATATGCAATAATTTACAGCAACTATTATATATGTAATAATTAAAGCTAGCTTTGTAAAGCAAAATAACTTAGAAAGTTATCTGACCATTTTTCTTGCTGCTTTTGCAAGAGGTGGTAACGATAACTATATACATCTTTTGACACCTTGTGAAATTTTTTAATAATTAATAGAGACCTATATCAAATTAATTTTTTCCAAATTTATAAATGCCTCCCCTATCTTAACTTATTATATGACAACTATCCACTAGGATATAAAAATTACAGAACTACCTCTCTCACTATATATGGTAAGAGATGTACATATTTTATGAAGCTCCAGTTATATTTTTAACTTCTTGTATTGCAATATCGTTCAATGTTTGAGGAGGTGTTATAAATTATATGAACACCTTACTCAGCTCATGTAAGAGCAATCTGGATAGGAATGGATAAATAATCTCATTCTCTTCTTGATTCATTCATTTGTAAAGATACTGTTAATTACTAACATAGATTCTCAAAAGAAAGAATGAAGATATTAACTATGATGAGGATTTAACATCATCACCCCCTCCCCCTTTATTCCTTTATCCATTTAGCAGCAAAAAAAATGATTGGATAACTAGGTTGAATATCAACTAACAACTTTGAAAAAAATCTAAATATACCCTTTATTTGAATTCCATGTGTGTGCATGATGAACCTTCTATATATATTGTACCCTTTTGATTAGGTCCAAATAAATTCACTGAATCAATTTTTAAAAAAAAATTAAATTAAGGATACATTTTGAATGGTGTAACTACTGTATAATGTTGGTAATAATTTTAAAATGCTATGTTAAAGTAAAAATGAGAGTAGTGAATACATAAAAACTATACTAATATGTTAAAATAATAAAGTAAAGCTAAGCATTATGATTTTTGTATGGTTGGGAAAACTGACCATAGTAAAATAATATTAAAAGTTTTCTTAAACATCTGCTTAAAGGCTAATCTTAAAATAATGACTTAAAATTAAATAAACTAATGTATTTTAAAATAAAAATTATATTTAATATTTATGTTACAAATTATATATTTAAAATGTAATATTTTGTAATGGACAACTGTGTTCAATTTGTTACAGCTTAAATAGTATCAAAATTATTATTCCAAATTCTATTATTATATTACTATTTATTTAATATAATATTCTTGTAATTAAATATTCATTTCTGTTATCAGAGAATAATTATAAAAAAATTGTTGCATTCTGTCTGGATCTGAAAGTCATGTGATACAAATACTCATACTTTTGTGCTTACAAGTTTTCTAAAGATAGTTTCAAAATTACTTTAGAATTGTTTCAAAAATTGAAGGCATTTTTTGTCATGAAATATAAATACATGTTACAGTTATTTAATTGGTAGTTTTAAAAATGTGTAGTTAATAAAGTTAAATTTTTAAAAATAGATACATTGAAAATAAATATTAGATAAATTACTAAAGTATTATTTTTAAAATGTTATTTTAAAATGTTTAGTTTGTTTAAATAAAAGTATAAAATTAATTTAGAATTAAATAATTTAATATTTAATGAGTCATGATTTTATTTTTGAAATTTAATTGTGTAAGATAGTACTGATATGTAAATTAGATCACTAGCTAAAGATCTAAATAGCCAATCAAATCATCAATTTATTTTACTATAAAAGTAGATGTTTTCATTTTTTTGTGTGATTTCTTAACTTAAATTTGTGCTTTTTATAACTTAACTAAATGACTCTCTTAATAATTTTTTTATATTATTAATATCAAAGTTTTACTACTAGAAATTATTGTTTTAAAAGAGAGGATTAAAAGGATTATAATTTATTAAACTAAAACTATGCATTGTTAAATCTCTAAAATTTCCTATCAAGTATTTCTATTAAAGCTTGAGCCATCTTCACAGTAGCTATGGAATTAATACCAGAAATAAGTATATGTCAAGTCAAGTAAGGAAGGAGGTACAGATACCAAATGAAAATTTAATGTTGAAGATATTATTCGAAAAAGATATATTATTATTTTAATATTTTGAACATTGTCAAGGAGATTGGGCAGAAAAGTTCTTCCAAAATTTAGTTTAAATGCATTATATCATAAGAAAGGATAACCATATCTGCAAAACAAAAGCTATATGGTAAAAACTTTAACTTTTAATATTTTTGAAAAAAATGATATTTTTTAAAAAAGAGTTGCAGTAAATATTTTGAAAGAAATATTCTTTTTAAAAAGCTTATTATAAACTTTTCTTTAAAGTGATAAAGATATAAAACCGATAGTATTATATTTTATATGACAAGTTGTCATTATTAGAAAAAAGACCACACTTATTCAATAATATAAAAACTGATTTTGGAAAATTATTCTTTAGAAAAGAAATACCTGGGTAATTAAAATTATCCTGATGAAATAACTTTATAATAACTTTATTTAAATTACTAAATGCTAATTTTAATGGAATATGAGTGCATAATTTCCCTACATGTACGCATGAATCCATATAGACATAACTGATGCATCGAAAGGCCCATGTAGGATCCTATTAAATGGGAAACTCCAGAGGAATTTTTTTAACTTCCCAAAGTGATATCACCATTATTAATCATTATCCTGAAAGCTATAGACAATTGACTGATTTTTATGAACTTTCATCAAAGGATTAATGATTATTTTTCTAAATAGTTTCAGATTTAAAAGTTGACTTGATTTGATTTCTTTTTTTTTTATCATTATGAGTTTATGAATCAAGGGGGGAAAGGCTCTATGTTTTGTTCTCAAGTGTTGAACAGTAGCATTGTTTTAACAACTGTGCCAGGAAGCAGAAAAGTTTTTGTTCTAAAGCATTGGACAGTAGTTGTTTTAACAAATGTTTTTGGGGGGAAAAAAGAAAAATTTATATGAAGGACTTCTAATGAAGAAATATTAGAAGAAAGAAAAGAACTTTTTTTTTAAATTTACTTTATAGCAGATTGGAGTTTTTGTAAATATAGTTTATTTATCTTTTTGCTTACTAATAATAGTATTAAGTTTTTTTATTATTGTTAGGTAGGAAAATTACATATAAAAAATCTATTAATCTAACATAATTATTATTGTAAGGAATATTTAATTCTTTGTAAAGTTTTTATAAATATTTCTCTAAGTATGATAGTTCTTGCTGAGTAAATGCTATTATTATTTAATATGTTTCTTTTATGAAATATGGACCAGAAAACGTCTAAGAGTGACCAACAGCAATTTGTCACTATGGTAAACTTTGTAAAATTATATTAATTTTTACATGATGTATTTTTTTTTAGATTGCTTGGAATATTTTATAGTATTACCTTATCATATGAATGTATGAGTATGTGTGCATGCATTAAATACACATAGAACTTATTATTATTATTCTAGAAATATGAACTAGATTTTTTTTAAAAAAAAGATATACATACTTTTTTTTTTATATTACCAATGTAATATGATTTAATGATACATATAATTTATATAATTCTTTAGTGGTGGAACCCTATTATTTTTTTAAAAATGTTTTAAAGTATTGATTTAATACATTAATACAAAATCATGTTGTATTTTTATTGCTGAGATTTAAAAGAGAATAAACCTTTTTCTTGTTAAAGTAGTTTTAGATTGTTGAAGTCATATGTGAATATTATTTATTGTTTAAGAATAATGTTTGATAATTTTGCGATGTAGATTGATAAATCTATTATGAATTTTTTAAGTGGTAGTGACCTTAGTATTATGAAAAGAAACCAGGATGCTTATATGTATGATTTATGGAGAATTGAAAGCAACTTATATTATTATCTTAGTAATTTATGCAAGTATAGATAAAGTAGCCCTGTGTCTTGTATATATTTTTTATGGGCAGTGTCTTTTTTAGTATTGAGTATTTTAATGTTTGAAGGAGCTGAATAAATAGCCTGGACATTATTTTATATTTGAGGTTATTAGACAGAGAAGTCATGCGTCTTCATATGCACAGTTGCTATGTAGATTTTCATATATTTTTATACTATTGAGCCGTATTGCTATCTTAATTTCAAAAGTTATTGCATTGTAAAGAATTGAATTTATGAAGGAGAATAATAAATAATTTTTGGAATTGTAGGATTGTTATTTTTGAAAGAAGATGAGATAGGTTTTTCTTACTTTGGTTTATGTTGAGATCAAATACAAATGAGATTGAAAGTAAATGCTAACTATAAGGATAAAGAATCATAAATATTTTTAGTATTTTATTAAACTATTTTAAAAAAAATATATAAATGATAATAAATTATTCACTAGATTTTTTAATAATTTTTGAATATTTTGATTATACATGGTAATGCATATTTTTAAAGAATAAAAATCCAGAGAAACATAAAATAAAATGAGTACTTATATTTTGTGAATATTATTTTATATTTAGAACATGCATAAAACACACACATACAGATTTTTATTAGAGTAGTGCCAAACAAGGTATATTTAAAAAGTATGTCAATCATATTATTTTACTCAAGTCAATTTATTTATTTAACGAACCAAGATAAATAATTTGAATAATATCAGCAACTATCATAGTAAAAGTTTGTTTAATTTATTATAAAATCTATGAACATATATTGAAAACAAATGTTACTTCGGTAGTTTATAATTTCATATTTTTGTGTATGCTTACGGAAAACATTTTTTAATACATGTCAATTAATGGATATTATATTCAACTACAATTGTGTACATAATTATTATTATTATTATTATTATTATTATTATTATTATTATTATTATTATTATTATTATTATTATTGTTGTTGTTGTTGTTGTTGTTGTTGTTGTTGTTGTTGTTGTAAAGAAATATGCAAAAGTTATGAGTCTAAGTAACGGCTTATTTACTTGTTGACTTAATTTTATTTTTTTATTTTTTAATGAAGAAGTATGTAATTTATCTAAGTTGTAACTGTAAATGGATATAGTTTTTTGTTTGAAGTCTATAATAAATTTTGATAAACTTATTTTTATAAAACTTTGTGTTGTATTGATTATTCACATTACAAATACATGATCATCAGATATTAAACCAAACATAATATTTGCACAGTAAGAATATAATGATTTGCTTAAGAAATCATAGTGCTTCAGAATATAATATATTTGAGAAATTTCATTTTACATTATTATTATCATTATGGTCATAATTAATTATATATTTTATTGCATAAAATTATAATGTTATTCGTTGCCACATATTCTCAGATTATCAGATTATACCACATATTCTATTTTAAGATGCCACATGAAAACTAAAAAAATATATTATATTACTTATTGTTGTTATTATTATCGATAGTTACCATAACATTGAAAAGTAGATAAGATTGATAATTATTCATCAAAGATTATTATTATTGTTGTCATTATTATTAGTTATATGTAGTTGAGGATGATACAAAATCCCTTATCATACTTGACTACAGGAGGTTATAAATTGATTAGATTATTTTAAAGAACCTGAGATTATTATAATTATATTGTTTTAATAAAGAGATTAGGATTTATTTAGTAATATTATAGTAAATTGATTATTATTATTTTAAAGTCGTAATAATGCTATGAATTTACTATTATTTGAAATGATAGGAGGGATAGTATTCTTATGTCATTAAGATTGTATCCTGTCGGATATTGGCTCAATGTAATTCTTTACTACTTGTACTTCACTTCATTGTCTCATGATTTATTAATATTTTATTTATTTAATTTTATAAAACCGAACCATTTATTATTTATTAATCAGTTAGAGCTAGTTTAATAGTAGACAGTATCATAGGATATCTTTGCTATTGATTATATATATTTTAGCCGAGCATAGTCATTTTATCTGAGCTAGTCTTATTTTTCTATTATTATATTTCCAGTTAGTGAGGGTACAACATATATATGTGTGCGTGCATGCTATAATTATTTTTTTATCTGAAGATGTATGATCAAATGATAACTCATAATTAAATAGATGTTAGTTTGCTTTTTCCTGCTATTCCATTAATATTCTAGCATTTGTCGTAATATATATCATAAAAGAATATAAAGCGTTTGTGTAATATATGTATATAATTTTAGATCCGCATAAAGAACCACCGTGCTCTTGTGTTCCAAAAACTTTTGACGATTATAAATCTATGATTATTAGCGCCTGCGGGGAACTTGTTGGTAAGTCGATTACATACCTAAATTTAAGTCAAAATCTTTTTTTAATAAACTATACTTTCAAATCCCCTCTTAAAACCAACTCTCTGAATTAACGTCTTAGCTGCTCATTAAATCAATTAATACCATAAAATTGAATGTAGAAAAACAGAATAAAATAACATACATTGTTCTTTTAAATTTCTCTTTAAATGAAAATAAACAATATAGAATTTATTATTGCAGGTGTAACTTTATTTAAGGACATATAAAAGTGTAAGAAAATACATTCTTGGAGAAATCGTTATTATTATCACAAATTTTTGCGTGACTAAGAGAGTTGTGTTAAGAAGAGTAATAAAGTAGTTTACATTTGATAAATGCTTTACGTTTTTCAATAATAAAAAATGATTAAAATGTACCGTCTGCTATTGTAACTAACTAATGACGTCGTCTGTAGGATCTCTATTAATCTGACTAGTTTTTTTGTTATTTGAATTTTCAATAGCATACTTATACTAGGATTTGGGTTATTTTAGTTGATATATCATCTAGATAAATGTATAGCTAGATGAGTAGATAAACAAGTGTTTATTTATCCATATATACTCTTGCCTATTCACTTACTCATCTATAGTTATATGAACTAATAATTATAAAAAAGATGGATGGATAAACAGATAGATAAATGAATGATGAATATATAAATATAAAGTATTAAAAATAGTTATTGGAGGACATGTATATTAATTAGTTGTTAGTGGATTTTTTTTTGTTTTCTTTTATAAGCATTAATTAGCAATTTCAGTTACTTTAAACAATTACACCATGTTTTCTTGTCATATAAAATTTGCACACATGCATATGAATATTATCAAACCAGAACAAGATTCATATATTAGTTACTTCAATACGAAGATAGATAGACAGATAGGTAGGTAGATAGATAGGTATGTAGGTAAGTAGATAGGTAGGTATTTCAATCGACGGATAGATAGATAGATAGATAGATAGATAGATAGATAGATAGATAGATAGATAGATAGGTAGGTAGGTAGGTAGGTAGGTAGGTAGATAGACAGACAGACAGACAGGTAGATAGACAGAAACAGACAGACAGATAGATAGATAGATAGATAGATAGATAGATAGATAGATAGATAGATAGATAGATAGATAGATAGATAGATAGATAATAGGTAGGTAGATAGATAGATAGATAGATAGATAGATAGATAGATAGATAGATAGATAGATAGATAGATAGATAGATAGATAGATAGATAGATAGATAGATAGATAGATAGATAGATAGATAGATAGATAGATAGATAGATAGATAGATAGATAGATAGATAGATAGATAGATAGATAGATAGATAGATAGATAGATAGATAGATAGATAGATAGATAGATAGATAGATAGATAGATAGATAGATAGATAGATAGATAGATAGATAGATAGATAGATAGATAGTGAAACACAGACAAGTAGCTTTTTTATAAACAACTCATTGCAAGTAATGGTTTCTCTAACAATCTCTCAAACTTTAACAATCAAGAAAAGACAGTACCCATAATGTTTGCCAATAGCTAGAAGATGAGGGAAGATGACGGTTTAAGCAATTTTCCTTCATTGTTTTACACTCTAACTAAAAATAACTAAATACCAATTGGCTGACCACACTGTAGAAATTATTAGTTTGGTTGGCTACCTGAAAAAGTTTTTTTAAAAAAAAAAAAAAAAAAATTCATTTGACCTTAATTTGATCCTCATATTGAAGACATAATATATTAAATTTTCTACTTGATAATGTAATTATTTTTTATGTTTATCTTTTTAGGGCAAGTAATTAATGTCATAGGTATGGAGCTTTTAGGCCGAAAGAAGACTCTAGCTTTACATTTATTTGGATCTGCCCTTTTTTTCTTTGCACTCATAAACTGTTCTAGCGATGCTGCTTTAATTGCATTTACATTCATGATAAGAGCATTTTCTATATCCTGCCTTAATGGATGTTACATCTATAGTGGTGAGGTAATAGATTTTATTGTTTGTTTTAAAAATTACTTTTTGACTGAGTAAAGCCACAAAACAAAAATAATTCAGACAAATTCAATGAATCGGTATATTTTTAATTCTACTTTATTGCTAAAACACCATCTGATATCTTAAATAACTGATCACTGAGTAAATAATCATTAATTGGATTTTACATATTAAGCAATTTGTAAATATTGACTTATATATGTAAAAATTAGGGGAACAGTTACATAAATTCTTATATGTAAATTTTTATAGTCGCTCTTTTAATGAGCATTTTAACTTTTTTTTATTAAAAATATTTTTTTTCAAATTGATCTAAGTCATATAGTTTTTGCTTTAATGCATTTACATTTATTAGGAATATCTTATAGTTTAGAAATATATTTATCTGTTTGTAACTTAAGAATTTTATGCTTGATCCCAGAAGAGTTAAATGGCTAGGTTTGAAAATAACTTTTATATGTTTTATGAAATTTCTAATTATTTGCTAATGGTATTTCTCATTGATTGATATTCTTACAAATAATTTACAGAATACAGAAATTTGTGAAAACATGGAAAAAAAAGAAAAAAAAATTCAATATGGGAATATAAAAAATAAAATTAACACTATATATATATTGTAATAATATGTTATTATTCACTTATATTATTTTTCATTTGAATATAGTAGATAAACAGTATTTTAAAATAAATAACCTCTCCAACAGTCTTTTATAAAAAAAAAATGAAAGGGCTCTTGGAACTGTACAAAATATGACTAATAGGCCACATGTGGCCCACAGTTGATAGCAAAACTTTCACAAAGGTCTCACTAAAATAATATATTATAAACCATTGCCATATCTTGTATATTGTTTCAATAAAAAAAATTATAATCATCATAATTTTTTTTATATATTTTTGAAATACCTGATGTCTGTAATTTAGTATATATACTGTATTTATTATTTTGGCTGATGACATCAACTTTTTTAATGTATTCCTTTGGTTAATTAAGGCTTAATAGCCTTGCTCTTTTTAATAACATCCAGATACATACTAATGTGAATGTTTAGCTGAGTTGTTGCCTTTAAAAAAACTACTTGAAAGAAAAATCCTAAATCTCTTGAAAAAAAATTCATTAGATCCAGATTTGATGCTCATATTCTAGCATAGTATCTTTATACCATAAAATTGTTCTAGCTGAATATGTTTGAAGTAAAAGAGGGCCTTCTTTTTCTTAAGTAAACCCGAAAAAATGAGCTATTATAGGTTAATGGAGAAAAGTTATTTAGACTCAGGAGAATTGTCAGTTAGCAGTAATTGATAGCTTCCTGGCATCCTTATGACTACTCTGTATTATAATAACAATCCATGAAAATATTTAATTGAAAAGAGGGGATTCCTTTTATGCCAAACCCAAATTAATTTTAAACAGCTATGTGGGTAAAAGAAATTTTTTTTTAATTTAAAATTTTAAAATGTTCCAAATAGATTGCAATTACTACAGTGTAATGATACAGACAATATTTAAACCAACTAAGAATTTTAGAGGATGGAGTTGACAAGTAATTAAATTTAAATTGATAACATTAATAAACAATGATTTTTATTAACTTATTAATATTTCAAAATATAATATATAAATCTTCAGTGCATAACATTAGGCAAATATTACAAATAGAAATTCAATTAACTTTAAACTACATCAGTCACACTTTACGTCACTACAATTATACAGAAAAAAATCTCTTTAGCGTCTAAGATCTTAAAAATACACTACAATTATTGTAATGTAATAATAGGAGTAAAGATTCAAACCAGCTAAGAATTTTACAAAAGCAATGTTGATAAACTTCCAAATTTAAATTGGTAATGTGAAATTAAAAAATAATATGAATAACCTATAAATAATATCAAATATAATAACTAATAATACTTAAATCATTTTAAATTTGTCAGTTTATTAACTTTACTTTTTTAAAAATTCTTTGCCAATTTAAATATTCTCTGCTATTATAGCAATGTAATAATTGTAGTCTATAAGATTTTAGATCCTATATATATTAAGGTATCTTTTGTCTGCTTACTTATACACTTTACATAGTTAGCAATAGACTTTTATGTGAGAATTTGCTATCATGGTTATCATCAATTTATACTCACTATATTGATTTACAATTGATTATTCATTATTATGATCTTTAAGAAAAGTTTTAAACATTTTTAAAACAACCACCATTTTGGAAAATGGCAGTCATTTTTAAGATTGATGACATCATAGGTATTTTCTGAAAATAAAATTGTGACATTAACATTAAAAATATATAGTAGAATTTTTTTATTATGTGGTTTACAATATTATATTTTGATTATAGAATTAAAATAAGATTAATGTATTTTATTTAATTTTCATACTGTGATTTTACAAAACAATCAGTGACTTTTTATGACATATCCAAAATAGAAAAGATTTTCATTTTTAATGATTACAAATTCGAAAAAGCAATTTCATTTTGCACAATAAGCAATTAAAAATATTTTTTGATCAAGATTAACAATAAAGTGTAATAATATTTAATTATGAAATGTGCAAATTAGCTAAATTATATTCATTTTATCAATCTCACAGATTAAAATTCTTACAATCTTTATTTGACCTGTAGAAAAAATATGATGAATGTAAGCCATTGTAATTGTAAGTTCTTTTGAGAAAAAATGATTTTATAAATTGTACAGCTAATAATTAACTTTATATAATCAATTATTAATAAACATATGTTTAAAATACCAATCTTTTTTTTAAAATTTTAAATCAATATTATTATAATATGCTTATGACTTATATCTAGTTTTATTGTGAACATAGAGTGACAAAAGAGAGAAAGAGATTTAATAATTTCCATACAGCAATGAATTGTACATTTCTTTGCCTACATTTGAATTAATTTCACTGCATTTAAGTAAAATAAAAAAAATTGAAACTTAAAAAAACAAATCAACAGTCTTATAAAAAAAAATTCAGAGTTTTATTTGCTAAAAATTATAAAAGTAAAAACTTCAAGCATTGAACATAAATTGAATCCAAAATAAATCTTAAAATGTGCATTATTTTCAATGTTTTGTTGTTGTTGTTTTAATATGCATTGGGTTTAATTTTTTTATTTCATGTTTTGTTTTGATTTAACTAATTATGACTCCGGGACTATGAAAGAAGCAAAATGTCAGATGTTCAATGAAAAAAAAATTTTTTTTTTAAATTATAACTACTAAAATGTTTTTATATAATATTATTTACCCACAGGTTTGTTGTTTTAATAATATGCTTAATAAAATGGTTTTTCATTAGTTAAGACTTATTTCACTTTAGGCTTAATTTTTTTAATCATATTATTTTATACTTTGAATTTAAAGTAAACAATTAATTTTTTTCATAGGAACTTATTATAATTGCTTTTTTTTGTAAGATTTTACTTTATGAGGCATTTTTGGGGACCAATTTTCCTTAGTAACTGGGGGAGGGGGTGAAAATGTTGTTTTCTGTCATCAAGTATGTGGTCAAGATAATTTAAAGTTAATGCCTAGCATTATACTTTACAGATTAAATTGACATTCAATGATAATTTTTTTAAACAATATTATTAAAATTTAGTAAGAAAATAATATAACATTATTGGTCTAACCTGACTTTGTATTATTTTGAGCATCTCACCTGGATAGTAAGATTTATTAAATATATTTCATGAAATTGCTGTCTTCATATTATCTTGGAAAATTAAATCAATTATTTTAATTGTCTTATAATAAAGAATGAAGATGTCAATTTTTTAAACTAAAATTAATAAGTCCAAAATAAGTTATTAAATCAAATATTTTCTGTTTACCTCAAAACCGAGACAATAAAAATTGAAAAAATAATCACTCTATCAATGGCATATTTGCTCAATTTCATTATTTACAGTTATTGCATCAAAGTTGCAGTTTTATATATATTAAATGCAAGTATATTTTATACACCAGGAGTCTAGATATAATATAGGGGATTTGGACACAGATTTTTCAAGATCCCTTCAGCCATTCACTCTATCTCATACAACTGATACACATGTGTATCATTTGTGTATCATTTATCTTTTTCATATGTGTGTAGTCATGTGTATTGGTTTTATGAGGTAGAGTGGATGGCAGAAGGGAACTTAAATATCTGTGTTCAAATCCCCTATAATATATATATATATGTGTGTGTGTGTGTGTGAGTGTATATATGGGCTGATGGATGGTTATGATAGAATTGAAATAATGTGGAAGATGCACTTAGATAAGTATCTCAAACAAAAGGTTGAAATTATTACTATGAAGAAAATAATAGAAATTAATACAATTTTTTAGACTAAAATTTATATAATATCAATCAACTTTTATAGAATAAATATCTGCACAATAGCTTTGAAAGGCAACATAAAAAAAGAAAATGAATTTTAAAAAATCATTGTGACATAATTTTAAAAAAATACAAAATCTAACAAAAAAAAATTCTGTTTGACTAACTTACTATATAGCTTTCTTAATATTGTTCTGATAAATTTAAAAACTCATAATTTGAAAGAAACTATCATTTACAGATGTTTTTTGACATTTACAGATGTTTCTTGATGTTATATTTCATATTCTAATTAAAGAGCTATAAGAAGTTATCAAAAAATTTATATTATTTATATATCATTATGTTTAGAGGATTATAAGAAGTTTAAACCTTATACCATTAAAACATCACATAATGATCTTTTCTTTATGTTTATATGAGCTATTAAAACAGTAGATTTTTCCCCCATAATGTAATCTAGTGCAAACTCTAACAGTCAGTATTTTATGCATCATAATCACTTTCTGATGCTTTTCCATCCAATATCTTCAGATTAGTTTTTAGATTATGGCTTTTATGAATGAAGAGCTTTGAATCTGGAAGCAGTACACTTGGATCTGTGGATCTAGTGGCCCTACAATACCCACCTTTTCACTCCTTGGTTAATTATAAAGTTAACAGCATTAGATAAAGTGTATAATGCATAACTTTTAGTCATTTATTGGTTATTATAGTTTTTACTAGGTTATTGTGGGGGAAATGTCCTACTGTTTTAAAAATTTGTGTAAGCATTAAAAAAACATCATGTGATATTTTAGTGCTTTAATATTAATTCTAGCCAAAAGATAAAAGTGGCTGGTTATTAAAAACCAAGACTCCAAAATATATAAATATTAAGCTAAATTCGAATTGAAAACATTATCATGTTTTCAGTTTGGATTGATAGCTTTATAGTTAACCAAAAAGTTAAGAGATAGGTTCTGGAGATAAGCATTAGATTCAAAGATCCAAGTGCACTGCTCCCAGATCCAAGGCTCCTTATCGATGACATTCATAAACTAGAAACTAGTCTGGAGATATTGAATGGAACAGCACTGGGTAGAAAATATGATGCTCAAGCTTGTAGCATCTATTGATCTCCAGATCTTGCACTAAGTGACACTATTGTGGGAATCAAATTTATTACAATTTTATCCCTTTTATAATAGATAATATTAAATAAAAAAAGATGTAAGGTATATTCAACCATTTTTTTAATTTGTTTTTTTTTATTTGTATAAATAGAAAATAATATATAATTGGTATTTGAAAATGAGATGTTTAGAATTAATTTTTAAATAAGACTATAAGAGAAGTATAAAAAAATAGATCAATAAATATATATTAAATAAAAAATAAATATAAGATAAAATGGTTTTGTAAGTATCCAATATTAAATACAAGATGAGTACAAAAACAAATGAGTGAATAAAAGTCTGATATTAAAGATGAATACAAAATGTCAGGCTTGAATTCTTTATTCGGCACTTATACTGTATGTCCCAGAGCTGAGTAATTTCTTACATATCATTGATTCAATATGTTTTTTATTATTATTATTATCATCATCATCATCATTATCATCATCATCATTATTATTATTATTATTATTATTGTTGTTGTTATTATTGTTGTTGTTGTTGCTGTTGTTGTTGTTCATTAATTAATATAATAAAATTACTAATATTTTAATAAATATCATTTTTTATAAATATGCTTCTAAAAGCAGTTGTCTTCAATCTATTTTAGAATTATCTATATATTCATATTCCCATGTTGTTTATTGGTTTTTGTTTTTGTCCATGAATTAAAACTAAAATAAAATATGCTTACATATTTAGCATCTATCTTTAAGTTCTTTATACTATTTAAGCTAAGAGCATAGTATTTTAAAAAAATTAAGGTTGTAAGTCAAATTAACTTGCTTGCATATTTTTATAGAACTAGCACTAGAACAAAAACTATAAATTTTTATAATTTCAATTTTAAGATAACTTTAGTTTTTTGTAAATAAAATGTCAAATGACTTTCTTAATTTACTCTTTGTTTATGCTTCAGAGAGCAATTCTTTTTACTGCAATTTTATATGCCATTTGCATGATAATAGTATTATTATACATACATTACCATAACAGATTCTGGATTTTGTTACTGATGGTGAGAGTCAAGGTTGGTATTAATATACTTCTGCAACTAACAGTCAACTTTAATTCTTTTGTGATACTCAAAATAATATGTGAAAAATTTAAAAATTCCAAATATTAAACAGTGAAATGAGACTGTTAGATGCTTAAGTGCATTAGATCCATTTCTAAATTCTAAGACTCCATTGACAAAGACCAAACTAGAAATCTGGCAATGTGGATTTTATAGTGATACCATCTAATGTTCATTGCTTTCTCAAGAGTAAGTTGAAAAAGTCATGTGATGATATGTTGGTAGTAGCTTTTCTAATCAAAGGATAGATGAATTCTAGTATTAGCATAAAACTGATCTTACTAAAATATTTACCTTTTATTTGATATCAGATCTATGCAAATGAATTGATTTAGGTTTCAAAATATTCGGGTTTTTTTTATTCAAGCTATTATCTTGAGTAGTTTAAATAAGTTAATTGGAACTAAATGCATTAGTTCCAGATTTAAATCCTAAGTCTTTAGTTCCAGAAACCAGATGGCTGTAAAATAAGGTGAAATTGCTCTTGGAATCATAAGTTAAGAAAAAATTGAGTCATGTGTTGTTTTGCTATTAAATACAACTAATTTGTCAAGCGTTGTTAGCCGAGAGGTCATCGCATCCGCCTTGCAAGCAAGTAGTTGGTTGCAGACGGTTGTGGGTTCATGTCCCGGCCGATGCTATGACATATGAGAGAAAAAAAAATACAACTAATTTTGAAGTACATTAAATTTAGCGGTTCTTGAAATTTTTATGATCTCCCATGAAATAAACCGTACAATTAATATTAATAATAAATAATTTAAATAGCTAATTTAAAAAACGCTTGAATAATTTATATTTTTAATAAAATTCCCTCAACATTAAATTTTTTTTAAATAACCCGTAATGCTTAAAATTTGTAACAGTTTAGCAGATTGTTAAATTTAATAAATCATCAAAATATTTGGCTAGCTTAACATGAAATGATTGTATGCAAAATTTAATAAAAAATTTATTTTGGTCACTTTCAACACACACACACACCCAATTTTAAATAAGATTCAGTATATAAAATTGAAGCGTTTATATCTGAAATAGATTCATATAAACTTGTTGATTACTGCCATAATTTTGAAACATACTCAAATTAATCTTTATCCATAATAATCAAAAATAATATTATCACTGATATAATATATATATATAAAGAGTTTAAGGGCTTTAAATAACTCTTTGCAGGTCAAAGGCTTCTGCTACTACTTTCAAAATAATAATAAGAAGAAAAAGTAGTAGCAGTAGTAGTCATTACTCATCAAATTTACCAAATGCAATAATGAGGGTTATAATTTTTTTTTCTGTTATTGTTTTAGCCTTGAAAACCATTTACTAGCCAATTTTGAATGACTAACCGAAATAGGCATTGACTGGCTTCCTGAAAAAATCACCTTAAGCTTCTGGGGAAAAATTTCAAATATTATCTAAACTAAATTCGAACATCATTTTACGGCCACAATGATGTGTGCTCAACTATAATGCTATGAGACTTTATATATGTGTGTATTAACTAATAATTTACGATACTTAATTTTAAATGTTATTTACATAAATAAATTTTGATTTAATATTTGTAATAATAATAATATAACATTGTAATAACGTGAAAGCTAAAATCTTCGAAAGATGCGCTTTAAACATGCTTATGTGACAGCCAATCAGATGTAATAATAACTGCACGTGAAACTCTCAATTCTGAAAGACAAGTCAGAACTACAAGAAAAAGATGGGACCTTAAAATACCTTCACATTTAATTCACTAAATATTATATATAAATAAACAATAAACAACGCGATATATTTACTTAAAAAGTTATACCTTGAGATGTTTATTATATAAGTAAAGTATTTGGAATCAATTAAAACGAGAGCTTTATGTTTATAATGTCAATTTAGCATTACATTTGAAATAAGTGTGTTTGTGATTGTGTTCATAAAAATTTTTAACGGTTTATTTGCAAAAGTATATATTGCTTTGACCTGCAGATAAATTATTGGTGATAATAAAATAAACCTATTCAGAAAACTGTCTGCATTTTAATAAATAAAACCGGTTTTTTTAATATGTGATGATTTTAATATAATGCTACAGATGTTTCTTTATTTTGTAATACATGTTTATATGTGTGTGCATGGGTATGTGTCGGCCTAAGCAAACTGGATTGCGATTGCTATCCATACCATTTAAGTAATTAATAACATTTTTAAAAATTCCAATATTAGATATGATGATTCATTTCAATTGATATATATGCACATGCCTAAATATATATCATACATAGCTCTCAGAGAGAAAAATGGATTGGTATTTGTAGAATGTAAAAGATGTGTTTCTTCAAAATTTTCATATTTATAAAAACATTTACTTGAGTTTAAAACCATGTAAGATCTTGGGATATAATAGAGGCTTTCTTTTATTTCTAGATAAATTTAGAACAAAAAAAAATTATTGTTGACTGTCTTGCTTGGAATTATCTATAATAATTGATAGTTACTCAGCAACACCGATGCTAAACATATTTCTCTAGTTATTATTGAAGTATTCCCACTTATTCCTTTGTTTACAAGATAATCGATCTATAAATATAAGTGCTACCTGTATTTCTACTCATATCTAGAAGTTGCATAACTACAAATAAACTGTCTCTTACATGCCTATCATTCTGAAATCTCCTTGTATTTCTCCCACTATATTATTTTCTTCCAACTATTTTGCCACCCTTCCAGTCACCACATATGCAAAAACTTTATATAATACCAATGTTACTACTACCGGTTTATAATTGTTTATCTTTCTATGGTCCTTATGCTTTCCTTTAAATAATAGTCTCACTTTTGTATTATTCCAGCTGACTGGAAATTCTGTCTCCAGTGTCATCATATTAAAACATGATAATACATTTAATGTTGCCATATTTCCCAAACTCACCATCATCTCTGCTGCTCATCCATCTAACCTCTTTTCTTTCCACTCTTCAACCTCTTCCCTGCAACATTCGATCCATTTTCTGTAAAACTAATATTTCCATTACTACGTGTTTTTATGTTTGTTATCACTCTGTCCTTCACATTTAACATCTTTTTATATCCATTACATACTTATTTCAAATTGACTCTAATTCTTCTCTAGTGCTACATGCTTTCTCCTCACAATTTAGTAATAGAACTCTCCCCTACATTCCTTTTTTTAATATATTTTTAAATCATTTTACTCCTATCTCTTCCATTTTTATTAATATTATCCAAAAATTTACTATTTAATTTCATTTTCTCTTTTATTTAAGTACTTTTCCCATTTAATATTAAGATCTTTTTTATTTTCTTTGTTTTTAATAGCACATTTATATTATCTGCATGCTTTCTTTCTCTCTTTTACATTTTTACTAATTGTCACTTTTCTACTATTTTTATTCTTCTGAATATTCTCACCTAAAACCATATTTGCCACCTTTTGCCAGTCCTTATATTCATTCCTAACAAACATTTCCATAATTTCTTCTACTTTTATTTTATATTCTTCTAACTTGTTTTTATCATTCAACTCTCCATTGACATCTTTCAATATTCTTTCTACTTTTATTATTATTTTGCATCACATTGCTAATGATTTCTATTAGAAAGAAATTATGATCACTACTACATACTCTCTCTTCATTATCAAACACTTTAACTTTCTGTACTTTATTCATTCCCTCTTTATCTATTAATACATCATCTATCATATGAAATGTATCATTTCTCGACTATAATGTATGGTCCCTCACAAATATTTGATAAATTTCCAATGCTCAAATTTACTCACTGACAAAAAATTTTCAAAAGTTGTCCATTCTTGTTATCAAAGTCATCAATTTTTTCAATATGCCCATTCATATCCTCTATAATCATTATTGTCTTCAGTTTTTTTTTTTTTTGAAACTCTGTATATCTTTAAATATGCATTCATATATGCTACTGTTCTACTCAGTTGTAGTTCAACTATCTCCAGTGGCCATATACACTATAACCACCAGTCATTCTTATCTTCTTAATCTTATCCAAAACCACAAATGTTTTTGACACTTTACAGTATTTAAATATTTTTTGATATAATTCTTATGCCACCACCCCTTTTTTCTTTTTCTTTTATATTTATATTGCCAAGCCAAATCTTTCAGTGTAGGTTTTTCTCCTTCTCTTAGATATGTTTCCACTACTTCTAATACCTCAAGGTCTTTCATTTTAGCTGCCTTGTTTAATTCTAACCACTTTCTTGGTCTCCTACTACTTTACATATTTAAATATTCAATTTTAACAATCTTTTCTTACTATCCTTTTATATATTCTTTTGACTCTTTCTTCTCTATTATACATATAATTGGTAAGTTTATCATTAGTTTTACAGACTCATTCCCTCTCCACACCTACGTTTATATCTGGATCAGCTATTCTTTGTTTATTTCTTACATCCCATCAATTTTTAACCTTGTTTATAATAAAACTGTAATTTAAAATTCTACCCCCCCCCCCCATAAGTTTCCCAAACTATAAAACTTTTTATAAATCACATGATCCTATTCTCTTAAGCTTGTAAGTTATAAACAATGAGGATTGGCAATTCCTCAACAAGCTTTTCGATAAATGCTTAGCCAGTGAAAGCATTCAAAATATCTCTGTCAGAACCCCCCCCCCAAACCCCTGACCATGGTTTCATGCTTTGGCACTCCTCAGAGAGATGCCAATTAGGTTCAGACACTAGATCTAAAAATATCAACCCAAAGCCAGCATTTATCTAAAAGTTATCTATTGAGTTGAAAATCTGAAATTTTCAGACACCTACATGTCTTCAAACCCAGCTATCCAACCCAAATAGCTATATGGATCTGATAGATCTTCACCCATACCATATATTAATAGTCTTAGCAATATAATATTGCATAAGACTTAAGGAAGAGACTATAAATAGTCAAAATAAGAGTCATAGATCACATGACCCTATTCTCTTAAGCTTGTAAGTTATAAACAATGAGGATTGCCAATTTCTCAACAAGCTTTGTGATAAATGCTTAGCCAGTGAAAGCACTCAAAATATCTCTGTCAGAAACTCACCCCAAATCCCTGACCATGATTCGGGCTTTGGCATTCCTTAGAGAGATGCCAGAGTATGTTACTTACTAATAAAACTATCATATCCACAAACATAACATTATTTCTGACACATTTTTTTCAATCTCTCATTTATAGAACATGCCCTATCTAACTTATAACTATTGTTGAATCATGGTAATAATTTTACTAGTGCTACTCTTTCTTTAACCTTATTAGAACTATTAATCAATTCTTTGTACTCATCTATTACTCTATCTGATGGCTCAGATAAATTATTTGTCCCACTATAACATAAACATCTCTATGCCTCTGTTTATTTATCTTATCTGAAACATCCCTAATTCCAGCTCCTGGCAAACATACTCTTACATACCTATTTCTATTTTATTTTGCAATTACACTTCCATGTTCTATGATTAGTGAGTCTCCTATTAAGTTTGTCTCAGTTTACTTTCCCTAATTTGTCTGTAATATTCTCTTCAACATTTTGAACTTCCTTATCTATTTTTTCTTATTATTTGTATTCATTAATCCCTTCTATCATCCTTCACATCATTTTACTCCTATATCCTTTAGCTCTTTCTCTATCTTACTTATTCTTTGCCTATCTATCACCAGTGTATTATTTGTTTTGTCATCCATAGTAAATATATACTCCATTTTATCATTCTTATCTACATTTTTCTCCATTTCTCCTGATTTTCTCTAAATTATCTATCCTTAAAAACTATTTTTCACTTCATTTATCACATTTGTACATGATCTACACAACCATACATGTTTTTATATTTTTTCTAGTCTTATTTAAGCACTTCAGATGAAAAACCTTATCACATATTGTACACACTACCAAAGCATGCCTAGTTTTTTTCTGATCATCATATATACATTGTGGAATATAAATACAATCCATATTTCCTAATTTTTCCAATTTCCCTACTCTATATTTAAATTTATGATTTTTCTGCTACTTCCTAAACCTCTTTATACAAAAAGTTTTTTTTTATATAATGGAGACTCAGAAATACATGCTCCACTAAATTCACACCTCAAAATTACCCTCTTTCTCAAATAAATGACTCTCTCACTTAGATTTAAAAAAAAATTGTAATAGCAAATCTACTAAAATCCAACCAATCTTACATATGCCTTAGTTTTAAGGCCTCATCACAGTAGACAAAAAAAATATTTTTATATATTGTACCAGTCAAAAAACCCACCAAAAGAACTGCAAGTCGGATTCAAACTCAGCTGAACCAAACTGAATTCAAACCCAACTCACCAGCTCAGATTAGTAGAAATCTAAATCGACGGCACAGTGCTATGCACCAAGAAACTAGCTCAACGGTTGGTGAGGATCAGAGACCCCTGAACTGACATTAATATCTGATAATAAACTGACTAAAAATGATTTTAAATCGAATCATATGTATATGTTCGGATTGCCAACACAGACAGCGAGCATTAACATTAAAATAATTATGAAAGAATTAAGAACTAAGAAACCAAGTGTGTTTAGAAAATATTTAATAATAATAATTTATTTGGTTTGAATTTTAAATAAAGATTAAGTTAATTAATTCTAGTCCTTAAACAAGTTTATAATTATAATACGAGTGGCGGTCCTTATTATATGCCAATGAATATTATGCAATATTTGAAGTCTATGCCCCCAACAAGAAAATAAAGGCAGATAAAGATATTCATTAGTAAGTGAAATTATTACTCTAATTTTTTTACGAAAAAATGTGATATTTATTTTCACATTCGCAAATCCATTCATGAAGAGCAAGATACATATTTTAGGGCATAACTTTAATCTTTATTGGAAAACATATTTAATTAAATATACCTGAGAATTTGTTCGACTTTAATTGAAATCACTTCGTCACGAATTATGAGCATCAGAGCGGGCTTTACTGGAACAGAGAGGTAACGGTGCTGATGAATTATGAGCTATAAAATGAAATTGAAAGATAATAGCTAGTCGATAATCGAAGTCCTAGTGTGGCTTGCGTCTGACAAGTCTTATGCCCTTTGACTAATATGAACAGGAGAGGAAGTGCCATCTTCCTCGATAATTTAAAATAACAGAAATATGATCACCGACCAGCCTAACGAAGCGGAAGATTGCCCTACATCAGCAACGTTTGAAGATGTTGACTTGATAGTCATCGTTTGAATACTAAAACCCATATAGAATGCTCTACATGATGACTTGATCAATTAATCAAAGTCAAACAAGCTTTTAACGAAAACTATTTTAAAGTATTTGTAAATCATATTAATTATGCCCCAATCATCGTGCCCTTCCTGAATTTTAAATAACAAAGTTGAATTAGAATATATTTGTTTGATTCCTTTATCGGCCCTTTGCAAAAAACATTTTAAGATTATATTTGAATAATAAATAAATATTAGTGAAACGAGAAAATAGCGGTGGCATAGATTAAAAATGGAGCTAATAATTTATTATTAGTCAATGATAAAAATAACAATCATTAATAATTTCTTTCGACTCGATGACTGATAGAACTGTATTAATCTAGTTCTAATGGGTGAGAACTACTATTAGAATTAATATTATATTATTTGTGTGAGGCAAATAGAACAAAGAAGCTCATCGAGTCGAAAGATTATTGGCATATAATTAAAGTAACAACATTAATAAATTACACAAATATATATATAATATAATAAATGAACTGCCAAGTAAGAAAAGAGAAAGTTTAAAGACTAGAGATTGAGAGAATTTATATAAATTTAAAAATAGCATAAATAAAAGGGTTTACACAGAGTATTACATTTATAGAATGAAAAGAGGTCTTAAAGGGAGTGTAAAGTAAAGTTTGGAAACTGGCCAGAAAGCTTAAGGTTCGTTATGGAAATATATTACCCATTTCTTCCAGGGCGGATTCCCTTAGTTTACACGTCTGGGTGAGGAAAACGTTGGCATGCATTTGGTCGATTACTTGAACAGTATTTTAATAAATTTTCATGATCTTAGCAGCATGATTGGTCCAGAAAAGATTCAGAAGCTCAATTGAAAATTTTCAGGGGACTTCAGGAACCGATAGCCAGATTCCTGACGTTCAGCCCCTTACCATGATCGAAACACTATTTAAAATGCACAGAGTTTACTGCACTTCTCTACAACAAAGATGGCTTCTTCTTTTCAAACTTTTCAGAGCTATCTATCTGTCTTCTGATGCCTTCAGGCTAGCGCTTCTTTCATTATCGATGTTTTTACATTTACTGGTTGTTTTTAGATACATTCCTTCGATAAGGCTTTCAAACTCATTAACTTGAATTCATTTTCTAATTAGAAAATGAATTCTTAAAATCAGAAATGATTTTAATTAGGGAATCCTTATCTTTTTTTCTAATTAATAAACTTTAACTGTTGTTTTTTGGAAAGGGAACATCTGAAAGCTTATCGAAAGAATGTAGCTTTTAATCAATAAAATTTTAACAAATTATTTAAAAGTAAAAAAAAAACATTCCCGACGCAATGAAACTTTCAAACAATTATATATATTTAAAATTTACAAATATATACGCACAATCCACACAGTTATAATATATAAATTCATAAATTTATTAATAGCATTGATTAATTGTAAACTGAAACTAATTAATTTTAGTATGCATTTATAAAATAAGTTTCCTTTGTGGAAATTGGCGTGGATTGAACGTATAAAGCCCCATTGCATCGGAAATTTAAGGTTAGTATTATGTGTTTGAAGTGGGCTTACTCAGTGTCTCAGAGCATTAGCAATATTTTTCTCAATCTTTCCAAATCCAATTAAATCTATCTCTCTGCACTCCAACTCTCTGTTTTCATCCATTTTCTAAACAGATATTTCTCAACAACAGAAAGTTTTATCTAGATGTTATTAAAAACATATAAAACATTAACTTATGTTGCAGAGCAAAAATCAGCCACATAAGTATAGCAAGGCAGTCAAGTATTTCCTGTCATGCTTTAATCAGCTTATAACCATTTCTAGGCAGAACACTTATTTAAATAATTGAGCTTACTTTAATATTTTTGAATAGCCTTTTTAACATGATTAAATACTTTATTGTAACACACTCATATGTCTCTTTTGTTTATTTTTTTTTACATTTATTTTTTCAGATGTATTTTTTTAGCATCTTATTCTTTGTTTTATGATTTATTTATTTTTGACAAATTTCAGTAAATTATAAATTCAAATAAAATTAACATTAAAAATAAAACACTAATTTTGCAAATAATAATAATAAATTGAAATAAACAATTATAAGTAAGCAAAACAAATAGTTTCTTTTTAGTTTTCATGTTAAAAAATGTTATCTAATGAAAATAACCTTATTGCTAATGAAGACAAATTTTATTCAAGCATAAGATAAAGTATTTAAAATAATTTTTGAAATATAAAAAACCAATTTGTAATAGTAAATGTTTTCTGATTGATGGTGTTTTCGTTTGACTTGTTTAATTAGTTTTTGCAAAAATAAAAAATAAATGTATGCAAATAAACATAAATATTAAATACTTATTAATAAACAAATATTTAATAATTTTGTTAAAAAAATAATACCAAGCAAAAAACAGATTAAATTTAAACTTATTTTTCTATTCTATTGAGTCCAACAAAGACGTAAATTGAATAAGCACAGTATGATATTTTATTTTCTGTAATGAAAGAGTAGTGTTTCTTTTTTGAGTTTAGATTTGTTTTTTTCTTGGACTATCAATAGTTTCATGAAAATCATTTAAAGACTTATAAATTAAACTTTCTATTGCCAAGATAATCATAATAGATATCTGTCAATAATATCATGCATTGTAATTGCAGAATCAAAACCATGCAAAAAATTAAAACTTGTATTTTTCATGTTTTAAGCATTTTTTTTTAATTTTCTTTAATATATATATATATGTGTGTGTGTGTTTGTGATATGCAATATGTATAATCTTTATAAAAATATGCAACCAATTATTTAATAATAAATTATTAAAATAATAATTAAACTATTGTATGATTTATGCTGTAAATTTCATTACTAACTATCTTTAGTAGTAATAATATTTAAGATAATGGATTAACAGAAATTATTGATAAATGTATGTTATAGTTTATAATAAGGATGTCAAATTATTGAAATTTATAACTAAAATTTTGCTATAGTTTTAATAATGTATTATTTTAAATTATGATTGTTAATATTTATAATAAGGTATTTATTTATTTAGCATTAGCCTGATTGCTAATTTACAATTACGATTGTTAATATTAAAATTTGTATGTATAGGTATATCCAACAGTAATCAGAGCTCTGGGAGTTGGTTCGTGTAGTTCAGTTGCTCGAATTGGAGCTATAATAGCCACTTTTGTTTCTGCAGTAAGTAACTTTTTGTTATCCATCTATTTAGGTACTTTTATATATATCAAATTAGATTTAAATAACCACGAAAATAGTAGCAAAACTGAAATTTACAAAAAAAATCATCTCATGATTATAGTTTTATCTATTTGAATAATAGTTTTCCCCAAATAAAAACTACAAACAGCTATAATAAAGAAATATACACATAGAAATTATTTACAATTCAAAAACAATTGCCAATTAAATTTCTCATAGGATTGATGAACTCAAATTCAAAAGTACTACTTAAAAAAGACTGATCTTTTTTTTTGATCTCATTATTTTCACAAAGACAATCTTTGCATCACTGAAAAAAATCATGTTTTTGAATTTATAAAATTAAATTAAAATACCTTTCTAAATTTCTACTATTATAAATTTTGAATCTTTCATAAAAAATTAACCCTTTCTTATAAAGAATTTTATGAGTTCCTAAAATACTTTTACCATCTATCTTTTTTTTTTTTTTGGAATCATTTAAAAATATAAATTTAATGCAAGATCTTTTTTCCAAGCTAAAAAAATGACTATTTTTGTTGCACAATTTATAAATTGATAATTTAAAAGGGAAAAAAATCATTTTATCATTATTGTCCACTACTGCCTTCAAGTCACAGTTATGATTATTCTTCTTAAATAAAATAATTTTCATAAATATATCTGAAAAGGCTAGACTAATATATTCATTATAAAAAGAAATCTGAATCAAAACATTTTACTTTAAAAAAATTTTAAACTTTTATTACAATCCTCTTATAAACAAATAGCTAATAAAAACAGTCAAAACTCTACATACAGTAGTGCCACTCAGTGCCAACCAGAGTAATCAATGGATGCCAGAAGGCTTGTGCATAAAATCACTATAGCTTCTGGATGAGTAGGCATTAGATAGGAATTTTATGCACAAGCTTTCTGGCATCCATTGATTATTCTGGTTGCCACTGAGTGGCACTACTGTATAAAAATAAAAATAAAAATAGTGATTTGTTGGTGTTAGGGTAGTTTTTTAGAATAAAAGTCTTGCTTTAAATTTATTTTTAAATAATTTGCAAGAATTAGCAGATAGTAAAAGTATTACAGTATCTGTTTTAAATTTCATATAGATTTTAAAAAAAATTAAGTTTTTATGAAAGAATCAAAATTCATAAAAATAAAGTTAAGAATAGTTATTTTATATTGGTTTTATGCACTCATGAATGTGTTATTGGTGATAAATTATAGTTTGATGATGCAAAAAATGTCTCTTATGAAATTATTAAATGCAAAAAAAAAAAGAAAGATCAAGAAGACAGTACTAATACATGTTCTATGCTCACTTTTTATTTCAGTTTCTACTTTTGCATACTGTGTGGAGCCACTAAAGCCACACTGTAAAAACTAATTGATAAATTGAACATTTTTTGAAAATTTGATTCTCATAAAGGTATAAAATACTAAAGCTCAAATTAATTGTATGTTATATATTTTTAATTTTCTTATTAATTGTAAATTATTTATTTTTTAATTTTCTTATTTCTTAAGCGAACAAAAAGTAATGTTAGCTGTAAATTCTGAGTTTTATGAAAACAAAACTAAGGGATAAATTAAATATGAATTACATATTTTTTATTTTTCATACAAAATGTCATAGATTATTTTAAAAAAGTATTATTTAATCAATATATAATACAATAAAAAAATAAAAGTAACTTAATGTAGTACAAGTGTTAATAACAAAAAACTAAAAGGTAAAATGAAGGTTTTAGAGTGACTGTCCAAAGAAAGGCTAAAAAGAGGCTCAATTCATTGCTGCTTTGCCAAGACATTTTTTAGAATATGTGATCCAGATGAGATTAAAAATAGTTCTGGAATGTCTTTCATCTTAGTTTGACAGCCTTAATGTTGGAGTCACAAAATCAATATAAATTCAATTTCCCTTAGCATTCTTCCTTCTTTTATGTATCAGAGCCAATTCTATTTGATACAAGCATTTCATGCTCACTTCATTCAGCAGATTGTTGTGCTATAAAATATCAATATAGTGTCTTCAGTGGCAATTACTTGCACACAAAGGTCCTTTAAAACATGGTTACAGCAAACAACAATAAAGAAGTCACCAACTGGATAACTTATTTCACATAAAAATGACTAATATTCTGAAATTACAAGGTCTTTATTTTTTTAGTTAGAGAAAGCAGTATTTTGCCTCTTTTTTTTTTTGTTTATTTTCCTTAAGATCATGGGGTTTTTCTCTTCCCAATCTTCAATCAATGGACAATGCATGTGTGAAAGAACAACATATTCCACTGAATTATATTTGCTTTGAGATTATTTCCTGATCTTTGGACAATAATATCTGTCAAAATGATCCTATCTATTTTGAGACTATGTTATAAAAATCAAACAAACAATATTTTATAATTATAAAAAATACAAATATATTTATTTTTAGATTACTTTATAAAAATTGAATAAAACTATTTAATGTTACTGGAAATTTTTATATTTTTCAATTATGAAATATGTGTAAACATTCCATTTTTTATTATTATTTAAATACAGGTAAATATTGTAAAAATATAAATGTAATACCAACCAAACCAAATAATGAATAATGTATTTAAATAAAGCCTTGCTCTACTACAAGTCTTAGAAGCTGACAAATATCAAAATATGTCTGGCTTATTTTTGAGATTTAGATGCTGATAAATATAAGTATGCCTAGTTCACTTTAAAGACTTAGTGGCTGATAAATATAAAAATAATATGGTTGGGAACAATGCTGAGATAAAAACTCTGAAGTATCAAATAAATGTGATAACGCAAACAATGAACCAAGACAGACAACAATATGATAAACCATTAATAAACTCAAAATTAATTTTGGTTTCTAAGAATATAGTGTTTTCCTATACAACCTTAACCAACAATGCAAAGAATAGAGTAATATTACTTAAATTCTGATATCTGATATTTTCTTTAAGTATTCATTGATTGACATTGTTGGAAAAGTAAAAAAATTGTATATTAGCCGACACAAGAATTCTAAAATGTCTATCAACATTTAAAGTATCAAGACAGTACTTTTATTTTTTGTTTAACAATCTCTCAATACTAAATGGAACTTCCTTATTGTATCAAGTTGCCATGACTTTTTCTTAACTATTGTTGTAGCATTTGAACAGTGCAATTTCATTTTTTTAAAACTAATCATTTATTTTTTCGATGCCCAATAGCAACTACTTTTGTAGTGTGTACTTCATAAATTATTTTTTTATCCTTCTTTATCAAATATCCATTAATAAATCCAGAGCTATCAATGAAGAGGCCATCTTTATTCACAGAAAGATTAAATTTCATCTAACTCATCCCCTACTCTGCAAAATATCTTTTCCTTACCTCAATTTCTGACTTCTCATTATTCTCTTTTTAATAGCTGTATCAGTGGTATGATTTGTTTTTCTATTAGGAGATCATGGTTTATGACTAGACTGATAGTAATATTCTCCATTATTAACATCAGTTCTACTTCCAGTTTGATGAATAAATCTTGTCCTATTGGGGCTAGTGACATTACCTGTTGACCTTTGTCTTTTTTTTTCATAGTTATCCATAAAGGTTGACTTTTGGTTCTTCCCATGATTTTTGTACTTAATAGTATTTATCTGAGTTTATATCACCTTGTAAATGGCTCTCTGTGTTGGGATTTAAATTTCATTCCTCTCTCACCCTCATTTGCAGATTTGCTGTTATCAAACACACTGAGTAATAAAGCTACCAGTTCTAGTTTTTCTATCAGTGCCTGTTAGTATCTGCTCAATGTGATTGGGGAAATTACTTCTAACTATGTGTACAATCAGGCTTTCAGATAAAGGATCGATGGTCAAGGCTCTCAATTTGACCACTTGCCATTGGAAAAAATGAAGTGAATGTCTCTCCAGGTATACATTTCTTTTGGGCAATATGACATTTGATCCCTTCCTGATACTTCAGTAGGAATTTAAGAGAGCTTGTTTAAACTGACTAAAATTTACAGGTTTATCAAACAATGATTCCCACCTTGCCTGAGATGAGCTTTGGAGATGGCTACAAACAATCACAAGTTTAGCCTCTTCTGTCAACTTATTTAAACTAAAATATCTTTCCAAACTGCTAATATATTCAGTTGGAGGCTCACCTGCATGTTCATTAAAAAACTCTGATTTTTAATAATTGATTGACAATACTGGTATGTATCAACATCTGCATACACACCCCTACTAACATCTAGTTGACTATTTTCAGGTATAATATTTACATTTTATATAGCCAATTCTTTCTTAGATGAGGTTTTCTTTTATTTGATATCTAACTCTATATTCTCTAATCTCTCTGTTATACTTTCCTACATTTTAATTTGAATTTCATCTTTTATCTGAAAATTTTCAATCACTTGAGTCAAGTAGTTGATTTCTACCCTTGCTTGGGTCAACCCTTGTCTATTGTTGACTTTTATTTTTTCAACTATACCATGCAATTGTTCAATTTTCTTATCCTAATCACATTTATTTACTTCAATTTTGAGACTTACTTCACCAACTTTGCTTCTAACTCCACAAAATAATTTTCCAACTTACTTATTATTTGCTCACTTAATTGCTCTATCTGTTGTTTGTTTTCTTTTCTCTGATTCTCAATTTGGCTTTTCATTTTTATGAACATGTTTTCATGTTCTTTTGCTTTTCATGTTTTCTTTAGTTTCATTATTTTGTTTAAACATGCTTTCCATATTCTTTTTAATTTCTTTATTTTGTGTTTTAAGATTATCACATTGTTTTGTAAATTTTTTATTCAATTCTGTGAACGTTCTTCATGTTTTTCATTTCTATAAACATGCTCATAATCGTGTTTTTAAACTCATTATCATGAGTATCAGTTTTACTTTGCTGAGCCTCCATTTTTGCTCTAGCTCAGGTAATTATATATCTAAATTTATATAAACAAAATTAACTACTAATTTCTCAATAATTTTTTTTTTAAAAAAACATGTATATAAAACCTCTTTTTTTTTTATTTAATAATTAGAATGTTCACCCCTTTTTTCATCATGCAACCTTTCTAGAACTGCAAGATACTTTAATTTTAATGCCTTATCTCATTTATTAGTGTATTATTATTATCTCTTCAATCCTATCTCTACCACTATTTTTATCTAAAACATTTATGAGTTTATTGAATGATTTTTATTTATAATGAAATAAATAATTATACTTCTCATCCGACCAAGTATTTATATTTTCCTAAATTTTAAGAATAAAAATATATATTTTAAACTAAACTGGGTTCAATCCCTGCTTGTTTTAATCAAGATAATTCTAGACAGGCCCCCAAATGTAATGGTAGGTGTCTATTTTAATGATTGGAAATAAATTCACTTAACAATTAAATAATAAAAACAATTACAATATTCAGAAAATTACATTTTTGTCAAGGAAAATTTAAGGACAACTAATGGAGGAATGAGTACAATTTATTATTAATTGACTAGTCTATTTCTGAGTAACAATTAAATTCAATATGCATAAAAACAATTTTCCATACAGATTCAATTATATTCCTGATCGTTACCCCTCCTCCACATAATTTATTATATTAACAAAATAAATAATCAGCTTGGTTCATATGAGAAATGACAAACCCTAAATTATTAACAACAACAATAACTTTAATTAAAGAATAGAATTATATGATAATAATGATAATAAAAAATTATATTTGCATATTTACAATTAGGACAATTATATGGTGATCATGTGCGAGAGGGGGAAAAAATCTTTAAACTTACAATAACTCTTTGAGAATAGCTATAGAAAATTTAGTTAATTTATTTTAATGTCTTTGTGAGTTCACATATATACTTTATATTTGTAAATATGGGAACAAATTCATTAATCATTAAATTTTAATGATCTGTTAGCAATTAATATTTCGCTTCTTTTGATTCATTCTGAGGCAGTTTTCTTATGAGAATTTCCATTTCAATTTTTTTCTAAGCATTTAAAATAGGCAGATTCAAATATTAATTATAAAAATACATTTTAGATAACTAGTTTTCTTTTTATATCATGTAACTGTCAAATATTTCTTCAGCATTCAATAGCAACATATAGATCAGAATATTAAGGTTAATTTTTAAGGCTTTTTTTGTCTACAACTCTATATTCAGCTACACTATTGGAAAGATCAGGGAAAGCATCCTGGATAGTTTTCTACTCCATAAAATGCATGATATAACTTAAAAATCTTTACAACATTTTTGACTTCTATCTCATACAAGACATGTCAACACAATTCTTCCCACAATTTCTTGGAAATGAGTTTTGAAAGCTTCTGTTAGTTCCCATAGCAATATTTTTATTTTTCCCCTAGTCATTTGTGACTGGTTTCTATAGCAATGTTTCTTTTATTTAAAATTGTAATATTTTTAAGATAATAAATAATAATACATCTTAGTTTTATACTTATTGTTACATTTTACAAACACATAAAATTTATTTTATATGCATGGCATTTGATATTTTGTTATACATAAATAATGAAGAATATTCAGATTACAGCAATGATTGTAAACTCAAACATGAGAGTTACAATATATATATACTATTTTTTCTAATTTTAGGCTGTTCTTGAATACAATAGAACACTCACATTTTGCCTTTATGGAGGAATAGCAACAATTACTGGAATAAATGCCTTGTTATTAGAAGTAGAAACTAAAGGAAGAGAACTTAAGGTAAGAATATATAAAAAGGGGCTCTGATGATGGCTGCAGGACAGTCGAAACTGTTAGTTTTGATATAAATAAATAGTATTGATAAAGTGTTTTAAAAAGTTGTAAATGCTATGATGGTTATATATTGTAGGGAAAAAATAATTATAGATTCATTTTTTTGTAAAGGTATTTTTTCTACAAAGAATGGCCATCTGTCAGACATTTTAGTTGATAAATTAAATAGTCATTATTGGCAAAAAAAATAACTTTACAAAAATCATGTTGTTTTTTTTGTATTAATAGGCATATGAATATATATAATAAATTGAACTTTTGTCATTATTATAAATAACAATTTATAATTATTTGTAGTTAATTCAACTTTTGAGCACTTGGATCTTGTATTAAGAAAAGTTTATAATAAATGTGTTTTGAATCAAGCATACTGCTTTTGGGGCCTGTTTACGGCCTCTTATTCATAATATATTATAGGTAATTTGTAAGAGAAAAATTGTTAGAAAGGGAAAGATTAAAGAGACTTGGTTTATTTTGAATAATGACTCTATGATAAATCAGACAGCCAATAAGCATTCAAATAAGCAAAAAAAAATGTGTTTTTTTTTAATTTTTAATGATAATTTGCATTTTTTTTTTGTTTGTTTAATAACAATGAATGTGATGCTAACACATTGAAATTATGCTTGGTTTATTTAATTAAATTTATTTTTTTATTCTCTGATGCAGTAGTTTAATTTCTGGACATCTATGCTGAGGCCATGATTAATTTAATAGTAAATCTATTAAGAAATTTCACGGCTAGACACTTTATGGTCCAGAATCAATAAATGTCATAGAAATGATAAGACAATATTTTTCCCTCTGTATAGTATTAAAATAAACAAAACAATGTAACATATTGCAAACAGAAAATAACATCCAAGAACTTACCAGATTGCAAATAAGTCCAAAGAATAATGTAAAGCAGTTAATGGTAAATTCAGTCAAATATATTGATATTGACATAATGAATTTATTGCAAATCAGAGAGAATCTATAAATTAAGAAAACACTATTGATTATTACATACATTTTATAAGATTATATACTTCAAACAGTATATAAAATTGAAAATTTAAAAATGCAATAACTTTAAACTTTAACTAATTTAGTAAAGTGGAATTGAAGATGGTACAAAATGACCTTTTTCAAGGCTAAATATTGAATAAATCTAATGAAATGTGCCAATGTTCCTATTTAAAATATTAATATTGAAACTAAATTATTTCTAACTTGACATGGGTCATATCAAAAAATATTTACATAGGAAAAAAAATCTTTAACATTCTATCATATAATAATATATTTATTTTACATCTAAATTAACAAAGAAATGAAGTAAATTATGATTAGCTTTCTGTCTCAGTTTTTCTATGAAATTGAAATTTGAGCTCCTAATCAGGGTAAATACAAACAACTAGTATGAGAAAAGAGAAAGAAAGGCAACTATTATTATATTTAAAATATTTATGAACATTTGACATCACAGTCACAAACAATATAATAAAGATTGAATTTCAGTTCACCAATGACTTTTGAATATTGTAGGATTGTTTGCCACTCTTTGTGTGCACACATTAGGAAGTTCTAAAGATTTAATTAATTCCAGTCATTTTCCAATGAGGACTAACCATATGTTCCCAAATTTCTCCTTCTTTTTATAAAGTTGCTTTATTTTTCAACCATTTTTTTCATCATTTTATGTGGAGATTTTAAAGGTAGGTCTTTTACATTCAATGAGCAGTATAATAGGAAAGGAAGGCAGATTTCAAATCTAGAATCAATACTTATGAAAGTTTGGAAGGTTACAACTCAGCAGGACCAGCCATATCAGAATGTAATTGGTGAGTCTATCTTTCAGTGATTATAACTACATAATAAAATCTGTTTATAGTGTTGAAATAGAAGATAACTTCTGCATTTACATGGATTACCAAGATCTTATTTCATGTGAACTATTTGATAAATTGCAGACTGAAACGTGGTTTGCTGCAATGCTTATTTGTGAAACCCCCTCTGTAAATTTGGCAAGCAACTACTAAATACTGAAACATCACTTGATTTTAATATTTGAAACCATGACATTCTACCTTCTCAAACTTATGACATAATTGAAACCAAACATCAAAACCATTGTTCTATATTCCTACATTACTTTTTGATTTAGAATTTTTTTAAGTGCATATTTTTTGTACATTACAGTTTTATTGTTTACTTCCAAACTATTTTCTAATTTATTTATCAAATTAACCAAATTCCTAAGCACATCATTTATAATTTTAGTTAATTTAAAAAATAATAATATAAATGTTTACACTTTATTCTTTTAAATTAAAACCGTACATTCATTTTACTGAATTATTTTTACACAAAAAGCCATGATAAATTTGGAATGAATTCATTTACCTCATAAAGAATATTTCACAAATACTGCAACATATTATAAAGTTACACTATTTTTATCCATAATCATATTTAATATTTTTAAGCATGCATAAAAATTAATAAAACAACTCTATATATTGATCATTTTTTTAACTTTTTCGTGAGTAAAAAATAAATCGCCACTTTTTGAATGATCTTTGATATTTTGGCTCAAGTAAGATAAAAAAATATACCCTAGTGAATTTTTTTCTAAACTCTTATTCATACTTTATTTAATAATTTATTCAAGATTTCATGTAGTTTATTAATAAAGAAATGTTCATTTATTACTTAAATGTCAGCTAGAAATTCAATAAGTGATTTTAAATATGTGATAGACAATGTCCTTATCATCACAATGTACATATAAAGAGAGAGTGAGAAGTAGTTAGTTAGTTAGTTAGTTGGTCGGTCGGTCAGACAGACAGATAGGTGGGTAGTGGATCGGTAGGTGGGTAGGTAGGTAAGTGGGTAGGTCGGTGGGTAGGTAGATGGGTGGGTAGGTGGGTAGGTAGGTGGGTGGGTAGGTAGATGGGTGGGTAGGTAGGTGGGTGGGTAGGAAGGTGGGTAGGTAGGTATGTAATTGGATGGATAGATGGATGGATAGACAGACAGACATGCTGACAGAGAGACAGATAGGCAGGTAATTCACATTACTAAAAAATTGAGTATATTTTATTTAAACAAAAGATACCAAAATAAATGTGAATCTGGTTGTAATGAAAAAAATATACTTTTAAATTAAAATAAAACTTATCTTGCTTTTTATCAAACAGAATTATGAAAAAACTGCACTGTTTCATATACTGTATAGTGAATATTACTTTCTCAGAACTTTATTATTGTTAATTAGGCCTGACATCTATTGACAAAAATAAATACTAAAATATAAATTCCTATTTTTATTAAACATTAATTCCAGTAAATATAGTTAACAATACTAGAATAAATAAAATAGAACCTGCAGTACTACCCCTGTTAGCATATTGTGACCAACAATGAAAGAATTAAGGCTCATATAATGAAACTACATGAAAACTATGTAAAAAAAATCATGAAAATGTTAATACCAAATCTGTTTTAAGTATTCATTTTATATCTATAGTTGCTAATATTTATAAGATTTAATAACTAGCAGAAGATTTATTTTTTTTTTTTGTTAGTGAAAAAAATTTAAATTTGGGTATTAATCCTTGTAATATTTTTATGTGTTCTCTTACATAGTTTTCATCATATATCCTTTAATGTATTATATATAATTATTTTTAAAATGTAAGGAATAATTCTATTACATTTAAGTAGTGGTTTGATCTTTCCAAGGTAACTAAAATGAGCATTTAATAGCTCTGTTGGGGGGGGGGGGTGCCAAATTTACATTATTATAATGCATATTTGCAACGTATTTAATTTTGCTCTATTTAATTTTGCTCTCGCAAGTTGTTAATGTCTGAGTTTTTTATTATATGTACGATTTATTCATGAATAGAAGGTCCATTTAGTTGGCAAAAAAAAAGATTTGGTTTTAACAATTTCAAAATTTTTCCATATATTCTTTTATAAATTTTATTATTTTAGCTTTAATTTATTATTATATGTGTGTGTGTCTTTATCTAATGCACTGACTCTCTAACATTTTCTATTGAACACAAAAAACATTATAGCATAATATATAATTGTTTTTTTGGCACTAATGAGGGCTTTGAGAGTTCCATCATCAGAATTTCAATGAAATGGACGGCTGAAGAATTGTGAGGTGGAGTGCATTGAAGCCTGTCCATTAAAGTATGAAGATTTGCTATCTTAATATAAGCTGAGCATTGATTGTATATATGTCTGGACCAACTGACAAGTGCTGGTTTATCTTTTCAACATGTGTGTGATAAAGTGTGTCAGCAGTATGAGATAGCATGGATAGTTGAGGGTCATGTGAAAGTCTGAGTTCAAATCCTCTATATATTACATATTGGAGTGCAGGTATCAAAAAGCCTGTACTGTAGAACAAAAATTTATATATTAAAATATAGCGCTGTAAGGTCTGCCCATCCTTCATATATGTATGTAAATGGATTATGTCCTATACATGAGGGGTCAGATTGACTTATGGTCAACATGGGCAGGATGAGAAGGTTGGCACCAATGAGGACTTTGAGCATTCCATCATCAGATTTTCAAAAAATGGACAGCTGAGGAGTTGTGGGGTGGAGTGGGTTGAAGCCTAACCATTAAAGTATGAAGATTGGCTATCTTAATATAAGCTGAGCATTGATTATATTTACGTGTGGAGATGATAATCTGGACCAGTTGACGAGTGCTGTTTTAGCACGAAATACGGACATCGGTGATCGGTGATTGTATCTTTTCAACATTTGTCTGATCAAGTGTGTCAGCAGTATGAGATAGCATGGATAGTTGAGGGTTGTGTGAAAGTCTAAGTTCAAAACCCCTATATATTATAGCATAATAAATAAATTCATTTATAAAACTCAAAATGTTTCCAATACTGCTAGTATCCTATTAATGATTATTAATTATGATACTTCAGATTTAATGTATTATATTTAAAAAACATTGTCCGCATTTGTATAAAATACTTTTGCCCTCTAATGTATTATTCGCCTCGGAAAATAAATAATTTTTTCCTCCGAAAAAAAAAACCGCATCTTTTTTTATACTTTCACTTTTTAAAACGATTTTAGCAATACCTGAAACAAAACAATACTAATGCTTGTTTTTATTATTATAAAATACTCAAATATTCATAGAATAGCTTTTAGCCTTTCTATATATAAACGAATATTGATTTTAGTATACTTAAATCTACCTTTGTTTCATCGTAATATATATATACATACACACAATCAGATGAACCACACTTGCATCTTATCTCATTTATTTTTTATATTATTATTTAATCTATTCTCATTTATAAATATCTTAATATTTATAACTTCAAATTAATTTCCAAGATTTGTGACTTATAATGAAGGCATCTATTTTTTTAATTATTCTTAACTTTTTTCTTTTTATACATATTATTTAACTTAAAACACTACATATAACTATATATAATATTCTCATTAAAATTACTTTTTTTTTCGTACTAGAAATATATATTTTCAAGTCATCTTATTCAAACCTGTATACATAATTATTTAATGCAAAAATGCTCCTAGATTAGTGTATTGTAAATTTGGAATTAAATTTAAATGTGCAAATAAATTTATAGCCTTCTATGAGTTTGAATAGATTATTTAATAATACAAAGTTAAACAAGTGGTTTTTATACAATGGGATGCAGTTAGTCTTATTTGCCATATATTTGCTACATTGAAATAAATTCAAATTTGGATATGACTCTAAAGTAACATTTACATATATTTATATATATATAGAGAGAGAGAGCGGTGGAGAGAAAAGATAAAAAAAATAATTATATGAATGCAACCAATATTTTATAACCATGAAAGAGAGCTTGGATATTGTTTAGATCCACTTGCTTTTAAAATATTTTGTGAGAATAATAGGAAGAGAAAAAAGAAGCTTGGTTTAAACTTATGCTTCAGAATACTAGTAGACACTCATTGCTTTTAATGAAAGATACTTCAAATGTAACTATTGTGCTAAACACATTTAAAGTCAGAATAACAAGAAAGGAGAGGCCATTTCTTAATAAATAAAAATACACCTCAAAATAGGAATATGTTTTCTTGGTTTACAGCTTTTTTTTTATTCTTATAAAATTAAATTAAATATTTATTTTTTAATAAGTATGATGTTTACATTTAGCTTTTGTTTTTAGAAGAAAATTAATCTATCAGAAGTATATATAATGTCAGGAATAAAATTTTGTTAATAACTTTATTCTTGTTTTTTAAATTTAATTACTTTCGGAGCACAAGAGAGACACTTCAGTTTTTTTAATTTTAAATTTGCATTTTTCACCCTCTGCTGAAAATTTTGTGAAGCTTTTTGTTTTTACAGCATTAAAATTCATATATATTTATTTTCTAATATTTTAAATACAAAAAAAGTCAATAGATGGCTTGGAAAGCCAAGAAGTAGTCCAAAAAATGATCATAAACTCTGCCGATGATGGATAGCCATTATATATTTCACAATCTCGAATCTTGTGTGTTCACTTCAAGAAAATATTATGGTCATCCAGAAAATATTACAGTGGTGTAAAAACTTCATTTTTTGGAAACATTATGATTATATTGGTAACCTAATTATGTAATAATTATTAAAAATGAAAAGTAAATCTATTTATATATATTCATTTGTTACAGAAATGTTGTACTTTTAAATAAAAAAGAATATTTTCTTCTAAATATTGCTACTATAGAGATTATAATCATGGGAAATATTGCTGTCTACAAAATGAAGTCATTCACCTGATTGATATTATATTTAGCAATATCATAAAAATTATGAAAAAGGAAATTTTTAAAGCATAATTTGATATATTTAGTAGTTATTAAAAAAATTTGTTTAGATTTGTAAATTAAATTTGAAACAAGGAAGATTTCATTCGTTTTATAAATTGAATCAGCTCCACCTAAAATTTGAAGACATGATTACATTTTGTTTTGAATAAATATATATTTTTTTTGAATAATCACAGAAATCAAATGTGATTTTTAAAATTTATTTAATTTTTAAACAAAAATATCTATTGAATGAGGTCAATTTTTTTGATATTCTAGTAAGTAATAAAGTTTAATAACAAAATGAAAGTTGAAAGCTTAAATCTATTAAATCTAGTGAGAACAAAGAAAGCTGTCAGAAAAATAATGAAAATCAGACAGATTAATTGGAAAATTGATTTTTAATATTCCACAGATTTTTTCTTATTTTTCAATCTTATGGTTTTAACAAAATTTATTTAAAATAAAAAAAATTTAAGAGTATTATTATTATTATTTTGTTAAATACATTTTTTTAGATCGAAAGTTGAAATAAATTTATTTAAATTGATAATTTAACTGCTATTTTTTATATATAAAATTTGTATTTTATTTTTAATATTAATTGTATTATTTGAGCTTGTGTTTTTAATGAAGTTTAGTTGAAATATAAATAGTTGATAATAAATAAGTATTTTTGTTAAAAAAATATAACCAAATAAATATATAAAAATGGGGGGGGGGGCATGAATGCTTTTTGAAACAGAATGCTTAACAGATTAATGCACAAAGTGAAGATATGGTGAATCAGAGAATCAATAATATTCATATAAGTAAGCATTTGGAATTTTTAACAAGGAAAGAGAGTGATAGAAAGATTGGGCAAATGATTAATAATTGTAATATTATTGATATTATTCTGGAATGACTAAGAAAATATTAAACCATTTCTTATGAAGTAAAGCCTCAAATTTTCTAAGATATGTGCATAAAAAATATTGACATATAATATCGGCTATCACAATTTAGCAAGTGCCCAGACTTCTTTTGAAAAAAAAACTCATTTATAAAAAAGTTGAATTGCTATAAAAATAAAAAGTATGTCAGTTTAAAAATTAATTGTGGAAACTAAATGATATTTAAGTCAGGTGCTGTAGAAGACTGTGAGAAATAAGTTGTAGCATTTTTATAATTTTCAAACTAGTAAATTATAGCATTAATATGTTACAAAAAAAAGTATTATCAAAAAATAGTATTTGCACAATAAAATCATTATCATCCTCAAATTATAAGTTTGCAGCTTTAGTGTGCCTGTTGGGATAATAATAATATATATCACCTTTTTTCAATTAGCATTGCCTTATCACCCCAGATTTTTTTATATATGCAAGCATCACTTTTGGGAATATCAATATTAATGCATTGATGGATTATCAGATTAAAATGTGAAGTGTAATCAATTATTAGAGTTTTATCTATAGAAAATAAATATTATATTGAAATGTATTTTTATGTTCATGCTATATAATGATTAAAAGTATAGTCTAAAAGTAACATTTTTTCTTTTTATTATTTTGTCCAACCACTGTAAAAAAGTTTCTTGTATATATAATTGGTCATTTTATTATAACAGCATTAAGTGACAACTGTCATTATATATATATATATATATATATATATATATATATATATATATCAATTAAAATATATAAAAAAGGTATAGTATATAAAATTACTTGTGGGGATTGCAGTATGGTTTACTATGGACATACAGTGAAACAATTAGAAGAAAGGGCTAAAGAACATAATAATGCTATTAATAGAAGAAATGACAGATCTGTATTATATGTTCACTACTTAAAATATGGACATAGAATAGATTGTGTTAAGAATATAAGCCCATTAAATTATATTAAAGAAATTAATAAAAGGAAGATATAAGAAACTAATTACATTAATTATAACAGAAATAATTGTATGAACATTTATAAAACATCAATTAATTTAACTAATAATTGTATAATAAAAATGAATGGAGGTTTATATAATGAATGTTATTGTAAAGATACTAAAGCATAATTATAGGCTTGTGTTAATTTTATATAGAGCCATTGGATGTCACTATGTATGAAATATAGGTTGTTTTTTGTAGTTAACCAAGACATATTGAAAAGGGCAAAAATTAAAAGTTGCTGAAAAAAGCTTTTATATGTTATGATTATATGTTTATATTACAGCTATTGTCATATATTATTTTGTTGTTATATAAAGATATTTTATTCTGTGTCACATCTAGGATTTATATATCAATTAATCTAAATATCTACTTATTTTACTGTTTACTTATCTAACTATTTGTCCAACTATCTATCTATTCGTCTATCTACCTAGTGTTTTATTGTAAAACTGCAGTACTGAATATTTGTGATATAACATCATGTCAAATTGTTTATTATTATTAAAATATAAAGAGAATAATTACTATATAACATGAGTTGTTTATTGCATTCCAAAACAGCTGATGATGAGTGTTTTTGAAATGTACTTCAAGTAGAATGACTAGTCTTTTTTATGCATTTATTTGCTTTAATTTCTAAGTGAAAATTAATGTATTTTTAATAAAATTAGTCTGTGTAACTCCTTTTCCATTAGTGTTCAATCATATTAAAATAGGCAGATTTATAAAAATACTTTAACACTAAATATCCGTGCTTTCACATCACATCAAGATGTTTATAAAGCAATTGTTGCTATGTTAATGCGAACTGTTAGTAGGACTCCATGATAATTAGTTACTGATCAGAACAATTGACCAGTTTTTTATGTTACTCAGTAGAGATGTTTCATCCACTGTGTTTCCAGCATATATATTTCCAGATACATTTTAACACATTATTTTTAAAATTATATGTGTGTTTTCTGAAGGTTTGTAATGGTGATGTTTTAGTTATATTTGTTTGGACTATTTCCATCATCTAATATAAGTATTAAATGTCTTTTAAAAAATTTAACTTTATTTAAATATTCCAAATACATTCAACTATTAGTAATAGCACATCAAACAGTTTAGTATATGCACAATATTTTGAGAGGTATTATTTTCTCCTCTTCTTCAGGTGTTTCTGACCTGACCAGTGACAGTACTAGCATGGGAATTGAACCTGGACCCTTAGATTCTTGAGTATCGAATTTTATGATAATGCTCTAACCAACTGAGCCTTCCTGCCAAAGGCAACAATCAGTAGAAATTTCATATACTTATCTATGAGTTTCTTCCTGATTTCTACACTTTTTCTTCTTAAGAACAAAGTTGATTAGTGGTTTCCATACATTATGTATAGTCACACTAGGTTAACTTATGGGAATGTTTGCCATTGTCATGTGAGCAGCTTCTTTAAGTTTTTTGCTCACTTAGTTAAAGTGTTATTTTAGAATTCAATACTCAAGAATCCAAGGATCCAGTTTCGATTCCCATGCTATTACTGTCATTGGTCAGGCCAGAAATACCAGAAGAGGTCAAAATAATACCTCTCGAAACATTATGCATATACTAACCTGTTTGATGTGCTATTACTGACAGCTGAATGTATTTGGAATATATAAATAAAGTTATATTTTTTAAAGACATTCAATACTCATATTAAATGATGGAAATAGTCCAAACAATAAATACATTTATATGTGTGTGTTTATTAATCATATTATTCAGTGTTAACCAATAATTAATTTTATATTGATATACTTTGATTTGAAAAAGAAATTGACCAAAAGAATAAATTAAATTTTAAATATTATACCCACTCTTGATAATATTAAAAAAAAAATACTGTAGTTATTTTGTCATATTTTTAATAAAATTTTATTTATTTATTTTTAGGAAGGTATCGAATAACATTCCGCCATTTTGCCTTGATTTTTTAAATTCGTCGCTTCAAAACCTTAACATAAGCAGCCAAGTATTAAATCTATGAAGAAATGTGAAGACATCAAGATATTTAATACTTGTTTATCATTTTTTAATTTTGTATATTAAAACTTTCTTAGATGATTCTTGAGCTTGTACTGCAGTTTAAGCCAATGCTGTTTCTATTCATCTGTTTGTAAATAAGAATATTAGTGGCTTAGACAGCATTACAATCTCAAGAAAAAAGGTAACGAGGTCTATAATGCAGACTAAGATTTTAATATTGTAACAACAGTTTATTTTAATATATATACACAATACATAATGAAAAATATAAAAGAAAAAGCAGTTTATAAAAGAAGAAAAAAACCTTTATTTTTTGATTTTTTTTTTTTTTTGCAATGTGCGCGTGTCGCCCTCTATGTGTGTGTATATATACTATAATATAAAAAAAGAAAGTGGTGCATAGTAACATAAAACATACAAAGTGAAATGGATTTTAAAACCAAAGTACAGCTCTAGTGATCAGAAAATTATGAAAAATTATTTTATGAAATTGGAATAGCTTTAAGATAAAGCTTTTTAATAGTTATTGATCTATAACAGTCATCCAATCAACAAAACTTTAAAACTTTAATGGAATTATAATTAAGCAACGATCCTGCACTTTATTTTAAAAGTGAATTGGGACTCATATGTTTTAAATTGCTACACTTTCTTTCCTTATTATATTATATGCTTAAAATGAAATGGTTTGTTAAATTATTTAAACAGATTTGTAAAAAAACATGTTATTGATATTTTAATTAATATTTATATGATTCACATATTGTAAATATATATGTATTTCAAAATGTAATTGCAAGCGGAAAATAATTATAAAGTTTGTGTAGCATTTATAAAAACTGAAACCCTAATGATTGGATGGTTTACTTGACCAATCGAGTTGAAGAAGCTGAATCTAGAAATAAAATAAATCTGATGAATTGTCTAAATGTTCTATTCAGTGATGCCATATTTTTACTTTAAAAAACTTTTACATTAAGTGTCTATATATATGTCTGCACACACATGAGTATGCAAAATTAAATATTTTCATGAATTAATTAAAATGTAAGGAAATGATGGTGGAAAATTGTCCATATAAATGAGAAAAATATGTTTTAGCAATGATGTTGTTAGGTAATAATCAAACCGAAGTTGATTAGTTCCAAGCTAAATCACTTGCTTTACTAACCAACAATAGCTTTTGTCAGACTATATATATAATAGAAAATCATATAATATTACAATATTAGTCAAAAAAAATTTTTTACTAAAATTCATACACAACCAAGGTTTCATCTCTTAACAAATCAACCTTTTCAATTGTAATTTAACAAAATACAAAACAACATATATATACAAAACAAAATAGCCTTCCCATCATTCATTTCAAAAACCAATATGCATAGGTTATTTTTTATGAAAGAAACAAATTAAAAAGAAGATTAAAAGAAATTCTGATGATAAATTTTCTTGCATCTGAGACTATCAATCTCATGAAGCCATCCTTTGATGTTAAAGGAAATTAGCTTTTGAAGTGAATGATGGGAAGGCTATTTTTTTGTATATATGTTGTAAGTAACTTGTTGAATTTTATGTAAAAAGATTTACTTATTAATAGATAAAATCATGGCTGTGGAAGAATTTTAGTAAAAATTATTTTGCTAGCATTATAATGTTACATGATTTTCTATGTCATTTATAATTGCTAATATAGCCTTAATCACTCATATCATTGCAAAAAAAAAAAAAGACAAATATCTCATTATACATATATTGTCCCAAAGTGGAACTTATTCATGTTATATCTCCAGAACATCAATCATCTGAAATGAATTCCTAGTTCACGATAATTGTTACTTTCTTTGATGTCACTGACTAGTTTTTGCTTGACAGTTTCATTAATTAGCAATTTGGTTAGAAGTTTTAAAATTCAGAAGGAATATAATTTAAAACATATATATATAATAAAGTCATATATCACATGACTTATATAGCACATTTACAAATATGCAAAATAAAGAGTGTGCAAATAGTTCTAAACACACTTTTTTATGACAAATGCTACAAGAGGATGTATTCAAAATCTTTATCTAGGATTTCCCCCATCCCCAGATCTGTTTCGAGCTATGGTTCTCTTCAGTGAGGAGCTAAGATACCAAGAATTAAAATACCAACTTAAGCTAAGCATTTATCTAATATTTAAACATTAAGATGATGATCGGAAAATTTCAGACATCTACATGTCTTCAAATCCAGTTCTCCAACTGAAATAATCATTTGGGGCTGAACTAAATTCAGATACACCATATATTAATAGGCTTAGCAATCTAATTTATCCAAAGCCTCAACAGCCAAATAATAACAGTAATAAAATCAAGACATACATCACATGACTTATATAGCTTGCATTTACAAATATGTAGAATAAAGAACCTGCTAATAGCTCTAAGCAAGCATTTTTATGATAAATGCTACAAGAGAATGCATTTGAAATCTTTATCTGGGATGTCCCCATTCCCAGACCCATATGGAGAGCTAGATTTGAAGACATATAGATGTCTGTAAATTTCAGATCATCTTCTTAATAGTTAAGTATCTAATAAATACTTTGCTTGAGTTGGGATTTTGAATCTGGTGTTCTAATTCCTCACTAAAGAAAGCCATAGCTCAAAACCAGTCTGGGGATGGGGACAATCCTAGATAAAGATTTTGAATGCATTCTCTTGTAGCATTTATCATTAAAAAAAGCTTGTTTAGAACTATTAACACACTCTTTATTTTATATATATTAATTTAATTTATGCAGCATTTGTAGTTAAACAATGATGCAAGAGAGATGTTTAATTAAGTGCTCTCAATTATAAAAAATATATTAATTATATAATTAGTTATATCATACCAAAAATGAAATTGTGCTTGTTTTATTAATTACCAAATGAAGAAATTCAATTCTGATTTTCTTCAAAATAATTTCTTTTGAGTTGTCATATAACTGCATATGATACAATTGATATTCAAAATAACAACACAGAGTTTTTAATAAAACTGTTGAGTAATTTCATCTTTCGTACTTTTCTTATTTATAAAATTTACTTATGCTACCCAAGACTGCATATATAAGCATAAAATATATTAAATTTATTTAAGTTTATACAAAAGCCCACACACATAAATACCTATGCATGTGTGAAATTATGTATAAGTGTAGTATTAGAAATTTACTATGCTCTAAATATATAACACTTTGGGATTTATCAACTCTCCAAATGTTAAGTATATTAAAAAGAAAAGATATAGCATCAATCTTAATAGCAAAGTAAATCAAAAATAAATCCATTTTTTTTCAGGCTCATGTTCTTATATGGAAAGCAGATTTAGTTTATGACAACTAAGAGAATGATTTTTTTACAAAATGGATTCATTTTTCCTTTGCTTTACAATTAGACTTTGATACTATGAGACTTTGTATTTAGTGTAAGTGGCACTTGAAGAAAATATTACTCAAAACATTAGATATACACATTATTGAATTATGAAAAACAAAAACAAGTTATAATCACGTAACTTGCTATCGCTTGTATTTATAATCAATAGATGGCGCTTTACCAAAACCACTGAATAAGCGTATATTTGTTTACATAAACATAAACAAATATATGCTTGTTCAGTGGTTTTGGTAAAGTGCCATCTATTGATTATTGAATTATGTAATTTTCATGTAATTCATCCCATAAATATATTCATAATGTATATTAAATGCATGTTTTCCTGAAGGTTTGTGATGATAGTATTTTAGTCGTATGTATACATTGGACTATTTCCATCATCTAATATGAGCATTGAATGGCTTTAGAAAAATTTAACTTTATTTAAATATTCTAAATACATTCAACTGTTAGTAATAGCATACAGATTAGTATATGCACATCATTTTGAGAGGTATTATTTTTTCCTCTTCTTCGTATGTTGCTGGCCTGACCAGTGACAGTACTAGCATGAGAATCCAACCTGAATCCTTAGATTCATGAGTATTGAATTTTAGGATAACAATCTAACCAACTGAGACTAAAATTCAATATTTAAGAATCTAAGTGTCTAGGTTTGATTCTCGTGCTAGTGCTGTTACTGGTCAGTCCAGCAATATATGAAGAAGAGAGGAGAATAATACCTCTCAAAATGTTATGCATATACTAATCTGTGTATATTATTAACAGTTCAATGTATTTGGAATACTTAAATAAAGTTAAATTTTTTTAAAGACATTCAATACTCATATTAGATTATGGAAATAGTCCAATATGCAAATACTAAATACATGTTTTACATAGTACCTTATAGTATGCTTTTTTTTATATTAACAAGATTGGTCCATTATGCCCATATGTTTTTGTTAGCTAGACACAAATGCTAATTGATATACTTTTTTCAAGTAAATGAATAAACTTTTTATTGTCTACAAAAATGTCATTTTTACATTCTTATAAAGCATAGATCAATGTTTTATTAATCACTTTCATTATTTTTGGACATACTTTATTGTCTGTGAATAGATCTTCATTATTACTTATTTAACATCATTAGGAAATATAAATAATTTACATTTACTATATAAACATGTAAACGTATATTCATTTCAGATATTTTTTTAGTATTGTGTTTTGGCAAAGTACACTATCACATGATCTTTTAGCTTACATTCAGTATCCACTTCAAAAGTAGTAATTCACTCTGTATTATTCTGCTCCAGAGTCATCTAATATATGCATGAGTGATTAATGGATACCAGATAATAATTTCAATTAGATATCTATTAAATGATATGGACATCTAGTATTTACTGATTGCTCCAGCTTACATAGATGGTTTTAGAATAGTATTTCGTAATTTTCCTATATCATGTTACACTTAAAAAAGATTGCCATTTAGAGAGGGGGATTGAAATTGTACTAAATTTATATTAAAAAAAATGCATAAGATGTATTACCATTAAAATTTATACATAAATCATTATGATCAAAATAAACTATTTATATTCTATAAAATTTATAATGTTCAGATGTAAGAGTAATTAAAAATATAATAAAATATATGTTTTTATATCATGTTTATGACAGCTTTTTTTTCTGTTTTTTATTTAAAAATGAATCCTGATCTAAACTTTTTGAAATTTATTGGTTTTTATTTTTATGGAAAATATTGATAATACTGCATAAAAATATTATGCTCATCTTATTATCAGGTTATTGTTGATGCCAACATTGAAACCATTCCCTCTCGTGTTTCAGAAGAGGTGATAGTAATTTAAGCCCAGATTAGATGCAGAAAGATAAATGCAAGATTTCAGTTATTATTTAATAATTTACAGGCTAGATGTCTATGAAGGCTAGACTTTAATTATGACATTATTTGTTTTATTATTTCATACCAAACCTATATGTTGCAAATAAAACCTTTTCATGAATTTATTATACTTATTTTAATAGCATACCACCATTCTCACCTTAACGCATGGAGTTATTTAATCTAAATTGCTATAATTAATATATTTTACTACTAAAAAATTTTTTTTAGGATACAGATTTTAATATATTTTTCAAACATTTTTTTTTAAAGAAAAAAAAATCATTTTATATAATTTATGTAAAAAAATCCATTTTTAATTTATTTTTCCAAATACTACAATATATACCTTAATAGATCTCTTTAAATACCATATATAAATAACATGAAAAATTTTGCAAAACTCACATCTCATGTTTGTTTACTTAGTAGTTACATATTTATTATTATGAGATTTATGAGTGAATGGGTAATTGAGAGATCGGTCACAATCATACTAAGTGCTCTATCCGTTAATGAGTTTGATGCTGATGTGTCTTCCTACCATCAGTAATATTTCATCTCATCATCATCATTCTCCTACCAAACATATACAACTACATATGGGGTGTAACCAAAAATAATCATAATTTTATAATATCATTACGATTACGGTAATACCTACAAGATATTGAAAGTATGCTTAGTGGATCACATTAAGTGCATAAATATATCACCCTCAGAGAGTTCATATATCTTGCTTCCTAGTAATCAATTATTAAGCTTTTTTTAATTTGTGCCTCCAAATGCTTTTATCTAAATAATAAATTCTCTATTTAAATTTTTAGATGTTACAAATTGAATTTCCCTTAAAGTGGTGTCCATTTAAGTCAATACACTAGTTTAAACATGTTTTTCGTTTTTTGAAATATTCTGGAATCTCTTAGAAAGTGTTGTCTTTTAACACATGCATTGGTTTTTTTTCTTCACTTTTAAGTCAACAAAAAAAAATTTGAGAATTTTTTTCATTCAAGGAAATATATTAAAGTTGCACAGAGTGAGATTAGGTGAATGTGGCTGAAGGATAAGCTGGATAAATGCTAAATTTAATTAAGAATTGAAGCTTTGTGTGCTAGTGCATTAACATGGTAAAAGTTGCACTCTTCACTTAGCCTTAAATTTAAATACTCATTCTACCACATCATGCAAATATTTCAGAACTTGTAGTTAAAATATCTGATCATTCTGAGTGAATAATGTAATTTGCATCCAAAAAAAACAGCAGCATATTGGCATTTGACTTCACACCATGCTTTTTTGGGGACATAATAAATTTGATAATTAACCCAGGAAAAACATCTTGTCTATAAGATGTTTCATGCATTACAACTGTTTCCCTTGCCACTTTCCCTAACCACATCATTTCGACTTTCTCAGCCATTACAAAAATTGACAAATAAGTAAAATGCACTTAACAAAAACATTTACTAATCCACAACACAATTTCTCTCAATAATAAAGATGATAGACTGGTGCTGAGAAATCTCTATAAAATGTATTTAGTGGCAAAAATATGTATAATATAAACAATGAGGATTGCCAATTCGGTGCTTTTCTCACGTACGGGATGAGCCACCAGGTGACGCTGCAGAACCACCAAGAAGCCTGCAATTGATAATTTTTTTTTTAATATTCGCTAAAAATCACTTAATTTTAGAAATGGTAGACCCCCCCCCCTCTGGCGCACAAGACAATCGGTCAAAATCGCTGAAATTGAAATGTAAAAAAAAAATCGATAGAAATCACTAAATTTGAGAAATGGTATACCCCACACATACACACACACGAGAAATTGTCAAAATCGCTGAAATTGAAATGTATAATTGGAAAAAAAAAAGTATAATAAAAGCCTACGAAATTAAACAAAAACATACTAAATGTCAAAGCGATTTAAAAAAGAATCACTCTTCAGTTATCTAACTAACAGATACTAGTCTACACCAAAAATTATTGCAAATACTCTGTTTAAATCGCACTTATATAAAATCAACAAAACAAATAAAATAATCAGAATAGAAAATTGAAATTTAAAACAAAAGTTGATTCTAACATCTGAGGCAAATAATGTTTAGAAACACCCCTCCCACACAAAGAGTTCAATAAAAAATAAATAAAGTGTAAATTATGAATGCTATTTTTAAAATCCTATGAAATAAATGAGAAAAAATATATATAATAAAAGCCGACGACATTAAACAAAAACATACTAAATCTGAAAGCGATTTAAAAAATAAAAGTATTTATAAAATGCAAAAATAACAGCATGAAAAATTGCGGGAAATGTCTTAAAAAAGAATCAGTCTCAGTTATCTAACTAACAGATATAATAATACTTCAAACCTTAATAACAGACTAATACATATTAAGTAATCAATGTTCCTATTAATCTATAATAGTGTCATTAGAGTTTAAATTCAGTTAATATGTTACTCTATTACCAGTTTATATCAAAATTATTGCAAGTACTCAGATTAAGTCGTTCATATATAAAATCAACAAAATAGAAATAAAATAATCAGAATAGAAAATACAATTTGAAAGTAATTAAAATAGATTACCAATTTCCTGGAGAGTAAGTTCATCTTTCAGCAGGTCGTTGAATTTTTTCATCCTTGCAATATGAAACTTGGGCATTGTAGATCACTCCATTAGTGACAATATATATATTATATTTATCCCGTCTATTGATCGCGTTTTCTTTCATTTCAAGTTTATTTTCAAAATAACTTATGCACAATTTTGAAATGTAGATAGAAACTGAGAAAATAGCTAAACATTTGGTACTATATGTAGTATAAAGAAATTTCCAGAACTCGGGTCACGTGACTGATTGATTTTGCAAATTTTGTCAAAGGAAAATTAATCTCAACGTTTTTAGAAAGTGAAAGTATTTTTTTTTTAAAATGGAAAATAATACTTTTTCTCGTTTTAAATTATAAATCAATAATATCAACAAATTAAAAATCCTTTTTCTTTTCAAAAACTTTATTTTCTTGTATCAATACTGAACATATATTTATAAGTTGTGAGTGGAGGGAGTTTGAAGATGGTAAATGTAACAATTTATATAATATAAAACTCCAACGTTTCAACTGTTTTTATATTCTTACAGTTATTTTTGGAGTTTTATATTATATAAATATGTTCAGTATTGATATAAGAAAATAAAGTTTTTGAAAAGGAGAAGGATTTTTAATTTGTTGATATTATTGGAGAACATATATATTTTTAAAAAAAAAAAGTGATTGTACATTTGCAGTGTTATAATATATGATTATTAATCAAATAATTTATATATATGCATTTTCTCAAAATATTGATCCATCAAGCTTTCTGGGGTTTCTTGGGAGGGGCTTCCTCCGTTATTACTTTTTATTTGGCTTTGGGATGAAAGGAAGTAAAACGAAAACATTACAGTTCTATTTAGTTTGTGCTTTAATGAAGACAAAACTTAACCCTAAGATGTAAATTTATGTTCTCCAATAATATCAACAAATTAAAAATCCTCCTTTTCAAAAACTTTATTTTCTTATATCAATACTGAACATATTTATATAATATAAAACTCCAAAAATAACTGTAAGAAGGTAAAAACAGTTGAAACGTTGGAGTTTTGTATTATATAAATTGTTACATTTACCATTTTCAAACTCCCTCCACTCACAATTTATAAATATATGTTCAGTATTGAAACAAGAAAATAAAGTTTTTGAAAAGAAAAAGGATTTTTAATTTGTTGATATTATTGATTTATAATTTAAAACGAGAAAAAGTATTATTTTCCATTTTTTAAAAAAATACTTTCACTTTCTAAAAACGTAGAGATTAATTTTCCTTTGACAAAATTTGCAAAATCAATCAGTCACGTGACCCGAGTTCTGGAAATTTCTTTATACTACATATAGTACCAAATGTTTATCTATTTTCTCAGTTTCTATCTACATTTCAAAATTGTGCTAAGTTATTTTGAAAATAACAAACAAACTTTAAGTGAAAGAAAACGTGATCAATAGATGGGAAAAATATAATATATATATATACTGTATCCATATTTTGTCACTAATGGAGGATCTACAATGCCCAAGGTTCATATTGCAGGGTTGAAAAAATTCAACAACCTGCTGAAAGATGAACTTACTCCCCAGGAAATTGGTAATCTATTTTAATTACTTTCAAATTGTATTTTCTATTCTGATTATTCTATTTCTATTTTGTTGATTTTATATATGTACGACTTAATCTGAGTACTTGCAATAATTTTGATATAAACTAGTAATAGAGTAACATATTAACTGAATTTAAACTCTAATGACACTATTATAGAATAATAGGAACATTGATTACTTAATATGTATTAGTCTGTTATTAAGGTTTGAAGTATTATTATATCTGTTAGTTAGATAACTGAGACTGATTCTTTTTTAAAACATTTCCCGCCATGTTTCATGCTGTTATTTTTGCATTTTATAAATACTTTTATTTTTTAAATCACTTTCAGATTTAGTATGTTTTTGTTTAATGTTGTAGGCTTTTATTATTATTTTTTTCTCATTTATTTCATAGGATTTTAAAAATAACATTCATAATTTACACTTTACTTATTTTTCATTAAACCCTTCGTGCAGGAGGGAAGGGGTGTTTCTAAACATTATTTGCCTCAGATGTTAGAATCAACTTTTGCTTTAAATTTCAATTTTCTATTCTGATTATTTTATTTCTGTTTTGTTGATTTTATATATGTGCGATTTAAACAGAGTATTTGCAATAATTTTTGATGTAGACTAGTATCTGTTAGTTAGATAACTGAAGAGTGATTCTTTTTTAAATTGCTTTGACATTTAGTATGTTTTTGTTTAATTTCGTAGGCTTTTATTATTCTTTTTTTTTTCAATTATACATTTCAATTTCAGCAATTTTGACAGATTTCTCGCATGTGTGTGTGGGGGGGGGTATACCATTTCTCAAATTTAGAGATTTCTATCAATTTTTTTTTTACATTTTAATTTCAGCAATTTTGACTGATTTGTCTCGTGCGCTGGGGGGGTCTACCATTTCTAAAATTAAGCGATTTTTAGCGAATATTAAAAAAAAAATTTATCAATTGCAGGCATCTTGGTGGTTCTGCAGCGTCACCTGGTGGCTTGTCCAGTACATGAGAAAAGCACCACCAAGTCCTCTACAAGCTTGTAGAGGAATTGGCAATCCTCATTGTTTATAACTTACAAGCTTAAGAGGTAGGTCATGTGATCTATGACTTATTTTGACTATTTATAATCTCTGCCATAAGTTTTATGCAATTTTATATTGCTAAGACTACTAATATATGATATGGCTGAAGATCTATCAGCCCCATATAGCTATTTGAGTTGGATAGCTGGGTTTGAAGACATGTAGATGTCTGAAAATTTCAGATTTTCCACTCAATAGATAACTTTTAGATAAGTGCTTGGCTTTGGGTTGGTATTTTTAGATCTAGTGTCTGAACCTACCCTGACACCTCTTTGCAATGCATGAAACTATGGTCAGGGGTTTGGGGAGGGGTTCCTGACAGAGATATTTTAAATACTGGCTCTGGTTATGCATTTATCATAAAACTTGTAGAGGAATTGGCAATCCTCATTGTTTATAACTTACAAGCTTAAGAGATAGGGTCATGTGATCTATGACTCTTATTTTGAATATGTATAATATGTTCATATTATTATTGCAAGGGTTACAGGTGCAAATCTGGTGTCGTATTAAAAATTATTTACAGTCACTAAGTTAATCTTGATTCTTGTTCTTTTAATTGTTAATCCTATAGTATAGTAGGGTGGCAACTTGTAATTTATGTAACACAAAATCAAGCCATGGGTGCTGAACAATGAGCAATGTTAATTCAGAGTAGAATTCCATGTGGTGACAGCCAAAAGAATGTGATAGATGTGGAGCAAATTCTGTAGTCCAATGGTGGATGGAGTTTAAGGCAGTTAGGGAAGGTGAGTTTTATTGAGAGTAATGGATAGTAATGCTATTCAATGAGGTTATTGTTGGATTATGGCCTATTATAGATTGGATGGTTGTTTAAGAAGTGACCAGGTGGCAGCAAAAATATCTGGGGGTGCAATCTTGTTGTCACAGAACTTGATTTGTTTGAGTTTATTGATGAATGTAACTGGATGTCTTTTGGTGTTTTTTCCAATGGTAAAGATGTAGTGAATGTACCAGAATGCATATAGAGTGAAAGTTGTTGCACATGCTGGGGGAGAGTTATCTTTTGATAGGATTAAATTAGTTGATGTATAGATGCAACTAATTGTCTATATGTATTTAGCATGATATTCCTGATTTGGTTGAGGGCTTGACACTGCTGAAAGAGATGTTGAGTTTCTTCTGTGACATTACATAAGGTGCATAATGGGTTTCTATTTTTATATAGATGGTGATACCAGAGAAAATAAAATGTTGGCAATGCATGTAGGTTAAGATGAACTAGGAAATTAAAAAATTTGGGCTCCAGGGACCACCTTTTGAAGGAGTGGAGTAGCTGGTGATAATTGATATAAAGCATGGGAGAAAAATAATTTTTGTTGGGCTCTGGATATAGTATATATGTTTGCCAGTATGTTGATCAGTTGTATGCTGATAGGATTAATTGGTAAAGTGTGATTAGAAATGTAGCTAATATAGGGGGATGGCTGTCAGTAGGGATCCTTTGATGCAATTGAATTTACGGTTTTTGGATATAGAACACTTGGGTACTGTGGAGGCCCAGATCATTATTTAATGGTTGGGCAAGTATGTCTTTTAAGTGAGATTGAAACTGTCTTCCTGCCCCATAGTTGCTTATTGCAGAGAGAGGAGATGGCAAAATTAAACAGTTTTGAAAATTTAACAATAGGCAAATAATATATAATCTTAGTTATTAAGAAATATATTAAATAAGTGAATTTTTCCATAAAGGGAAAGATAAGCTTAGGGAGTTTGTAATTATGTGGCATTTTCTTTGTTTGTTTTATAATGTGTTCATCATAAGTGATTCCATGTAAAATGGGAAACCTAAGAAGAGGTTTGCCTTTCCCTAGAATATTTGAGTGTATGGTTTGTTGGTGTATATAAACCATGTTTCTGTTTTACTCATGTTAAATCTAAGTTTATACATGGCAGCATATTGAATGAAGATGCTTTGCAATGTGGTAAGATGGTACAAGATGACAGAAAGACAGTGATAATATCCATGTAAGCTATGCATGGAGTGTATTGGTGAGTATGCATAATTTGGATTCCTGTGAATTTCTGTTGTATATGCTTTAATAGGGAATTTATGTAGAAAATGAAGAGCAGTGCACTAAGAGGTGAGCCTTATGAGATGGATTGCCTAGGAGTGAATGATGGTAAATCTTTCCCATTAAGAGTGATATGTATCTCTCTGCACTGCAGTAAATTGGTAATTAAGTAAAGCAAAGTACTTAAAATGGTAGTGTTAGTTGGCATATCAATCAGAATGCGAATAGACCCAGAATCAAATGCAGACTCTATATCCAGCTGATCTGCAATTGAAGCCCATTTTTTCAGTTTTGAACTGAATTCAAGACTGTTTTAAATATCAAAGCAGCCTGTATGGCTAAAGAGCCTTTTTTTGCAAACTGCATATTGGAAATTAGAGGAAGAAGGTGTGGCTCTAAATGATTCTTTACAACTTTTTTCAGTATCTTAATTCTCAGTGGCCCCATGGAAATTGGGAAATGTTGGTTAGAGTAGTATAGTTAAGTCTGTTTTTTTTTGGTAAATGGTACATTTTTGATTGGTGAAGTGCCTAAGATGGGAAAAAACAAAAGTTGGGATTTCAGTGGATCCTGTGTGACATGAGTTATTTATAGTGGCAAGCTTTTTAGCAAATTGGATATTTGGAATGGGGTGGTGGTATCAGGTGGCCCAAATAGATCTGGTGGTGTGAATGCATTGTGGATTTGTAACTTCTGCTTGAAATATTGGTATATAAGATATTACTATTGTTATTATTGTTGTTGTTGTTGTTGTTGTTGTTGTTGTTATTATTATTATTATTATTATTATTATTATTATTATTGTTGTTGTTGTTGTTGTTGTTGTTTTTCAATTGTTACTAATTTTCTTCTTTTCTAAACCAATGAATTATCTGGTAAAATAAAATATTCAAAGAAAAGGTAGTTTTTTTTAATAATATTTAGATGGATTATTGCCTAGCATGCTTTCAATATATTTTTACTATATCTTAGTTATGGCATATAGTGGTATGATTATATGGTTCTTTATATCAATTTTTAATTAACTGTTCTTGTATTCAATTTTAATTTAAAATTTAAATTTGAATAGCCCATTTCTTTTAAATGCGTATACTTTTTTTTGTTAATAAAAAAATGGTCATCAGCTACCACACATGCCTCTGTTCCCATCATCTCAAATCCATGACCAGCCATCTACTCATGGTCTGTAAATATTGAAGTGTTTCCTGTCCCTGAGGGCCCCACTGTATAAATATGTGCTGGGCATGTCCTGCTGACAAATTGGCCCTTGACTCCCCATAATATGCAGCATTGCAAGCTGATTGGCTGCACTTAATTCTATAGACCACTTGATGTGTTGATAACATTTGGAAAAGTGTTCCCAGAGCCTTTGACCAACTGGTTAAGTGATGGAGCAATTATTGATATAAAAAAGCACATAACCACATCTCTATATGTCATGAATATGATGTAGTAAAATATCTTGGTAGTAATAGGGCTAAATATTATTTAAAAAAACTACCTTTTCTGTGTGTATTTTCATTTTACCAGATATTTTTATCATTATTATTAGTATTAAAGTATTTTGATTATGACTCCATATAAAGATAAAACTTTGATCTGGAAACCAATTACTGAACCTGGTGTAGCATTAAATCACACTCATTACAACAACACTCACAAATCTTATTTGCTTTCAGTTGTTAGTTATTTTGTTTGACTGTTTTATATTTTGACTTCAAAATCAAATATTGCACTTAAGAATAATTTTATGGCAGTAACATTTTTAACATTTTTTGCTATTACAAACTGCATATTTACTTTATATTCTTTAAATATAGCTTTACTTCTCACTATATGTAAAATATATAATTGTTAATTAGAGAAGATATTAATTAGTATTAAAGTTTATTGGCTTAACGTTTTCGAGGATCCATGCCTCATATTCATAGCCTTCATAAAATGTATAATAAAATATGCCAATCGAAATTCCGCAATGTAAGATCTGTTTTTCTTGACCTCTATTCATTATGTAATAAATATAGCTTTACTTCTCACTATATGTAAAATATATAATTGTTAATTAGAGAAGATATTAATTATATTATATTAATTATATTAATTTATTATACATTTTATGAAGGCTATGAATATGAGGCATGGATCCTCGAAAACGTTAAGCCGATAAACTTTAATACTAATTAATATCTTCTCTAATTAACAATTATATATTTTATATTCTTTATTGGAAAATCACTTTATGAAGGTCAATATTTGTCAGCAACAATAAAAGTGTTTTTTATTGACTGAAAAAAGGAAATTTAATTTCTTCAAAAGATAAACATTTTATTTTATTCTCTCATAGTTTTTTAATAATTTGACATTAGGATGATTCATGAAATAAACATCTTCCTTACATGAGAAAGAAAGATATAATTTTACTTTAAATAATGATGAGTTATTTATAATTTTAAGCTCATATACAACCACTATTTTTATATTATTCTATTTTTCAATCTTCTTCTATCAATACAAGTCTAATAAAACACAAATTTCAATTGATATTTTTATATGTGGAAGATACACAGAAATACCTTCAAAATGATGGTAAAGGAAAGTCTATCCATCATATTTTTGATGAAGCTTTAGCTAAAGGCAAAGTTATTTATGTAAATAAGTTTCTCATCTTACTTGGTTATATTTTTTAAAACAGATCATAGCATATTCTCATTGCATCACATAAAAAAGTGAAATATGCATGTGATTTTATAATAATGGATTAGTATAATATTATATTCAGCAAGTTGAATAACTTAATGATTGGTCTTATCATCCTACCATTGTATTTTTAAAATCTTATAAAAACATCCTTAAATGAAATTTTTCTAATGTTTTTATGTTGTGTTGATATCCAAGTCTCACTTCCATATATTAAATAAGATATAATAACAGCTTAAAGCTAATTTAGTTGCAGTAAATTATTTTACTGTGCTGAAATACTTTATCTCTAACTTGTTAAAAGTGACATTAGCACATTGGTCTCCATTCAACGCTAAAATTTTCAATCATCTTTTAACTTCCCTATCAAAAGGTGATAGAAATTGATACATCCTATTATTCTAATATTCAATCTGTATTATATAAAAGTGATTTTTTTTCTTCATTATAAAATCAATATTTATTTAAGTAATGAATAATCACTGGATGTTATATGCTATATAAATCGATTTTTTAATAGTTTCTATTATTTCTAAGGTATATGGAATTTTATAGTGTTATTACATATACATATGTGTGCATAAACAAATTTGAAAATATGATCATTATGAAGGAAGATTTCTGGAATATATATATATCCTGAAAAGCAATTTATCAGTTTTTCCATGTACTATGGTGACATGAGTAACTTATATTTGGTGTGTTCATTTAAAAAATTGTTTACTATGACTATTTATTAGCTCAATATTTTTTTTAACAAAAGGCTGTTATGTAATCTGTCATGCATGAATTCTGACTTCTGTAAGTTACCAAAAAGTCTATTAACTTAAATACGAATTTAAAGAAAAATGTTACTCTTAAATAATTAAATTATAATTGGTTCTTAGGTAAAACAAAAAATAAGCTAAGTAATGTAAGATTTTGTTACTAAAGTTTTTTTTTTCTAAAAAATTTCTCTAAATTAGTGGTGGACTTAATTAGTGAAAAACTTACTAACTTCACACTCTCGAATAGAAATGCTTTAGATTCGCCTATATAATTAGAAAGTAGGTTGAAGATAAATAAGACGTCGCTCTTATAAAGTCGTAATCTTGTGTTAGGATTTGTAGAGGTCCCTCTCGTGGTAAAATTAAGCACGCAAGGCGTGTTAAGGTTAAAGCCTTATATAGGTATCTAAATTCTTTAAGTAAAATGCACTCTTACAAAATAGAACTTACATATATATGAAGTCTTTATAATCTTTTTTATAATAATTTACAAAAAAAAAAAGTTTCTTCTATATAGCTAAATGTATTTTAAAAAAAGTTACGGATATATATGTGTGTATATACATATAGAATTTTTTTCTGCCTGAATCCAGAATAACTGGGCAATAGAGTATTACAACAAACTATAATATCAGGTCACTAATTACGATTGTTTGCCGTCATCTTAACACTGTTTATTCTAGCATATCAATATAACAGTCATCATATGAACTTTCAATGTAAGAATCAATGAAGTGGATCTAAATTTATGGAAATTACATGTCTTCATTTGAATATCACTTGATTATCACTTCTGATAATCCTGATCTATAGGAATTAAGATTACATGATAGTTTGAAAGAAAAATAATAATTTATAAACAATTTAAAGTTTCCAGCATTACATTTTTATTTTGAAAGAGGGAAGTGGGAAAAAATTAATAAATTAAAACATTTGAATGTAGAACCAAATAACTTTCAAAGTTTTTAAAAATTAAAAGTATATATAATTTGATTTTTCTATAAAAATTGATTATTGGCGTATACAGTTTATATAATAATTTTGTTAAATATATATATAATTAAACCATTAAGCATCACATGATCACTATCTTATACTAGCACATAATAGTTTATAAACAAAGCAAAAATCTCCATACAGTATTGCCATCCTGTGCCAACCAGAGTAATCAATGCACAAGCCTTCCGGCATTCATTGATTACTCTGGTTGGCATAGGGTGGCAATACTGTATGGAGAGTTTTGCTTTGTATATATATATAATTATTTAAAAGAAAGATCACGATATTTTTTGATCTTAAATTTAGAGATAGAAAGCCAATAATCGCTCTACGTACGCTAATGGGTGTGATGATCTGTTCATCCATATTTGATTACCATATGTATTTCCACGTAGTAATAAACACTACAATGACGAGCAAACATTATATAAAATGAACATTAGAACTTTGATCTATCTGATTTCCCTTCTTTGAGGAAAATGTTAAACAGATGATGATATGTAAACAATGAAATAATGATCCTGCAGAATTTATTTTAATTAATGTTTTTAATAGACTGAACACAGGAAATTATCATCAATTAATGAAATGTAAGATACATGCTATGAAAAACTATAGAGATAAAAATAATAAAAAGAATATTAATAGTTGATATTTCTGATTTCGGAAACACTCAAATCGTTTTAAAATAGTAAAAAAATTTGAATATGATTCAGATTTTATTGAAATCAGTATGTAGATAACTAATACTCTAGTAAAAATAAGATCAAAGATATTTTATACAAAATATTAGCAATTTATCGATAAATTTTATATTGAGATTACATATAAAGAAAAGAAGAGATGTGAACATTTTTTCAAAGATTCATTAAGAAGAAATGAATATTTAGAGTTTTATAAAATAGTAGAAAAAGAATTAATTAATGATGTAAAATATAAGTAGGAATTGGCAAGAAAAGCTATATAAGAGAATAAGTCACAAAAGTGTATTGGCATTTGGAGAAAAGTTGTTTTGGCAGTAAAACGAAAAGATGGAACTATTACTAAAAAGAGATATGAGATCATGAAATGTATGGAAGAGTTTTATAAAAAATTTATATAATAATAAAAAACAAAATATATCTTGCAGTTACTATATCTTTTCAATTTCACATGATCCTAAGATCTAGGTGCAATGCTCTCAGATCCAAGGCTCCTTACTGACAAAGGCCACAAGCCATAAACTAGTCTTTGGATATTGGATGATCTAGGTGCAGTGCTCTCGTATCCAAAGCTCCTCACTGATGAAGGCCACAAGCCAGAAACTAGTCTGGGGATATTGGATGATCTAGGTGCAATGCTCTCAGATCAAAGGTTTCTCACTGATGAAGGCCATAAGCCGGAAATTAGTCTGGGATTTTGGATGAGTAGGCACTAGATGAGGATTTTATGCACAAGCCTTCTAGCATCCATTGATTGATTACTCTGGCTTGCACTGAGTGGCACTACTGTATGGAGAGTTTTGCCTTTTTTAATCTTCTGAATTTCCAAGTATTTTAAATGAAGAGATGTGTCTTGCAATTGAGACTATAAAAAATGTGAAAACTCCACAAAATTATGACATTATTTTTCATATTTTAAAATAAGATGATGAAAAAATAAAAAAATTGTTTGCAAAGTGATATACCAAAAATATAAATGATAAAGATGTATTAGATGATTAGAAGAATGCAATAGTGATATATTAATATTTAAGAAATATGATAAAAAATATTAAAAATTACAGATCTATCAGTTCTTAAATTAGATCTATAAAAAATATTTACCAAGATAATTACAATTTACTTATAATGAACTTTGGATTTCAATCAACCAAAAGAACAATCTAGATTTAAAACTAATTTTAGATTAGTGGATCCTACCCATATATTGAAAGAAGTTACAAAAAAACAAACAATAAATACGAGTTGCCATTATGCTTTGGATTGTACATTATGAAAGTCCATTAGATTCTATAAGCATTTCTAACATTTTTATGGTGACATATGGATTGGATTATCAAGATATAATCCCAGGATATTATATTCTAAAGAATATTTATTAAAATGTCACAGCAGTGTTTAAATTATATGGTGATATTTAGAAGATTAACATTGAAAAGGTATATTGATTTTATGTGTTCAAAAATTTTTACAGCAGATTTACAAGAATTATGTAAATTGAAATGAAAAGTTAAACGAATAAAACTAAATGGAGATTATTAAGTCATTTAGACTTTTCAGGCAATGTGACAGATTTTGCAATTAATGCTTTGGAATCTCACGAAATATCAAATAAAAGTAATAATGTTAAAGTATTAATCATTTTTATATTTATGTAATATTTTCTTCCTAAATAAAATTGTTTTAATTCAAACAAATTTGTGAGAAAACCTGGGTCTCGTTTTATGTGGATTATTTTAATATTATTTTGAAGTTACACGATTTATGTTTCTTCTTAATATCTTTTATATTTCACTATTGTAACGGAATATAATATCCCGTCACACTATTTTAAAATTAAAATAAAAGACCATAAATAAAAATTGATTTATTAAAAAGAAAAAAAACTTAATTTAAAAACTGTTTAACGTATATATAGATCGCATGATGGACAACTTTAAAAACTTTTAAAAAATAAAAATATTTGAAAGTAATTTTTTTTTGTAAAAAGTAAAGATATAAAGATTGATATAGAAATAATGTTGATTTCTATAGTCTTAGAAAATGGAAATGATTGTCTTATTAATTAAATGATTGTTCAAAAGCAAACTACCTCGTGAGGCATGTAAAATAAATTAAATGGTCAGATAAAAGAATACAAAGGAATTAAATGACCAATCCAAACACGAAAATGACAGCACGGACCATAACTGAAACACGAATGGATTAGTGACGTCTTGCTCGTTGAATCTCAAGATCTAATGATAAGAGACTAATAAAAATATAAAAGCCAAATTATTATTATAATTGTTATCTGAGAGCTGTCTATGAATATGCCGTTATAACTAGCTATATTGCAGATTTTCAGGATGTGGAAGTCTGCAATAAAATTAGATTTTCCGGACAACCAGCTGAGACCTCCCTATGCCAGTTAGGGACCAAAAAGGAATGGCAAGTGCTTCGTTTTTAAAAAGGAAGAACAAACAATCTATATAAGTGATCACGAAGATGGACCTCAGAATCTGTAAAGTATAAACTTTTGCCAATTGAACTTTCTTTTAAATAATTACCGTATAACATCAATAAGTAATCAATCCAAAAAAAAAAAAAAAGTAATATAAATGAATGTACTCTTATCTGACCAAGAATAGAACTCTAAATCAATTATAAATATTTGTTTTTATATAAGTTTGCTATTTCAATCATTTCCATTTTTTTTATTTAATTATTTATGTTTGTGTTTAACTAGGTTATTTATTTCTATCTGTTAAATAAAATGTATTAAATTAAAGTTGGGTGTAGATAGCTGCATGGATAAAGAGTAATAACTGTTTAAATTCGTTTATGTTTAATTTAAAGGATTTTAGTGTCAGGCTATTTGTTTCGTAGTTAGGGCAATGCTTGTGGAAGGATATATGGGTGTTTATATTAATGTAATGTGAAGCATGTTTAGCATACAGGGCAACGTGCCCAACTGAATGCATGACCCCAAAGAGGCAGTCATATCGTTGAAATGGTGGCAGATGTATTTCCTGCGCCATTGACCCCTTCTAGCTCTATGGACAGGGATTTATAAGACGGCAGAAAGACCACTTTCCCCCATACGTAGCACTCTTTAAAATAAAAAAAATTATATACATGATTCCTTAGTCTAACAGATGCCCTTTCCTGATCTAGACACGGATCATTTCCTTCAAATAATATCACGCCGTCAGATGCCCATTCCTGTCGGCATGGTTTTATGCTAGCATCTTCATATTGCATTGTGTTAATTTCTGGCAGTGGCTTTTATTTATTTATATTTAAGATATAAATTAAGATATAGATTTTTATCTCTGCGTCTCCACTGAGCTAGTGACTTGGGCTAACGATCGGAATATTTAAATAAAGTGGAATCTTAACAGCGCGTATTTGCCTACTCTATAAATTTTTCTAGGTTTAAATGTCTAGATGGCCCCATATGTAACGGAATATAATATCCTGTCACACTATTTTAAAATTAAAATAAAAGACCATAAATAAAAATTGATTTATTAAAAAGAAAAAAAAACTTAATTTAAAAACTGTTTAACATATATATAGATCGCATGATGGACAACTTTAACGGTCGGGGATGATGATGATGTTTCCAGTCTTACCGCATCTGCCGACAGAGCGCCACTAGGCTACTTTGAACCTAGAAAATTTATAAAGTCGACAGATACGTGCTGTTAAGATCACGGCCGTCAGCCCTAGTCACTAGCTCATAGAGTAGCAGAGATTTTAAAACATTTATAAGTTTCAATAGACTTCTATTCTCAAAGTATATATTAAATATTTAGAACAATAAAATAAAAGAAGCCACTGCCAATAATTAACACACAAATAGATTTTTATTAACGCACATTTAAAATTGAGGAATAAATTCATTTTTAGATTTTAACATTAATATTTTTTTTAAAATTTAAATTACTATTTAAATATATCGTACAGATGGATATTTAAATTATATTTTACTTTAGCATGACGAGCATAGATAGTCTACATAGATTTTTTTTCCACTTAAAACTTATCAAAACATTCATTCAATCCCAGACTAAAAGTTTGTAGCCAACCCAATGTCAGCTTCCAGATATATATTTGCAACCAATGCAATATGAAGATGCTAGCATAAAACCAAGCCGACAGGAATGGGCATCTGACGGCGTGATATTATTTGAAGGAAATGATCTGTGTCTAGATCAGGAAAGGGCATCTGTTAGACTAAGGAATCATGTATATAATTTTTTTTATTTTAAAGAATGCTACGTATGGGGGAAAGCGGTCTTTCTGCCGTCTTATAAATCCCTGTCCATAGAGCTAGAAGGGGTCAATGGCGTAGGAAATACATCTGCCACCATTTCAACGATATGACTGCCTCTTTGGGGTCATGCATTCAGTTGGGCACGTTGCCCTGTATGCTAAACATGCTTCACATTACATTAATGTAAACACCCATATATCCTTCCACAAGCATTGCCCTAACTACGAAACAAATAGCCTGACACTAAAATCCTTTAAATTAAACATAAACGAATTTAAACAGTTATTACTCTTTATCCATGCAGCTATCTACACCCAACTTTAATTTAATACATTTTATTTAACAGATAGAAATAAATAACCTAGTTAAACACAAACATAAATAATTAAATAAAAAAAATGGAAATGATTGAAATAGCAAACGTATATAAAAACAAATATTTATAATTGATTTAGAGTTCTATTCTTGGTCAGATAAGAGTACATTCATTTATATTACTTTTTTTTTTTTGGATTGATTACTTATTGATGTTATACGGTAATTATTTAAAAGAAAGTTCAATTGGCAAAAGTTTATACTTTACAGATTCTGAGGTCCATCTTCGTGATCACTTATATAGATTGTTTGTTCTTCCTTTTTAAAAACGAAGCTGCCACTTGCCATTCCTTTTTGGTCCCTAACTGGCATAGGGAGGTCTCAGCTGGTTGTCTGGAAAATCTAATTTTATTGCAGACTTCCACATCGTGAAAATCTGCAATATAGCTAGTTATAATGACATATTCATAGTCAGCTCTCAGATAACAATTATAATAATAATTTGGCTTTTATATTTTTATTAGTCACTTATCATTAGATCTTGAGATTCAATGAGCAAGATGTCACTAATCCATTCGTGTTTCGGTTATGGTCCGTGCTGTCATTTTCGTGTTTGGATTGGTCATTTAATTCCTTTGTATTCTCTTATCTGACCATTTAATTTATTTGACATGCCTCACGAGGTAGTTTGCTTTTGAACAATCATTTAATTAATAAGACAATCATTTCCATTTTCTAAGACTATAGAAATCAACATTATTTCTATATCAATCTTTATATCTTTACCTTTTACAAAAAAAAATTACTTTCAAATATTTTTATTTTTTAAAAGTTTATATATATACGTTAAACAGTTTTTAAATTAAGTTTTTTTTTCTTTTTAATAAATCAATTTTTATTTATGGTCTTTTATTTTAATTTTAAAATAGTGTGATGGGATATTATATTCCGTTACACTATATTTATTAGATATCAAGAAATTTAAATTATTAATAACTTATTTTGACTTGAAATACTTTTTTTTTTTTTTTCAAAAATATAACGTTATATTAGTAGCTAACATGAATATAGGCCTGAAGCTGTATTTAGAATCTTAACCTCTATGTAAATAACCTGCTTATACTAATGAGTAAGTAATAATAATAGATTTATATGTACATATAAAAATATCGCAATAAATATTAAAAAATTTTAAACTTTTAAAACAAATTTTGATAGATATTAACAGAAATAAATATTTTTTTATATTTTTAAAATAAATAATAATGAAGATTTTATTGATTTTATAAACTGAAAATAATCTTTCTAATGATAATGTATAACCTTTTTGTTTTGATTGCGATCTCATTTTTTAATATAGAAACAGAAAACCATTAACATAGCACAAGACTGAAAGTGGTGCTAGTTGTACATCACATCATGAATCTGATTTTTTACTAATTCACAAACAAATGCATATTGTCTAATAGCGGTAATGATTAAAATATGTATGAAAAAATGTAAAATTAATACTGTAGTTAATTAAAAAAGTAAAAAAAGTTTGTCTTGTATTAATTTTTTTAAAATATTTGAAATTTTTTATTAATCATACTTTATTTTTTTAGTTTTTTAATGTGAATTTTAAAGTAATTTTTCCTTGTTGCTTTGCTTTTATGCCGATTTCAAAAATTACAGAACCTATTCCCCATTTTTCAAGGTAAGTTATGTTTATTTTTGTGCGATTTCTTTTGTGCATGTTTTTTTGAGGAACCTATCTACCGTATAAAACAAGACCCAGGTGTATATAATAATATAATTATCATATGCTGCAAAAGATTTTAATATACTTGGACTAAAAGATTGACAAATTATACATCTATTTTAACCAGAATAAGAATTTTGAATTTATATATAACAACAATATTTTATACTCCTTATTATAGATTTTATTATAATGAGTGTTTATGTTACATATTTTATTAGAATGACTTTTGTAGATTGCAATCATTGATTGATTGATTAGCATTTAACAGCATATCTTATATACTTGAAGTTTAGATAGAATTATAGGAGATTTGAACACATACTTTCAAACTTCCTTCAGCTATTCACTCTTTCTCATACAACCAATACACATGACCACACACATATGAAAATGATAAATGATCTCTAATACATATATTTTATGCTGAATAGCACTCATCTCATTCAGATCATCATCTCCCACACACATAATAAAGTGCTCTCTTTATATTAAGATGGAAAGTCTTTAAACTTTAATGAACCAGCTTCAATCTACTCAACCCTACAACTCTTCCACCATCCATATCACTGAAAATCTGAGGATAGAATACATAAATTTCTTTTGATGCCAATGTTAATGTTATGTCCATGATGACTTTAATTCACTCTGACCTCTCATGTATAGAACTTTGACCATTTAAATACACAGAAGACAGATGGGCAGAATACATGCTAAGTCTATAATATTTGAATACATTAATATTGGAATTAACAAAAAATTTGGGTTTTCCATCCTTGTATTTTCAATGGTATGGATGGCTGAAGAGTTGGAGAGTGGAGTCGATTGGAGCCTGTCAAGTTTGAAGATTTGTTATATTAATATAAACCAAGCAGTGATTTTATATATATATATGGGGGGGGGAGATGACGATCTGGATTAACTGGTAAGTCCTGGTTTAGCATAAAATACATTTATTGGAGATCATTTATCTTTTTGACATTTGTGTGATCATATGTATCAGTTGTATGAGATAGAGTGGATAGCTTAAGGGAGTGTGAAAGACTGTGTTCAAATCCCCTATAATTACATCTAAATCTATTTTATTAATGTTTTATATATAAATAAATTTATTTTTATTCTAAATTATCATTTATATCTTCAGTAGCATTATTTATAGCAATTTTATCTGTATGTTTAAAAATACTTATAACATTACCTTCCTTAATAATATACAATAATGATTAAATAAGCAAATATTTTATCTAGCGCCGTGCTTGCAATTATATTTCATTCCAATATTAGCCTTTCAAGCTAATTGAGCACGCGCCTTTTGAGTGTTAAATAAATGAATACTCTCTTCTTCAATCCAAGATATAGTATTTATGCAGGAATAAAAAGAATCCCTCTTATTCCTACGACTCAAATTCTTTTATATGAGCAAATCTGAAGAACTGTTAAAGAGAGTGTGAGTAGATTCTCACTTTAAATTACTATTTACGATTTTTTTGGCTGAATGATGTCAGTGTAATTACTTAGAATCAGCCAAAAAACATCGTAAATAGTAATTTAAAGTGAGAATCTACTCACGCTCTCTTTAACAGTTCTTCAGATTTGCTCATATAAAAGAATTTGAGTCGTAGGAATAAGAGGGATTCTTTTTATTCCTGTATAAATACTATATCTTGGATTGAAGAAGAGAGTATTCATTTATTTAACACTCAAAAGGCGCGTGTGCTCAATTAGCTTGAAAGGCTGATATTGGAATGAAACAATAATGATTATAACTAATAATTCGTTAGATGGCCCAGATATAAACTTTAAGCTTGGCTAAAGGTTAATACATCAGTTTAAATTAAACAAAACCACATAGTGTAATTAATCTAATTTCACCTTTCTTCATTACAAGTCAGTTATCTTATTTAGTCATGTTTGAACTTTCTAAAGAATCAATAACTGGAGTGAAACCTTTTTTTTAAATTCATCCTTTGCCAAAAAGTCACTAATATTTTGTGTGTATCACTTAATTGTTCGACTTTTATTTATTTTCTTCAAATTTGTTTAAATGTTGTACATTTGTGTCAAGTGTTGGTGGTCGAGTGGTCGGCACAGCTGCCTTACAAGCAGTTGTCCCAAGAAGCGGGTTCACTTCCCGGCCGATGCTATGACACATGAAAAAAAATGTTTTACATTTGTAAATAAATATTTTAAATACGATATTAGTGCCATTTAAATATTGGATAATGTATTGATGATTTTATGACATTTTGCTAATGTAAAATTGCAATTGCCCCCCTCCCCCGTATAATGAAGAGTTTTCTTGTAGTTTCTTCATTTGTACATTGATTTTCCAAAAGTTTAATTAGCGTAAATTGTTAACAAATTTTAATAATAATGATAATAATCCACAGCCATAATGTCAACATACAATCCATATTTTAAACATTTATAATGGAAGTATTCCCTAAGATTTGGGTATCCACATTCTTCCTATATGCATTGTTAAGCACCATATGAACCTTTTATATTATAATAATAATAATAATAATAATAATCATCATCATCATCATCATCATCATCTTAGGTTCCATCTGATGAATATCTTCTAGAATATGTTAAAGTCAATTCAAGCAAAAACTTTCACCCCACAATATTTATTCGGATTCTTAGTCTTTAATGCATGAAATGCTTGATTCTAAGAAGCAAAAATTATTACATTGTTTTTTTCATGTTAATATGGAAAATATATAAAAATATCTTACTCTACATATCATAAAATATAATCTTCCTACAAGTTTTATTAATACTCTATGTAAGTGGGGGAGAGAGGAGCTTAATGTAATATTTGTTCAATAAAATCTTTTAAAATATAATATTAATACTAATTTATTTATTTATTCATTTATTTATTTATGTACCAATGTACAATAAACTCCATATGACGGAAAAATCATGTGTGGAGTTAAAAATATAATAAAAAATTAATATACAAATATACAAAACGTATATAAAATAATAAAAATAACAGATAAAACAAAAAAATAACAATTGAAATATAAAGTTGTCATCTAATAATTTAAAGATATCTATTAATAAACATATATATATATTGTAACATTTTCAGTCAATTTAAGTTTTATGCTTTATAAATTATTAATCTATTTGCTAATGAAGGTGGTTTGAGTTTATTTATTCTGCGTATTAGAAAGCTTTACAGAATGTAACTACATTTCCAGATTAACGTGCCTATTTTTTTTATTCGAATTTGCATTGCTGGCAGAATCAGTTTTCTATTTATTTAAGAGAATTCCAGGGTCTATAGATTCACTGATACTCGTTGCATCGCATACCATACTTTTGAAGTAAATAATTAAATTTAATATTTTTTGAAGAATTTTCCCCAGTATTCATATATTAAACAAACATATTGGCATAGGTAATTTATATATTTTTTTCAGCTTAAAAATAAAATCTAATAAACTAAAATTAAGAACACACAATGAAAAGTCCCATAACTCATCTAATATTATAATTTTTCATTATTCATATTTATGCGGGATTCGAACTCAGACTTTCACACGATCCACACTACTCTCAGTGCCATCTCATATTGCTGCCCCAACTGATCACATACATGTTGAAAAGATAAATAATTTGAAGCCTGTCCATTAAAGTATAAAGATTGGCTATCTTAATATAAAGCTGGGCACTGATTATATATATATGTGTGAGGATAGTAATCTAGACCAACTGATGATTGCTGGTTTAGCATGAAATACGTATATTGGTGATTATTTATTTTTCAACATGTATGTGATCAGTTGGGGCAGCAATATGAGATGGCACTGAGAGTAGTGTGGGTCGTGTGAAAGTCTGAGTTCGAATCCCGCATATATTACATATATAAATGCAGATTTAAGCCTGCAAAATATATTAATTATCCATATTTGTACTGTATCACCCATATTTATACTCATTTCATAAATAGTGTAACATAGGTATTAATTAGTTTAATAAATTTCTTGAGATACAATGAAAAGTTGATATTAAAGGTAAATATTTTATTAAGTCAAATTAAAATATTTAAATGAGAATTATTAATAAATTGGAAAGCACATACACATGCTCATCTAGATAATAACGTTAATCCAATAATTCAACAGTTTCTATTTCAGTTCTCTTCTTAACTTTCTTCTAGAAAGCAATCCATGGATAAAATATCTCTCTATTGGTATTTGAAGTTAGCAGTTAAAGTTTATAGCTAAATTTAGTTTGCAAATATATTGAATTAGACAAGAGTTAGGATATGAATAATAACTTATCGGTAAGTTCCATGTGTTTAGATAGATTGTAGATTATTTGTAGCGTATGTGCATTTCTTGGGATGTAGAGCTCATTGTTAGTTAACTTAGATTTTTTTTTTCCATCAACATTTTTACTTCCTGGTTCATTTGAAAGCTAGACTTGAAAGCATTTTGGAGTGACCTCTTTATAACAAAAAAAATGTCCTCAGATGCTCCGGTTTCCACTTCCATATGATGACTTGGTTCAGAATATGAATAGTCCTGGATAGAGTCAATTTCTCTATCCAGGACCCATGGAAAACACCAGCCAAAAGAAAAAGACATTGCTCGAAGTTATTTGCTTCTTTTTATACCCTCGACCAGTTTTGAGATTTCTCTGCACATATATAGTTTTTATCTTTTGTTTTGTTATCAGAAAGCAGTTTTAGCTACTAAGTTCTTTATATATATATAAACTCCTTAGGAGTTATATTTAATTATCAGTAAAACTCAGATCGTAATCACTTATTGTTTGAAATGTCTTTCTTTTATTTATCTGGATAAACAATCTGTATGCATTCTATTCCTCTCCATTTTTAATTTTAATTAAATAAGTAATATCAAACATAAATAACTTTCATTGTACATATCCAAAAAAAAAAAAAAGAATTATATATAAAAAAAAATTAAGTAATATTTATTAACTATTTCTAAAAAAATTTAGTTTTAAATATCACCCTATGCCAACACACTTGTACCATATATATAAATGGTACAATATATATATTAATAAACATGAAGAGCTCTTAATATTGTAATTATACATTTGCACGACTAAATCCAGAAATAGATAATAGATGTGATGTGATGTGATGTACTGTAGCTTCTCTTTAAACGAAGTCAAGAATATCTCAGCAAATATACCAAGAGAAACTTGTTAGCTACTTAATTTTACATTCCCCAGTTTAAGTTTTCCCACATCCTGCTTCACCCCATTTTCACAACATAATCTTTGTCAACTCTATAGCCTTTATATCTAAATCCCCCTTATCTTTTTCCAAATCCAGCATAAAAACCAATTATCTACTTTCTATATAATCACTTTTTTCATATTTATTTTTCCTTAACTTCATTATATGTGGATAAATAATGAATAATAATGATGACATCTAGGAAGATTTGACTGAACTAACAAAAATAATTAATTAAAAAATTATCTTCAAAATCATTTACCTTTTTTTGTTATTCTATTTATTTATTTGATATATATGTTAAAACGAAGATTTGCACAGGTTAAATATATAAAATATATATTTTGTGGGTTCATCTGTGTTAAAAACTTTTAATATTAATATACTGACATTTCGACTTGGTCACACAAGCCATCCACAGAGTTATAAAAGGTAGAAAGACGGTTGTAGAGGCACTACAATCACTGATTTGAATAAAATGTTAAAATTCCACCAATAGCAAAAAATGTTAAATTTAGGAATGTTTTTTAAAAAAATCTTTCCAAATAGGAGAAAGTTTGCATGTATTATCTCGCTTATTGATACAATCTGGCCTTTTAAGTATCTCAATGGCTTCTCTAATTTTGCATTGGTAGAGATTATCACATCTGGATATGATCCTGGTACTAGAAAAATCAATTTTATGACCTGAATCTATAGTATGGAGTGAGAGTGCTGATGATGATGAGTGTTGTTTAACTGCATTAGCATGCTCATCTCTCCTAACACTGATGCGATGATTACTCATACCTATGTAAGAAGCTTTACAATTTTTACATGAAATTTGATAGACACCATGAGATTCAAGAGGGATTGAATCCTTAGGCTTGGTTATTATATTGCTGATCTTTTGATGAGCAGAAAATGCTGTATCTATATTATAGCGTTTTGATATACGTCCGATACTGTCTGTAGTTCCTTTTACATATGGAACACAAATCCTAATAGCTGATTTATCATCTTTTTGTTTTCTATTTTGTCTATTTTGGGCTTGAAATAAGGCTTTTTTTATAAATTTGTAATTATAACTATTTGCTAATAAAACACTATTAATAAGATTTATTTCTTCTTTCAGATGTGTCTCATCTGAAAGGTTAATTGCTCTATTTAAAAGAATTTTGGCTACAGAAACTATCTGAGTTGGGTGATGATGAAAATGGAAATGCAAATATCTGTCTGTGTGTGTATCCTTTCTGTAAATAGAAAAAGATAAACTATTTGGTGTTCTGGTGACTAGAACATCAAGAAAAGGGAGTTTTCCATCAGACTCTGTCTCCATTGTAAATTTAATATGAGGATGCATGTAAAAATTGTAAAGCTTCTTACATAGGTATGAGTAATCATCACATCAGTGTTAGGAGAGATGAGCATGCTAATGCAGTTAAACAACACTCATCATCAGCAGCACTCTCACTCCATACTACAGATTCAGGTCATAAAATTGATTTTTCTAGTACCAGGATCATATCCAGATGTGATAATCTCTACCAATGCAAAATTAGAGAAGCCATTGAGATACTTAAAAGGCCAGATTGTATCAATAAGTGAGATGATACATGCAAACTTCCTCCTATTTGGAAAGATTTTTTTAAAAAACATTCCTAAATTTAACATTTTTTGCTATTGGTGGAATTTTAACATTTTATTCAAATCAGTGATTGTAGAGCCTCTACAACTGTCTACCTTTTATAAATCTGTGGATGGCTTGTGTGACCAAGTCGAAACATCAGTATATTAATATTAAAAGTTTTTAACACGGATGAACCCGCAAAATATGTATTTTATATATATATATAACTTGAAGGAATATTTATTTTCTTAAAAGCAGTCACTGGGTTCTTGTATTATTATTGAAAGTGTGATTAGAACACTTCCTACATTTGCTTAAGTTATCAATATTATCATCTAAATAATGTCATCTACTAATTTAATAAAAGTATTATATATTTTTAATGCTAATACATTATTTTAACATTAAAAAATTAATGGGACAACATCAAATCAAAAAAATGTTCCTATCGTCTTTGAAACTTTAGTACATCAATCATTCTTAATTTTACTTGACAGTTGTTGAATTTCTCGTTTTAAAATTATATATTGTTTCCGAGGGGTCATCGCAGCTGCCTTGCAAGCAAGTAGTTGTTTGCAGATGTTTGTGGATTCGCCTCCCAGCCGATGCTATGACATATGAAAAAAAATCCATATATTGTTTATAAAGGTATTCATTTTATTATTCAACTAATCAGTAAGTATCACATATTCCATTTTAAATAAATGACTAATAATACAATACTTGTCAGAAAAATAATAAACGATTCTTCTCTTTTTTGTGAGCATATAAACGGATCTCATTAAATAATTTTATGTTTTATAATATATCCACTTTGTCAGTCAACTTCAAAGTCAAAATTAACTGTCTTAATGGTTAACAATTGCAGAAACTTAGAAATGTGTATCATTTTTTCTGCCTATCCTTTTTCTATGTATTAAATAATATTATGGTCCTACATATGAGGGGTCAGAATGACTTACAGTCAACATGGGTACAATAACAAAATTGGCAAACAAAGGCTTTGAATAAGTTTTCATCAGATTTCCAATGATATGAATGGCTGGAGAATTGGAGATCAAAGAAGATTGAAGCTTATCCATTAAAGTTTGAAGATTTGCTATCTTAATATAAACCAAGCACTGATTATATATGTGTGTGAAAAATGATGATCAGATCAATTGATGAGTGCTGGTTCAGCATGAAATCTGTATATTAGAAATCATTTATCTTTATCACGTGTATATGGTCATGTATATGGGTTGTAAGAGATATAATGGATGATTAAAGTGAGCTTGAATGTTTTGGTTCAAATCCCCTCTAATCAATTTTAATAGCCTGTTGGAATAGAATCAAGATTAATGTCATTATTATTTCAATTTTGAATTGTTTTAATATATGATTTGTCCAATGATCTTTATTTAATAATACTCCATAATATTGATTTTTATATTAGGACTTCTAACTATAAATAACAAATATTTATTTATTTTTAGTTTGCATGATATATAAGAAATCAGGAGTAGTTCTAAAGTCATCAATAGGTTATTTGAGTAGTCAAATGAATATTGGAAATTTAAATTCAGCCATCTATTGTTCTTTGCTTATCAATGTTATTTATAAAATATCACTGTTTTTAGATGCAGATACATTCGGATTTTTTTTTAATGAATTTTCCTAAACAAGTTAATCCTTATATTGTAATATTTTTGATAATACAAACCATTCAAATTTCAATATCAATACAATTATTTCTATCATTATCTGTACCTACTATATGTATACTAAAAAAAATTTTTTTCATTAATGAAGCATTCCTATTTAAGTGGAATTAAAATCCTTTTTTCTTTGATCTCTTTGATTATAATATTGGAGGATAAAATACATGGCAGACCAATTTTTCATATTTTTAGATTTTTAATAGTACATTTAAAAATTCCAAAAATAGATTACATCCAGTTCATTCTTATAAATAATCTATCCCCATGCAATCTCTTTTCATTCAGTATCACCAAAAAAAATTTTATAGTCATCTATATATTCATTTGATTTTTTTTTTAATTCCATAGGTTTCATATAAAATATCTATATCAGGTTTAATCCTGATAATTTTTTAGATACAAATATTGACTTACATTCATAACTTGAAAAGGCCACACTTAGATATTAAAAATAATTCATTATTATTTCTATTTTCAATTATTTCGTTCATTTTATTATGTTATAATGTCTCCTAGAAAATTAACAGTTTCTAAGGCTTAATGAACTCAGCCAGATTTGTTGTGAAGACAATTTTAGATCCACAAACATTTTTTAAGTGAAATTTATGTCCAATACCATTGTGTCATAGAAGAACCCGGCTAAGATATCTCTCAGTCTGATAAGAATATTCCAATCCTTATATTTTCAGCATGAAGGTTTTCATACTATGTTTATTAATATATATATATTTATTAGACAGACTCATTGTGCATGTAATTGCCACCCTTAGCATGGAGCATTACTTATAGCATGTGATACAGTCCATATAAATGAATATAACAAAATAAAAAAATAAATAAACAGAAAAAGTAGAGTACAAATATCACAGAAATGAACAAAAAGTGTTATCTATCAGAAGCAATATGTAATTTAACTAAAGTCATCAAGTCTTTTAAATTGGCAATAATCTAATTTTTGATATAATAACATAATTCAACATTTAAGATGATGATCTACTTTGGGTGCTGATTATTGCTTATTTATAATTAACTCTTGCACATAAATATTATTCCACTATCAACCTAATCTGTGGACTTTAAAAGGAGCCTAAATTCAACACTTAAATTACTATTTATGTGTAAAATGTTATTTCATGGACAATCTAACTCTAATGTACAAATCATAATAGTGATTCACAAATAAGGCCATAACAAAATTATTTTTATAAACTTGTAAATAATATCACCTTTCTTGTAATAACACAGCAGAATGAGCATTAGTTGCAAGATTGTTAAAATGATTTTTTTGAGGTTTGACTTATGAATTGTTATTATGTTTTATGCATCAGAGTTAATTTCTTTATTACATATTATTATACTTTTGACACTATATATTTAATAGCTGTTATTTGTCTATGGGTCTATTAAAGTTATTAGAATATATGTATATAACTGAAAACTAATACGACATATCATATGAAAAGCATGTGCAAATAGGTATATTAGATTGTTATAAGAGCGCTACTACATTACTGTGGTTTTATCATACTATTCCATACTAGCATTTTTCAAAAGCATTTTCAACAGCTATGTAAATACATTAATAGCAGACAAGTAACTCGTCATAGAGATATAACAGATAATCAACTCTATTCATATATGTGTGTCAGTTAATTAGTAAATAGAATGGCCATTATATATATAAAATGAAATCTAAAGCCAAGGTGCATTTATAAGCAGCAACCAATCATATGCAGTTCTTCAGGCTGAATGAAAACATTAGCAAACCTGTCCAAGCTATCACTAGCCAAAAGGAGGCCTAGAGGTTTCCTTTATTTTTTGAGCAGTCACTCATATTGTTATGTATGAGCTAGTAATTGGACTCTATAGCTAAAAGAGTTGAGTTACAATCTATAGCAACATTTCTTACATCCCAAGTGAAATTAAGACTCTCTCATCAGCAAATGATGTATTTAAATTTAATATTTTTAATTGTTAATATAGATAAATTAATTAATAAATAGTATCACCATTATATATACAAAGTTAAATCCACAGTAGATGCAGTTTTGCAAGATGAATGAAAATAATAGCAAACCTGTTCAAACTTATATATATATATGTAATATTTAAGAAATTGGAATTATCCGGAATAAAGGCTTTAAAATGACAATTGAATAAAATGAATCAAATTATAATAATGCTGTAACAAGCTTGTATATGCAATGTCTTAAATTTAGATTTATTAATATATATTCTGGTTGATTCCAACATTTTAATTATTATATATATAAAATTCATTTTCTGTAAATACATTTAAGCATTAAATGCCCAATTGTTTATCCTTTTTTTAAAAATGTTTGACATCTTTAACTCCCTTTTTTTTCTTTTCTTTTTTGTTTTTTGTTTAATTCTAGAATATAAACAGTTGACTTTAAAGTCTCCAGAGAAGAGACAACCCCTGATGTCCAGGATTTTATCCACTGCTATAATAAAGATGCAGGACAAAGTTCACACAACCAACACCAGACCCCAATGCTATATTTTTTGATAAGCTCAAGGTTCTTCAGAAAAAGGACAAGATATTATCCTCTAGATTCTTATTTATGAACACATGAAGCCTACTAGTATGGCCCACAAACTCTAAATGAATTTTGGACCTGATATATCCACATCGTAGTGTATCGTAAATGAAGTAGTCTATGATGCAACATGCCGGAATCTACTAGAGAGACATTGATTTTACACTACATGTATCCCAGCTGATAAGTTAGTATTATTGGGCCAATCTCAAAAGGGGTGGTCAATACCAACAAAATGGAATGCTATCTACTTATACATCAACCTGCTAGTGCAGAGATGGCTCTGCCATACATCTACCAGACCTAGGACTTCCACATTATCAAGCCAGTCTTGATGGAAAAAGCCAATGACAGCAATAGATGAGCCAACATTAACAAAGTGTTTTTATTATTCATCTGTACAATTTTATTATGTCAATAAATATATATTTTATTATAATAAACAGTTGACTTTTTTTTACATTCTATTTTTTTTTTTGGACTAAATGATGTAATTTTAATTTTGTATTTAATTATTAACAAAAGTATTTAAACATAAGGCTATTTTTTTTATATAAAAATGGTTTAATTCATTAAGCAAATAATTTTTCAATGAGTGCAAAAAGGTTAAGTTCATCACATACCCATAAATATATAGCTTACGGATATATAAATTTAATACCAAAAAATTATCAGAAATAGTAAGCGTGTGAAAAATTGCAAGAATCTTACAAAACTTTTATTAAAAATATTGTTATCCTTCAGGTGAAAATAAAAAGCCAGATGATTAGAAATGACAAACAACAGAGTCGTGGAAAAAAACTGAATATTTTCTGTTATTTTTTTAAGTAGTTTAAACAGAAAATTAAAAATATATATTATAAATATGTCCTACTTTTTTAGTTTTATTGTATACAACTTCTATTACCTGAAATGTTCACCTGTTCTATATTTTTTATATGTAAAATTTACAATTCTATTATAATAACTGAAACACAGGCTTATTATATACCTGTGTCTATATATGTAATATATAGGGTATATGAGCACAGACTTTCTCACGACCCACCACTCTCCACTCTATCTAATAACACTGATACACTTAAACACATATATGTTGAAAAGATAAATAATCACCAATATACGTATTTCATGCTAGACCAGCAATCATCAGTTAATTATCATCTCCACACATATATACTACAAGTGCTCATATATATATTAAGATAGACAATCTTCATACTTTAGTGGACATGCTTCAATCTACTCCACCACTCCAACTCTTCAACCGTCCATCCAATTGAAAATCTGATGATGGAATGCTCAAGATTGACCTTAGGTCAACATGGGTGTGACAAGTATCTCGGCCTCAGGGTGGCCTTTGAGCATTACATCATCAGATTTTTAATTGGATGGACGGTTGAAGAGTTGAATGTGGAGTAGATTGAAGCCTGTCCACTAAAGTATGAAGATTGTCTTATCTTAATATATATCTGAGCACTTATAGTATATATGTGTGGAGATGATAATCTGGACCAACTGATGATTGCTGGTTTAGCATGAAATACATATATTGGTGATTATTTATCTTTTCAACATATATGTGTTTAAGTGTATCAGTGTTATTAGATAGAGTGGTGGGTCGTGAGAAAGTATGTGCTCATAATTCTATTATATTAAATTCGTATATTAGTCTAAAGTATAATGATGTATTACCAACGTCAGACAATTTTTAAAAAGTCATTACTTGAGTTTCAGAAATAAAAAATTAAATACTCGAGGTAAAAGTAAATATATATAATTGATGAAACATATTTTAGAATATAAGTAACATATCCAAATAAATTGATCAAATTTCAAAAAAAAATGTGTAAATAGATAGTGGACCAGTGTCAGTATAAAGAAAGGCTTTGGTATGCAGAGATAGTATATCCATATATCTTGAGGTTTGGATTTATTTTTAAGTAGCTGATCCAAAGCCTACCCAGAAAACAATTTACCATAGATGATAAATTGGTATTTAGCTATCCTTAGCTAGAGATAAAACAAGAATGGAAAGCTGTTCAAAATGTCAACATATCACATTGCCTGGTGTGGTGTTCTTCATTGTTTTTTCCTCTAAGCAACTTTTGGATAGGCATTTGTCCTGTTGAATTATTTATTAAAAAGGATGCTTTTTCTTTTTTAAGTTTTTATTGACAATTACTTCTATGTTTTTAAATCAAAATATGTACAAAGAAATAACATGATAGTTGTAGAAACGTTTTCAACTTATAATTTGATTAGCTGTTTTAATACTACATAGTATGATAGAGTGTATATACTTACAAACATAATGTCATAGATATTTCTTTCAACCAAAAAGTATCCAAGAATGAATAAAAATTAAACATGCATATTAATAAATTTACCATTGTATTAACATTTAAAACATTAACCAAATAATATTCAATTAAGCATAAATTCATACTCATCTTGATTTTTAATTTATAGATCACATTTTTCAACCTTTAAAAACCTGTTAGTAAACATATTATTTCTTTCTAAATATGAAAGTAGCTGACAAGCACAAGTTTATGTAATTGGATTGTAAATATCCAGTTATTTACGATATTACAAGAAGAAAACTGATGATCATAAGCATTAATATTGTACTGTTTATTTATATATGGTGCAAATATGTTGGCATTTGGTAAAAGCTAAAAAAAAAAATAATAATAAAAGTAAATTTAGATTTTCTTTTGAGTATAATTTATTTTTTTAAAAAAACGTACAATGAAAGTTAAATTATTCTTTCGTATTTTTTTTAATGTAATTAGAAATAAAAGTAGAATTGGAGAGAACAAAAAAATTCCAAAAGCAAGTAAAAAGATAAGCTAAAAGAAAAAGTATAGCTAATTAAAGATGGCCAAAAAACTTGATGAAAAATGAGAACTTAGTAATTGAAAAATGATAAAGACTGTATAAGATTATAAACACAAAACGCCATGATAATAATATGTGCAGAAGTCTGAAAACTGAACCTCTAGTATAAAAAGGAGGGCTTCGGTTGGAGGAACATCTTGGTTTGCCTGATATTCTTTTGGTTGGTTTAGGATTAAAGAATCCAGACCACTCTATGATGAAAAAGTTCTTCATGCAAGGGTAGACTGGAGCTTTAGCTGACTAGTTACCGATGGACATGAGACTGAAGCTTTAGCTGACTAGCCTATGGAACCAGCACCAAGATCAATTTATAATCAATGGCTGTGAGCTCATTTTAACCCCAAAAAACTATGCATAGTTATCTACAACCATTGTGAATTCACTAAAACTTACCCGTAAGTTAAGACTACTTATTCCTGATTGTGACAAAATTAAGTGTTTGCAAACAAGTCTTAAAATAATCCCGATAGAGACTTTCATTTTTTCTGTACAAGAGACTTTTGTTTATATCAGAACTTTTTAATTAATTATTTTATTTTTTTGATTGCATTATGTTTAAATTAATATGTGTTCTCTCTAATTTACTTGATTAGGAATTCTCATTTTAATTTAAACAGATTTTTAATCTGTTATAATAAAAAATATTTCTAATATCAATTTTCATTTGTACATTATTAATAATAGTTATTATTTTTTTATTAAAGTTGTAATTATAAATTTATTAAACGCACATTGATTACATAAGTAATATTTACTGAGGCTATAATCTCGATAATATGCGTATAAAATATGATAGTTAAATTTATTATTAGTTTAATAAGATTTAAAAACGTAATTTACCTTTGCCAATATGTTTGAATAAGCCCAGGAATAATAATCTTAAAAAAATACTTCTCATTACGGTATGATGCAATACCGATTAATTTAAAAGTATTTTTATTTGCGAGACAATATGTGACAATTTCAGCGGACTCTTTTGAATAAAAGGTCCTGGCACCCATATTAAATAAATTAAAAGCTGATTTCATCGATAGCATAATTCTCAACAATTAATTGGCCGAGTTGATAAGGAAATATAGCTATGTTTTTTTAGAAATGGAAATACAACTTTCTTTTTTTTTTGACATAACTTGATCAACTCACGCATTTATAATGCGTATAGAGGCCTAGCAAAACGGAAAACATTATAATATGTTTGGTTTAACAAAGTTTTAAAAAAATTGTTCAAAGAAAATGTGTCATTATTTTTTTCTTCTCAAATATTTACACTTTCTTAAATTAAAAAATAATAAAAAATCAAACTGAAAAACATATAGATTTAATTAGTTCCAACATCTGAACAGACATTTATTTATTGGCAACAAAGTTGTAAAAACTTTCCTTTTTGGAAGTATAAAATTAAAATACCTGTTTGTGACATTAAAAATCTTCAACATGTCTTGCTAAACTTTACCATTTTTCATTTATATACATAAAAGGTATTTACCAATATTTACTTTTTAATTATAAAAATCTGCCTAAAAGTCATATATTAAATGAATACACAGAGGCTAAACTGTCTATACAGTAGTGCCACTCAGTGCAAGCCAGAGTAATCAATAGATGCAAGATGATTTGGGTATAAAATCCCTATCTAGTGTCTACTCACTCAATATCACCAGACTAGTTTGTAGCTTGTGGATTTTATCAGTGAGGAGCCTTGGATCTGAGAGCACTGCACCTAGATCTTAGGATCTAATGCAACCCTCCAGCAGCCAAAATTTTCCTTATTAGCTAACTATAAAGATTTGAATCCAATAATGGTGATCATGTGATGAAATGAATACTTTATACTGAAATAATAAATGCACAAATAATAGTAAATTTTATAATCATCAATTTAAAAGAAATATTGATGAAGATACCTAAATCACTTCATATTTACTTAAGTGGAACCATCTTCATGCATGAAATAGAATATTAAAGCAAAATTATTACCAAAAAAATATGATTGCCTTTGAAAGTCTAGCACATTAATAAACATTTTGTTTAAGAAAATATTATTAATAAATAAATTATTTTATTGCTCAGGGGTTCATAAGAAGTTTGATCTAAGAATCATGTCCTCCTTAGCTGACATTCTACTACTGCTATTGGCCAAGTAAGATAGAAAATATTATTCAATTGGACACATAGAAATTATGTTGAATGAATAGGAAACTTTAATGTGGATTTATATATTTTATTTATTCCACAGTTTTATAATATAATAAATAATTTTATTTGCATATCTATTATTATAAGAAATAAAAACTTGTAATACAAAGAGGAAGAATATAATTTTATTAGAAAAGAAAAAGATCAGATGCCAAATTAAAAAGATATGACTAAGACAATATTAATCTATTTAATTTCTTTTAACGAATATTTAAATATATATGCAACATACTAATTTAAATTATTTACTCTTATTTAAAAAAGAATCATACTATCAAATTGTCATAATTAATTAATATTTCAGTTAGAACAATATTTATTAATTGTATGTTGTCTGTTATTTTCTTTAATTGTATAAATTAATTACTTATTAAAATATTTTCTGTGACACAAACTAAACTAGACATTTTTTTTCACTCATGATATAAAAATAGCAATGGTTGTCAGATAAAATATGGACTGCTACTGATCAGTGATTAAGTACATCTGAGGTGTATTGTAACAAGAATTAGGATCATCATCATTTTACACTTTTACTTCCTGATCCCTGGTCAGAGATTACATTATTATAAGTCATGTATTCTAAGATCAAATAAGTTTGCAAGCAACTACAATACCAGCCACTATAGTTGATGGTCAATAAAATTATTATCTCACCTAAAATTGAATTAATTGGTGAGTGATTCTGAATTAGGTTAAATTAATTTTGAAAACAAGAATATAAATTAAACTTTCATCATTCCTGTCACATTTTAAATAAATAATCGCATGCACCTATTACTCATATAGTCCCAACCTTCATAACCATTCTATTACATTATAGACTTTTCTAACAGAGATGTATAGATTGTTTTTCCAATCCATCCTATTACTATATATATATATATAGTACCAAAACATTGTGGTAAGGGTTTACGACCTCCAACGTTTATGTCACTAAAAATAAAAAGGCATTTTCTTTAAGAAAAATAAAGAGAAATTTCAAATTATATTTTTTTCATTATTGTATTTAATTAATGGTCTCCAATGGTAAGGTATTCATGTTATTAAAGTTTAAAAAAAAAAAGGAAAAAAAAATTACTTTATAACATTTTTTTCCTAAAAGGTACATATTTAATATAAACAAATGTTCTTTCTTTTGTGGTAACTTTATCTCTGTAATTAGCAGATAAACAGATCTATTAATTTAGTTCTTTTGTAAATAACAAGAGTAATTAAAAACAAAAAATAAAAATAAGTAAAAATGTTGTTAATTCAGTTTGCATGGATCTGGTCACATATTTAGAAACTGTTGACTATAAAAGAAGTGTGTCTTTATAGTTCTCTGTTATTCTGGCAGTTGATCTGGAATGAAGAAGCAAGCTTATTACTAAAAAAGAAGATTCAATTACCACTATGAATTGATTTTGATTATCAAGCCTAAGATATAAGCTCACCTGTAGGGTATAAAGGAATGGAAAATAATTTCTATAATAGAAGAGCTAAGTGCTAATCATATTTGTTCACCAGAGATGACTTCCAATTGCTTATAACATCTTTGCCTCCTAAAATGTATTAGATAAATAGTCTACTAAGAAAGAGAACTTCATGCAAAAAGATTAGCCAATGTTTTCTGACAGACTAGCAAACAAATATAGAATTATTATACTGTATGTATGTATTATGGAAAAGACCATATATAACTAGAAAGATGGATCACCTTCTTTTGTAGAAACCTTAATCACCAATTATTAACCATGGAAGTGAACTTTAAAACCAGAATTATGACATTCATGGAAAGTGACCTTGAATATATATGCACACATTTCTATATATTCACATATTTATTAATTCTAAAGGGAAAAAATATATGCACTTTGAACTATAAGTGGAAGTGACTTTCAAACCATAGATGAGAATATGTAAATTAATTGTATTATTTTTTTATTAATAATGTTTTAGTATTTTGTATTTAAAGTGATCAGGACATTAGGCAGTTTATCATTGATGAGTGCAGTATCCCTCTTCTAAAAAATTTTGACCTTAAGAGCTGTCTGCACTCTGGTGACTTCCCAGTCATCCATCTGGCTGTCTTTATTTCATATGCTATATGGATGGCCAGGTGCACAACTAAATTTACACTTCCGAGACCTAAACCATCAGTAATATTTAACTCCCAGCTGAAGGCCCTGTGGGCAAAGGACTTGCTCCTGTCAACCAAATTTCTCTTTGACAGCACATGGAGCCTTTATGGAGATCTCACCCCAGGACAATGAAATCACTACCAGTCAAAGCTTCCATCCCTGCTGAAAAGAACCTAACTTAGTCATGATTGAGTCATCATATTTTAAGTAGTCTTGCATAGCAAAATCATGTATTTTAGTAACAATAAAATTCTTTTAAAAATAAAATATTTGCTTTTTGTGATTAAATATTTTAAATAATTATTGTTGGTTCCATTTAAAAAAGAAAATGTTCTTTATTTCTAGAATTTAAGGAGTGATGCTTGACACACTCATTTGTAACTATTATTATTAAATAGTTAATTTTATTATAATCTCTGCCTTCTTATTCCTAGTACCATGTCAAAATATTCCTCACATATTATAAGTGTTGGTGTGCATGATTTTTATAATTAATTAAATTTAAAAGCTAGCATTTATGGCCAGTCTAGAAATTAAAAATCATGATAAAAGTTAAATGATCACATGGTAATGAAATGTCATAGGAATAAAAAGTGGCTGGTGATCATTAATTACAAATATTCCTCTACCACATGATCCATTGACTAACTGAAAATAAAGTTATAATAAAAAATATTAGACTCATTAAAAATTATACATAATTATAAAAGTGATTAATAGTATGATTAGTTGTTTTTTGGTTATCATAACTAACTAATGTGTATGGAGCAGGTAATAACCAAATACATGTGAGGTGACTGGTACAGATATGATTAAGCAGTATATCTATGTACTAATGATTAGGTGATAAGCAATCAGTATAATACATAGATATATTGTACTGGTCAAAATCGTATGTTCATTCAACAAGACCTAGAATCCAAGCAAACGTATATCCATCTAGTATGTGCAAGATACATAAGTCAGGAACAATACTAAATATCAACCTATTTACTTGTGCTCCAGGATCTATGACTATATGAACAATGCTTTTGATGATACTAATAAGCTTTTCATTACTCCAGTCCCAGCAGGGAGAGCAAAAGATTTGAAACAAGATATGTATTTAATGGTATAATTAATAAATTCTATAAACTATAACCATTCAAGAACAGTACAGACAGTTGTTTAACATTTATTAATGATTCGAGTCTTAATAATATTCAAGGCAACATTAACAAAGAGTTTGAATTTAAACATTTGATTCAAATAAAGAATTATATGTCTCACAAAATAGCAAATACTGGAGATTCAAATAATAAATGATAAACGCAAAAAAAAGATAAATGATCTAGAATAAATTTATTAAGTGATTATATATATATTAATAAAACAATATAAGCTCTGGATGTCTATACAATCGAGGTTACATATCTGATAATAATTTAATGTGCAATTATGCACTTCTGAATTAATAAATAGGTCATTCGAGACCATATACAATTAGATACATATTTGTTTTAACATGAAATTAATGAATTCAACTGCAATACAATTTAACATATAAAATAAGATTATAGGTGCAGTTAAACATATGGTAGTTGGTGTAATTAATATATGAATATGGAATGGTTTGGTTAACATGCCAAGGTCATGGAAGACTTAATTACATCATTGATAATGCATAGTGGATTATCCTCATCAAAAAATTACAAAGATACAATAATTGGTTTATTATATTAGCATATATATAAGTAAGATTTTATAATGTGCGATTCTAATCGCGTATCTGGGTGTGTTACAAATCATGAAGACTGACAGGATGGGAGCAAGATAGTTCAACCTAACACAAGCCACAATTATATATATATAATTTAAACTAAATGATTAAAATAAAATGTTTGGCAAACGGCATGCTGCAGGTCTATAAAAAATGGATAATAAAGAAGGCAATATTCGTTATAGTTTCCCATAACTTGTAAGAAATGAGATCACTTAAGATACTCTGGGTGGCTTTATTATGTTTGCATAAAGACAAGATACGCTGGCCCGACAACCAAAACATATCTTTGAAGAATGGTGGCACCAGATAGCAGGTTGGGATGGTTTATCCATTTTGTTCCCATACACTTATTTATTACAAGTGCCTGAAATTGAATCCCTAGTAAGAAAAGCATCTACTTTGTGGAGAATAATGACGAGTGAGATTAGTTCTTTCCAAGGATCCCGGAGATATGTCAAAGCAAGAAAATTAATAAATAAATGTTGGCAACTATATATTTATAACGCCTAGGTATAAATAAATTGGTCACTAACGACCATAATATATTAATTAATGCCTGATTTAAACAATCTGCTCTCCAGCATAATGGAATCATCAACACAATTCCCCCCAAGCAATTAATTAATAATGATCAAAAGTGTATGGGCAAGACTTTAAAACTAAGATGGACTAAATGCCTTTCTCCCACACACCCCAAAGTATCTTCTTACATGTTATAACTTATGATTTCAATTAAATATTAAATTCACTTCTAGTGAGATTTAATTATAAGACAGATAAAACAACTTAATAATGAAAGAAGAGTAAGAGCAAAATCATTAGAAAACAAATCAAACAATTTGTATAAAACTAAGCGAGCTGAACAATTAGTTTTTTTTAAAGAATTTTATGTTTCCCTTGTGGCAAACCAAAATTAATCAAAATAACAAATTAAAGAAACAAAATGATATCTAAATTGCCACACCAAATTTAAAAAGAAATTATATAGCATTAAAGTGAACTGTATAGACATTTAACATTATATATAAGTTTTTTAAGAATTAAATAATCATAAAAGAAAAGGCTTAAAATCTAATTTGGAAATAGATACAAACTAACTAATCAAGACTTCATCAGCTGACAGCAATATAGGTATTTTACCTTTGGATTGAAGGGACATAAGTAGACTTGGTTTGGCAACAGGCATTGGTAAATCAGCAGATCTTCATTCAGAATGGCATTTCTTGGAACACTTCACATGTTCGGAATAAATGTTTTAGACTCCAGCATCACAGATGAGATGAAGTCCTCAGAAGTCTGAGGGAAGTGAATGATCTTCTTCTTACCCCAACATGATTTAGAATACAATGTAACTGACTTGAAGTATGGTAACTCTGGGAACAAGATTCTAATTCACTTTGATAGCCAAAATTTAGCTATTTATATGATTCAGCCCTGCTCTATCTGGATTCAATATACATGACACTCATTCACAATTCCCCTCTGTGGTCTGTGTTTTCTTAGTGGCCTCTTCTATTGGTCATTTTCCCTCAGAATAGGAAGTTTCCTGCCAACACTGAATATGCCCCAAGGGTTCATTTGTTAAGTAAAGCAAGCATTAAAACAAAATATAAAATATTACAAACCTGTTAAATTTCACAAGTCATCATATTATGTAAAGCCTATTCAATTGGGATTGAGATTTGTAATAAAACAATAAAAAAAAGAACTTTATTCACAAAAATTTGAGGAATTTATTACATTATAAAAATAAGAAATTTTTAAATATGGATTTTAATACATTTAATAAGGTTTTAATAATAAATTTACAAAGTAAATACTCGAATACTATATTTACCAATACTGACTGATGATAAACTATACATATACTAGTGACTTTAGCAAGATGAGCATCAGTTAACATATATAAGATTAGGTTCAAACCCATACTAGTTCTGCTAATATTAGTATTAGGTGAAATGTAAATAGATAAGACAATATTTACTGCATTAATATATATATATTAAGAGAGAGATATATAATGGAGCTGTGCATTATGTTATATTTTATTCCAAGCTCCTCTCAAGTACAAATATTTTAAAAATTCTGTCAGAAATTTAATTTATTTTATGAAAAATCTAAATGCTGTAAACAATATAATAAATGAAAGTTGAAAAAACCTAGTGACAAAAAACCTCATTTAGCAGATATTTGTAAAAACATGAATGAAAGTAAAGTCAAGAATGACTATACAAAAAATTAAAATATTCAAATTCAGGAGAAAGACAAAATAACTCCCAGAGAACAATATTTCATTTTTTAAAACACTATTGAAAGATAAACAATGAAAATTGCCAATTCCTCAACAAGCTTTGTGATAATATTCATAATATATATCACTTAATATTACAGAAGTGGAATATAAATTGATAATGTGCAAAAATAGGAAGGTTAATAAGAATTATGGCTTTAGGGTGGAGCTATTATTTCAGTATCTACCCAAATTAATCCAACATTCAAATTCTTTAAAAAGGTAAATGTTTTTTTTTTTATTATCTTTTACATTTGATTAAATTTTAATGTAATTGTAATATAGTAGCATATACGTAAGATTTTCCAACAATTTAGTTATAATTTTAAACAATAGAGGGCCAACATATTGGGGCTGCTATAGTAAACCTTTACCGAAAGGGATGTGTGTTTGTAAATTTAGTATGTAAAATAGAGTTTTATTTATGTACGCAATTTTAAATATAAAAGTAAAGAATTAATTTTGTAATATTGAAAATCCCAAAAGACTTGTGAATTGTTAGGTGCAATGATTTAAAGTAAATATTTTTCAAAAAACTATTGTTAAGCACAAATCTTAATTTTTTATAAAACAAATCAATATACTCAAATGAAGTATTTAATCCATTTGGTAAAAATGTTTATCAGCAATAAGATTTTTATCAACAATACCCTAGGCAGATAAAAAATATATAGTTTTGGTTAACAGAAGTTTATCTATAAAGAAAAAAAGAATATAATTATCAAATAGTTGGAGAGCCATTGAATTAAACTTCTGGTAAAAAATAAGTCTAGCAGCAGCAACTATAAAATTACAAGTGAATTTTAATAATGGACATTGATCCCGGTGATAGATAGGCAATAAGTTAACTTTAGAAAAGTACTTTTAGTATATGTTTAAACCAAATCTATGAAATTATCAACTCGGTATTTATATGTTGTGGAGGAACCTTTAAAGTTAAAGCTTGAAATAATCATGGTCTGCTAAACTGCCTTATATGTTAAACTGAACTACAATAAAACCAGCATCCAAAATTTTATGTTTAATAATAAATTGAGAATTGAGCAATATAATGGATTAGTGACAGAATTATCCTAAATGCTAAGGAAAAAGCTATACTAGGATTACACATCTGTTTTAAAATTCAAATAATATTTCACTTAATTTGGATATCACAACAAAAAAAAAAAAAACAAATTTTCCAAAAATCTAACTCACTTGAGGGTTAGGAGTTTACACCTTATTCAGGTAAATATTCAATTTATGATTACGATTATAATTAATAAGCATTTATTTTATAACGTCTTGTGTGCAATTATAATTACGATAGAATGACAGCCTGTTAAGCTAATTGCGCAGACGCTGTGAGAATGTTATTAATAAATGAATACCTTCGAACAACCACATAATATAGTATTTATATAAGAATAAAAAGGAATCCTCTTACTCTTACGACTCAAATGTTTATATATGAGCAAATCTAAAGTAGTTGTAACGAAGGCGTGACTACATAATAGTCACTTTAAATTACTATATATAATGTCTGTATGAATGACGCCAATGAAATTTTCTAGAATTTACTAAACGCCACTCTAAACGAAACTAAATCATATACATGAATAAGCATTTATTTTATAACGTCTTGCGTGCGATTATAATTACGATAGAATGACAGCCTGTTAAGCTAATTGCGTGGACGCTGTGAGAATGTTATTAATAAATTCTAGAAAATTTCATTGGCGTCATTCATACAGACATTATATATAGTAATTTAAAGTGACTATTATGTAGTCATGCCTTCGTTACAACTACTTTAGATTTGCTCATATATAAACATTTGAATCGTAAGAGTAAGAGGATTCCTTTTTACTCTTATATAAATACTATATCATGTGGTTGTTCGAAGGTATTCATTTATTAATAACATTCTCACAGCATCTGCGCAATTAGCTTAACAGGCTGTCATTCTATCATGATTATAATTAACTTAATGGTACTCATCTTATAGCTAAAGACGCCGTTCTATGGCGAGGGTTTCACGCCAAAACACATTAAAATGCTGTTTCCATGGCCGACACATTTGAACCCGCATTTTCTACAATACAAGTTCTTTGTTGTGCTACAGAATGCAGGCCGCTATGTCGTGTCACAGTACAGCATGTATGTCGCTAAGCAGCAATTACATTTTACGAATTTGCACAATTTATAAAATAATTACGGCTTGATGTGAGAGTTTGTATTTGAATTGTATTGAAATGTTGTTTTCATTGGATTTTTTTTTATTTTAAACTATTGAAATGTTCAGATGTTTTAAAACAATAATTATAAGACTTTTTACAACGTACTGTATTGAACTTTTATTTGTGTAAATGTTAAATATCTATGTTTTTATTGAGTTGCAATTAGGTAACGTGTCAAGTAACATACAGTTAGTAACATTCACGAGACAAAGAAGATTCTACCATCTGTATATTTTTGAAGTAAAAAAGAGCAGTACGATAAAAATATCCAGTAAGAAAAGTCCAAATGTACAGGTTTTTTTTGTAAATTTAATAAAAAGCAAATATTATAAACATGTTTAATAAGTAAAGAAGACATTTGTTTGTTGTTAAAAAAAGTTTGAGTTTCTTTCTTCTGTCCGAGTACGCTTACGATTTTGAATTTTTTTATTTTAGCATTACAAACAAACAGAACACTAACCCTAAACCTAACCCTAAAACTAGCCCTAAACCTAACTGTAACAACTTTTACTTTTATTACGATTATAATTTTTTAGTTAAACAACAACCAAAAAAGTCGTAACACAAGTAAAAAAATAGCGATAGAAAATTGATAAAAAAAAAAGCCGTAACACAAGTAAAAAAATAACCAATAGAAAATTGATAAAAAAAAAAAAAAGCTGTAACACAAGTAAAAAAATAACCAATAGAAAATTGATAATAAAAAAAGCCGTAACACAAGTAAAAAAATATCCGATAGAAAATTAATAAAAAAAAAGCCGTAACACAATTTAAAAAGTATACGATATAAAAAACACGAATCAAATTGTAATTTGTTGATTTTATTTTACATTTATTATTATCATTTAAATTATATACGTTAATAAAAAATATTTAAAAAAGACGATTTTGTTTTGTTTTTATTTTCGCATTACATCAGAGAAAAATTATTAAAATCAACGGCCCGTCAATGTTCATATTTTATAGTTTTAGAGTGAAAACGACGCCATCCTACGGTGTCTTTATCTATAATACAAGCACCAACTTAATATATATAAAAATTATTAATCAATGTCTGTATTCCAATTATAATAAAATATATATAATTATTCAAAATAATACAATAATCAATACAGTAAAAAATATTTTAAAAACAAATATATACCATAATTTAATAGAAGTACTTTTTCGACTATCTATTAAATTATGGTATATATTTGTTTTTAAAATATTTTTTACTGTATTAATTATTGTATTGTTTTGAATAATTATATATATATATATATATATGTTGATAAGATTTTCATGGGTTGCATATATAAAGGACATATTTTGCGGGTTCATCCGTGTTAAAAAATTTAAATATTGATATATCGATGTTTCGACTTGATCACACAAGTCATCCACTAGGTGATAAAAGGTAGAACAATATGTCTTTTATATATATATATATTCTTTCTCCTTGTATACGTTTTTGAAAGGTTCTTAAATGACCCAAAGAAAAGTAGTTATATATTTTTCTTTTTTTTTAATCTTCACATTTAATCCTTATCATTTACTATCGGAGAATGGAATGTATTTCGCTTACATATTCTAAAAATAAATTCTATTCTTCAAAATTAGATAATGAATATACAAAGATGCATTTAAACTCTTATTTATTAATGAAAAAAATGAATATTTTTGGCTAATGTTTCATTCACACTTTTTTTTTTTTTTATTTTAACAAAATCCTATTAATATTATTTTGTTATTAATGAAATTGTTGTGTCTATTATTCATTTCAGCAACTATAGGTATGTACTGAAATTTTTCATACTGCTATAATGTAAGACAACTTCTTTTATATAGCTTAACTGGAACTTCTTGTTTAAAATAACTATTTGTTAAAGTGCTGGCTAAATGCTACTAACATTCTTTGCAAGCATGGCCTGCTCAAATTTAGTAGGCAATTATTATATGCTTCAATATCAACTGTTTTTAATATTCTAAACTATAATTTTTTATATTTTCTTAACTTATGATGTAACTAATATCAAATATCAATATTCTTTGTTCAATAATCTTACATCCATTTTTGATTTACAATTTTATTAATTAACTGCATATTTTTTTCTATATTCATAAACAAGCTTTTATTGTTTACTTCAAACATGTTTCTTATACTGTTTATTAAAATAACCCATGTCTAAATAAAGTATTTAGCATTTAATAAATTTTAAAAAATGATTTAAGTTTTCCATTTTTTTTTAATTAAAGCCATTCTATACACATTGTATTTTTTATTTTACATAAAATCATTATAAATTTCAAATAAAATTATTTGTGCTCATAAAAATTAAAATTTTACAAGTATTGGGCATGTAAGTGGAACCACAAACTATGTTATATCTATATGAATGACTTCAATTATATGATATCCAAAAAAAAATGTAAACAAATGAACAAAAAGTTAAACAAACTAGTCATTAAAATGTATAAATTTAATACATTTTACAATGTGTGTATAGGCATTTTTTCCTCTCTGAGCATAGTGCATAATCACATTTTTTTTAAAAAATGAAAACCTGTCAATATATTTCGCAATACACCAACAGCCATTTTCCATCTCAAATCTCTATACATTAATATGTTTATTAATAAAATTTATTTTATTTATATTGAAAGCATATACATTTTATCCTTCCTTTATTATCCTTTCCGAACTTGATATGCAATACTTTGTGTAATAAAATGTTTTCTAAATGTTTAAGTTGACATGGTTTAAAAACATTACAGAAATCATAGTTATTGAAAAAAAAGAATATTGCCTTGAGCATATTTAATTGTGATAAAAGCCAATATTTTATTACTAAGAAATGTGTGTTTTTTTTAGTGAATGAATGAATGAATAAATGAACACATATTTAATAAAATATATATATATATCTTCAATTTACTATTAATAATTATATATTTTTTAAAAAATTTGTACTATAATTTTAATTTATATATACATAATATGCATATACATAAAAATAAATCTGTTACATATATATATAAACATTAAAAGCATAAAGCTAAATTAGTCAATAAATAATCAAAATTACTCCAAATTCACAACTCAATCAGACTAATCAAAAAATATAAACTCTAAATCACTAGCAATGGTTTTACTTCTCCAAGCAGATTTTTCAAGTGTAAAGATCTACAAAATAACATATTTAAGCTACACATTACCCACAATTCCATAAAAAAGTTCTTTTAATATTAAGGGTGTATGGGAAGTGGAATTGTGGATAATATGTAGTTTAGATGTGTTGTTATTTTGTAGTTTTTTTATATTTGAGAAGTCTGCTTGTAGCAGTGAAACCATTGGTAGTGATTTAGAGTTTATATTCTTTAGCTAGTCTGTTTGAGTTGTGAATTTGGGGTAATTTTGATTATATATATATATATGTGTGTGTGTGTGTGTGTGTGCATGTTGAAAATTCCTGGGCACTTGCAGCTCAATAACCAATACATATTACATTCTAATGAAAAGTTTATCAGTAAAATAAGAATGGTTATATATATATATAAAAGGACATATGGCTTTATTGCTCAGGAGATCATGACAAGTTTGGGTGCCAGATATGTGAGCACCAGAATTGATCCTGGGCTCTCCCATTCCCAAGACAGACAATCTATCAACTGTCCCAAATTGGACAGGGTATATGTGATATATAATGTATGTGATGAAGCTTGGAACAAAATATAATGAATGTTATGTCGCCACTATATTTTTAAATTTACAATAATTTTACTTATATTCAAAATTATATTTAATAAAATAAATAATTATAAATCCTATGTATTATTGTACCTTTTATTATTATGCCAGATTATTTCAGTTTTTTAATACGTGTTAAAATAACTGTGAATCTGATCATTTTTTAAATATTCTTATGTTAAACCCAAAGAAATTCTTAATTCTTGAGTTGGTTTTCTTGATATTTTAACTTAACAAGAGATGGCATAAATATGTTATTTCACAGTTTTATTAACTCATATTTTATTTTACAAGTCTTATTTAAAATTTTATATATTTTTAATAAGGAAATATTTAATTATTATATTAATTATAAGCAATCTCTTACAAATGAATAAGACCTTCTAACTCCATAAAAAAGAAGAGAGATGAAAAAACAACTCCAGATATGAATTTTTTGATGTATACACAAAACAATCTGTGAACCACAAATATGTTCATATATATATATAATATCATGGTCCATTTTCTGTTTATTTGATATTTTGCAATGTTGTCTTTTAAATTCTTCAGCAAAAGGCTTTTTTTTTCTGAAATACTTCAACACTGTATCTAGTTGTAGCTCTCCAATGAATTATATTCTCTATACATTTTCTCAATAGAAACAAATGACATTGCATTTTTTAGAATGGTATTTGTGGTAATCCTTGAAATATAGAGAGAGTCCTATCTTCTTTACAAAAATCATGCTGAAGTTCACTATAAAACACTCTTGGAAACACTCCCACTGTTAATTTATTTTACAGATCCACTTCAATAAAGGTATGATCATACAATGATGGACTCAGTAGTATCACATCCAACAAATTGAAAACATATTCATTGGTTTTATGGTCTTGCCATTGTATTTTTAAAATTGTATGGAGCACACTTAAATAACCCTTTTTAATGCTTTTGTAGAGTGTTCAATTTCAATTCCATACTGTATAATTCTATATATACTTCTTTCATCTTCTTCTTCAGTAATTTTGCTTATTCATATACAACAATATATCTTATTAAATTATCACAGTCTTCTTACACCTTTAAGCAAATAATTTTTGCTAATATAATAACAGTTTTAACTGTTCATCACAGTCTTCTTCAGATCTCAATCTATTGCTCTATCTTTCCCTTTTGACCATTTTCCTCAGTCTTCTTCAGATCACAATCTATTGCTCTACCTTTCCCTTTCCATCATTTTATTTTAAAATAAAATGGTGGAAAGGGAAAGGTAGAGCAATAGACTGAGATCTGAAGAAGACTGTGAGAATAAAATAAAATGATGGAAAGGGAAAGGTAGAGCAATAGATTAGGATCTGAAGAAGACTGTGAGAAAAATGGTGGAAAGGGAAAGGTAGAGCAATAGATTGGGATCTGAAGAAAACTGTGAGGAACAGTCAAAACTGTTGTCATATTAATAAAAATTATTTCCATACTGTATTAAAATAATAATTTTATACACAACTAACTTAGATGGAGTAGTTATTTCTCTATTATAAAATATTCAATATTTTAAATTGCTAAAAGCAGAAGCAGCACATTTGAGTCCATGTTGTATCTCAACATCTAAGTATACCTTTCTACATATAAAACTACCAAGATATTTAAATTGATTTACATTTTCAAATTGATAACCATCCAAACCACAAGTTGCTCAGATTTTTTTTTGTTATTGGATGATAAAGAACTTGAGTTTTTTTGAAAATTAATTAATAAACCAATTTATTTATAGATTGCATTCAAAACATTAAGTACATTCTGTAAATTGTCTTTTGAATTGGCAAAAATAGCACAATCGTCAACATGCTCTAAGTCCATAATTTAATATGAAGAAATCTTTGGTTTCACTTTTAATTGATTCATATTAAAAATTCCACCATAAAACCTGTATTATATCTTGATATCCACTTGATTCATCACCTATAACAATTTCAAAGATTACTGTTACAAAAATTGGAAACAATGTTGGAGCAAGTCCACAAATACACAATACAAAAAGTAGAAATTCAGCAATTGACTCTACCCATATGTGGCAGCCAACATATATATATATATATATGAGGGTACATATATATATATATATATATATATATTGTACCCTCACTTCCAGAAAATATAATATATCATAAATATGGGTCTAGCTCAGATAATAATTACGCTCAGCTAAAATGCATATAATTGATAATAAAGACATTCTATGTTAATATTAATTGTTTAAACTAGCTCAAATTAATAAAATAATAATATGGTTTGGTTTATAAATTAAATAAATAAATATTTATTAAAATCATGAGATTAGGAAGTGAGATACAAGTAGTAATAAAGAATTACATTGAGCCAATATCCCACAGGATACTACCTCAATGGCATAAGAACACTATCCCCCTCCCCCCATTACTATCTCAAATAATAAATCTCCAGCATTCTTATGACTTCAACAATAACTAATCAATTAAGATAACACTAATAAATAAATCTTAATCTTTTTATTCAAAATAATCTAGCTAAAATAATCTCAGGTTCTTAAACTATTTTAAATCAATCAAAATTACTGTTGTCAAGCATGATAAGGGATTTAATATCATTCTCAACTACACCTAACTAATAACAATAATAATAAATAATCATAATAATCTTCATTGTATGATTTAATCTTGTCTATCTTCCCTTTTTGTAATTCTTATCTACAATAATAACAATAAAGAAATAATATAACATATTCTTTTATCTTTCATATGATACCATAAATAAATATGTGGTAACATCTTATAATCTGAAAAATATATGTGTGGCAACGGATAGCATTATAATTCTGTGTAATATTATAATAATTCACTTATGACCATAATGATAACGTAAATGTATTTTCTTAAATAAATAATCTTAAGAAAATGTTATAATTCTTAAATAATACTTTTATTTATTACTGTGCAAATATTATGTTTTGGTTCAAACTCTCTGTGATCAAGTGTTTTCAATGTGGAAAGAAATTAGCTTTACACACAAATTTATAACAACAAGTTTAACAAATTTTTATTACAATAAAAATAACAAATAATTTATTTACAATATTTACAATTCTAAATAAATCGTATATCATTACAATTTCCAGTTTTCTCATAAATAAACTAATAAAATAAATATAAAACATTAAGTCTTCACTCCGACTTTTAAAATAATTTATCTATTTCACATATTCATCTGAATTCTAATAATAATGATAATAATTAATCTACATAACTTTTTGATATTATTTACCATTAAATGTCACTATGATATTCTTCCTTTAAATACACATCAGTTATGAAGTATAAAATAGAAAATACAAAAAAATAATAATACTAATATACATCTCTTAATTTATTCTTAATCACTAAAATAGTTTATCATAGCAATGTTGTTACTGTTAAACAAAAACATATTTATTTCGGTTCATTAACAAAATGAGTGGACACAATTGATAATCTAATTGTCATACATACTATCTCTTATTTAGTATTGATCTAACATGGAATAGCTGTAAGTGTTGATGTATTTCTTTATCATTAAATATAACTATGAAATATAGCCCTCCTTTATCCTATATTGTTTTGTTTTAATACACACTATCCATTGAAAAAATATGCAATATCTATAATTTTTAAAATACTTAAAGTTATTCAAAATTTGTGAACAACCTCATTTATCATTTACATACTTTCGTAAAATTTATTTTATTAAAGAATAAAATATAGAAACTATTTTATGATTCTTTATGTTTAATTCTGTTTGATTCTCAATTCCATTTGTATTTATTCTTATCATCCTTCTATGTAAGAAAAACCTATCATTCATTTCCACTAACAATCCTTAAACTCTAAAAATTATCTATCATTTTCCATTAAAATACAATTCTGTACGATGTAATACTTTAGAAAATCATGATGGCGAATAGATTTGTAGGTATAGAGACACACTAGAGTCTTAACTCAATAGCACATATATTAGATAATCATCATGGTAACAGTATATAAATAAAATGAGGCATGACTTATCTGTCCAATGATCTCCATTACAAATAACAATGTTCAAGCTATTTCTTCAGCTTTTTGGAACATCAATATTCAATATAAAAAGTAAACATTGCCCACAAAAAATATACAAGCTACAGGGCTCTGTTATCTGTACCTTCATAATTATTAAGATCATAAAGATTGTTTCCTACTCCCATAACAAAAACCTACATTAAAAGCACCTCTTTGGTTTCATGTTTAAATTACTTCCAAGTCACTACCCTTTACAAACTTTCTTATAGATTTATCAATCTACATAGACAATAATTCTGACAACATATTCAAAATAACAAATAAAATTCACTTATAAAGATAATGATCTCAACTGATCAACAAGAAAAGGATATTTCACTTTCTTATCAAATATTCTTGAACAAAATACAAATGACTATTATCAATACTTTAAACATTTAAGAAAAACTAAAGTTCTTTATAAAAGAATCATTATTAAGTTGTATTATACCAGTAATATGAAATAAAATTATGCATATTTTTATAATAAATAAATTCTGACTTCTTTAAGCTTTATGTGTGTATAATGTATTCACACGTATCCATACATTTATACTATAACATTACATAATACATCGATAATCTAAAGAAAAGAAAGAAAAAATACATCATAAAATTATTAATATTTACAACCATTACCTAAGTGATATATCTACTTGTTAATCAATTATTTGACGTCTTCTGGTCCACAATCAAAATAAAACATTGCATAGTATAACATTCATTCCATACTATCATACTTAAAATATTAAAATTCCTTAAAGTTATTAAATATATTTTATAAAAAAAATTACAATATTATTAGTAAATAATTAATCTTTTATGTACTTATCCTATTCTAATTATAAATAAATAAAATTAATACTAGGTTAGTTTTAAAATAAGTCAAAAACATATCTACTATAAACTTCAATGATGAATGTTCTTTAAAAAAAATGTTTTTATTGTCTTGCGTTGTTAGCCGAGAGGTATCGCAGCTGCCATGCAAGCAAGTAGTTGGTTGCAGATGGTTGTGGGTTCGCGTCCCGGCCGATGCTATGACACATGGAGAAAATGTTTTTATTTCCTCGGGATTTCTTCATCAACTTTTGAAAAGCGATTGAAACCCTCAACACTTGTTGCTATGCTTTTATTCGAATGCTTGATGATGAAAAAACTCTCTTCATCAAAAATGATGCATGCTCCATAGATTCCTTCCAAACATGATGAATGAAAGTTAAAATTAAATCATGAAAACTAAATAAGTCGACTTCAGAAATCTAAAATTATTGGTAAAAATAATCACTGATCTGTTCTGAAAAGTTTGTAAAAATAATAGTTCATTGTCTCTATTATTCAGAACAGTGATCATTGAAATAATTTAAACTTATAATATTTTAAAAATAACACTTCGAAGCTTCCTTCCTTAGGATGCTATGCCGTCTTACAGTGTCTTGACACGGCGATATAAAGTTCAGGCATCCGGATATGATTGATGCGCATTTTTTTAAATATTTCCAGAATTCAATATTTATTTATTATTCATAATTCCATCAGATGTAGAGTTTTACTGTCAGGATATGCATTATTACTTATCCAAAGATTTTTTTTTTTCATTATTAGTTTCAACTATTGGTTCTCCCAAAAGTTATTATAATGCATGCAGTCTTTATAAATAGTAAAGACTTATTACGTACAGTTTTTAAGTAACTGTCTTCATTTTACCATTATTTTATGACATTTTTTAAAAATTATTAATAATGTTCTCTTCAAAAAGAAAAACATTTTCTGCATTTAACCTTACAATAATATTTACTTTCACCTTATTGAAAGATTTAAAGTTTTATCATATTATTTTTCCATTTTCAATATAACTATCTTCCAAAAGAAAAATGCATTATTATTTTAAATTTCCTATCAATTTCTCCATTCAGCTCTTCACATAATGTCCAGTATATAATTTTAGCTAATAAAATAATTCTTCCTGTTAAAATTACTAATATTATATTTTTAATTACAACTTTTACTTCCAAAATCCCTTTAAATGGGTAGGTATTTCTTCTTGGTACTTTCATGTTTTATACGATGTTTAATTAAATTTTGACAAAGTCTGGTAAGGGAATTTAGCTACCTAGCAGTGCATAATTTAGATAATAAATTTATAACTTATTTATAATATTCTCTTTGCTAAAATAATTAAATTGGTACACTTCTCGGTTTTAAATAAATTACTAGAGAGCTATTATAGCACTAAATTGACTAATTTAAAACAGATTAAATTGACAGAAGCAAACTAAACTGACAGAAGCAAAATTGACTAACAGAAGCACATTTTTTAAAAAGAAGCACACCAAAAATAATTGAGCATCTATATTTAAACCCAAATAAATCAGACATCAGATTGGTGGATTAAACTTTCACCTAATGACTTAATTTACATATAACTTTGATATTACACAATTAAAATAATAATAATAATAACTCATTCTTTTTTTAAAATATTACTTAAAATATTAATTCTAAATCAATTTTTATACTTTATTAAAAATAACTAAATATTTTAAAATGAGTTTTAAAATATCATTTTATCAATTTATTCCATCTTCAGTTTTAATGTATCTATTTTTCTGTAAAACAACATATTTAATTTTTATTAGTTACATTCATTTTAATACCCTAATTAAATATTTTTAATAGCTAATTCTTTAATATTTTCTCTTGTGATAGATAAATAAATATCTTCAATTCTACAGTGTAATCTTAAGGTAATTTTTGAAACTTTGTTAACAAAACACTAGTAAGCACACATGTACGAGTGCTTACATGTCACATGACTTACAACTTAGACATATTGTATCAAATTCTGTCTGGGAAAAATAAATGTTTAATTGCAACAATTATTATATTAAAGAAATAATATAATATAATTTAGAATAATAATTTTGATACCATAAAATCAAATATACATTTCTCTACCACAAAGACTACTTTTAAAACATATAATATTAAATATAATTATTAAATATAATTTATACTGTAAAATGTAATATTTATTTAATTACAGGTTATTGCTTTTAAAATTCAACTTTTAATACATATTTTAAAGATTTATTACTACCCAATTTTATTGTGGCCAGCTTTTCCAACCATATACAATTTATACATTTAGCTTTATTTAATTGTTTTAAATACATTTAGCACAATTTTAGGCATTAACTATTTTCATCTTACTTTAATTAAGCTTTTAAAAAGATTGACAGCATAACATAGTCATTATACCAAGAGAACACATCTTAAATTCAAAATTTGTTAGTAAATTGATATAATAAATTTATTCTGACCTAAAGAAAAGGGCACAATATATATATATATATATTAGAAGAGATTTAAACTCAGACTTTTAAGCATCCTACAAATATCTACTTTACTACTTTATCTTATACAATCGATACACATGACCACATATATGTGAAAAGATAAATGATCTACAATATATGTATTTCATGCTGAACCAGCATTCACCAGTTTATCCACATTACCATCTTCCACACATATACACAATCAGTGCTCTGTTTATATCAAGATAGCAAATCTTCAAATTTTAATGGACACGCTTCAATTTCTTTATTCTCCAACTTTTTAGCCATCCATATTATTAAAAATTCAAGGATGGAATGCTCAAAGCCCTAGTTGATGCCAATATTTTCTATGATATGAATGGTTGAGAAATTGAAGGGTAGAGAAGACTGAAACTTGTCCATTGGAGTTTGAAGATTTGCTATCTTGATATAAACTGAGGACTGATTGTGTATATATGTGGAAGATGGTAATCTGAACGAACTGATGTGTGCTGGTTCAGTATGAAATATCTATATTGGAAATCATTTATTTTTTTCTCATATATATGGTCATGTGTATTGGTAATATAAGATAGAATGGATAGTTGTGGGGAGCTTAAAAGTCTGTGTTTAAGTCCCTTCTATTTACATTAAGTTTAGTACAAACAATATATATGTATTTAAATATTATATATATTATAGCTAGTTTGATCATTATTGAATAATAATTTGATAATAAAATTTCATAAATTCTAATTAACAATATATATATATATAAATCATACAACTTTCCAAAAATACTAATCCTGATATTAATTATTATGATAATAACATTATCTGGGTTCATTATAATTGTTGAATTATTGCTAGGCAATTATAAATAAGTGATATATTTATTTCTGCTTTATTTCTGGTTTATGTATGCAAATACTTTTTTCAAATAATAAATGTGGATTATTTTGAATTCTAAAATATAATTTCACTTTAAATATGTTTCAGTGAATAATCATTAAATTGTTTTGTTTTTCTATAATGTTTAATAATCTTCTATTTTGTTAATTTTGTTTCGTCTGTTATTTTTAATAGATTCTTGAAACATGGTTAATTATTAGCAGTCGCGTATAAATAGCCATTTCAACTCAAAAAAAGAAAGAGAAGAAAACGTTTTTCATAACTATGCAAACCAAATACAATCATACACACGTATAATAATACCATATTTTATTATTAAAATATGAATTTAAAACAGACATTAGATATTATACCTTGCAGAAATTTTTGATAAGAGAATCGCTCACATTCTCTATAGAACAAATCAGATTTTTAAAATTATTAAAAAGATTTTGTTTTATGGATTGTAAAAATTTTACCTGTAACCAGCTCTTGTTGCAAATGGCATCTCGTTCTTCTTCCTCAATTAAGGCTAAGATCCAAGCGAAACTTATTTAAAATAATAGTACGACCGTGTTATTTTAATTTGATATTTTCAAGATAGAAAAATTGATACACTCATAAACAGTCTAGACAATCTTTTGATTAATTAATTCAGTGAAACCAGTTTGTATGAATGATAAAAGATTGACTAAAGAATTTTCAAAATGCGCTTTGTATAGCTAGTTTTTTTTATGGTTTGACTCAACAAAAAATTTCACCGACGTCTCCATATTTTTTTTCTCATGTGTCATAGCATCAGCCGGGAAGCGAACCCGCTTTCCCGCGACAACTGCTTGTAAAACAGCTGTCGCTAATCTCTCGACCACCAAGCTTGACGACGTCTCCATATTTAAATCATACTTTTCAAACTTAGTTAATATTTTAAAGTTAAGATGTGTCTTAATTTTTAAAAATATAAAATGAAAATAATTACTGTTGACGTGTGACTGCGAGCAATATGGATCAGAACAATGAATCCACTTAAAAATTAGAAAGCACAATAAGGTAAATTACTTCTACACACATATATACTCTTTCATATATTTTAGATATAGGTCATCCTCTTAATTTTGACATTATAAGATTATTAGAAAAATTTTAGGAAATTATGCACTAGTAATATAAGATCGTCTAATAAAAAATCAAATAATTTAAACAAAAATGAAATGGTACATGATCACCATTTCTTATGCTTGCTCATAACTATTATTAAGACAGGCAAAACTCTCCATACAGTAGTGCCACTCAGTGCAAGCCAGAGTAATCAATGGATGCTCTGCATTATAAAGACTTCCTCTTGGTCTTCTAACAATAATCTTGTAAATTAATAGCAAAAAAGTTAATCAGGATCAGTTAAAAACTTTTGTTAAATAAAAAGCAATGAAGTGTACTTACCCTCATATTTATATACATTCGATATTTTATGGAAAAATTTGTTGCCCTCATAGTGGAGAATTTTTTTATATAGGTAAATCAGAATCGTTTTAATTAAAGTCTTGCAATATCTTAATACTTTTGCCAGAGTATGAGAAATTGTTTTTATTAGTCCTTCCCAAAGCATAATCAAATTACAAATAATATACATTTACCACCTTTCGCATTATAATTTTTTTAATATAATCAATCAAGTTGTTATAGGATAATTTTTTCATAGCTCCAACAACGCTTTATATATGTATGTAAAATAAAAAGTACGTTTTAGAATAATTATTGTAATTATCTAAAGTCACTGAAATCTATTAAATCATAAAAAATTAAAAAATCTAAATAAAATGCCCGTTGTAGAATAAATAGCGTAATAAAATTGTAATAACCTAAAGCCACTGGAATTCATTAAATTAGAATAAATATAAATTAAATAAAATGTCAACTATAGAATAATTAATATACTAAATTTGTAATAATCTAAAGTTGTTATATGAATAATTTTAATAACTTTAGGTTATTAAAAAGTAATAAAATGAATTTATATGAAATATTTACCCACAGGGTATTATTTTTTTTAATATTATTTTTAATAAATTTGGATTATTATAATTTTATTGCAATCATTTTATTTACATTTATTCTAATTTAATAGATTTGAGAGAAAAAGTATTAGAATTACTCAGCAATGCATTTTCGATTGCATCGCGTAATCATATTCAACTGATTGTGTCCAAAGTTCAAACATCGTGTGTTACCCCAAGGCTGAAGGCATTTGGTATTTATCCTGCGTCAGGCAATCAGATAATAAATATATCCTCTATTGTTATGTTTTTTTATGCTTTTATATATAAGAAGCAATAGTTTCATTATAGAAAAATTTCTAAAATAGATGGAAAAAATATAAAACCATTTTCTATGAGAGAAAACTTACTATAGACAATTCAAGCATTATAACTTGCCTTCATGCAGAACAAAGCAGTGGGAGAATTTAAGAGATTATCTATAAAATTTACACTGGACATTTTATAGCAGGACTGGCTACTCATTTAAGCAACTAAAATGTACAAAATAATAAAATATTATAAATAATAAATTTTTTATATGAATGCTTAAAAATGTAATATGAAAATAGCAGATAAATAATATTACATGCAAAAAAGTTTGCATAAAGGAAAAACTTATTGATTCATACCAATCAACATCTCAGCCAAACAAAATATATCATCAAGCTTAAACATAAAAGCCAGATAATAAGCTACTGATTAATTAGCTATTAATATATTTAAAATCTGGGATTCACTTTTATTATGACTGATAATCGCTCTAGAGTAAAAGTGTAAAAGGAGCTTAAATGGATTCAACAATTAAGTCTTTATCAGTCATACTGAGAAGTTATACAATGATAAGTATGTACTAAATAAATGTAGGAATCATTAAAGCAGAGAACAGAAATTTTTAATCTATGATACTTCAGACTTTTTAGGAATATGAAAGCTGGTACACTAATAAAAAGAATAAAATATATTTATACTTTCTGACATGTGATGTTGGTATTTGTGCACCATCATTTGTTTCCACACTAGAGAGTTACCTTTCAGTAAGAAAAAAATACTTTCTCTAATTTCAAAGCAAATATTAACCTGTAAACAGAGTGACATTTGTTTTTAACATTAAATTATTATAATATATTCGAATTCGATAAATTGGACTTCATTTGTTAGAAACATATGTTACAAATGAAAAACATTCTAAAAATCATACTTGAACTTTGCAAATTTTGAAAATAAAATAAACAAACAACAAATGACTTTTTCATTGTTGAACAATCTGCAACATAAAGCCAAGCAGAGGGACTTCAGAAAATCAATGAAATCTTGTTTTAATAAAATTTATTTTTAAAACACAAATAAAAAAATGTTAAACTCTGCTAAATCTATAAAAGTTTTGCTTTAAAATATTAAAATTGCTTTATAATTTTTAGATATCTCAAAAAGATTTTAACACAATGTTAGCAATGACATCGCATGAGCAGTAGATGTAATCATTGTATCAGCCATAGTTTTCTTTGTTATCATTGCAGTAAAATTTATTAACAATTTTTTTAAAAAATAAAACATATACATACAAAATGCAATCATGTATATTTTTGTTTTTAATAATTATTACACAATTATTATCTAAAAATAATTGAATCTTTAATAAACCATGTTTTGTTATTCTCAAAATTTTCTTGAAGCAATCGATAAAAAATGATGCTCAAATACTAATAAAATTGCTTTGAGAAATTATCTGATTGATTTCTATGTAAAGAAAATAAAGATAAAAATGCTGAGGGTAAAAAAGAGAATATAAATAGCCAATTTAAAAGAAATTTTAACTTTTGACATCCTGAATAACTGACTTTACAATAAATAAATAATACTAAAATTTATGCAAAGTGAAATGTTGGATTTCAACTACTAAATTCTCTGTATATTTATCATAGAATAAATTTGCATCTTGAATTATTTTATTAGAATGTTGTTATGCTCCCAAAATTCTACAGCACAGCATTTGAATTAGAGTTTATTTTATACATTTTCATTATCACAAAAATTTTATATGCAATAAGCTATGAAAAAATACATTTCATCTTTTACTCATTAGCAATGAAATTTTATGTGAGAATTCGCTATGATCTGCACTGATTTGTATCCACTATTTTGATTTATAATCAATTATTCACTACTATGATCTTTAAAAAATTAAAATAATTTTTTAAAAAAACGACTACTATTTTCCAAAATGACAGCCAAAAATGGCAGTCATTTTGTAAGATTAATGATATCATAGAATAATGGTTTATTAAAGCTCTATCTTTCAAAAATAAAATAGTGATATCCATGTGAAAAATGTACAGCAGAGTTTATTCAGTATATTCAGTATACAATATTATGTTTTGATTATAGAATCAAAATACAGTTAACATACTTTGTTTAATTTGTATTCATTGTCTTTGCAGTATAATCAATGGTTTCATTTATGTCAAATCCAGAGTAAAAATGATTTTATTCTTTAATAACTGCAAAATTTAAAAAAAAATACATTTCATTCAGCACAATAAGTAATTAAAAACATAGCTTGATCACATACAACAACAAAGTATATTAATATTTAGTTAGAAATGTGGATATTTGTTAACCTATATTCAGCCAATCAGTATAAGGATTAAACTTATTCTGAACATTATTTTGTCTGAAATAAAAATACAACAATTATAATTGTAAATTCTTTTTTTTTTAAATGATTTCATGCACTATACATCTAATAATCAACTTTACATGATCAAAGGTCATTAAATGAAAGTTTAAAATACTACTTTTTTTTAGAAATTCTAAATCAATATTATACTTTGTAAGTTAATCAAAATAGTAACCAGTTGAATTGTAAACATAGATCAACAAAAGAGAAAATATTTAATCATTTATACACATTAAAAGTATATTTTTTTCCTACATTTAATTTTACTGCATTTATGTAAAATTAAAAAAAATGATTTAAAAATAATAATAATAGCACTGAAAGAAATCAATTTTTATTGGTTAGATATTACAAAAATAAAAAACTTCTATTAATTGAATTTAAAGGGCACCAAAAAATATTTTTTAAAATGTGCATTGTGATTAGTTTTTTTCCTTCATACTTTATTTTATTTCATTAAATCATGATTCAGGAAATTCTTTGCAACTATAAGAACACAGTGGATCATCAATGGAAAAATTATATATATATTTTAAATTATGATTTTCATATAATATATTTACCCACAAGTTACTATTTCTTAATGATGTGTTTAATAAAATATTTATTCATTAATTAATGTTTTTATCAATTTATGCTTTTATATATATATATATTTTTAATTTAAAATATCAAATTAATTTTTTTCCTATAGGAACTTATTGTACTTACTTATTTTTTATGTGACATTCTATTTTACAAAGCATTTTTGAGGCAAATTATCCTTACTAACCAGAGTAAAGGTGTATTTACTAAGTAATAACTAATAAAATTCCATTGTAACATTATCCAGAAAACAAAAAATGCATTACATTTTAGATAAATCTGATTCTATATTTAAGACTTTGTCAATCATTTATTTAGTGAAATAAATATGATATTTGTGAAATATATACAAATTCAAAACCTACATGTTTATATATCTTTTTAAAGTGAAGCTATTAATCATTCTTCTGAAGATATTAAAAATAGATAGAAATTGACCCCTGCCTTATGAAAGGATAATATGATAAAATGAATTGATAAATTTAAAACTTTGCATGGTTACATATATTTCTTCAATGTTTCTTCTGACTTTAACTAATACACTAGTATAATCATTATTACACTGTCTGTTCTACAAGATATTATAAAATGAATAAAAATTGTCTTCACCTTGAAAGAATGGTGTCTTCGTGAATCAAACATAAATTGTTTTGATACAGCTTTCAAAAGAAAAAAATACACTGACAGAAAATTGTTGAAATCATATTTTTCAAATTATTTATTTATCTATGATTTGCTTTTCAAACTATTCATAAACATTATAAAAAAATCTGAAAAAATTTTATCCAGAAGTATATTCACCAATAACTTTACTAAGTTTTTAAATTCTACAGCTAATATGAATATGCATATATGCTGATGATACTACTTCAGATTTTGAAGTTGACTACCTAGAATTGTTCATTATTTTTCTTATTATCTCCATTTAAAACAACTACCTAGGAAATTTCATTATTTCTAACTAGAAAATTATTCTTTTTGTTATAATATATAAATTTATAAAAAATATACAACAATTGTTCATTTATTTAGTGAATATATTTTTTAGAGATTGCTTAAGAATCTTTAGAGACTTCAACAAAAATATAGATTTGCTAGTATGTTTTATTAAATCCTTAAATTATTTTATTATATTCATGGACTTGATATGATTCATGATTTGTATTTAACCATATTTATAATGATCAATGGTTGTTAAATTTTATTTATGAAGCAGAAAATAATAATGATTTCCTGAATCTGATGTTAAAACTCTACTAAAGTCTAAAAAGGAAAAATCCAGATGGCTTTGTGGTTGGATGTTGAAAAAGAAATTTATATGGAACTTTATAAAAAGTTCATTTTTACATCATCAAAGACTTCTGATTGAAAATCCAGAAAGGGGATCTATACCTTTTTAACAGTTTTTTATAAATTTTCTGTAATGCCATTTTTTTCTGATATCTGGTGAAAGAATATATGAAAAAATAGGACTATGACAAGGAAGTAGACTTATATATTCTAATAATGTAAATTATGTTCATATGTTTGTATTATGCTGTAGTTCTGAAGAAGATTGCTGGGGCAATCGAAACTGTAAAGTGTAAAAGAGGGTGGTAAATAAAGCATTGTATAACCAGTAGTAAAGTGCATGGATAATTTAGTATTATATGATAATAATGTTTCTAATGACACTATTTTACTGAGACTCTAGATGTTGAGTATGAAAAGTGTTTTTTCATATAGAGACACAGTATTCATCAATAAAATAAACTAATTCTAGAACACTCTTCATAAATACTTGCATTAAAACTGCAAGTAATTCTAACTAGTTTTTCAAAAAGATTATTTCTAAAAATTATTTTAGATCTGACTGAAGACAGATAATTAAATGAAGCTATTGAATGAAATAGAATTATATTTTAATCTATCACTGCTAAAAGATTATTATGAGGTGTTTCTCTACTACTTAGATGAAAAGTTGAGAATATTAGTCAAGCATTGGTGGTCGAGTGGTCAGCACAGCTGCCTTACAAGCAATTGTCCAGGGTTCACAGGTTCACTTCCCGGCCAATGCTTTGACAATGGAAAAAAAAGTTGAGATTACTATCTTTTACTGATATCAATCTTTGCACAAAATGTTTACATATTTTATACTATTATCAAGATATTTTTTTTTTTTTTGGAAAGGATCTCTTTTGTGAAAAATGACATCAGTTTTGGATTAATTTTTTACATTCTAGTATTGGACGATCATTGTAAAGTAAGTTAAAAATCTGAATCCTATGGTAGACAAGGATGTAAAATTTTATATCTACAATGATTATCATTTAATATTATTTTAATTTTTCTCTTAGAGAACATTTTGTCAAGTAAATTGACTATTTTCCTGCATTTAAAAATTTTAAAAACTTTTACAAGACCATTTTTTAAAATATGGTAATTAGTTAAGATTTGATCAACAAAAAAAAACATCAGTTTTTAATTTATTTAAAAAGCCCAATTCAATGTAAATTATTGATTAATAACACTTAATCAACACAATTTTTTTCTTGGTCTAAATCTAGTCTGCTATATAGATAGGTGATCCTCATCAAATATTTTGCCAATATAATTTTTTTAATACAGATAGTATTTCTATTGAGTGATTTTTATTTTATTTTATTTAAATTATTTTGTTGACTTCTATAGTTCTGCTCTTATGCCAAATTTCAGGAATAGTTTCTGTATTAATACTCTTTCTAAATAGTTTTGCCAACCATATTGTGACTTTATATTCTAAACATTTCGGAAACACTGAAAATTTGCTATCTCATCTAACTTTTTTTTTGTTCATATGTCAAATGCGTTGACCGGGCCAGCTGCTTGGAAGGAAGCTATGCTAACCACTAGGTCACTAACGCTTGACAATTTTTTTTTATTTAAGACAATTAATATCTACACGTTTTATTCAATTGTTTTGGGGCAATATTATGAAACAGAAGTTTGTAGTTATGCTCTAATAATATTTTTCCTTGTATCTATTTTGGTTTCTCTGCATGCTTGGTTGCTAGACCTGGACCTCAAGATCTAAGGGTTACAGCCCAAATTTGCTATCACTTCTGGTACTTAAACTTTTGCGAATTTCCCAGTAATAAATAATTTTATTATTATAGTCAAAAGTTTATAAGTCTAATATATAAAATTAGCCATTACATTAGCAATGTTAATCGCAATTTAACAAGATACATTTTGTTATCCCAAAGTTCTCTTCATTTTTATTTAGCATTATTTAGCTCGGTAGTAAAAAGAAAAAAATGCAAAGACATAATCATTTATTAAACAGTTTATTGTCTGGTATATAATAGAAATAAATTATTGAAAAAATTAAAGTATTTCATAACATAAGAAAATATGTTCACGATTATTTCAGATAAAGTACTTTGTTCCACATACCTTCTTACTTCTTTACCAGTACGGATATCTGTATGTATACGAGTTTCGGATATATATATATATATATTAGTAACAGCAATACAGTAATAAAGATTATTATAGAATTGACAATTTTAATATCAATAGATAGGCGCACTGCGGAAATCGTAATTTAAATATAAAAGCGCATTAACAAAACAGCATATCAAAGGTGGAATGTCTAGTATTTATTAAGAAAGAAATAATGTGATGTCATTAACAAGTTTACAGGATTTTGTTTAAAATTCTCGCTTCCGGGGTCAACTTGTTTTGTTTAAAAAAGTATCATTTTCTTTAAATAATTTGTTTGAATTTAACAAGTTTAACAATAGGTTTCAAAAGAAAACATCGACAAGTATGTCTTCAGGTAAGTAGCTACAGGTATAGATTTTTTATTTATACAAAAAATTTATAGTTGAAAATAACAAGATACATTTCTAAAATTAAATTTATAAATAGCGCAAGATGCGGCAATAAATTCGCTACTAAAGTGATAAAAGAAGCCGACAAACTTAGGGCGTCAATAATCACGTGTGGTCACTATGTTATAGCGAAAAGCAAGTAGTAAGTAGTTTGTAGAAGATGTGTATAAAACGAATAAACGTATAGAGTTTTCTACATTTAAGAAAAAAGCAAAAAAAAAAAATTACATATTAAAATAAATTACCACTGGCGATCATCTTGTCTTACATGCATTTTATAAGAAATAATTTAATTTATATTTTAAAATGCAAATTAGAAAAAAATTATATATAAAAAAAGAATCAAACTTTGGTGATCGAGAGGTCAGCACAGCCGCCTTACAAGCAGTTGTCCCGGATTAGCGGGTTAGCTTCCCGGCCGATGGTATGACATATGAAAAAAAAAAAAAAGAATTAAATAAAAAAAAATTTATTTCAAACAAAATTATAAAAATTGATAAATAATTATAAATTTCAGCAAATCCAATTTACTTTAAAAAATTTCGCTTGAGAATGCTCATAAAATTCTAAACATAGGAAGATAAAATCATAAGATGAAATCGACTATACTGTAAGTCTATTACTGGCAAATTTTTTCATAGTTTAATTGAACACGTGAAATTAAACTGAATTAGACTTCCCCAAAAATGTCTTACGGCGAACTTGCACATAGTTTTATGAGAGAAATAATTCTGGTTTAAGTTATAAAAATTATCTGATAGATATTTTTAAAAAACGTCAATATTAGTTGCTTTTATTAGGAAGATATTTCTGAGAATAGAGTACTATGGAGAGCTATATTTAGGCAAAGTATTGAAATATTTCAGTCAAAAAAAATGTTACAGAAGAAATTAAAATACAGCATCTCAAAATCTATAAACAGACTACTAGATTAACGTTTTATATGTGAACCATTTGTGTTTCATGGATTGGTTTGTAGACATTTGTCTTTTATAGGTTGATTTATACAATCAGTACAAAACGCATCTCTTGTTTTGAAATTAGAATATCATACTTATTTGTGAATGTTTATGGATGACATAGATATATAAACATCGTCAAGATTCTCAAGATGTAAGATAGTTTCATTTTTTCCAATTGATTATCCAAAACTCAAACTGAATTAGTTGTCTTCAAACTTAGTTGTATGGTGCCTGCAGTACCTTCTTAAGTTTTTTAATACTTACCATCTTATAATGTTTAACAGATTAATTTGTATTTACATTTAATGTTCTAAAAATTGTAACGTACTTATTTTTAACAAGTATAAAATGACATCAAGAAAAGTAAATATGAAATAAATAATCAGAATTATTTAACTTGCTAATAAACAAAAGCCAAACATTTATAAATATATGGAGACTTTCAAAATCAGTTTCCTGTGGACCTGTGTTTTATTTTTTATTTTTACTGACAATTAGATTAGAAAGTTTAAATGACTAATTTAGTATAGATGTAACTATTTTAAAAATAGGAAGGTTTGGAATAAATTGAGATAAAGTAAGAACTCATAAAATTCCTTATAAGGAAATGAAAAAAAAAAGTATAAAATTATAAAGAGAATACTAAAAATAATGAAAATTTCTCAACATGCACAATTTTTTTTTTTTTGGGGGGGGGGGGTAAAAGGCTTTGTATTAATAAGATTGGATGTAATACTGTGACAATGATAAATATTCTTCTAAGATTATTAAACAGTAAATGCATATCAGACTTTTTTCCCTCTTGTAAAACAAACACAATTAAAAACATAACTTTATTATACAATATTCTACATAAAAATTGATGTATATCCAAATATATAACTAAAATTAAACGCATAGAAGAAACTATTAAGACAAGTGTCACAAAAAATTGAATTAACAACCACTAGAATTTTATATATGTAGATCATTTTACTTTACATAGAATAAGCAAATGATGCAGTACTGTATATGTTACAAACTAAGAATAATCATTTTAAAGTTTAAATTTAGAATACAAAAATATTAAATGTATATACATGTAATACTGTTATAATATTAAATTTTAATTTTACACAAATCATGTTTTAATTATAAATTTATTTAAACGCACATTCATTACTTAAATAATATTCATTAAGGCTGTAGCAATGCGATAGTAGGGACCTCTACAGGTCTTAAAACCACAAGCTTACTCTTGGAAGAAAAGAGGGGAACTATCGCATTTTATACGCATGTGATTGAGGCTACAGCCTTAATGAATATTATTTACAAATCTTGTTTGTCTTTTTGTAAATGATTTGCTAATTTTAAACTTTATGAATGATTTAAATAAATTGAATTGTAGTAAATTATTATTGTTAATTATATGAATAAAGTAGTTATCTTTCTTATGAAACAAATGTGGACTTATTATCTCTAATTGTTATATCTGAAAATATCTACTATAATAACACTAACATTATAAAATGTTTTGAAAAATTAACTAGTTTTTGCCTAAGAATTTTTTTTAAAAATCGGAATATTTCTAAAGTGCAGAAATGGTTAAACAAAAAATACTATATTTTTCTTTTTCATTTATCATAAACATTTATAGAAAACACAAAAATATTCATTTATTAATTATAATTATCATTGGTAGGAGCTATTTGCGAATGAGTACAGTCATTCCAATTTCTTAAACAAAAATATAAAGACATCATCATCATCATCATAATAATAATAATAATAATAATAATAATAATAATAATAACAACAACAACAACAACAGCAACAACAACAGTACACTAAAGATAAGCTTTATGAAGATTATAGAAACCAATTTGTGAATCACATATTAAATACACTGATCCATTACTCTGTTTATTGGTTCTGTGGTATTTAATACAGAGATATAATGGTAGACACTAGAATTCTAGATTCATAGACTGCAGTTCAAGCTATGGCATTTTCCTGTTGTTTTATGAATGCAAACAATACATTCTTCAATTATTTATTTATTTATTCTGTGTTATTTTGTGATGTTGTTTTTAACTTTTTTTGCAGCATTCTTTTTTTTTAAAAAGACTTCAATATCTTGTCTAATTGTACACTACCATTGAATTTTATCCTTAGCCATATTTTCTCAAGGAAACAACCAATATTACATTCCTTAAAGTCCTATTGAAATAATCTTTATAATGTTAAAAGTCTGTCTCTTCCAGAATTCAACTTCATCAAATATACTTTCTTAATATGTCTTATAATGTTCATTTGCTTTGCATGAGTCAATCCAACAAAGATTTGGTTTTACAGTAATAGGCTCTTTGGTATCACATTCAACAAACTAAAAAGCACATTGATGTGCTTTATGATTTTGCAAACATACTTTTAGAATTTCATGGAGCTTCCTTAAGTAAAATTTTTTGCTGTCCTTTATGTTGAGTCAATTCATAAACTGTCTCATTTTCATACAATAAATTAAGTAAAATGGCAGTTTTGTACTTACATCTTTGATACTATTTTCTTCAGATACTCAGCATAATCTAATTTAGTCACAACATTAATATCATTGAAAAATTTACACTGATTTCTAATTAATATTTGTGGCTGCATCATGGAATCTGTGTTGCAACTCAACTCCTTCACTTACATTCTCTAATTTATAATCATTCAAGCTAAAAAGTTAATAAATGTTTTATCAATTGCTGATAAAGGAATCTTTATATGTTGCAATACTGTAGATCACTTTTTAATTTGGCAAGGATAATCCATTTATGAGGATAGTGTAAATCCGAAAACTATAAAGATGAAGATTTTGGTTTTGCTTTTTAAAATTAAAACTCTCATATGATCATTTAGTTATTAAACCATATATAAATAGTTAAAAATATCACTATCATAAAAATCAAAAGCAAAACAAAGTTGAAGTTACTCTACATCATTGTTTAACAATTTTTATTTCAAATGTCTCAGATTTTTTAGGTTTAGTAATAACATTTTCTTTCATTTTATTATATAGAAGCTTTATAGCATAAATATACTAGACCTGTTCAATTAATTGCACAAAATGTTTTGAAGCAAATCTGTACATGCATTATATAATTCATTTCCTGTTCTGATATATTCCTTACTTTTGTTTGGTATCAAAAACCATATCCATAGTACTTTTTGATTTTGTAAAATTATATTGAGTCTCTGTTAATAATTTATCCATGTCAGGAATTAACCTTTTCAATAAAATTTTTGAAAGTATCTTATTGTTTATGAGTCATTTCACAGTTTTTACTTTATACATTAGATAAAGTGCTGGGCTTGTCCTGGTATTTTTAATCTAATGATTGAATATCCTAGCACCTCACTGAGGATTCCAGTAGCAGAAACTGATCTGAGGTTGAGGATATTCTACAAAGCTTGTTAAGAGTTTGTTTTGCAAGTTTTATATATAACATTTGTAAATACAAGCTTATTACATTAGGTCATGTGACATCTGACTTGATTTTTTTTGTAATTTTATTTTTTTCTATAATGGCTTTGGCAATTTTATATTGCTAAAGCTATTAATATATGGTATATCTTAACTTAATCCAGTCCCATATGGCTATTTAAGTTAGATAGCAGTATTGGAAGACATATGGATGTCTGAAAATTTCAGAGTTTCTACTTAATAGTTATACATTAGATAAAGTGTTGGATTGTCCTGGTATTTTTAATCTAATGATTGAATATCCTAACACCTCACTGAGGATGACAGTAGCAGAAACTCATCTGAGGTTGGGGATATTCTACAAAACTTGTTAAGAGTTTGTTTTGCAAGCTCTCTCTCTCTCTCTCTCTCTATATATATATATATATATATTTGCATCTAAATACCACCTAAAATTCTTTTATACTATCAAGATAATAGTCTGAATATTAAAAATGCACTAAGATTTTGAACTAAGCCTACCTTCTTGTATACATATATAGTTCTGACACAAATAGGCAAATCCTATTACTGAAAAAAACTATAAAATAGAAACTAGTTTAGAGATGTGGATATATTATTTTCACTTAGTGTTCATTGATTACTCAAGTTTGCAAACAGATTGAATCATACTTTTTAAAAACAAAAGTCAAATGAAAACAGAAGGTCATGTGATGTTCTGATATTATATGCTAGTCTAGGCACTAAAATATAGTTACTGTCATTTTTAAATGGATATATTATTAAATTGGTTGGATTCAAAATTCAAAATTTGTTTTCAAATTTCAGTGAATTAGCTTAATAGAGAAGCATTATCTCTAATATTTCTTGTTAAAAATGCAATAAGCTAAAAACTAGTATGGGAATGTGAATACAATAGGACATATTTGTAATATCCATTGATTATTCGATAGGTGTCTTTGGAATACAGTTAAAACAATAATTTTCTGCTTCTAAAGTTATATCTATTACTGATTTATGCATCTTATATGATTTAACTGAAAATTGAAATGCTAGCATAAATTATGTTAGAGTAAGAAAAACAATGTCGATCATCTATTGACAATGTTAAGATTATCACTTGGCTTTAGTATCTTATTTCTAATTTATTATTCAGTTTCTCTTTAAGTTAAGAACTTAATATACAATTTTTGCATATGCAACTTGAGGAATTTTCTTTGGGGATTCAGCATGATTTAACTTTTAAACATGTACATAATTTTTTTTAGTAATTTATGCTTTTTTGATAGTTACTTTAACAAACCCTATAAAGAAATTTAATCAAAGAAAAGTTGAACCCAGACTTTTAAGCTCCCTACAGTCATTCAATATAACCAATATATAACATACATGTGAAAAAAATAAATGATCTCTAATATACATTTTTCATGCTGAACATCAATTGCTCTAGATCATCATCTTCCACATATATGTATAATTTATTGCTCAGTATCGGACAGGCTTCAATCCTCTCCACTCTCCAACTCTTCAATCATCCATATCACTAAAAATCTGATGATGGAATGCTCAAAGCCCTCGATAATGCCAATGTTATAGTCATACCCATGCTATCCTTAAATCAGACTGACTCTTCATATTTAGGGTTTTAATATGTCCATTTAAATATGCAGAACATGGATGGTCATCATATAGGCTGAATATATTATACTGAAATACAAGAATAATGTAAATACTTAGATGTAATTAAAGAGACTTGAACCCAGACTTTCAAGCTTTCTACAATCATTCACTCTACCCAATGTAACTGATACACATGACAATTTGCATGTGAAAAAGATAATTGACCTCCAATATATGCATTTCCTGCTGAACCAGCATTTGTCAGTTGGTCTGCATCAGCATCTCCCAATATAGATATATATAACAGATCGCTTTCTTTTCTAGATGTTTTAATTTACAAAAAATGTGATGAAACATTAACAATATCAGTTTACAGAAAATCCACCCATACAAACACATATCTAAGTTTTAATTCTCATCATCATCATCATGCTCAAATTTTTTCTGTAGCAAAAAATCTTTTTACTAGAGCTTATAATTTATCTGATAAGGAACATCTTGCTCAAGAAATAGAACTTACAAAAAATATTCTTTTTCTAATGATTATAATAATAACATCATATGTAAGGCTTTACATAGCATTGATACTAAAAGGAAAAAAGAGGATAAAATTGACAATTCATCTTTTAATAGAGTAATTTTACCTTATATTAAAGGGGTTACTGATAAAATCAGTAGAAGACTATTTTGTTCTAATATAAAGACTACTTTTTCTACTGGCAAAAAAATTGATTTTTTACATAAACCTAAAGACAGAATATTTTTGGAACACCAAGGAGTTTATGAAATTCTATGTTTGCAGTGCTCAAGAAGTTATGTAGATCAGTTTAATAGACAAATAAATGTCAGAATTAAGGAACATAAAAATGATTTTAATCAAAAAATTAACACATCAGTTTTTACTTCCCATTTTTTAGAAATTGATCACAAACCTGACTTTGACAATGCAAAAATGCTTGCTAATTTAAATAGATATGATTTGAGAACCATGAGATAGTCAATTGAAATATTAAAGAGACCTTCTTGTTTAAATAGGGCTGATGAAACACAACCTATTCCAGCCATATGAAAACCTCTCATTTTATCTATGTCTTTTAATATTGATTTTAAATTAATAGGTGGTAAAACTAAGAGAAATCTACATTTTGATAAACCTCATATTCTGAATACTAAATATCAAACTGATTCTCATGCTTCATCTCACAATCAGTCATGTTACAGTATGAGATTGAACAAATTTTCTTTACCTTGACAATGGCAGATGCTAGTTTGTCAAAATATCAGTATATAATAGAAAATAACATGTGGTTTTAGCCAGAAAATTATTTATATATATAATCAGTGCTTGGTTTATATTACCCACTTTAATGGCCAGACTTCAATCCTCTCTACTGTCTAACTCTTCAAGTATCCGCATCACTAAAAATCTGATGGAATTCTCAAAGCTTTTGATGATGCCAATATTATAATCATGCCCATGTTGACCTTAAGTCACTCTGATCCCTCATATGTAGGACCTTAATACACTCATTTAAATACACAGAAGAAGAATGAGAAGAATACAAGCTGAAGTATATAATACTGAAATACAAATGTAATGTGCATACTTAATCTAGATGCAATAAAGGGAATTTGAACCCAGACATTCAAACTCCCTACATTCATCCCCTTTTCTTTGTATTTAAGTGAATAAGGTAAAGTTTTACATGTGAGAGGTCAGATTGACTTAAGGTCAACATGGATATAACTATAATATTGGCATTATCAAGGGTTTTGAGCATTCTATTATCAAATTTTCAGGATGGTTGAAGAGTTGAAGAGTGGATAGGATTGAAACCTGTCCATTAAAGTGTGTGTATCTGCTATCTTAATATAAATCAAGCAATGATTATAAATATATGTGTAAGGGAGATGATGATCCATACCAACTGATGAGTGCTATTTCAGCATGAAATACTTATATTGATCCATACCAACTTATCAGTGCTGGTTCAGCATGAAATACTTATATTGGAGATCATGTATCTTTTTCACATGTATGCGGTTATGTGTATTGGTCATATTGAATAAAATGGATGACTATAAGAGAGCTTGAATGTCTGGATTAAAATTTCCTTTAATTACATCTAGATTAAGTATGTACATTATACTTGTATTTCAATATTATAAAGAAATCTATAAATTCTAATAAAGAAAATAGATTCATCAGTGACTTAATTAAGTCTATAAATTCTGCCACTTTATGTGTAAATTCTATGTCGATTATGATTTGCAAAAATCAGAGAGTGTTAAACTTCATTTCTAATTTACCTAAAATATGCAACTATGGCTGGTGGTGGAGGATCCTGAATATGTTAATAAGACTCCAATAAAGACCTAGATAGGTCAAATTCATCTATCATTATTCTCCGGTCTAAAAAAAAATTATGCTTTCCTGCAATTTACTCTGCAAATATTAAACATTAATTTCATGTGCATTACTACACAAAATTTAATATCTATATTTGAAAAGTAGACTTGAATTCCTGGTTAAAGTCGATAATTTTATGTATATGAAATAATGAATTGATGCTTTAATTAGAACAGTCTTGTATATACAGACTAATGTTTTTAAGGGGGGGGGGGATCATTGATATTGCTTTGGGTAAAAATTGCTATTATTAAACGTTTCCTTTTTATATATATATATAACCTTTAGATCGTGTATATTTTTATTGCGATGTTAATGTGTTTTCCTGCACTAACATGTTTTTAGACAAGAAATCATGATAATAAGATAATAAAAACAGATATGTCTAACAATTTTAATTCTATTTCCTGAACATTTTATTAATATCTTGATAGAGACGTTTCTTGTTTGCTTGTTTCATTATCTTTATTAAACAAGATTAATAATAGTAATTATTTCAACAACTTGTAAAACATTAAAATATAATAAAAGTATCAAATACACTATCAATTCTGTTTTGTCATACATTTATCGATCATAAGACGTTAATCTGTCCCCCTCCCCCACATCTTTTTTTCTATATTTTTCAAGTTAGAAAGATGAGTAAATGCAAGCTAGCTCCTCACAATCTTTTAATAATTTATCTTCTTATTATGTATTATAATAAGTTTTAATAGATTTGTAGGGGTCCCTACTGTCGTTTTTCAGGCGCAAGATCTTATGGTTATAGCCTTAATATATATTACTTTATCATTCTTTATAACATCTTTTTTTCTATATTTTTCAAGTTAGAAAGATGAGTAAATGCAAGCTAGCTCCTCACAATCTTTTAATAATTTATCTTCTTATTATGTATTATAATAAGTTTTAATAGATTTGTAGGGGTCCTAGTCGTTTTTCAGGCACAAGATCTTATGGTTATAGCCTTAATATATATTACTTTATCATTCTTTGTAACATAAAAGATTAACCAACTATAACTTTTTTTAAATAATATATTACTAATAAAAAATAAGTACTGTATTTTCTTTTCATGCAATATATTTGGTCCATAAAGTATATACTGTATCTTTTTTTATAAATATTCTGATTAAAGTATCTTGAAATAACCCATTTTTATTCTCATCTGATTATTTCGTTAGCTAATCTATCATCTGAGAGTCCTTTTTTTTTTTTAAATTGTGCATAGTATAATGTAATGTAATGGTAGAATGATGAATGCAAAAGCTAAAGATCTATGGATCATGGATTAGCCCTTAACTTTTAGTATTGTGACCTGTATGATTTTGTGTAATGGTAAATTAGCAAATTCTTGAGACGTTCAAGATCTATAGATCACAGCTCCATTTTGTCATTCCTCTTTTAATTCTTGCTAAAAAAATTCTTATTATTAAAGATTAAGGCTGCAATTTCACTGAATTGTTTTACTAATTTCTTCAAATAGTTTTTAATCAATATCTATTTTATATAATTCAAAAGCCATTGCTCTAAAATCAATATTATTTTTAAAAAGCTTTTTTTTAAGTTTATATTATTTTATTTTCTCTTTTGATTTTTTTTTTTGTTGTTGTTGTTGTTGTTAAACATAAAAATGATTCTAAAGCATATATATATATAATCATTAAAATCAGTCAACCCTTAGATAATCCCAATATCAATTACAATCATCATTATCAACCTGTTATCAAGGCAACCTTTTTTAACAATATAGATGGAATCCCATCTTTACATCCTAAAGATATGTGTGGGAGATGATGATCTGGACTAACTGATGAGTGCTGATTCAGCATAAAGTATATAATTGGAAATCATCATTTTCACCTGTGTGTGGTCATGTGCATCAGGTGTACGAGATGAATTGGATGGTGAAAGGAGCTTGAAAATTTGGGTTCAAATCATAACTCCAGGATATAAAGTATACCTGCATTTAAATATTACAGACACTAAAGATTGTAATTAAACCACAGAGATTGAAATTATTGATACAAAAAAAATTAAATAAATCTCTTTACATAAGTAAATATAACCTAATCTGAGTGCAGACTAATAAATAGTCAATTATAACATTACAAACTGCAATTATATATATATTGTAACGATATATAAATATGTCGTTACATTAATTTAAAATAAAATCTTAAAGTTCGCAAATAAAAATAAGTGTATTAATAAGAAAAAAAACACTAAACGCTAAAATTAAAATGTTTGTTAAACGTATAACGTATATATTATATTCGCACAGATGCAAAACTTTAAAAAAAAATTTTTATAAATAAAAAAAGTATTTGAACGTACTTTTTTGATAAAAAAAAATAAAAGATTTAAATATAGAAATATTTTAATAAAGAAATAATATAAGTTAAAATAAAAACGTATTAATTAATTCCTGTAATCTGTAAATGGAAATGATTGTTTATTAATTATCCAAAAGCTGTGTAATTAAAAGGTCAGATGAAAAGTTAGATAAGAGAATAAAGAGAAATTAGCTTGACCAATGGAAGCACCAAACCTCAGCTTGGACCTGAATGAAAAGGATGGATTGGTGACATTTTGTTGGTTGAATCCATAGGAGGACTATAAAAAGAAAAATATTGAGTTCCATTCAGTTTCCTGACAGTTTTTAGTTTCTAACTTGATTTGGTGAGACGAGCGACAAGACGCACTTGTCATCTTCTCTCACTTATTTTTAAAAAAAAATGAAAAGACTGTGATACCAGAATAGAACCAGCTAATGCTACCTCCAAAATATCAGACCGGTCTTCCAGGAAAGTCTCCGTGGGAATTGCCAACAGGAACCTGGACTCTTCTACCTTAAGCAATAGAACTGAACAATTGTTAAAATCATAAAATTAAATAAGAACTTTAAAGATTTGATAAGTTAATTTAAATTTTAAAAAAAGAACTTTTCTCTGACTTATGTGTCAACTCAATTAATAATGTTTAATTTTATATGTCTTACATTTTATAAAAATCATTTCCATTTATTTGTATTAATATTTATAGTTTAAATTTTAAATGAGGAAATTTAAGTTGGGTATGGACGTTGCATAGATTCGTCAGCGGTTAATTATGTTGCTGTTTCATAGTCGATTGGAATATATAAGTCATCATGTCACTGCAGCATCTTATGATGAATGCTATTGGCTTTTTTTGTATTCCCTGTGCAATTGACATTATCGATGATTTTGTATTCTGATCGGTTGTGTTTATTTTGGAACGTTTTAACCATGGAATCTATGCAGCCGATCTATACTCAACATTATAAAACAAACTGTATAAAATTCATCTATGCGAACATAATTAAATGTTAAATTTAAGTCGGGTGTGAATGGCTGTATAGATTTGTAAAGTTATATATATATAGTTTAAGGGAGGGTAATCTTAGGTTATTCGTTTCGTAGTTGAATTAGCTCAATGGATTGGATATATTTGTGTAATTAGTAGATGTAGTATGAGATCCGCTATGGGCAGGATTGTATATATATGCCACAACCTTCTGTTTGCCTATGGATGAGTTTGTAAGTCGGCAAAGGACTGCAGTTCATTCCTATGGAGTATTTTTGTTTATTGCTCTACTCACCAACAGATGTAGCATTCCTGTTGGTGGAGAGACAATGTCTTCTCTAACTCTACTTACTGTTCAGATGTACATTCCTGACAGTATAGTATTTTGTATTGTCATATTTTCATGCTACATTGAATACATAAATGTATCAGATGGATTGGCGCCAGTTCGACTGCGAAATTTTTGGCCTAAGGTTAAATAAGGGATAGAACATTTTTCTTTTCAAATACAATCTATATAATCTATTCATACTCGACTCACTAAATAAATATTAAATTCATCATGGCAATCTATTTAAATGTAAAATTAAAGATTAATATAAAAATCTAAATTGTTAAACTTATTCCTCAAATTAGAATGATTTTATATGTGCGTAAATAAATATTTTTATGTGTTAATTTCTGGCAGTGGCTTTTATTTTTTTTATATTTAAGATATAAAGTTATATTTTATAATCTCTGCTGTTCCACTGAGCTAGTGACTTGGGCTAACGATCTGAATATTTAAATAAAGTGGAATCTTAACAGCACGGATCTGCCTACTTTATAAATTTTTCTAGGCTCAAATGCCTAGATGGCGCCCATGTAGTGCAGATTGCAGTTCGATTCGATCTTCACTTTCTTTCTGATCATTACAATATATATATATAGAGAGAGAGAGATTTAGAACAGAAATTAAAGTGATTTGTCTTAGCTAATGCATGATCTTAATAATAGAAAGTGTATAGTATTTATATATATAATGATGTGATACTTTACAAAAGGAAGATACAACTCTGAGAAAGATTATTAAATAATCAAAACTATCTGTTTAATTTCTACATGTGTGTATTCATGTGTATCAGTTGTATAAGATAATGTGGATAGTTGAATGATGCTTGAAAGTCTGAGTTCAAATTCCTATATTTACAATTAAGCTCCATGTTTGTGAAGAGTGCCTGGTTTTCAAATATTTACATATGAAGCTTATATCCTGCCCATCCCTCTTCCATGTATTTAAATGGATAAGATTCTATAAACGAGGGGTCAGAGTGACTTGAGGTCAACATGGGTATGGCAATAATATTGGCATCATTTGGGCTTTCCATCATCAGATTTTCAATGATATGGATGGATGAAAAGTTGGAGTAGATTGAAGCATGTCCATTAAAGTGTGAAGATTTGCCATCTTAATATAAACTGAGCACTGATTATATATATATATGTGTGGGGGGGGGATGATAATCTGGAACAACTGATGAGTGTTGGTTTAGCACAAAATACATATATTGGTGATTATTTATTTTTTCTACATGTGTGTGGTCATGTGTATTAGTTGTATGAGATAGTGTGGATAGTTGAAGGGTGCTTGAAAGTCTGAGTTCAAATTCCCTATATTTATATTTTAAACAAACAAACTGTATGTGCTAAATGAATATAATAAATAATTATTATTGTTATTTCTTATATTTATTGCAATATAGCATATGCAAAAAATAAACGAAAATTGTGGTTTATTTTTTAATAATAGATATTTCATTATTCTTTATAAGAGAATATTTAAATTAGTACTTGCATAATTTCAATTAGGATTGCTTTAGAATTTAAATTTCGTAAAAAAATAAATGCTTATACTGTTTTAATATTTTGATTAGAATTTTATAAATTTAATTATTTATGAAAAAAATATAATTTAAATTCTATCACTCTCATATTTATTTAGAATCATTGGGTGTTTCCCTTGTAAATTATAATATGTATATGACTGTAGAATATTTTATCATTATCATAATTCATATTATCATAGGATTTTTTAAATAGTGTATATTCTCCCATAAAGCTTTTATTGATATTTTAATTGGAGAAAAATCTGAGGACATCAATGTCTTATGGACAATCAGCAAATATCACTTGACTTTAATGTATTGTTTTTGCAGGAAAGATTTATTTGAAGGTGTTATATTTTTTTCTTGATGGTGCTTCATGTTAAACACATTATTAACAGTATCATCTGTCTAAATAAATAACATATTTTAAAGCAGAATTTGATAGATTTATCACCTTTGTTTATTGACATTTAAAAAATAAAAAATAAATCATTCAATTCCCTGAAACAGTGTTTACACTAAGACAATAATATTTATGTTACATTATTTTTATTTATAAGTCAATTTGTAAATATTTAAAAAGGTCAAATGTGATTTTTAGAATATTATTCATTTATAAAACTAATTTTTTTAAAAGTGTTCAATTTATTGAGTTCTATAAAGATTTTATAGAAATGAAAGATGGAGTATTTTCAAAAACTTCCACCAGGTGAAACAATAGAAAAAGTCAACATTTCAAAAGATTAAAAATGGTGTATAATTTTTATACAGGCTCAGGTACCTTATTGCATTTTCCCACCTAAATAACACAAAACTTTATATAAGCACTCATCAATATGCCAACTATTGTAGATACTATCAACTTTAAACTTAATTATCAAACTTTCTCAGTATTCCTTGACCAAGCAAAAAACCTCACTAAGTCCTCTAAGAATATTTGTCAAATTATGTGGGAGTACTATCCTATTAGCAGTAAACATATAATTAGCATTTTATATGTCCTGCATGATTTAATACTGAAATAATGCTGCAGATTTTAGAATTCAAAATCCATGAATCTGGCTAATAACCTCACTTTCAGTATCCAAACATCATGTAAATTCTTAAACAATAAACCATTATTATTATTATTATTATTATTATTATTATTATTATTATTATTATCATCATCATTATCATCATTATTATTATTATTATTATTATTATTATTATTATTATTATTATTATTATTATTATTATTATTATTATTATTATTATTATTATTATTATTATTATCATCATCATCATTATTATTATTATTATTTTATATTTTAAGAGATCAACTAAATACTTCTAATTATTTTAGCATAACTACTAAGTTTAAAATCATATAAGTTACTTTAAACAAATTTTTATTAGGCTAAACAAACATTACATTTTATAAAAGGACAATAATAATGAAAAAAACTGTTATACAATTGGTTGTTAAAAGAGACTGGTATTAATCCATATTGTTCAATAGTGATGATTGTTGTGATAGTTTTTGTTATGTTAAGTTCTTAGGAAACTGGAATAACTTCCACATCTCAAAAATGACAAAAAAAACATTTTACGGCAACAGTCATAATGCATTACATAAAGAAGTCATGATAATACAATAATATTGAATTTATTCAAATATGTTTTGCATTATATCAGCAAAATAATTATAGTCACAAATGTCTTCACTTATTTTAAAATTATAAAATATATTTATTTTTTAATTTTCTATCCTGTTAACAGTAAGTTTTTAATTCAAATTTTTGTATTTTATGACTAGATCATATTCCAAATAACATTAAATTGTATAATTCTTATTAACATTTTCTTTACTCTATTATTTGATCTGATTCAAATACAGACCAAGTAACTTTAAAAATTCTTAGGAGTTTTTTTTTTCAGCTAAGACCTGCCATTAGTCAAAATAGATATCTCAGTACTAGCCATTAAATAGTTATCTAGCTATTTTTAACTAAAAGATGAAACAAGAATGGGAGGCCTCATGACCAAACATGTGACAAATCTGTGAGTAATGTTTCTTTTATGAAGAATTTCTAGGAATTCTTTGCCCTGAAATGGATTATTAACATATTATCTGATATTCTTTCTTACATTATGATTATGGTTCACCTATGATAATGTATTTTCTGATTTTAATCAACACCACTAACATGCATGGTTTAAATGCAATAATAAAATGGTAAATTTTGATTTCAAGACCTATGGATTGTCTCCCAAATCTCTTTCAATTCCAATGCTTAAATATCTTATCAACTCTTGAGCAATAAACCATCATCATCATCATCATCATCATCATCATCATTATTATTATTATTATTATTATTATCATCATCATCATCATCATTACTATTATTATTTTATTATTATGTTTCTACAATATACTTTATTGACTAAAATATGTGCTATATAGGTTTTACAAATTTTTTACAGAGGTTTTGCTAGGGTTACAAAGCATTTCAAGTATAATCACTATTGGTTATTACATCAATTTGATTAAAATTATTGATTACAGTACAATTATATAAACATAGCTTTTTATACAATTATTTTATTGATGTATAAGAATGTACATTGGTAATTATACATGATTGTTATTCATACTTTTTGTACAATATAGCATAGGGTATATATGGAAAAATGTTCATTTCATTTGAATTAAAATTCATTTACCTAGAGCTTTGCTGGTCCAGTTACACAACTATGGAATTAAACTATTACATTAAGGATGTCTGTAATATAGTCTTTTATATCACTAGTTATATTATTTATGAAGCAAGATGAAATCACCAAGAAAGTTGTTAGTACTCCCTAGTATGGTTGTGGCAGCTTAGAAATTGGACTGTTCTTTAATGAATGACCAGGTGGCTGTGAAAATATCTGTGGGGGAGAGATATGTTGGTACCCCATGCTTTTATCCAGTATAATTTATTGGTAATTGGGGATGGATGCCTCCTGGTGTTGTTACCTACCAAAAAGGACAACAGAACCAAAAATCAAATGGGTAAATTGGCTGCATGCATTGCAGGAATGTTTGATATTTATATGACAATTATGTGGTGATAGAAGTAGCAGGTCAACTGTATGCATTGAACATAATTTGCCAAGTGGAATTTAATTCTCATAAGTCATTCAGAAGATGTTGTTGAGTCTCCTTGCCATCATGCTATTGCCCACAGAAAGGGACAATAAAAAAATGATTTTTTGAAGAGTGTGCAAGTTGAGATTTATTAGGAAGTCAAAATGGTTATTAATACTATATATGCGAATGGGATAATCATTGCCAGGTCTTGATAATGCAAGTTATACATTTGCCAGTAAGTATACTTGGAATTGTGAGAGAGACTGATCTGGTTGGTGATAAGTAGGATTAAGCAAATAAGATTTGTAAGATGTGGCATTGCAGTGGAAGGTTTATATCTAGGAGTTAATTTCAGGAGGCACTGAAGGTTTTGAAACTGGTTGGTAATAGTTGCTATTAAGTTAATAACTTTTTGTATATAGAACACCTTTTTGCTGTGTAGGTCTATACCATTATACAATGGTTAGAAATTGAACTGTTTATGGAGGTTGGTAGTATGTTGTGGCTGCAGAACAATTTATTGCGTGTTGAGTTGATGGCAAAAGTGAACATCTTTTAAAATTTGATAATAGGTGCCCAGTATGTAATTTTTATCATAGCAAGCATATTAAACAGGTGTATCTTGAAGTAAATGAATAGATATGCCTTAGAAAGTGAATTAGTAATTTGGAGTACAGAATCTTGTAACTTGGTTTGTATTGTGAATCTCATATTATGGGAACTTTTATAGAAGGCACAACCTATTAATGGAGTAGGTTTTTCTTGAAAACTTTGGAACATGATTTCTTTGTGAATAGCATCCATGCAGCACTTTTTGGGAGATTAAAGTGCCATTTGTAGGCTGCTGTGTAGTCATTAAGAATGTTTTGTAATATGGAGAGTTGTTTCTAAGAAAGTAAGAAAACAATGATGTTGTCCATGTAAGCTATGTAGTAAATATATGCTAGGTAGGTGGAATTTGGATTCTGGTAATTTTATTCTGTATTTGTTGTAAAAGTGTATTTATGTAAAGTGTAAAAAGTAATGAACTTAGGAGCAATCATTGTGAGGTGGTTTAAATGGGATTGAAGAATGGAGAATTTTTTCCTAATAAGAGTGATGTGCAACATGTGATTCAGGAAGAGGTTGGTAATTAAGTATAATAAAAAGGGTTGTGTAATGGTGTTAGCAAGCATTTGAATAAGAAGGTTAATTGAGATGGAATCAAATATTGCTTGTATGTTAAGATGGATTGCAGGGACAGTACTTTTTATTTTTTTGAACTGAGCTTAAAATTATCATAAATATTAGTGTTGTTTGGTTGTTGGTGAAGTCTTTTTTAAAAAACTGTAAATGTGACAATAATGGAAGTATGTGTAACTCAGTTTCATCCTTGATTACTTTCTCAAGTACTTTAATGACTAATGGGCCCATGGAAATAGGTCAAATGTTGGTTGAAGCAGATATATATTCAAGTTTTTTTAGTAAAAATCACTACTGTGATTGGGTACAAACTTTTTATACTATATATTCTCTGGGATAAAAAATTGAGATAACAGATATACATTACAGTGAAATAACTAACATGACTCAAAATGAATGCAGTAATTTCATGAGGTCCAGAATGACAAGAGTATTCAATTGTGGCAAGTTTGTTGACAAATTGACTGTTTTGAAAAGGTGTATTAGTTTCCAGTGGTCCAAACCCAACATATGAATGGAGTGAATATATTGTGGGTCTGAAGTTTATTTTTAAAGTGGTTATATAGAGTGGATTATATGTCCAGTATATACATCTATGTCAGTTAGAAATGCTATAGAGACTTTTGATGGGGGTAGGTGACCTAATGCTCAGCATATGTATCCTCTTATCTACATGTGCTGCTGGATTAGGCAAAAATTCCCTTTTTTATTGCAAGTTCTTCAACTATTTTCAGAAATAATGATAAGTGATGTGTTGGTGGGTGGACTTAGTAATAGCAATTTGCATTTGTAACTCATTGACCAAAATACATGAAGGTGAGGGTGACTGTCATGTTAAGTGTTGAATATTAAATGATAATAGGTGTGTGAAAGCAAGGTACTGGTATATCCTTGAGAAGAATAGATTGAAATAAAAGGATCTTTGTTAAAGGGCTGCAGCATTTGTTGGAAATATTGTGGTGTGAATCCAAAATAAATATTTTCAGTACCCCAATAATGCAGTTGGTGAAATTTAGATCAATTGGTATCAGCATGTAGTTTCTAAGTGTTTTTATTTGATTTTGGAAGAGCTCTCTTTGGGTAACCCAAAAAAATTAAATTAGTAGGTATCTAAGATTTGGATGATCAGCAATCCAATTGATTGAATCCCACATTGCATGCATTATGATGGCATCATAGAGGAGTTTCTGAGGCAATTGTAGAAATATACACTAATAACAGTGGCTGATAGCACTAGAGATCAGGGTGAAAAAAAAGTCTTGTAAATATTGTACAAAATTTTTCATAAATATTTGCTAGTGTTTCCAATATCCAATCAATAGTAGGAGAAGATGAGGCTGTTGTATTCTTAAGTCCAAATCTCAATGTCACTGATAGTAGTTTTGTGAAAATATGAAATTGACCTTGAAGTGCTTTGGAATACATTATTATAGCTATGGAGTTTTTTGTACATTGTTGCTGATGACACTTGTATATGTTTGTTTAGAATTTGTAGTTTGACCTTTGGAGCAAGTAATACCATATGAAATACCTATCTCTTGGTTACAATGTAAAATTTGTGCATCACTGCTGATGTTATTTTTATATGTTTACTTGGAATTTGGACTTTGGTCTCCTAAATTGTTGATATGGTTTGAGATTATATCCCTATTGCTATGGAGTTTATAAATTTCTAGTTTGATCTTTGGGGCAAATAATATTATCTGAATCTATATCCTGGTTACATAGGGTGTTTATGCATTACTGCTGATGACATTTTTGTATGTTTTTTTAAGGATTTGGGATTTTTACTCTAGAGCTGTTGATATTATTAGAAATTATGTTCTTGTTGCCAAGGAGAATTTTTACATTGTCAATAATGGAACTCTGATATGAATGATTAAAAATTGTATTTTGGACCTGAGATCTGATAATATTGGCTGGAGATATCTGGTCATGTGATAACTCTGTTACCACATTGACCTTGAATTTAAATGATTAAATATAATAATTGTAATCAAAATTTAAATAAAAAAAGCAACAGAAATAAAAAAAAGTATTTCTGTGACTGCAAACTATAAATATTGTAGGTAAAAATTTTACTTTGTATACTTAATATCAGAAGTATTTTAAATATAAACAAAATATGACTAGATAACTATTCTTTGCAAGGGAACTGTTGGCTGTTGAACTTGTACTATTACTACTATTACTAGTACTACTACTACTACTACTACTACTACTACTACTACTACTACTACTACTACTACTACTACTACTACTACTACTACTACTACTACTACTACTACTACTACTACTACTACTACTACTATTATTTTATTAATGTTTTTATTATTGTTGTTCTTGTTCTTTTTGTTATTACTACCACTTCTTATTAACTTATAAATAGGATTTCATTATAGTCATGTTCATTTTAGTTTAAAAACATTGAAGTTTAATGCACTTTAGTGTTCATTGACTGAAACTTCTATCATCTTAAATGGATATTATTTATTTCCACCAATATTATGACTCATCATTAAACATATCTTTACATTAATTATTATAATCCCTACTGTTTTCTTACTCTCATATGGTTAACATTTTGAAGTTTTTTTCATGTATTATTTTTAATTTTTATATTTTTCTTCAAATTTTTTATTTTTCTTTACTAGAATATTTATTTAATTATTATAATCCCTATTTGTTTCTTATCTCCATTTGCTTACCATTTTGAGGATTTTTCTCATTTATCATTCTACATTTTATATTTTCCTTCAAATATTTTTCTTCTTTTTTTATTAGAATTTTTATTCCCTATTTTTATCAAATTTTTTTGTATTTGGCATGTAATCTGTGATATTACATTATTAATTTTTATGTTAGCCTTATTATCATTCAGGTGTTGTAAAATCATTTTCACAAACCTAGACTTTAATATAATTTTTATTTCTTGTATAAAGTTTTAAAATATAATTTAAATTATTTATAATCTTTCATTTATTAGGAACATACAATAACATCATAAAGTCTAGCAATGTGATTGTGAAATATTAATTTTAATAGCAATAATAATAATTTTTAGCTGCAGAAAAAAGTTTGTTGATAACTGAAATGAGAGCTATTGATTTCTCTTTCAGGCTTTAAAAGAATCAAAATGGAAATATTCCTAATACTATTTCATATACTTTTACTATTCCAGTTATTATTATTGTAACGATATATAAATATGTCATTACATTAATTTAAAATAAAAACTTAAAAGTTCGCAAATAAAAGGAAAAAACTAAACGCTAAAATTAAAATGTTTGTTAACATTTAAATACGTTCGCACAAATGCATTTTATAAAATTTGTTTTAAAATGTTGAGTACAGATCAGCTGCACAGATTCCACGGTCAAAAACATTCCAAATTAAACACAACCGATCAAAATACAAAGTCATCGATAAACGTCACTTGCATAGGGAATATACAAATCCCATTAGCATTCATCGTAAGATGCTTGCAGTGATATTGTTGACATATATTCTAATCGAATGTGAAAACCACAACATTATCAACCGCCAACGAATCTATGCAACGTCTATACCCAACCTAAATTTCATCATTTAAAATTTAAACAATAAACAATTTATACAATAAGAAAGAAAAAAAATGGAAATGATTTTTATCAATCGGAAAACATATAAAATTAAACATTATTAATTTGATTTAAAAACTTACAAAAGTCAGATAAGAGTCCGTTTTAACATTTAAGTTGGCTTGTTTATTAATTTGTAAAACTTGACGAAAGTTCTTAATTGATTTCAATAATTGTTCATTTCATATAGCTTATGGTAGAAGAGTCCATGTTTCTGCTTTTAATTCCCGCGACGCCTTTCCTGGAAGACCGGTCTGATATTTTGGAGGTAGCATTAGCTGGTTCTGTTCTGGTATCACAGTCTTTGCATTTTTAAAATAAATGAGTGAGGACGGCAAGTGCGTCTTGTCGCTCGACTCACCAAAACCAAGTTGGAAAACTGACTGGAACTCAATATTTTTTCTTTTTATAGTCCTCCTATGGATTCCATGAACAAAAATGTCACTGTTCTGTTTTTTCGTTATGGTCCGGGCCTTTATTTGCTTCCACTGGTCAAGCTAAAATCTTTTTCTTCTCTTATCTAACTTTTCATCTGACTTTTTAATTACACAGCTTTTAGATAATTAATAAACAATCATTTCCATTTACAGATTACAGGAATTAATTAATACCTGTTTTTATTTTAACTTACGTTATTTTTTTATTAAAATATTTTTATATTTCAATCTTGTATTTTTTTATTAAAAAAATACGTTCAAATACTTTTTTTTGTTTTGTTTATGAAAAAAATATTTTTAAAGTTTAGCATCTGTGCGAATATATATATGTTTAACAAACATTTTAATTTTAGCGTTTAGTTTTTTCCTTTTATTTGCGAACTTTTAAGTTTTTATTTTAAATTAATGTAACGACATATTTATATATCGTTACATTATAGTATATGATTACTTGTATGATAAATGGGCATACTAACACAAGTCAGAGTCCTTATGAGTCATTTTTCACATCAATTAAACTCCATCTTTTCTTTTAACTTGATAAGATTCAACAACATTCCATTTAACATTAAACAATCGCCTCTTCCCCCTCCACAAAATCTTACTTCATTTGAAAATGATATACATTTGTAGAGATCAAATAAAAATTATCAAATGGCAGCTGAAAATACTTAGAGCTGCCTTGGCCAATGTCATTAGTTTCATGAAATAGAAGCCATTTTGGGGGGATATTTACAATCATCACAGATGAAAATAAGTTATAGCTCATATTCCCATAATTTTTTTAAGTCATTACCCAAGGCAGCAGTTAGTTGTCAAAGTCATGGAGGTTGTTACGAATCTTCTAATTATGAATCCAAGTTGCCATTGAATGATGATATTTAATTGTTATCTAAAAATTGCAAATCACTTTTGAGTGAAAAAAGATTACATGAATTGGAAGAGGAAATGTCTAATTTGTTAAACTTTGTAAACATTGAAAAAAAAGATGAAGAGATCATTTAAAAATTGGAAATATATTTTAATGTATAATATTAAATGCACAAGTGGAATGAGATTTTATAATTAAAAAATGGAAAGACTATATTATAGAGATTGATGTTATATGAGGCAGAATAGAAAGACTAGCTATGTAGCATAAAGGATCTTAGTAAATACAAATTATTTAGGTTTATGTTCCAACAAGTTTTCATTGTGATGAAAAAATGGAGGACTTTTATATGGATGTTAACAAATGTTTTTGATCTAACCAAACATTTTAAAATTATATTAGAAGATTTTAATGCAATAAATGTGAAATGACTGAAAGATGAAAATGCTGTGGGTGAATTTGCAGAAAAAAAATAATTTTATTGGGAATTTGTTTTAAGAAAAATACTAGGGAAATAGACATGGAAGGATCCAAATAAAAGCTTAGTATAAATGGATTGTAATTTTACTAAAAGAAAATATAAATTTCATGACTGAAATGTTCAACACTGAAAGTCATCAGTTACTATGATATAAGATTTGTGTTAATGCAAAACTAAAGAGACAAACATTATTTAAAAAGACATATACAAATAAATTTAAATTAGAATTTTATAATCATTTTAATGTATTGACAAAATGTAAAGATAGTTCAAAGGTAAGTATGACAATAAAAATAATTGCAACAGAGATAGGTGGCCCAAAAAAGTTGCAATCCACCAGTGAATTTTTAATCAAGACAAAAGCATGTATGAAGAAAAGAAAGAATATGAAAATATTTTAAAACAACCATTAAGAATAATTAAATATATTAGAGTTTTGTAAAATGATATGAAAAAAGTTAATAATGATATAAGAAAGTATACAAGAAACTATTAAAGAAAATAATCTTAAAAGTATAATACTGCATGCTGATGTTAAAAGAAAAATTATTTTTACAATAAGAAGAAAAGATGTAATTATTACTAAAAAGAAAGATATCAAAAAAATATGTAGAAGTGTTCTACCAAGAATCTTATAGTGATGAACAACAACAAAAAAAAAGAAAAAAAACCGTAATCACTACATTTTCTGATTTGCCCAGCAATTTAAATAAAAAGATAAATCAGAAAATTAAATATATAAAAAAGAAAAAGCTCCACAGAGTGATGGAATTATTGTTGATGTCTTTAAAAAAAGTAAAGAATTAGAAAAATTGTTCGCAAGATTATATATAAAATATTAAATGATAAAGATATATCAAATGATTGAGAAAATGCAATAATAAAATTGATATTTAAAAATAATAATAAAAATGATATTTGAAATTACAGATTTATCTTTCTTCAATCCGTTTCATATAAATTTAAACTTTACAGAGATAATTGTAACTTGACTATAGCTGAATTTTAAATTAAACTAACGAAAAGAACATGCTGGATTTGAAAATAGTATCACAAAGGATCCATACAAGTACTGAAAAGATTAATGAATACAAATTGTCATTATGCTTTGGATTTGTAAATTATTAAAAGCGATTTGATTCTATGAATAATTGGGAAATAGAGAAAAAATGTTTTCCTAATGAATATTTAATCGTTATATTATAATTCAACAACAAATTGTAAAAAGAAATAAATAAATTATTAAAAATTATATATTTTTATTAGAATTTCAAAATGAATATTATTAAAAACCTGGAAAATGGGTAATCAAATAAGTTATTTATAAATTAAATAAGTAAAGCATTAAGAAAACATACAATTAAATAAACAATGGGGATAATAAAAAAGAGTGAAAGATTAGGTCCTGCGAGTCTGTACTTGTTAAAGTTTTTTAGTAATGATATTGATTTAAATATAATATACAAAATCTCGGAGTTGTTACTCATTTATGTGAAGTGATTTTGTCATATGTCATAGCATCGGCCGGGACGCAAACCCACAACTGTCTGCAACCAACTACTTGCTTGCTAGGCGGATGCGATGACCTCTCGGCTAACAATGCTTGACTATGTGAAGTGATTTTGTTACTACCTAAATATCACACCAACAAATTTTCTTCTAATCTTATACCAAAATAAAAATGAAGTAATCTTATTATCTTAACTCAAGTTGAAAAAAGTAAAGTAATCTTAAAATAGATGAATAATAAAATAATCTTTATGGATGTTATCATAACATCAATAATATAATTTAATAAAATGACTTTTATATCATATTTTCTTGTACTCTCAATGCATAAAGTAAATATGTGTGGATGATCATTTTTTTGTTATTTTACTCTAATATTTATAAGTTTATTTGAAGTCATGTGAAATTTACCAAGGCTATGAACTTCCCTCTCAATAACCTTTTACAATAAAAATGGACCATATCTTACTGCATTTTATATCTTTTTATTTAGTTATTCAGGAGAATTATAGCCAGAGAGCTACTTTAAATCAACCTATATATTTTCTTACTGTAAAATGTTATTGAACTTAGCAGCAGAAGAGCAAATTCACTTATTATTTAAACAAACTTGGAGAATTTCAGGATGACTTTATATTTGTTTAGTATTAAAATATTATTTATTATTACATATAATATGTAATTATTTATTATAGTGTATAAGAAATGAGCGAAATATCTCTATTCTATAAAATTAATATCAGTTCTTTAAAAATCAATTAACATTAAAATTTATAGGCTCATTTAAGTTTGCTATCTGGTTGTTATTGTTCTAGATAACTAATTAAAAAAGTAAGAAATGATCCATTTTCTTACTGTAAAAAGTTATTGAACATGATGGTTAGAGGGCAGTTCAATTATTGTTTAAATAGACCTGGTGAATTTCACAGGACTTTATACTTATTCAATAAATTTAGTTCATAAGTTTTTACAAATGAATTGTTTTTATAATTAATCATTTTATTATAAAATGAAATAACCAGAAAATAATTATTTGTACACTCCATTTCCTATTACTCCTACATGAGATGATGACAATATCTATCGGCTTTATTACACTTTGTAAAATAGCAATTAGTACACTGCATTGAAACATATTTAAAAAATAACTGTATATGTATTATAACATCTACAGAATAATTGTGGCTTCACAATGTGTTATAACATTACCATATAATATTAAATTGTCCAAGCGCTATACTACTGTTACATAATTCTTTATTTACCACCCTGTTTTGATTGCCCCAGCAATATTCTTCAGAACTTTAGTTGAGGTTAGGAGATATAAAGTTCTGAAGAAGATTGCTGGGGCAATTGAAACTGTAAACTATAAGAAAGGATGGTAAATAAAGCATTGTGTAACAGTAGTAAAGTGCTTGGACAATTTAGTATTATATGGTATACATTTGGCAATGCAATAAGAATGAGTAATGTTATAATATTGTTAGGTATATTTTCCATTGCATGTATGTGCAATGTAAAGAAGAGTGTAGATATCTTTATGCTTTATTTGGTTCTTTTATTCTATAGTGAAATCACTATTTATTGCATATAATTATATTAATCTTCACTCATGACCTATTATGTACATGTACATATGTATTACTGTGAACTATTTAAATTACAATTATATAGTTGACATTTACATATAATTGTCTTTTTCAGAATCTAAATGCGACACAAAATACACTGTAGAAGATGTTGTAGAAGCTGCTGGATTTGGGAAATATCAAATTATGCTCCTTTTTATTCTTGGAATTTTTTTTGTAAGATATGCTAAAATATTTTTTGTAATATATGAATGAAAATCTGTTGATTTATTATCTATCTCTATTGTTTTCATGACTTACAATGCTTTTGTGAAACTTTAACTTTGTATGTGGGTGCATATATATTTAAAGCTCAAAAGAAAAAGGTGAAATGAACAGACAAAATTTATGTATATAATTATTTAAAATAAAATCTAGATAAACTTAAATATTGATTGACTAAGCACTATTTCTTAATGTCTTGAACAATACTATAAATTATTTAAATCAAATGTAAAATAGTTTCTATTTAATACAATTATTTTATTTGACTTATTTCTGATTTTGACAAAAATTAAAAATTTTAATTTAATAACAAAACTTTTTCTTTAAAAGAATAATGTTTTTTGTAATAAAATGTAGCTGGAAATAATTTTATTTTTCTTTAAATGATTATACAAATTTTGAAAACTATTTTTGACTTTAGTGAATGTAAATTAAAAAATTAAACAAATGTAATTTAATTATAATTTTGTTTATATTAATCAAAAAGGAAAAAACTTACAGCTAAGCTGTCCGCTTATATAATTTTGTCACTCATGGTATATATTATAAAAAGTGGGCTTAGTTTAACTGATGTAATTATTATAAAAAGTCACCATAAAAAAAGAACAATTATTGCTAATCTCCATACTGGTTGAGTTTAAACTTTTAAAGAAGTATAGTGGGATGGATTTTCTGTGGTGATTCGTAACTCAATATTTGCATAACAGATACCACTTGCTGCTGCTAAAGTTTCACCATTATAAAATTAAAAATGAATTGAGAAACATTAGAATTTATCTTGTGTATTTGTTAAGCAGAATACTAGTAATCTATATAATAATATCAGCCTACTGATAGATTCTAGTACTACACATTAAAATATAATAGGCATATATAGAAGTACACAAGAAAGAAACTTGTTGTTGCATACAAATAAAAAATAAAGACAAAAACTTATGATTATATAGCACACATTATACTGCTACTAAAATTTTTATGTACAGTGAATAAAACATTAACTTTATAGTTAATTAAAATCTATTTCTGTTTTCTGCCAAAAAAAAAAAAGTATTTAACCTATACTGATATATATATTGTTTTTAATTTAAGTAGTTTTTGAATGAACTAAATAAATTTTCATAGCTAATGAAAAATAAAAAGTGTTTCACAAATAACTATCTCCAGGGAATTTAAACTCTAGATACATTTTCTTTGAGTGTTGTTATATCATTCATAAAAAAAATTGTTTTATAATTAGGAAAATATAACAAAATTGCAGATTTTAAAATTAAGATTTAACATATATTATATTTTGTATAATTGGGCTGGGAAAATAATTTGATTTAAAAGTTAAAGAAGACTGGAAATTAATTATTATTGTTATATATGTATATATATTATGGTCAAGATTATTTAGTATTTATATGTTGTTAAAATAGAGTAATAATGGCTTATTGATTTAATGAATATACTATTAAGAAAATTTTTTTTAATATTAGTATAATGTATACCATGCATATATATATATATATATATATAAAATAGTTTTGGGGTTATAGTATCCACCTCTGAAAGATTAATTTTTCCAAAAAAAAGTGTTAGTTTTTAAGTAGTAATAAGATTGAGTTTGAGGTAAAGAATGAGATTGAGCATAGAGTAGTTGATTATTTAAAATATGTGAATTAACAAAATGTTTAATATTTTCAGTTTTACCATCAATTGATTTCAAGTTTATTTAGAACAAGTGGTTTCCACAAGGAGATTGGAATACATTGTTCTTCATCAGCTTTATTTAAATCAGTTGGTCTTTTTAATATTTCAATCATCTTCCTTATGCTTCTTAAATCATACTTTTCCAAGTTAGCAAGTATTTTAGAATTATCAAAATTAGGTTTTAATACGAAATTGCTTTGAAAACTTTGCATGCCAAAATTATATGAGTAAAACACTACTGGTGCTATTAACACCTAACCTGCAAAGCTACTGTTTACTTTATTTCTAAACTTCTCTACTGAGTGCTTTCAAGAGGCATGCTCTCATATTCATAGCTCTGAATGAAGTAATTCTCTGTGATTATATACAAATTATACAAGGTTAAAGGTCAATTGCTCCATTTCTTCGATATGGAGAAGCATGTGTCTTTACGACTGATAGCATTGTAATCCATAGCGATGAAGCAAGCCTCTTTGACTTTTCTTTTCACATTGTGTATCTCTTTGCAGACCAAGTTGATCTCTTTGGTTCACACTGGTGTCCTGACAGTTTATGATGTAGTGCAAAGATGGAATAATGTGATGGATCTAATTATGCCTTGGTGTGTGAATATCTATGTTGTATCAATCTGGTTTCCAGTACTGCCTTAGTTTCTCCATAATATGAAGCTCTACAATTTATGTGAGTGCATACAATATGGTAAAGAGACTAAAGTGTTTGAGCCAGTGTTAGTTTATCTTTCATGTTATTAATTAATCTGTTAGAACTGGGGGGAGATCAAAAACTTAATTGGAACTGTCTATTAAAAATTGCATAAAATTTATTATGTAAACTTGGAATGTATGGTAGTAGCAGCCTGTGTGTATCTACATTAGGTATATTATTGGTTGCTTTATTGTAGAAATGTTTGATCTTCCTGTTGATTAATTCATGTTGACCAATTTCTAAAAAAATGCGAAGTAAAAGCAATTGAATGCATTTCTATATTTCTTAGTTCTGACATTAATTTGTCTATTGGATTTACCTACATAGATTTTTGAGCACTGTAAGCATGGAATTTTATAATCACCTTGCTATTTCAAACATAGGTCTTTAGGTTTATGGAAACATAAAAAAATGTCTTTAATCAGAAGTTAAATACGTCAGCTTTAACTTTACATTTTTTAGAAATTGATCACAAATCTGATTTTGATAATGCTAAAATACTTGGTAATTTGGAAAAGTATAATCTAAGAACTATGAGAGTCAAGTGAAATATTAAAAAGATCAACTGGTGTAAATAAAAATGATGGAGTACAATGTATTCCACCCTTTTGTTGAGACCACTTATTTTATCTCTTTTTTCTAATATAAATAAACATTTTGATAAGTCACATATTCTGAATGCTCAACTACTTTACTCTCAATCTCATTCTTTACCTCACACTCAATCCCATTACTACTTAAAATTTAATCAATTTTCTTTAAAAATTCAACTTTAACAAAAGTTGATGCTATTTCATTGAAATGTTGGGAAGTAATATAAAATAATAAATAGTTTAACCTAAAAACTATTTCATTTACATCATATAACCATGAAAACATTAAATATTTTATATATATATATATATATATATATATATATTTCATGGTTTTAATATGTAAATAGGATTATATATATATATATATAATCCTATTTACATATTAAAACAATATTTATTGGTTTATTAATGATTGAAATAGTCTGTTTTATTAGACATCCATGCAAGAAACATATTTATATGAGTTTATTTAATGCCATTTAGATATATAGCAGCCACTCATAAAAAAGTATGATCATTCCAACTCCAAGGCAAAAAGAAAATAAATTGCTCTAGAAATGAATTTTGGAATGAATATTCAAACCAATTTGTGAACTATAAATACAGTACACATTTGTAATGTGCTAATCCATTTTTCTGTTTATTTGATATTTTGTAATGCTGTCTTTCAAATTCTTTAACAGAAAACTTATTTCTGAAATACTTCAAAACTACATCTAATTGTTAATATTTTTTTATTAATCATTCTTTAGACTAAAGTTTATCCAATAATGAATAATATTTCTGTAGTGTAATTTTCACTATACCATTCTCACACAAGGGAGGGATTGATTTCTATCCACTTTTAAAACCTTTCAGATGGATATATTCATAAACATATGAGCAAAGACAAGTGAAAAAGATGTTTTGGTCATATATTTATGAATACATCCCTCTAAAATGCGTTTCAAGTGAATAGAAACCAATGCCTATAGTATTCCAAAGATGTAATAGTTGTTAAATTAAAACAAAATTAATAAATCGATTTGTTAAATTTAAAAAAAGAAATGAGTTCCTATAAATTTCATTAAAAAGCTTTATTTTAATTTTTTTTTACTTATAATGTATGAAATGATGAAACGCTCTTATAATTGTTGTATTTTGTTTCAATTCAGCATGTTTTCTTTTTGTCAGCAGTTTTTTTTTTTTTTTTTTTGGTATATTGTCATAATGATAAAAATTTTGGACTTTCCTATCACAGAAAATGAAGCAGTGGATTATTTCCAAAGTATGGAATCCTGCCATTCTGGAAAATGTGCATTAATGGCCAGATATGATTGCATACTGCTAACATGAATAAAGTTTAAATAATTTTTTTTCATTTTTCTATTAATAAGTTAATCTCCCCCAAAAAAAAAAAAAAATTGTAAATATTGTAATTAATTTTTCCACAATGATTTCTTTTTTTAAAAAAATAACAATAATAAAAAATAAAATATAATTATTAAATACAATGACATTTTCTATCAGGCATTTTTTTTGTAAACATTGGGAGAAGGAGTGAAATTGTAGATTTATCAAAAATATGGACTGCCATATTGTTTTTTTAAAAAGTCACAAGTAACATTTCTTTATCAGACATATTTCTCAAATCTTAATATAAGGTATTCAATATATCACAGTAGTAAAGTATTTGACTTTATGGGATTCTGATGTCAATTTCAGTGCTGTTTTGAAAATTTGGTAGTTGTTCTGACTATGTCATGTGGCCACTTGATAGCGCTGTTGCTTGCAAAAATAATGAAATGTAATGTTACCAGGCTAATAATTTTTTTGTTTCTGCTCTCCACCAATATTTTTAAAAAGTTTACCATGGTATTTAACAAAATTTACATTTTAAAAATATATAAAACAAAGAGTTTGAAAATGTGTATTATTTTCTGAATGCAAATTAGAATAAATACATGCACTAGTCTGAATGAACCAAGCTGGCAGAGCATAGTGCTGGAATGTGTGGAGGGGGCTCTGATGTTTTTGCTGATCCAAAGGATTGGCCAATACATGCTCTAGTCTGAGTGAACCAATCTCATGATTTCAAAAATAACAGACAATGGTATCCATTGTATTATTCTTGTAGCTGTTCTCCCATAAATATGCCTTTTCATGTGACTTATGTGAAAGGTTTCAACAACATACCCTTTTGCAATTATTTTCACATTCTAGGATGTGTAGGAAAACAGGGTGATGGATTTACAATTATTAGTATGTAATAGTAGGTCAGGTAATGCCTGTTGAATTCCATACGCCCTCACAACTTACGATAATGATCTATGAAGTGTGCACTATTTCCATAGTGAAGCAAAGCTCAGTCAGTAAAATGGCATCTATGCCTGCTAATGGCTAATATAAAAAGAACTATTCTAGAAGTTGTAAGTTGGGCCACATAAATGGCATTTTTCTGTGCTTTTGCAAGCAACAGCACTGTCAAGCAGACACATGACATGGTCAGAACAACTACCGAAAATTTTTAATACTGATATTAATTTTTTACCCTGTTATATTAATTTGCTTTTGTTTGGATATGGACTGTCATTGGGTTTATTATCTATATAAAAACCATAATTGATCCATAGTTAGAAAATATTAAAATAAAGTACAAATGCATGTTGAGATATTCTAAAATCAATTAAAACTAATTAATGAGTTTTTAAATAAACAAGAACTAATTTTAATAAACTAATTGATATGCCAGTTAAAGTTTCTCTCTCTTGTTATAACTATTGTATTTCATAAAGGATAATGGAAACAAACCTTTATATAAGAAATAAAAAAATCAGACATATCTTTTTTTTTGCAATGGGGGATGTAGCTTCAAGATCATCCAGATTTTAAAAACTAAGTCACTAAAGCCAGAAGAGTAAATATGTAAATAAAAAAGTAATATTGTAAATAAATATAAATGCATTGTTTTTTATTGTGGTTCTGCCAATGCTTTAGCTGCATGACAATTTAAATTTAGAGAAAATAGAATTAGTAAAAACACTAATTTTTAAAAAGAATTATTACATGCTAAAATATTTAATTTTAAACAAATTTGATTATATCAATATTTTAATACCATCTTGCTGAATATAACAATGATATATCATTTGAAAGCTCTTCTAAATTTTTTCCTGCAGTGAGAAAGTGCCTAAAACAATTACTTTGTGGAACATATCAAATGTTTGATTTTTTTTTATAATTATTCAATCAAACCTAACATTAAAATATAAAATGCAAATGCATGTTGATAGCTTCTAAAAATTATTCAAATAAACAATATAAATATGAAAATTTTAATAATGGACTGTGAAAGGAGTTACTCAAGAGAAACTTGAATTGTTCTCTGGAGGGCAAGCATGTTGTAATATATGCTTCTTCCACTAGATGCCCCAGCATTAGTCTTCTAATCACTATCAGTGAGTAAAATTATGATGCCACATAGTAAATGTTTTTGCTAAGCATATCTTTCTTATTTATCAATTTTTATAATGATTGAAAAATTGGAAACATGTAAAATATTATTTTCTGTTAGAAAAAAAGCAAGAAAACAATTAAAATCCTTAAAATGGCTTACAAGAAAGATATTCTGAAAAAAAACAACACAAGTTTATAAATGGTGAGTGAAGTCCAATGTCAAGACAATGCTGATCTTTTTATGCAAATGGCATAGTTTACTCAGAATTCATTCACAATGATTAGATGTTTATTTATAAGTCTTGAAACATTTGCATGATGCAGTAAAACAAAAATGTCCCAATTTGTGACAAAGTGAAGAGCAGAAGCTTCACCATAACAACACAAAATCTTAAGTGTGAAGTTTTTTTAATGAAAACAACATGACCCAGCTTATACATCAGTCATATTTACCTTATCTTGCTCAGTGAAGTTTTTTTATTTCCCTGAATAAAAAGTGCCTCAAAAATATTTTGTGAACTTGGAAGTCATGAAGACAAAACTATAAAGGCATTAAATAGAATCACTTTGCAGGAGTTTCAGGATTACATTGAAAAATGAAAAACATGTTCAAACTGGTACATTGCATCGATTGAAGTACATTGAATGAGAGATTTAATTTGTGAGACCTACCATTTTTTTATTACAAAACTCCAGTTTTTTGAGGTACCATTTATACATATATAATAAAAAGATAAATATATAATTTAAATAGTAGTATAAATGTTTTATTACTGAAACAATATAACTTTGTTAATAGAAAATGTAAACGAGTTATGTATGAGATATTCTGAAATAAATTAAAAATAACTAATTAATGACTTTTCAACCAAACAGGAGCTATTTTTAAACTAATTGTCATGCTAGTTAAAGTTGTTCTAATAAATCTATGAGTGATATCCACCTTATAACAAGCTATTATGTAATGAATATAGAAAATGTATTCTCTTTTCTCTTTACAATGGAAAATGGAGCTGTAAGATCATCCTGACACCAGAGGCCAAGCCACAAAGCCAGGAGAGTTAATATATAAATAAAAATGAAAAATGTAAATAATGTAAATAATTATTAATTTTTAGTGTTCTAATGTTGCTGTATCTTTTATTAAATAGAATTTTATAGAATTTAAATTGTATTTCATTGGATTATGATTCTAGAATTTAATTTATATAAAGGTACTTCTTAGACATGTGGCTGCTCAGCACCCAAAGCATACATATGTGTGTACAAATGCTGGCATACTATGTTTAATGGGAAAAAAAATTGCAGGAAATATATATATATATATATATATATATATATATATATATATATATATATATATATATATATATATATATATATATATATATATATATATATATATATATATAATGGATTAAACTTCTACTATTATTTTATGTAATATAAAAGATATAGCAGAATTATTTTAGCAACCTAATATAATTTTAATGTGTAGTATTAGCTTCATAGTCACAGTTATCAATATTATAAAATACACTGTTCAATTAAATTTTAAAAAACACACTGTTTACTTATCTGGATATTATTGGCTTTTGATTCATGGTGTATTCATTTAACCCAGTTTTCTTTGATTTTTCTTTTTCTATTACTTTTGCTTTCACAAACCACTTCAGCTTATCTCCACAAATTATTCAATAATTTGGTAAACATGAAAAAAGATAAACATGGCTTCGATTCAGATATTGTTCAAGTGTTTGCTAAGAAATAAAATGATTTAAAAACCAAGAAAAATAAGCCTTCTTTATTGCACAAAATAAACATAAGGTCTATCATAAACTAACAGCATTCAAAAAAGAGTCAATGATTTTTTGAGATGGTATTTAAATGTGAATTGTTATAATACAGATAGTCATGAGTGTGAAGCTAATATGCTAAAAGGTTATTTTAAAATGTATCATAATTGGGAGATATTTATTAAATTATGAGATTAATAATCTTGATACAAAAAAAAGCTGAAAATAAATAAAAGCATTTTTACCTGTCACACCCATAAAATTTGCATTTCATTTGTCCAAAGTTTATCAAAATTATTCAGAAAGAAAGATCTGTATATTTTGAATCCAGAACATTGTAATGCACTATGCACAAAGACTCAGTTGATATATCTACAAGATTTAATTGACTATAAGCTATTTCTTTTCTGTGCTTTTGGTATGAAACTCAATTTAAGAATTAAGTGTTTTGACTTAAAGATTTCAAATGAGTGTAATTTACCTTGTATCAACTCAAGATTATTGAACTTTATAAAGATAATTCAGCAGTTATTATGCTTATATTTTAATTAATTGACAACACTCTTTATTTGCTGCTCATGATTACTTCTTATTATAGTTATTGTAATTTTTTTTACAGTTTGCTGATGCATGTGAAATGTTACTCCTTTCAGTTCTTTCACCAGCTTTGGCTTGCACATGGAATTTAAACAAAACAAGTCTTGCCCTCATAACAACAGTAAGAATTTATAATTTTATAGAATTGCATGCATTCAAATTTTTTCTCCTTTTTTTATATAATCAATTATCAGATGATTAAAGATTAAAATAACAGTAAACTGATTTATTAATACTAAACAATGATCATTTCAAATTATAGCATAAAATTTCATAAATTGAAATTCCATCAGTCATTTGTATTTAATAATAAAGTTTATATTTTATTACTGAAGATGACTGATTTATATTATTTTAATTTATAGAAAACATGCTATAGTTTGATCATTACAGAATGATGATGATATTATTATTATTATTATTATTATTATTATTATTATTATTATTATTATTATTATTATTATTATTATTATTATTATTATTATTATTATTATTATTATTATTATTATTATTATTATTATTATTATTATTATTATTATTATTATTATTATTATTATTATTATTATTATTATTATTATTATTATTATTATTATTATTATTATTATTATTATTATTATTATTAAAAACTCACTACATATTTTTTATCAAAAAATTTTATAATATAGAAGTAATACTTTAATTTCCATACTCTTGACCTTAGGTTTGAATCCAGTCTAAATGGAATTTCAAATTTTATTTCAATTTCCAGCTACTTTAACCTTTATTTTTTTAAGATGGCTGATTCAGAGCAAATCCAAATAGCTATAAAAAAAATTAGTAAATAAGCATTTAGCTACTTTTTTCTAAAATAATAAGCAAGAATAAGAAAACATTATAACTCTCATGATCTATCCTTTGGCAAAACTGATGAATAATACTTTCTCCTACACTTAAAAAGTGTCAAAAAATTTTTTGACCAACAATGATGTAGTTAAAGATATCTTATAATGTTGATATATATATATATATAGGCAGATAGGCATTTAGACATACTGATACACAGACAGACAGACAGACAGATAGATAGATAGATAGATAGATAGATAGATAGATAGATAGATAGATAGATAGATAGATAGATAGATAGATAGATAGATAGATAGATAGATAGATAGATAGATAGATAGATAGATAGATAGATAGATAGATAGATAGATAGATAGATAGATAGATAGACAGACAGATAGATAGATAGATAGATAGATAGATAGATAGATAGATAGATAGATAGATAGATAGATAGATAGATAGAGGGATGGATGGATAGATGGATGTAAATTGCTTATTTCAGAACAAGGATCTTTTCAATAATCTTTAATAAAAGATTACTAAAGGTGAAGACCATTTTTACTAGATTTTTTAACTACATCATGAAAGTTTAAACATCTCTTTCCAAACAATAGAGCCACCTAGTTAATGCAGCCTATAAAAATGAATAGATGACAGAAGATTTGTACATTTAAATCTCTATCTAATGTCTATTCATTCAATATCCCCAAACTATTTTCTAGCATATTAATGAGAGGTACTAAATAAAAATTTAAATGTACAAACCTTCTGGCATATCTATTGATTACTATAGCCTGCACGAAGTGGCTCTGTTGTATGAAGAGAATTGCTACTATTTTAATAGATTTTGCAAGGAAAATAAATCATGATCATGTGATGTTTTATTAGTTTAAAAGTGTAAGCAATTAGTACTTTATTTGTTTTGTCTACTAGATAAGAATAGCTAAATGTCTACTTATCAACCAACTTTGGATTGTTAGCTGTGTTTGATAATCAAAAAAAAAAAAACTTTTAGTCTATTGAAATTTTTTTTTAAATTTACAAGACCAATTTACATTCTAGCTAAAACTATGGCAGACATATGCACTATTATCAGACCGTGTGCATCTATATGTATACTAGTGAGTAAATGTATCATCCGATTTATTTTGATAGTAGATTAAAAAGATTATGTACATATATTTTTTGCAATCACACATCATTGTAATTTAAATTAGATTTTGTTGTTCCTTTAAAAAAGATTTTTCATCTTTTAAATGAAAAATTGTCTTATTTTTATGTTATCAATCGATCTAATTTTTTAGAGTAATGTCATTAATTCTAGTTGATAGAATTCCAAATTTTTTTTTTTAGTTTTTTAATCTCAATGCCATTATTATAATTAGATACAGATTAAAATTATTTGAAATTTTCAGGTTTTTTTTAATAAACCTATTCTTCTTTTTTTTTTAATGTGTCAAAGCGTCGGCCGGGAAGCGAACCCCGAGACAACTGCTTGTAAGGCGGCTGTGCTAACCACTCGGCCACCAACGCTTAATGCGGCAAAGCAAGTCAAATCGTTATTCTTCCTCTTTTGTTTTTTTTCTTTCATTTTATTTGCTTTAAATTATACAAATTCATTAAAAATACAATTATTCCATTTTATATTTTTATCCATTATTGTTTTTAGGAAAGTCACATATCATGGTGATCTATACTCATATTATTTATTTAAAAAACGGATTTATCTTGAAGATATTCTATACAGTGAGAATTTCTTAAGAAATTCAAATTTTTAGATATATAGCCATAAGTAATCCAGAAATCTATTAATATTAGTAACCAAATGTTCATTTACATATTTTAACTGGAGAGCAATAATCCAGAATAACTAGATTGGTCTAATAATTGTTAATGCACTAATTATAAAAATAAACACCATTGTAATGTACTACAGACTTTACTGACAGTAAAAAAGGTATGGTATCAATATTTTTAAAATGTCCAATACTCTTTCAATCTTTAGCAATGTTTACATTTAATAAATCTCTAAAAAAAATTCAATTCTTCTTTGTATTTTCCACATTGCTTTTTATTGAATTTAATTATTTGATAGTTTCAACTAATTAAAAACCTTCTTCAGAGTTGATGTTTTATTTCCTTTATATTTATGCAAATAAAGAGAAAACAATAAATAATGTTAAACTTGCTATAATAAAAAAATGTAATTTATTACATATTTTATAAAAACGAAGTCTGAAAATCAAAATAATATTAACATTGCTGTTTATCTTTTCCAAATCCTTAAAAAAATTTTTTTTAAATACTAAAATTTTTTATATGAACTATATTTGATCCTGAATTGTTTCATATGATTTTGATATTATTGTAAATTTTATTAATATGTTCAAGATATTTAAAGCATATATGGGTATGTATAAAAGTGAATATGTGTAAGGAGAAAGGCATTCAAGCATTTTACGATAAAAAAGCTTAAATACTAACTTATTGCATTTTTTAATTGCATTTTATGTCTTTTTCATATGCAATACATGATAGTGAGATCTTTTGTCTGTATTTTATAATTGTTATTCATTTGTAATGGTATTTATGTAAATATCATTGTAATTCTTAAAATGATTAATTTCCTTTTAAATCTACATTACTTTATTGCTATATCTCATTGTTGATATATGCATATGATAAATATTAGGAGAGTGAAGTTGACATATATTAATTAAATATCATGCAATATGGAAGAATTTGTAAAGTATGAAATGTAACTTTAAAATCATTCACTATTATTGTTACCACTGCTATTATTTCTACTATTAAAATAGAGCTATTATTGATATTATTATCAAAATTGGAAAGGAATAGATTAGTAACATTTAAAAAGAGCACCAAAGCAGGTACTGAAAAAAGCTTTTTTATGTATTAAATTATTATTTGATTATAGAGCTGTTGAATTCCATTATTGGACACTGTATGTTTTATGTCAGGTGATTCGTTAACTTTAAATAGATTAGTAACATTTGAAAAGGGCATCAAAACAGGTGCTGAAAAAAACTTTTTATGTATAAAATTATTTGATTATATAGCTGTTGTAAAAAATTATTTTTTTGATATTATTACAAATGCTATTACTCTAAAATCAAAATAATATTATATGCAAATTTATTTTTCTAAATCATCACAGTATATTTTCTTTAATTAATTATTAATAATAAATATGTCATTTTTCAAAATTTTTATTAACTATTTTAAAAGTCATAAAAAAATCAATTATATCTTTGTAACCTAAATAAAATCTATACATTTAAAGAATAATAATTTAATGAACTTTTATGCTTATCTGACATTTTATTGGGTTATATATATTCTAGGGTATTGATTTCAAACCCTACATAACCAATTCCCAAAGACCTCAGAAGGAAAGTGGAAGAAAAATTTTTTTCCCATTCAACTAATTTTGTTAGTGAAAGCGGGCAATATCTATATCATTGAATAGTTTGATAGTTGTATTTAAGAAATAAAAGTATTACGCATATATAAATAATTGTCTGTATATATAAATTTCATACAGTTTGATTCAATTGACCACATTTTTTTTTACTTTCCTCTGGAATTATATCTAGGAACATTTAATTCTTGAATTTTACTTCTCTCCCACTGCATTAACCATATAGAATATTGTTTGTGATAATTTTTGCCGGATCATTAATTTAAACAGTTACATTGTATTTTAAATACAAGGTTGAGAATTTTAAGCCTCTTAAATCATTTGAAATTATTTGTGTTTTATATACTTTTTTTTTGTGTCCACTTCTTGATATACGATTTTCAAACTTCATATGCAAAACTAATTTTTTTACTGTCTAATTTTACTCTTCTTTTTAATTTTACAAACAAAGAATTACTTCAATATTTAGAAAAATTAATTTGTCTTATTAAAGCTTACCATCGGTAATTACCTTGCAGTCATTATATTTAAATATGTAAAAATAAGTGACGAATGTAAAGAAATCTATTTTAATGATATATAAAAGGAAATAACATTATTTGGAAAGCTAAACATAATGTATGTTGTCAGAAGATGTATTAATTAAAGCTTATAAATTAGAGCAGTTGTATTGTGTAAAATAGTTTTAATGTAATTACAAAAAAAATCTGTGTTCATTATAGATTGTAGTTATTGGAATAACAATTTTGTGTTTTATTTGTCTTTTTTCGTTTCCACTCATTGATATACGATTTTCAAACTCCATACGCAAAACTAATTTTTTTACTGTCCGATTTTACTCTTCTTTTTAATCTTACAAACAAAGAATTACTTCAATTTTTAGAAAAATTAATTTGTCTTATTAAGGCTTAACATTGGTAATCACGTTGCAGTCATTATATTTAAATATGTAGAAATAAGTGATCCTCTTCGCTAACAAAACAGCCATATTAAATATTTAAAAAATTATGTTAAGCCACAAATTTTATCATAACTTAAGTTTGTATTATTCAGAAATGACATAATATATATTGTTTGAAATATAAAACACTAAAAAATGTAATTAAGCTGAAAATATATAGTCATTGATATTCAAAGTAATAAAAAAAGAATAAAATTTAATATTTCTAATAATTATTTTCATATTATTTCATAAATTCAAAATTATCATGTATCAATGTTAGAACTATAATTCTGTTAGTAAGTTAGTTGGATTCATCATTAAAGTTCTAAAAAATTGGTATATAATAACACTTACCTAATCTATTCCATCACTTGAACACTTCATAGAATAAAGACATTAGTACCTGTTATTTTTCCTAATAGCCCTTCAAAATGTTTTTCTATACAGGGGTTTGCAATGAATATGTCACCCAAAATAACATCCTTTATAACAAGTAGTTAATATTGATCAATAATTAGTATAATTTGAATATTATAATAAAGAACTTCAATAAAGTTTGTAATTTATTAAAAATTACTACTAAAATATTCACTATATACAAAATAAAATAAAAAAGTAGATGAAATACTTAATTCACTATACAGTTAAGCTTGAGATACATAAGTTAGTAGTTTAAAGTCAGTGCAATGTAGTATTATTTATTCTATCTTTATAGATTTTGAAGGCTCATATTGCTTCATGCTACTATGACCATAAATTTAGTAATAGCTTCATCAACTGCCACCTCTCTTTGCATTTGATGTTTAGTTTTGAAATTTACATTGCAGTAGTCTATAATCAGCATAAGTTTTTATATACTGTCAAAATCTTTAATTTTAGTATTTGCATATTTTTATTATTATTAAAATGTAGAAAAGACATTATGGAAAAAAATCTAAATTGGGTCATAATATTTGCAAAATATGTTTATCTTTGACATATCAAAAGTTCAGATATCAGGTAATTCATATCTTGGACATCTCAACCCAAGCTTCATGATATAAATTTACACAATTGTGAGCTATTTTTTCGATCAGGGTATATGTTATATGGTGCATATACTAACCTGTGTACTGTGCTATTACTAACAGTTGAATGTATTTGGAATATTTAAATAAAATTAAACTTTTCTAAAGACATTCTATACACATATTAGATGATGGAAATAGTCCAATATAAAAATACAGCTAGAACACCATCATCACAAACCTTCAGAAAAACACTAAGTGTATATATTAGTTTCAATAATAATTTTTTTGTATATTTTTTTATCAAATATAAATTCAAACAATAATTTAAAAATATACTCAAATAATATTTAAAATATATATATAATTAATACTTACCATATTTTCCCAATAATATTCATTCAACTAAGCAGATCAGTTAAATCTTTCATTTTTTCTGATGTAAGTTTCAGGGCAAATCCAATTGCATTAAAAATGAAAAAACTTAGAAAAAGTCTAAGAAATTCAATTTACTTGATTACAGAAATTATCATAATTTTTTAAATTTTATAGTAGAAAAATGAAACTTACCTTTTCTGAAACTAAAAAGAAAGATAAAAATTAAAATGTAAAAAGTGCATATCTAGTCTGCATAGATTTTTGGTAATTTTAAACTGAAACTGGAGTTTATAATTTGAAAACTTATGGCCGCATTATGCGATGTAATAATGGAATGATTATAAAACATTTGAAATTATTGGTGTTTTATTTACTTTTTTTTGTTTCCACTCCTTGATATATGATTTTCAAACTCCATATGCAAAATTAATTTTTTTTACTATCTGATTTTACTCTTCTTTTTAATCTTACAAAGAATTACTTCAACTTTTAGAAAAATTAATTTGTCTTATTAAGGCTTAATATCGGTAATTGACTAGCAGTCATTACATATAAATATGTAGAAATAAGTGATGAGTTTAAAGAAATCTATTTTAATTATGTATACATGAAAATAATATTATTTTAAAAGCTAAACGTAATGTTGCAGGGGATGTGTTAATTAAAACTTATAAATTAAAGTAGTTGTATTATGTAAAATAGTTTTAATGTAATTATAACAAAAATCTGTTTTTATTATAGATTGTATTTATTGGAATGACAATTTTTGCTAGCCTATGGGGCAAATGTGCAGATTTATATGGAAGAAAAAATGTAAGTATAAAAAACTAAGGGTAATGTATGTGCGTGTGGATTCTGTGCGAGAATAATAAAACGAAACTGTAAACACTTTGTACTTTTATAGAAATGCAGTGACTAGAATTACAATTACCACCACAATGTATGTATTAAACATAAACACCTTTTCCACACGGCAGAGTTGTTTATGTTTAAAACATAAATGAAAATCTTTTTCAATTTTAGTGCTACAATTTCATAGCTGGTGCTTTCATAATATTGACTTTATTTAATCACATAATATTAATTGGTATTATTAAGGGTAAAAAAAGCAAAGATAAAAAATCACTCAAATTTTTATTATTAACACAACTGCAAGTCTAGTTGAGTACTGTATGTTTTTTATTTTTCTCCATGAAAAATTGTTCAAAGATGTCATTTAAAGGCTGCTTTAATTTTGTCTCTCTCTCTCTTTGCCTCTCTCTCTCTCTCTCTTTATATATATATATATATATATATATATATATATATATATATATATATATATATATATATATATATATATATATATATATATATATATATATATATAACAATAAAAAGATTATATCCATGTAAAGAGAGATAATTTATATATTTTAAAGTTGCCAGGTCATTATCAGTTAACACTAACTGACAATTATGCTGAGGTTAACCAAATTTTTCCCATTAATCTATAATAGCACTGTTGTTGAGGTTTTTTATTGAAGTAAATTGAGATCCTCTTTTAATTTAAACCCAAGTTATTAAGCAAAATTAAATCCAAAAAACTATTTTTATAGGAATGAGAATGTGAATAAATAGCATCTTATCAACAAAAAAGTTATAGATTAATGGAGAAAAATTTGTTTAACCTCAAGATAATTGTCAATTAGTAGTAATTGATATTTTCCTTGCAACAATTAAAAGGCAAAAATCATTTTATTTTTAGTCTTCATTATAATAACAATCCATGAAAATATTATCATTCAATATATATATATATATATATATATTAATAATTTAATGAAATTTTGGGGAAATTTTTTAGATACATTTGTATTATAATGTACCTAAAGAAATATTAATCTAAAACTGATATATCTCTCTTATATAAAGCTAGGGCATAAACTAAAAGTGTTCAACTTTGGGTTTAAAGATGGTTCAAACAAATATTATTATATAGTAAGATTTTGGTTTGTAATGCCATTATTAGTTTTATTGGTACTTTGAGTTGCATCATTGTTATGATATATCTGAAATACAGACAGAAAATCCCATAAATGATTAATATATATACTGGTATAAAATGGGAACAATGAAAAGAACACCATTATGTAGTCATCATGGAATAAAAATTGAATAAAACATAAAAGAAAAATCTCTTGTATGCTTTATGATTTTAAAATTATGGTAGTGTGGAATGCCAGAGCAGTAGAGATTCTCCAAAATCAAATATTTAAAATTTGTAATGATAAAAAAAAATATTGAAGTAAAACAAATAAAAGACTCTATTTATATGTCTTGGCTTCAATTTCCCAAATTTACACTAATACAATTGAATTTAAAATAAAAAATATTAGTTCTTATTGATGTCCTGTGAAATATAAAATAAGATTCAAAATAATATTAACTAAATAACGTAAAATGTATAATGAATATAAGTATAAGTGAAAATTAGTAATGCTGTATCAGTTAACAAATTAATCTAATAAAATAGGTAAATAAGGGTTTAGCAGATTTTTTTATAAATTTACAATTGATTTTTATTTAAATGATCCTTAAGCTGCTATATGTTAAATATATGTTGTATTTTATAAATGTAAAATATTAAATTCAACAATTAATCAAATTTTAGTTATAAAATTCACCAATAGCTTTGATACCAGTGAACATTCATAAAATATTAGATTAATCATCAAATATCAGTAAAATAATAATGTTTATATTACTCCCTAGTTGGATCTTGTTTATCTATGTTTATTTTTAAAATATAGATTATGATTTTTATACTTTGTGGTTATTAAGATAAATAAATTCAAAATTCCAATTTAATAATACTAATGATAGTTTATTTAAAATAGATAATAATAAAAACAAATAAAATTAAGGATATATTATAGGAACTAAAATTTAACATGCTATATTGCATTGTGTATGTTTATACTAATTTATTATGCTGAACAAAACACTCCAAAATCAAAGGGAAATGTTCATTCTATAAATTAATTTCTGACAAACAAGTATGAAATTATAAAATAAATCAGAACTTGTTATAGTCTATCCACCATAAAGATATTGAGTAAACCTAAACAAGTTATCAGACAAATTATTATTTATAAACTTTAGAAGACTATTGCAATTTTCCTTGGATGAAATATATATCTAAACATTCTCTCACAAAACATATGTTAAAATGATCTTTTCAATATAAATGTAATGGTAAACCTTAAATAAAATCAAACAACATGTAAATAATGATGTATGCTTATTATCTATAGGTTACATTGCTCTTTAAATTTCTTTCATCAAGTTCAAAATATAATCCATCAAGAATCCAATAATTAAAATGCAATGTTCAAATAGGAAATAGCATAATGTTTGAAATTTTTTCCAATTGAACTGACAATTAGTAATTTCCAATAAAGTATTAGATATTAGAACATATTAATCATTTTAAATAATTGTTATTACATCATAAATTAGTCTGTGTATTCTTGTGGTTTTAATTTTATTAAGCTATATATATATATATATATATATATATATATATATATATATATATATATATATATATATATATATATATATATATATATATATATATATATATATATATATATATATATATATATATATATATATATATATATAAAGAGAGAGAGAGAGAGAGATGCATAACTGTAAACAGGTATTAATTTCTGTGATCAGTTTATCTAACATTTTAGCTATTATAATTTTCATTTCAAAGTAATTATTTTATTCATTTAGGTATTATCAATAATGCATAGGCACTGTATGATGTGAACTTGTGTTTAAATTTGTAGTAAATACTCTACATTTTATACTTTTCAATCATTCCATTATATGGCATTATAACACAATGCATTAGATCAAAATTTTTAGCATTCTTTCAATAAAATAATCTTTCCATTTTAGCAAGTTGTTATTATTTAAATTCTTAGTAAATCATCAATTTTATTCTTTAGCCATTATATACATTTTCATAAAGCACATATATTCAGATTGAATTTAAGTAAACATTGTGTTGAACTTTTCTGTCTATCTACCCATAATGTTATCAACAATATACATTTCTAAATATATATGCATATCACTTCTTTTTTAAAAAAAATATTTAATGCATAATGTATTATTCTGAAAATCACTGTTACATACACATTCTTTGTAGAAAACAAGTAAAAGAAGACTCTTGACTTGAAGCCATGGGTTTATTTATACACTTTGTTTGTTGATGTAGCTTTATGATGTAATCAGCTCAAACATTGAGTAATTACTAGTTATCAAAACACAGATCAGTATTTCTGACATTTTTTTTTAGAATTTTAATTTTTAAAACAAAAAAGAAATACATCATTCTTCAATTTTAAAATCTTATACAGTAATCTTATATGCATAATAACCATACATGTATACATATATTCACACACACACACACACAGGTATAGTGAAAATACAATCAGTATTCAGCTATTTATATTGCTGTTAGATATAGGACAAGCAAAGTTATTTTGACTAAAAAAATATGTCTTTAAACTTAAATATTTTAATTTGAACCAGTGACTGTTAAAACGGGATAATGAACTTCATTGTGTATTTTTCTGTCTTAAAGCATAACAGAAAAAATAGATTGCAAACTTTTTTAAAAAATTAAATAAAAATAAAAACAAGTCACAAATTGTTATGTCCATTGATGTATTTTATAATAACTTAAACTTAGATATAATAAAGTAAAATTAGACAAGATATAATTCTGACTCTTATTAAAAGAAAATGCATGTCCTGCAATGGATTCATAATGGTTGTTGTTTTTGATGATGGTATATTAAATTAGAATTTTTTATAAATTTATTATGATATAAATAAATTAAATTTTGGGGTGATTTCCATGTATTAAGGCAAAATCATTATAGGTGGATGATGATCATACATTCATTTTTTATTACACATAAAGTCAAAAAAAATTGTGTGTATGTGGGTGCATAAATGTATACAAATATATATCACATATTTTAGTGATGTAGTTGATTTTTTTATTTATTAATTAATTTATTTATAATTAAAATTCAAAAAATAGTATATTTAATTAATTTTAAATTTGGAAAATATGTAAGCAAACAATGGGGAATTGATTGACATTTTTATAAAAATATGTTTGTATTTAAAAAAAACAATGCTTAGTCAAAAATTATCAGACAATAAAAAGACAAGTTAAGTACTTAATCATTAATGAATATAGTAGAAGGTTTTGCTCAATCAAAAGAGTACGGATATATTAATTAAAATTTAGAATCCACAGAACATATCACATTGGATAACAAGTCAGAATAAGAGAGCAGAAATTATTGACAAAATGACTGCAGCATTGATAAACCTCCAAGTACTTGCCAATCAACTCTGCCAAAGAAATGACCAACTCTTCTGTGAAACTATAGACCAGTATATTCTTCTAAAGAACTACCCACTGAATTGATTACATGGCTACTTTTTCTGAAATCTATCTTTTACAAAGTACAAGAAAGTTTGTTTAATTTTAATTCTATGATCCATTTATATTTAAAGTAATTCATTGTAAAACTTTTTATCTAATTGATTTTTTCATCTATTTACTTATTATAATTTAGAGGTTTTGATTAATGATATATACACACTTGTATGTATAGGTATGGTGAATTTTAATAATGTAAAAACTAAGAATAGTTTATAATATAATTCTAATATTAACCTCTTTTTTGCTGATTATTTTATTACCTGAGTGAGCTAAAAGTCTAAACTTTTAATTGGTCAATTCACAAACTCAAGTGTCAAAATATATTCATCTTTTAATATTATATTCACTTTAGTTTCATTTGTAAAAAGTATATTAATAATTTGTCAGGTTATGAAAGTGAACGAAAGTTTTTTCAAAAATAAATTTTTATTTATAATTATAAAAATATTCGATAGTGGCAAATCTAAAATGAATGTTATTCACCAATCAAAAAGTTTTGCTGACGTAAGTGATTTCTTTCCCAATTTTACGTTGCGGATAAGTAAATAATTTTTGCTAAAGTCTTAACTATTTTTCTAAAATAATTTTATTTTTAGCATATTTTATCAAAATAATTTATAATTTGTCAAAAAATTCTTTTAAAATGGTCTAAAACATTTGTTTATCATTTTCGAAATGAAAGAAAAGAAATCATAAGTCTTTAGTTATTGACAACCATTTTCTTTGTTATCCAAATTTAACAGCCAATCAGATTCAAGAAAAGACCACCTTCTTTTGTTAGACCTTTAACATTAGTTTTATTGATTTTTTTACTTGTAAAATAATTCAAGAGAGGGCAGCATCTTACGGAACATTTTTTAACCTTTAAAAAAAACGCAAAATCTTAATGGTAGTGTTAAAAATGCCCGATTTAGAGTGACTGGAAGCCATCACATTTTTAGCTGTAACTAGCAAAAAGCAGGTTAAGGTACTAAAATAAATATATTGAGGATGGTGTTAGGCAAAAGAAATTACTGAGAGAGATTAAATATAATTTGCTGTTATATGAGGGAAAACCTCGAAAGTACTAGGCCTAGATTAATTTAATTTAATTGTTTTTGTTATTACTGACAGCTTCTTCTTCAGCATGTTAAAGCACTTATATATACTACTACTATTAATAAAAAAATTTAGCATTGTATATAATTGATTGATTAATAATTCTAAGAATATAATTCCTAAAGCAAAGAAATAATATAATTTATCAAATTTCATGTGGATGTCAAAAATTATATATCTGTGAATTGAGGTGTTCTGTGGAAAAAAGATTGAAGGAGCATCAATTATTATATAATCAAATTAAAAATAATGTAAATAGTCAATTTGGTACAGCTTCAGTATTCTTTGACCATGAAAAAACTTGTAATTATGGATTTACATTTAATAGTAATGAAATAAAAATAATAATGAAAGAAAGGAATCATAAAAAGAGGAAAATTAAAGAGGCAATTTTGATCCATAAATAGAAGAATGATGTTATTAATAGGCAAGTTGCAAATATGGCCATACACAGCTTATGGAAATATACATAACATTAAATTTTAAAAAAATTTGAAACTAAAGCTGATGAGGATTACTACGTAATCGAAAACGCTTCAAAAAAATTTAAACTACAATATTGTTTATACCATTAAGTATTTGTTTATATATATATAACAATAAAAAATCAATATAACAGTAATTAACTATTATATATAGTCTTTCGATCCACAGAAGTACTTTTGATTAATTCATTAACCCTCCTCAACTGCTTTTAAATTCAAAAAACATAATGGAAGCAAACATCATCAAGTCAAGTCCCATGAATCTTGAATTTTAATGCTAGCAGCTTAGCTATTAATTATATTTTATTTCTATTTATATATATCTAACCAGACAAATCTTACAAATTTGTAATACATCCTCAAAGCTCGGTATAAACTTGAACGATTTTTCAGGATAAATTTTTTTAGAATTCCTGATTTATCAGATGACTATAAATTTTGACTGCCTGAATATCAACACAAAAATAAGGAGCCATTTATTCTGTTTATAAGTATTACTTACAACAAATATGATTTTGAAGCTTGGATGTTTTAGCTATTGGTCATATGCATATATACTATATAAAAAATGTATATTACCAATTGCTAAAACATTTAAATTCCAAAATCAAATTGGTTGTAAGAAAAACATATCATCAGAAAGTCTGATTATCATTTAGGTGTTTGAAATGTTTAAATGTTTCATTGTTTAGGTATTTCAAGTTTCTATAACACTTGAAGAACAAGAGTTTTTTGACCTGGAAAGTTTTACACACTTCAAGATATTGAATAAACTTTAAGAAGTATGTCACAAATCTAAAAGATTTGATTGGTTGTAAATATTTATTAGGCATACAAATCAATATATATATATATATATATATATGCCCATAGTCATATATATATGCGCCCATATTCATATATATATATATATATAATATGTATAATATACGTTTTCAGATTCTTATCCTAGTTGGTAGTATCACCTGTTACTTTGGAATATTAACAAGTTTTAGCCCCAGTTACATGTGGATATTAATTTTTCGCTTTTTAGTGGGAGGAGGAATCGCTGGTGGATCTCAATCGTAAGCCCACTTTTCTAAAATAATATGTGCATCTAAATATTTATAACAACCTTTATTTTAATTCAAATGCTAAATAATTTTAATCATAGAATAAATGTAGACTATAACTTATTTTCAACAGATGTAATTGACTATTAAAATATTTATATCATATAAACAAAAAATTAAAATCGTGCTTGCATTTGTCACAATTAATAAAACATATCTAGCAAGATTAAATACTTCAAAACTTTTTGGTCCTGTTTGGAAAAAATTTTGATATTCGAAACCATGTTTGTTTTGTTGTCTTTTTACTTAGAATATTATTATTAAATAAATAATTCATCAAACAGGTTGTCCATTACCAATCAGAGAATTAAAAATACAGATATTCTAATCAATGCATCCTCTACAATAAAAACTTAACCAAAAGTTATGTATTGAATGTAAATTTGCGACAACAAAAAACTATTTTACAAATAAGATCAAAGTAAAACAGCATATATAAAATTTAATACAGAAAAACTAAAATAACCCATGGAGTACAAAACCGATCTTTTTAATTTTAATTCGGTAATAAATCAAAAGTACTCATAAGAATTAATACAAAAAATGGCTGAATTATTACAAGAATCTGGTATTAATTAAAAAATAAAACTAATAACAAATTAAAATAACTGCTTCAGAATCAAGGACTAGCTTACAAGAAAATGCTTCAATATTGTGATAGATTGGAGGGACTTGTCTTTCAAAGAAGGCCTGATACAGATAGTCCTATAATTTAGTCTCTAATGTAAATTGAATCAAAGTGAATATACTTTTCAGATTTATAAAGATAAATATTGATGGGATTTTAAGTTAATGATTACTTTAAATAGTTCAAAATTTTTTACAAATATCCTATGAACAAAAAATTATCAGTAAAATAAATAAAACAAATTTACTAGTAAAATAACATTATTGATATATGGTGCAATATTACAAAGAATAATAATGTCACTAACAAAATCAATTGTATTGTCAATTTTAAATAGGAGTGGAAATTTCATCATTTAAAATTTTTAAATTGTCAACCTAAATACAAAATAAACATTACACAAATAGAAGGTATCACAATATCTTATATTATCAAAAATATGACAATATAAAAAAATTTTAAACTCAGATCTTTGATTTTTTTTAGAAACTAATTAATTCCAATTGGTATTTCCAAGAGTAGTATAGTTATGTCATCTCAGACACATATTTGGCATCTATTTTTATAGCGGCTGTGTCAAAGAAAGTATTAGATGTACGAGTAGCATTTGTATCAGTTTGATTTCAGCATAAGTAGAATATGTTACTAAATAAAAATTTATCAAATATTCTGAAAGAAAAATTTATACAAGATACGAAATTAGACTTATCCTAGTTATAATTACGAATAGCTTAAGATTATTTTAATTAAGTAGTAATTTGGCATTTGACATTATAGTGAAAATATTATAGATTTAGCAAATCATTATAAAGTTGAGTAGTTTTATAAAACAAAGTATGATTTTTAACTTTATTTATTTCACAAAATATAAACCTGTGCTGAATCAAAAATTTACATTTACCCAGCTCCACGAGATTTGAATATATGCTAGATAGTTTGAACAATATTTAATATAGACTTTCACTTAAAATTTTTAGTATAATTTCGACTTTGTTAAAATGAAGTGTAATTATGGTGAAGTAATTTTTGAAATTGTTTCCAATTTTTGAAATAAATGTACCATAAAGCACCCTATTCTTGTTAAAAATTTTCACTGTAATTTTTTTTGTTGCTGGTTAACATTAAGATTGGGACTTTTGTCCTTAAGATACTGCAATAAAAATATTTATCCTAGTTGAGATAATATATTTATCCTAATTAATTACTAATTATAAATTTATTAAACGCACATTGATTATGTAAGTAATATTTACTGAGGCTATAGCCTCAATAATATGCGTATAAAATGCGATAGTAGGGACCTCTACAGGTTTTAACCACAAGCTTAAGCTATAGCCTCGATAATATGCGTATAAAATGCAATAGTAGGGACCTCTACAGGTTTTTACCACAAGCTTACGCTATGGAAGAAAAGACCTCTTTTCTTCCATAGCGTAAGCTTGTGGTTAAAACCTGTAGAGGTCCCTACTATCGCATTTTATACGCATATTATCGAGGCTATAGCCTCAGTAAATATTACCTAATTAATTAGCTAAAGTTAAATTCTAGAGCTATCATCATGTGATTTAAGGAGAAAATTTATAATAATTATTTTTTTGTATATGAGAAAGAATAAAAATTATTACAAATGAAAGTCCAATATAATTTTAAAAGAAATATGATCAGTTAGTACATACAAATTACTAATGGTAAATAGAAACCAAAAGAAATGTTTAAAAAAATCAATAAAAGGAAGAGTAGAGAGAAAATAAGATAATTCTTCTAAATTAAAGAAATCATGCATAATGGTATAGAAACATTCAAGAAAGCAGATAATGTTTTTCATCAAGATAATATGTTTTATGTGGTTTAGAGGTGTAACAGAGTGGCAGACAATCGAAGTCTGTCAAAAATCAAAAAAGCAAAAAATTACTGATAGAGGAGTATCATTTAAACTCTCTGTATCTGCAAATAAAATAAAGGGTAGCATGAAAATGAGTTATTATCCAATCAGATTACTGGTGCATGTCAAATGATTTTTGGTGTGGTGACAGATCATGTTAGATTTGGATAGCTTTTCAATTCAATGATTACATCTTATTAATGCTATATTAATATATATATAAATTCAAGTAATATCAAATCATCAAAGTGCCAACCATAATTTTTGAAATGTTTTAAAAATATATTGTTTTATTTAAAAAATTAAGGCATAGATTTCAATCTCAATTGTCTTGTTAAACACCCATAAGAAAAGACATAAATATGTGTTAATAACAGAACAATAAACAATCTTTAAATAAATCATAAAGGGAAAAAGGAGCTAATATTTACAAGGCTTGTCAAATTCCAAATGATAACTGTTCATGATTTTAATAGCTTTTAACCTCAATACTCACAGAGCAATAATTGAATAGTTAACTATGTTGACAATGGATTTCTTATCTGAAAAAAAGTTTATAAGATTATTTGAAACTTAAAACATTCTAAGTTTTAACTTGAATTCGAATTCTAACAAGGCATGACAGAGAAAATGTCCCAATTTTTATGCCATTAAACTTTTCTGTATGTATAATACATATTCACACTGACATATAAATAATAAATACAGGATCATTTTTAACGTTATATGTAACTAATGAATCAAATGTTAATAAACATTCCAGCATCAAAATGCAAATGACCTTTGCATTAGTTGAACATGATATATATATATAATAATTAACAAAGCTAGTATGTTTTTTTAAAATAAGAGTGTAAACACAGCTTCATAATGTTAGGAAATAATAGTGTATTTATTGTATTACAAATATTTGATTATGCGTGAGCTTCAAAATGAGCAAGAGATAAATTCTTCTGTAAAACTTAAAACAATACTTTATATATATGAGGCTGTTTTTACTTTTGGATAGTAATTGGTTTTATGTTTATTTGAAAACTTTACTGGATTAGTTCATGCTTATATATATATATATATATTGAACCAACTGCCTCTTCTGAACATATGGATTAGTTCATGCTTATATATATATATATATATTGAACCAACTGCCTCTTCTGAACAATAAACTACCACTTAAAATTTACTAATGAAATACGGGAAACAACAACAACCATCGACAAATAAAAATATTAACTTATATTTTATTATACTTTGTCCTCCCAAACTTCCCTTCCAGAAAATGGTTGGTTTTCAGGTAAAGTGTCAACTATCATCAGTAGCGAACTATCAATAACATTCAACACTCGACTACCAAATATCCACCAATCAAATAAACACTTTATTTTTATTTTTTTAAAGAAGAAAGAAAAATCCCTTAGGCACCAGCTTATTACATTAGAATTAGCATGTCTATCTGATCAGCATACTTTGGTACCTGAAAAATCCCCACTAGCTCAATCGGTTTCCAACCACCCACTAATAGACAAACAAAAGGTATCTTAAATGCCCCCTCTAAGCTACTACTACTTTTTAAAAAAACTAAAATAATTTCCCTGAACCATTCAAAATAATACGTCAATCCTTTAAAACTAATAATAACAACATTATACTGAATGCCAAAACATTTATAGATTTAACTTAGCGAATCTTTTCTGAAATACTATTATTAATAATTAGATTTTTTCCCTCCTACTTTTATTAAGAAAATGAATATTTATACTTACCCGCATGTATCAAAATAAACATAAATATTTTAAGAAAAATAATTTAAGTGTTTTTTTTATTTAAAATAAATTAATCATTTTATCTTATAATGAAACACACACACTTCTTTTTTAAAGATTAAAATAAAGCATTTTAGTATATTACTTTAGCAAATAAATTATACACGTTACATCATATTTTATTTCTTTTTTTTTTTTTAAGTTTAAAAAAATCAAATTACACATATGTGCATGCCATTGTTTCAAAAATATTATTTAATAATAGCTGATTTTACTTATTTTTATTATTGCAAATATTATCTTTTGAAGTTTAAAGTTTATTCTTTTTTTTTTAATTTATAAAGTTCAAAGTTCTTTTAATAAAGTCTATCTTTTATTTTAAGAAGAAATCGGGAATGTTAAGATATCAAAGTCAAATAATTACCTAGGATTTTTTAATACAATGGAAACAGCATAATGGAATTATTTTTTAACTCATCAATGATCGGTAAATGACTCCTCCATAGATTCTGTGACATGGTATAATTTTTGTGGCTGGTTTGGCATACCTGCACTCCATTGTTCATTTAGTCTATTTAAACATGATCACTTTCCAAACTAATTGTAGGTCTTAATTGCATAGAGTGGCTTCGGTCAACTGCACACTATGTTGTTTTTAACAGTGCAACATTTTTTGGAAATATTACTTCAAGAAATATTTTATTAAAATGAGAAAGTCAGACCAAGAATGATCAAAAGTTGGGATATTTATACTATTTTAAACAATGGTCAACTTTATTAGCAGCAGCGTCTTTCGTCTTGTGAAATAAAATCAGCTTTTGCTTCTAATTTTTATTAAAAATTACATACACACAAGCACATATATTTAATTATTTTATTATAAGATAAAACGAAATCTCTTTATTATTTTATTATAAATTCATTTAAAGAATATTAAATCATTTTTTTATTACAAGACTTTTTTCCCTCTCTTTTAAACAAAAAAAATCTTATTATTTTAAACAGCGTTTACAGTTTATTTTATTTAATAACAAATTCCCCCTCTCCCCCCTGGCTCTTTAGTTTTTAAATTTTATTCTCTTAATTTTAATTTTTTATAATTTAAAACATGGGACTCATACAAAATTAATTAACTGTCAATGTACTTTGGTACATTATCTCCATCCCTCTTCTGAAACTAAAATATCATTCTGAGCATTTTAGTTTTCCCAGAATTTAAACCTATAAACAATCTAGTTTTATTTATTTAACATTTGTTTAACTGTACACATGTATTCTTATTTATTCACTATAATTTTCATCCCAGTATAATTCTATTCTATAACCAATCAGGCGGCTCTTTCTTTCTATCCAATCTATCTACCATTATTTTAACCAAACACACAAAAAAAAAACATTTGAAATTTCCAAACATATATACAGTCAACCTCCACCCTCTTAGTTCTATTTCTATGCATCATGTTCATCTATCTTTCTCATTCGGAGTGTGTTTTATTTTTCTATTTTAAAAAATTACGTTTCTACATTCTAACATCCACGAAAATCAACTTTTTATCATACACCAAAGCTAGCCTGTTTAAAAAAAAAATACAAGTACTACCAATACCTTTCTTAAACTTCTCTTCAACAAATATCCTTTATATTAACAACAGTCAACTTTGACCCACCATCTAAACAACTAACTACAATTCAAGTTGTTTATTCTATTTAAACCACCAATTTCAAGCCACATCGATTCATCAAATGAATTCCCAACTATGTTTAATAGTAATCCTATCATTTGCTATGACTATTTTCAGGCTCCTTTAAATCTCTACATAATGTCCAATTGTCCTTTACATTGGTCCTACGATAATGTGCAAACAACCATTCAACTATGGTCCTATCACTTAAACAACTAGATTTTGGGTCACATTACTGCGCCTATTAAATGTCCAACTATCTACGTTAGTGCACCAAATGCCCTTCTAAACTACAACTTCTATCAGCTCCTACACTTTAAACATCAAATTTCAGGCCACATTACTGCACCTAATAAATGTCCAACTATCTACATTAATGCACCGTATGCCCCTCTAATCTACAACTTCCATCAGTTCCTCCACTTAAATTGTCAAATTTCAGGCCATGTTACTGCACCTAATAAACATCCAACTATCTACGTTAATGTTCTGTATGCCCCTCCAAACTATAACTTCTGTCGGTACTTCCACTCAAAATGTCTAGTTCTCGAGCCACGCTGATGCACCAAATGAACCAGTTTTGTGCCACGTTGATGTGCCAAATGAACCAACTGCCTCTTCTGATAATAAACTACCATTTAAAATTTACTAATGAAATATGGAAAACAACAACCATCGGCAAATAAAAATATAAACTAATATTTTATTATACTTTGTCCTCCCAAACTTCCCTTCCAGAAAGTGGTTGGTTTTCAGGTAAAGTGTCAACTATCATCACTAGTGAACTATCAATAACATTCAACACTCGACTACCAAATATCCACCAATCAAATAAACACTTTATTTTTATTTTTTTAAAGAAGAAAGAAAAATCCCTTAGGTGCCAGCTAATTACATTAGAATTAGCATGTCTATATGATCAGCATAATTTGGTACCTGAAAAATCCCTGCAGCTCAATCGGTTTCCAACCACCCACTAATAGACAAACAAAGGGTATCTTAAATGCCCTCTCTAAGCTACTACTACTTTTTTAAAAAACTAAAATAATTTCCCCGAACCATTCAAAATAATATTCAATCCTTTAAAACTAATAATAACAACATTATACTGAATGCCAAAACATTTATAGATTTAACCTAGCGAATCTTTTCTGAAATACTATTATTAATAATTAGATTTTTTCCCTCCTACTTTTATTAAGAAAATAAATAATTATACTTACCCGCACATATCAAAATAAACATAAATATTTTAAGAAAAATAATTTAAGTGTTTTTTTATTTAAAATAATCGTTTTATCTTATAATGAAACACACACACTTCTTTTTTAAAGATTAAAATAAAGCATTTTAATATATTACTTTAGCAAATAAATTATACATGTTACATCATATTTTATTTCTTTTTTTTTTAAGTTTAAAAAAATCAAATCACACATACGTGCATGCCATTGTTTCAAAAATATTATTTAATAATAGAAGCTGATTTTACTTATTTTTATTATTGCAAATATTATCTTTTGAAGTTTAAAGTTTATTCTTTTTTTTTTAATTTATAAAGTTCAAAGTTCTTTTAATAAAGTCTATCTTTTATTTTAAGAAGAAATTGGGAATGTTAAGATATCAAAGTCAAATAATTACCTAGGATATTTTAATACGACAGAAACAGCATAATGGAATTATTTTTTAACTCATCAACAATTGGTAAATGACTCCTCTGTAGATCCTGTGACATGGTATGATTTTTGTGGCTGGTTTGGTATACCCACACTCCATGGTTCATTTAGTCTATTTAAACATGATCACTTTCCGAACTAATTGCAGGTCTTAAATGTGTAGAGTGACTTCGGTCAACTGCACACTACGTTGGTTTTAACAATGCAACATTTTTTGGAAATATTACTTCAAGAAATATTTTATTAAAATGAGAAAGTCAGACCAAGAATGATCAAAAGTTGGGATATTTATACTATTTTAAACAATGGTCAACTTTATTAGCAGCAGCGTCTTTCGTCTTGTGAAATAAAATCAGCTTTTGCTTCTAATTTTTATTAAAAATTACATACACACACGCACATATATTTAATTATTTTATTATAAGATAAAACGAAATCTCTTTATTATTTTATTATAAATTCATTTAAAGAATATTAAATCATTTTTTATTACAAGACTTTTTATTCCTCTTTTAAACAAAAAAAATCTTATTATTTCAAACAGTGTTACAGTTTATTTTATTTAATAACAAATTCCCCCCCCCTGCTTTTTAGTTTTTACATTTTATTCTTTTAATTTTAAATTTTTATATTTTAAAACATGGGACTCATACAAAATTAATTAAATATCAATGTACTTCGGTACAATATATATATACAATAAAAAATCATATAATATTAAATATTAACTAAATAAATTTCTTCTATTATACTAATAGTCTTTCTCAAGTGAAAATTTATTAAATATAACACACAACCCACACACACATATATTGTAATGGTATACATATATGCCATTACATCACTTTCTAATAACAGTCTACTAAATAAATAAAATCATCCTCAAATAGAAATATATAAAAATTAATAATTTTATTTCAATTAATATATATAATGCACACAGATGGTAACTAATTATATAATTATTTAAAGTCAAAAATCTAAAAATAACATTCATTTTAATATAAAAAAATAATTAAAAAAGCTGTCAATTAGTTAAACAGATCAATTAAAAAAAATACTAGTGATAAAATTTTGAGTTCCCACTCTAAAAAAGCTGGACAATCACATTGGAAATGAACACACAATCCAAAGAGAAATGTTATCATCACCAATAAGAACAATGCCAAGGGAAACAAAATCGATCCTGGAATTTGATCATAAGAATTCAAAATGATATTTAAAAAAATGTTTAAGTGGAGTTTTAGATTTGGAATTGCTCTTGCTGATTATATGTTTATTTTTTATACATGTATTGTGGATTTCCAAAATGTAGGGGTCACACAATAAATTACATTTTTCATATTTGCACCAGTTGAGGTGGCCTCCAGAATGATGTTTCCTGGAAAGTGGCAAAATAAACTTGTCTTCCCCAAAACAATATTCATATGAGATTGAAGGACCTTCAAATGTAGTTGTATGATGTATTAAGGATCGCAAAGATGTACTTTAATAAACCTACAGCATTGGAAAGTATGAACTTTTGTTTAAATGAAATATGAACATTAATTATATAATATGAACTTTTTCAAAATTAATTTTAAATGTCACTTAACTTTTAAAAGAAATCTCTATCTCTTATCTGGCTAAGTAAAATTTTAAATTATTTATTATGATTTATTTATATATGTTTTCTATTATTTCCATTCTCATTAATTTTATTTAAATTATTTTAAATAGGCATAAATGTTTGCATAGATTCGTATGATTATGTGAGTTTAGATGTGTTAATTTTGGTCTAGTGCTGGCGGATAGATGAATGGATGGTTTGTGTCAATGTAATCTGGGTGGTCACATTAGACACTTGTTCCCTTGTGCCATGTTAGCATACAGGGCATAATACTCACCTGAATGCATGGCCAAAATGGTAGCCATCACATTGTCAATGGTCATAGATGTATTTTCTAAGCCATTGATTTTCTTATGCTCTGGTTGGAACAGTAAGCTGGAAAAGACAACTATCCCCATTTACAGAGTATCTCGTATATATATATATATATATATATATATATATATACGAGATACTCTGTAAATGCCAATTGGGTAGTGGATTATTCATGTCAGTTGGTAAAATTTATTAATGACCATGGAGAAGATGCTCATTCCCTTCCCACCATAATTTATTATTTCTTTAATGATATCATGCTACAGATGTAAATTTCTTTCAGCATGATTGTATTATGTTAATAATCTCATTTTGCATTGGTCACATTGGTATATCAGTAAGCTAGTGTTGGTTTAAATGCAAAATGTTAGCCTAATGTTAAAAAGGATTGGTTTTGTTATATGCATATTCTATGTAGCATATTTACGCTTAGCAAAATATTAAAATTGTATTAATTTTTTTAAAGTGTATCCATCTATGCATATAATTTAGTCAATATAATCTTCTGGTGTTTGTATTAATGTGTATGTGTGCGTAATAGTAAAATGTTTTAATTAAATTTTGGCAGAAACTTATTTTTATTAATAATATTTTAAAATTAAGAATTAAAAGTATTAAATATACACAGTTATATTTTAAGCTCAGTTTCTTCCTTAGCTAGTGACTGGAAGTTTCAGTTCAATAAAAGTTGAACTTCACCCTTCTGTATCTGCCATCGTTTATAAATTTTCTAGGTTCAAATAGGTTAGTGATGCCCTTGCATGGCAGATATGTTTGTGAGATTCCATTAACCATTATAATATATAGTAAGTTGTTAGCATGCTCGTTATATTATATATGAAATCAAAATCTTTTAAGGGGTTGTATTTATTTAAATAAAAAAAAATAATCATAAAAATATTCATTGTAATATATATATATATATAACAACAGGACTCAATTTCATAATTCTTTTCAAAAATCATTTACCTTTAATATCAAAAGAAATTTTTATGAGATTAATGGTCTCAAAATTCAAAAGATTTATCATTAAAAAATTTTTAATTCTTCTTTTTAATTCTTTTTTTTTTGAAAGTTAACCAATCAATGCATTGTTATATAATATTTATGACCATTTAATTCATGAATATACAAGCCAAATTATGTTACCTATTTTTAACTCTATTTTTACAAACATTAACACATTTATTAAGACCTAATTTACTTTGACCTGTATAAATTTTACAATAATCACAAAGAATCTTATAAACAATACTGGAAATACATTTACTATCGATGGACTGTTTTGAATTGTTTAATAATAAATTTAAATCAATAAAAAATAAGTATTATAATTTGGCTTTATATATCCATGAACTGAATAAAGGTCATGAAATATTATTTGATGATGCAAAGTCAGATTATTAAGAAAAATATAATTTAAAAAAATATAAAAAAATTCAGATTATAAATCTTCTAAAAGTCTGAGGCTATCAATCTTATGTAAACTTCCTTTGATGTTAAAGGTAGATGGTTTTTGAAATAAATTATGGTAGTGAGTCTTATTATATATATATGTATATATATATATATATATATATATATATGTGTGTGTGTGTGTGTGTGTCTATAATGTTTAGTAGATTTTTATTTGAGAATATCTATTTGTGTAACAGACAAAATTGTGGTCATGACAGAAATTTAGTGTAAATTTGTTATTTTTTTAGTATTTAATGTTATATAATATTTTCATTATTGTTAGTATAGTGTTATGCATAACCCCAGTAACTTCTTATTATGATAAAGAAGTAAAGAAATTTTATATGGAAAAACAAAGTGATTTTTCACAGACCAAACAACATTGTACAATTGTCATGGGAGATTTTAGTGCTAGAATCAGTAAATGGTTGGGAGATAAAAATGCTATGTATAAATTTGATTATGGAGATAGAAATAAATGAGGATACATTTTGTGTAATTTGTAGATAAAGAAAAATATATATTATGAATTTTTTTTTAGAAAAATGCTAAATAGAGATGGATGTGGTAACATCCAACTGAAGATACAGAAGAATTTGTTTATACATTGACCAACAGAAAATATGACTTTTAAAATTGTAATGTTTTTAATAGATTCAGTACAGAAAGTGATCATTAATTAGTGAGATGTAAGATATGTGTTAATGCAAAATTAAAAAGAAGAAAACTTAAGATAAGCAGTATTAACAGTTGATAATCTTAATCTTCAGAAATGCTCCAATTAATTTAAATTAGAATTGAAAATCATTTAAAAATATTAGCAGTCTTTGAAAATAATTGGATTTGGCTATAATCAGTGAAAGGATATTTGATACTTTATTAACAACTGCAACAAAAATATCCCAGTAATTTTGTAGTAAATTTTCTTTTGAAGAAAAAGAATGTATAAAAAAAAGGAGTATGATTTTTTTTAAATGATTGTTTTAAAAAAATGAATATGATACAAAATAATTAATAACAATATAAAAAATATAATTATGATTTGGCAAAAAAAAGTATAGAAAAAAATAAGTCTCAAAAATGTAAAACATCTCGGTATTGGAAGAAAAATTATTTCTGCAATAAAAAAGAAATAGATAAAGTGTGTGAGAAATTGTTGGCAAAGTTATAACCTATATATTTAAAGAATAGAATGGTAATAAAATACTAAAATTACAGACCTATCACTCTTCTATCAGTCATATACAAAATCTTTACCAAAAAAATTAAAACTTGTCTTTACAAAAACTTTGGATTCAAACCAATTAAAAAACAAGCTAAATTTAAAAATGGTTTTAGGCCATTATATTATAGATAATTATAAAAAGAATCATTGAAGTCAAGCATTGATGATCAAGTGACCATCACAGCTGCCTTACAAGCAGTTATCCTGGGTTCACAGGTTTGCTTCTCAGTCGATGCTTTGACACATGAAAAAAAAGATTCAATGAATGTTTTGTCATTATGCTTTAGATTTAGAGATTGTGAAAAGGCATTAATTCTATAAACATTTCTTCAGTTATTGCATTGTATCATCAAGATATAGACATTGTCATATTTTGAAAAACATTTATCAAAATGCAGCATCAGTGATTAGATTATACGATGATAGTAAGAATATTAACATTGAGATGGATAGATTGATAATCATAAATTAGAAGTTGATCAAATTATTAATACTGATAAAAATGTAATTGTTAAAACTAATCATAGAATCAAATTTGAGTGTAATGCTTTTTATAGAAATAATTTAATATTAATAGAAAATATGCCTATATCTTTAGAATAATTTTTGAATAAATATGTTTTACTAGTTTTTACTTATAAATAAAAGACTCTCAAATTTATCAATAAAGTGTGAAAAGATAAGTGTTTGGGATAACATATGTAAAGATAAGAAAATAAACAGAAATCATTGACATCATGAAAAAATTGAGAGGCTGAAATGGACCTGTGTTGGACATATCACAAAAAAATGTACAGTTGAAGTTTTCAATGTGATCTCAATAGATTGTAAAAAACTTAGAAAAGATCATATATGAGAAGGATTGATGAAATAAAAAAGTTTATTAGTATGTTTTAGAGAGAGAGGCTAGAAATTGGAGAAAGGGGATTAAATTTGGAGAGAGCTTCATTCTGCAATGAATTGATAATACTTGAAAATAATAACGTTGATAATATATACCATATTAAAACAGGCAAAGCTCTCCATACAGTAGTGCCATTCAGTGCAAGCCAGAGTAATCAATGGATGCCAGAAAGCTAGTGCATAAATCCCTATCTAGTGCCTACTCATCCATTGATTACTCTAGCTTGCCCTAGAGTCTTGCCCGTTTTAATAACAGTTATGAGTAAGCATAACAAATGGTGATCATATTATGTTTAGTGGTTTAATATATAACATAGTTAATTATTTTGGATTATTCATATTAGGAAAAATATGCATTAAGAATAGAGAAGACAATTCGCTAACTTTTTATTAATATCTTGGTTTTTTTGTGTGTGTGGGTTTTTTTTTTTTTTGTAATATTTTCTATTACTGATAAGTATATCATTAAGTGTATCATTAAAACCCAGTTTTAAAAGTTTTTATACTATAATTATTGAAAAAAATAGAGCCTAAACTAATTTAATTAAATATTACATTTAAAGAATATTCAAAATATATTATACCTTTGCCTTGAATGATTCGTTTCCGTGCAAGATTAATGGATTCTGGCCCTGCTCTATCATTTTCTGTGCGGAAACTTTTTATGAACTCCCAAGTATAATAAATATATCTTTAAGAAAGTAATGCTTAATAGGTTGTTTATTCTTAGGTACAAATAAAATAAAAAAATTTACCAGAGATAATGTTAAAATTTTGATAAAGACATAAAAACTATCTCTACCTGATTTATAATATTATATATCACTAAACATCACATGATCACCAGTCTTTACACAGGCAAAACTCTCCATACTGTAGTGTCATTCTGTGCAAGCCAGAGTAATCAGTGAATGCAGGACAGTTTGTGCATAATATCACTGCTGAGAGCCACAAGCTAGAAACTAGTCTGGAGATGTTAAATGAGTAGGCATTAGGTAGGAATTTTATGCACAAATCTTCCTGCATCCATTAATTACTATGATTTGCACTTCATTTGTGCTACTATATAGAGAGTTTTGCCTTTGTGTAATATTATATATTGGTTTTATCCAGTTAATTTTATTAATGAGCAGACAATGAATGAAAAAACATATAAAGTGTTAATGTAAAATAGAAAAATAATAATATTGCTTGAAAATAAAGATGATTATTGTTTTTATATATGTTAATATCTACTAATGGATATATATATATATATATATATATATATATATATATATATATATATATATCAAAATAGTGTATATATATAGATGCTTGTTTATATATATATACTATTTTGAGGAAGGCCAAATACTTTGCTGATGGAGCTTCTAGATCTTAGCTGCTTGATTGAATTACTAATAAGGCTATTTCTGCATAAATTTCTCTCGCTAACATTTTTATTTATATATGTTTCAACATTTTTTTAATATAGAATATTTTTAGTTAGATTGATAGTAGCAAACCTTTCTGCTGTCTGTCAAACTTTTTTTTATATTTTATTAATGATTAGCAACATTGAGCTGCTAAGCTATAACAGGTATTGCACTTTCTTATAAAATAGTATCTTCACTTATGTGATACTTAAATTGAAAAGTTATGTTTTTATTTATCTTTGATCTTACGTTTGTAAATTTATGCATTCACTGTCATAATATATATATATATAATTAAAAACCAGTTAAGACTTAGACAATCATAATATCAATAACAGTCAACAATTTCAAACTGTTGTCAAGGCAACTTCCTTTTAACAATAAAGATGGAATATATATATATATATATATATATATATATATATATATATATATATATGCCATTTGGTGTAGTAGTAGAGTGACAGATTATGTTTAAAGTCCATGATTTATGTTCAGTTATTCTGGCACTTGAACCTCTTTGAACTCTCAAATAATAAAGCCACTCAATCATTTATTTTCTTTATATACAAAAATATATTAATTCATATTTGTCTTTAAAAATATATAGCAAATGATTTTATAATCATTGTCATGTCACAAGCCTTTCTTATAACATCATGTTTATTAAATGCAGATTGGTGAAAGTTTTCCATTATAGCATTATCCTTAGCTTCAGAATAACTAGATGCTCACTCATTGACTAATTTTAGAGGAGCAGATAAGCTGTCATGGGAACATTTACTTTCAAAAAACCTGAACCTATTTAGAACATAATGAAATTTCCAAATGCTATCCAATCAAAATTTGAACCTAAAGGTAATGAGGGTGGTATGTGAATAATCTATGACTATGTTGTAAAGTCTTTAAAGATATGCAATAAGCTTTACTAAATCATGCCATATTGGGACTGTGCTATAATAAAGTTAGTAATTAGTGGCCATAGTGCATTGAACTTTAAAAACATATTTTAAAAGCAAATAAAAATAGCCTTAAAAATATGATAGATATTGAAACTAAGATTGTAAATTATTGTTTCAAAGATGGTATATATACTTATTGCATTAAGTTTTAGACTTTTGATAGATAGGTCTATATTAGTTTAAGTTATGAAAGTACTGAAATCAAAAGATTGGAGATATATTATCATTTTCTGATCAGTGATATAACTTATTACTATTTTATAAACAATTGTACTTGCAACAAAAAAAAACATTACATAATTTTTCACATTTTAATAAAATCTTCCAAGAGCAACTATCCCTCTATTTAAGATTTATTTTCTGCAAGCTCAAGTAATCCATAAATGCCACATCATAACGCCATATTATCTTCATGCTCATGACTAGTTTTTATTTTCATCACTGAGGACATAGGAACCAGTTTTGAAAATTATGCATTTATATATAGAAAGTATAGATATCTTTTACTCCTTTATATTATTCAAACTAATAGCCTAATATTCAAAAACCTTACGGTTTTGAATCTAGGCATAATATTGATCTGACACCAGATCAGAAATTAGATTTCAGAGTAAAATAAAGAAAACTTCTAAAGGAAGCAGAACTGTATTTGTATAAATAATTACTAAGTTAATATTATTAATACAGCCTAATATTAAAATAAAGTGTGTATGTGGGCACGCGTGTTTAACATTTAGATTGGTTTTTTTTTTACAGAATTTTCTAAAAAATATTGCAACAATTAATTTATAATTATTTCAGGTTCACTCTGCTGTTAGAATTTCTTCCAAAGGCATCTAGAGCAAAAACGTTAATAGTATTTATGGTAACTATATATCAAGTTTTATTGGTACAAATAATTTCATTTAATAGTATTGTATTCTATACCAAAATTAGGTGCTTGAGTATTAAAGCTGCAACATGGAGCATGTATTAGACCTACTGCACCTGTTCACATTCATATCAATCTACTGATAACTTTGTAATCTTGTGATCTGACCAAAATAACATGTACACGGATCTTGTAAATGGTATTTGGCAAGAATTACAAATTTATTGGGATGTTGATATGAATGTCAACAGGTACAGTCAGTCCAATACATGCTCTGTGTTGCAGGACTAAAAATAAATAAAAGTAAAAAAATAGTAAAACTTACATTAATAAAAAAGCTTTTGAGAATGACATTTAAAATAAATGCGACTATCACAAATATGTACAACTTTCAACATTAACAAACAACTTTTAAGAATGACATTTAAAATAAATTTTCAACATTAAAGAGTTTCTAAAAAAAAATGCAACTATCACAAATATGTATGACTTTCAACATTAACAAAAAAAAGTGTGACTTGAAAAAAAAAGGTGCGACTTTAAAAAATTACCAACTTTTAAGAATGACATTTAAAATAAAAAATAAAATGTCATATTACAATAATGATGCCATTAATCAAAAAAATTACAATAATGATGCCATTAATCAAAAAAATAGTTTAAACATACACCAAACAAACAGTAAATGATTTTGATTTTTAAGTAATTTGGATAAAAATCCAATAACTATATTCCTATGACACTTACGATGTAATATATAACAGAAATTTACACATTAAAACCAAACTTTTGATATTTATTATTACTACAAAAAATTATGATCTGCAGTAAAATTTTATGATCTGCAGTAAAAATTTTTACTCCAAAAATGAAACCACATAATTGCAAAGTATGCTGGCATTTTCATAAAACTGCTAATAAATGTGCTTGTATATATTGTTTATTTGTTATTCTGTATATGATTGTACATGTTATATGTTATTCTATTTACATTTGAATATATTGTTTATTTGTTACTCCATATATTGTTGTATATATTGCAATAGTATGAAAAAAAAGCAGGCAAAATATAGAAAATAATGGTAATGATACTAATGATGATCAGTCAACTATAGATTGGCAAGATTTGTTCTGGAATGAAATTATGACTGGTAAATCAGATCAGTAATAAGTAAAGCAATTGCAAATATGTCAATTATACATGGCCACATATTGATGTGTCATTTCTAACTAAATGGAAAAGTACATAGCAATAATAATCATGTGATGTGATATGATGTCATATACTGTGGCTTCTCCTTAAACGAAGTCAAGAATATCTCAGCAATTATGCCCATTCCGCACCCTAAATTTTTCCATATTCTGCTCCATCCCATTTCCACAACATAATCTTTGTCAACTCTATAACCTTTATATCTAAATCCCCTTTATCTTTTCCCAAACCCAGCATTAAAAACAATAATTCACTTTCTGTATAATAACTTTTTTCATATTTATTTTTATAACTTCATTATATGTACCTTTTCTGTTTTCAAGCATTTACATTCAATTAACAAATGCCTAATATTTTCTATTCCTTCCTTACATAACTTACAAAATAAATCAGCCATTTTTTTCCATTTATATGTATATTCTCTTGTTGCTAAAGACCCCATTCGAGCTTTAAATAATAAACTACTTTCCTTACTATTATCATATATTAACTCACACCTAATATTCTGTTTATTTCTATATATATTTAAACTCTTTTTACTCTCCATACTATTTCTCCATCTCTCTAACTCCCTATTCTTTATTAATAAATCTTATTTTTTATCCCATTCCTTACTACTACAATCAACAATCCTCTTAGGACAATCATCCCATTTTTGTACAAGCTGATCATAGAGCTCTAAAAAAAAAGGTTTTTAAAAAGCTATAAAAATTCTCCAAAACAAAGCAACCAATACATCATTGATAAAGGTAAGCCTTTTTAGTATATCTAGTGCATGGAATTGAGTATTAAATCCACCATATCAACAAAAAAATATAAATGCTGTAAATACAGCCATGCTAGAGCATCGCGACTCTGAAGTTCAACCTATAATTACAAAAAAAAAGGTAATCTAAAATCCCAAATGAAAGACGTCAACCTACATCTAATCAAGTTAATGTTAGAAATGATTATTTAAATTAAATCACTGCTAATATTCCACCTAACCAGTTCATTTTGCCGAATAAGTCAACAAATATTTGCCTAAGCCCAAATATAGACACCAAAAATACTGAAATTACATCATTATATGTCAGAAAATCTCCCGATTTGTCTGCTCAGAATCCGACTCGAATAATGAGCCTAACAAGACCAGCTCGGATCTAAATCAAAAATTAACACATAAGCAACATAAGTCAAACAATAACTCCACTAATATTACCATCAAAAATCATAAATTCTACTATCCATATGATGAAAACTCAATTAATATAGTTACAGAAGATAGATAAGCCTAGAGCCCTGAGTATAACATACAACATCGGAACAATTAATTATGTTTTATCAGAACAAGCTTCCAATTGGAGTTTGAAAGATGGAAGAACTGAACATCTAAGTCCAAACATACATAAAAAAAATTAATAAATGTACCACAATCGATGCTAATTTATCTAATAATAAAAATAAAAAGAATCATACAAGCATTAGCAAAAAGCATAATTACAGTATAAATGATGGTACAACTTCATTGGGCACAGAAGGCTTGAACACCAAAGAACCTCTAAATCAAAATTACGACCTGCAAAAAAGATATCAAAACATGGATACATTTATAAACAAACACTCATTATCAAATTCACAAACAGAATCAATAAATGAAACTGATGAATCAGAATTGTGGAGACTCAGTCAAAGCACTGAAGGTCTACCAGATACTGTCATTCAAAAGCATACTTACATACAAGGTGAAAATTACTCAAATAATACTATTATTGATGCAAAAAATGAACAAACATCTACCAATAACACCTTTAATTACCTGAAAGCCTCAAATAAAAGATCAGATACTTACAATAAAGAAGATTAACAAAATAAATGCATCAGATAGCCTTTACAGGGATGAGCCTTATAGCAATGATGACCAATCATCTAAAGAAGACCCTATAAATGAAAAAATATTTCTTAAATTAAACAGAAGACTTAATAAAAAGCAATCTAAAATAAAATCCAATCATAGATCAATGCAAAGAGAAACTATTTCTGGACACAAAGCAAATAAAAACAATCACTCAGCATCTTCACAGTTTAGTGATAGCATGACTCGAATACATGAAAACTCCTAAACAAATTCTGACCTAGAAATAAGCTATCCAACACCACAAACTGCCTTAAACAATAATACAGACCTTTCTATATCTTTTACAGTAAAAATAATTTCCATCAAAATAAATAGTGAAAAACTCCCCGTAACATCAGCAGCAAATGTAAACAACAGTTCCCCTAAAAAACCCAACCTATCACTAGAGGCACGAACTAGAAACTCTGTAGAAACAGCTAAAGTTGGCATAGATAATAGAAAATTTAACTATGAAACAGATTACAAAGCCAATTTCCCATTAATAAAAAAAAAACACACCAAACAACCCACAATGAACTACTATTACAACTGATAAACAATGATATGCCAGTATTGCCAAAAATCATATAATACCACAAACCAATGCAAATGGGAAAATTATTGCAATTAATATAGTGTTAACTTCTAAGCAGTCTTTAGATGCAGAAAACCAAAATAGCAACTGACCAAACATGATGATCACTGACTTGATAGAACAGTCAACAGATCATACAAATATACAATATAATTCTAGTCAACCTGATGACAGTTTTGACACACAAAACTTGAGTGATGATCAATACAGAAATTTAACTTATAGATTCAACCAAACTATTCCTAATAGTTTACTCAAATTGCTAGCTAATTATACCAATGACAAAAGTCTAATACTAGCTGTAACTGATCACAACTGCTCCCTTATAAAATTTCCCATCAAAGGCCTTTGTAACATGGTCAAGCAGACAAACATTGGTGATAGCATTTACAGAATTTCAACCCACCCCAATGATAGGTATATTGCAATAGAGTTCACCAGTTGGGCAAACAGAAATATTTTCATTCTAAAATACATACAAAATAATAGACAACCAGTTCATATGTTATGTCAATATGAATCGGACTACTGCCTTATCTGGCAAAAATAAAAAACTGTATAATGGGTTTTGAAGAAACCCATCTCCAAGAAATCTTATTAGCCTTTGGTAAAATCACCAGATTTAAATACACTGCTGGAGGAGAGAGCTGGTATGCAAATTCTTTCAAACACAGCCTCCTTTGAATTACAGCTAAAACAAGGTAGCAACTCTGGTGATATAACTAATGTGGTTAAAAACAAAGGAACACCAATGATATTATAATTTATTGGAATAAGATCTCAGTGCTTCTACCGTGGCTAATGCAGCCACCTCATCAAGGACTGTATATCAAGGATTTGCACCCTATATGGCAACAAAAAGAACCACTTACATAAATCTAGTCAACAATATACCTACCAAATCATACACACAGAAGGTCAGAGCAGCCAAACACCAATGCTCACATCTACAACCCAAAAAATGAAAGAACGAAATTATCAATACAGAGTAAATCCACCAATGCTCACATCTACAACCCAAAAAATGAGAGAACGAAATTATCAATACAGAGTAAATCCAAAAATAACAAAGAAAATTTCTCCTAGAACAACCTCAAACATCTTCCACCTCAAAGCCATAAAATAACAATGCATATTTCAACTTAAATAATGAAACACAACCAAACCAATACCACAGATGGCACAAACAGAATTGTCAAAACCCAACTCAACCAACTAACTCAAATGAAGCTCAAGCTGAAATAAACAATGGCTTAGCACTAAACATACCACAAAGAAAAACTTTAGAAATAAAAACTAAGATTTTTCAAATTCAAGTACAAAATCACCCTAACTCCACCCAAAGATACAGTCAAAAGGAAAAAGAAGATCTGAATGCCAAACAAATCCAGAGAATAAAACTAAATCAAAAAACAAACAGCATAATACAAGCAAATGAACCCTTATATACAGATGAGGAGCTAGAAATGGAAATGGACTACTCAATACCAATGTTAGTGAACAAAAAATGGAAATCATCAGGACTACCAAAAGATATCTCAGAAGATGATGACAAAACAAAATACTTGCCTAGCAAATCACAAATTTCAGACTCATATAAGCACATCAATACCTTCAACAAAGTTAAAGCAGTGGAAAAAAGTGTTTCGAAGAAGTCAGCAGTATAACACACTTTAGCTCCAGATAACATCAAAGAAGCTGTGGCTTCTGAAGTAATACAATTCATTCCCCCTACCTACAGTGACCATGGCTCACAAGAGACACTTCCCACATTTATAAGTAAATCTAATAACTTGAGCCAAAACCAGCCTGCAATAGATAATTGTGGCATTTTGCACAATCACCATCATGAAATGTAAACTAGCTGGTATTTAATGTTAGGGGTCTCAACTCCTTTTTAAGAATTCATGCTATCAGACATTGGTTTCAGTCATACTCTCCTCGCATCCTATTCCTAGGTGAGACTAAGTTCCACTCAAACTCCAGCAATAAAATTTTGGAGGAGCTTGGAGAGTTAGGATACACAAAACTATCTACTAATACAGCTCTGGAGAAGTTGGCATTGTTATAAACAGCAAACAGCTTCCAAATAAATTTAGCACCATATACAATGATAACAATATTATAGTCATCAATTTAACCTACGGAAATTCAACGTTATTTGCAATTTATATTTAGACACCCAACAATTCTGCTACATATATCAGAATAATAAATACAATTAACATGATTACAGCAAATAACAATTTGTCATCCATCCTCTTAGGTGACTTCAACACCATGTACTCCATAATCGTTTCAAAGTACATACACCTCCTTAATAAAGGATTCATCAGCAGAGAAGGCTTCTTCACTTCCAGAGCATTCTCTTTTTATACCAGAAGATGCCAATCTCTGATTGACTTCCTATTCTATACATCTGAGATACATTACAGCTTGGAGGCCACATTACAAAATGTGGCTTTCACAGATTATCTTGCATTAGTGATACAGTTGAAGGTAGACAATGGATTGAATCTTTGTCAAAAATCTATAAGAATGATTACTAAAGCCACAATAATGGAAGCAGTACCTTCAGATGAATACATCCTTTTTAACAAGATTGACATACTACTGCAGCCTCCTGAAATAGTTTGTTTTGCATTTGTTGAAATTGTGCAAACTATTATTCAACAGTTTGTACAAAAAATTCAAAGACCTATAATTTACATGAAAGTGTTGGACAACCTGAATAAAAGACTCAATCAATATTCAAATAATTCTGATGAAATTGAAAACATTCTCAACTTAAAGTCTCAGTACAAATCCAAGCAGAAGGCTCTGGCAGAGTATATCACTATTAAAAGAGCAAAAATCTATCTATCAGATCAACATTGCTGAACCAGGAGCTACCTAAGATGGGCACTGGTAGCTAAAAAGAAGCAGTGCACTCCCTCCTACTTGAACCATAATGGAGTTAAAATCACAGGTTATCACATGCTTGAGATGATTAGACTGCACTTCAAAAGCATTCTACAATCATGCCCAACTCTACAAGATGGTGTGATAGACATTTGTAGCACCACAGCAAAACATGGGATCATAGAAGATAACATAAAACAAAAACTGTCATCATTATCAGATCACATGCATCCTGGGTTGCACATGATTCCTAAATTTCTTCTAGCCCACTTTAGTAATTTCTCAGTCTCCATAATTATGGGTATGATCAACCTTTTGGCAGAGAGTAGAAGACAAATCAAAAACCTGTACCCAATTGCACTAGTCCTGTTCATGAAGAAGAACTGAGAGCATATGCAAATTGCAAACAACCATACTATCTCTATGCTCCCTCCTTATCAAGATAATAGAGGGGGTTATAAAGGATAAAATCCAGTCAATTATTTTCCAACACTTAGCATTGTACCAATATGTGAAAAAGGGATCATCAGCTCTGATGGCTATGAGTGAGACTAAGATACTACTTGACCATATTAGGTCCCATAGGTAGTCTAAACCTATAGCTGTACAACTAGATATCTCAGATGCATTTGATTCAGTCAACATACAAATATTGCTAAGAACTCTCATAGAACTTGATATACCATCCAAAACAGTGCAAATACTAGAAATTCTCCTACTCAGCAGGAAATCCACATCTCATTGAATGGGACTATGACCAATGTATTTAACCCCACCTCATGTAGGATCCCCTCTCAGTACCCTTCTTTTTAATCCGCTCATTAAAAATATAGAGGATCTACTACCTGATGTATAGGTACCTGGACTGAATAGATGCATTAATACAACAGAATACATGACTGATGTCCTAGTCACACTTTCATTCAAAAAATACCTCTCCCAGCTATACCAAATTATAAACACCTCTAATGCTTCAGGACTAAAAATAAACACTGGGAAATCATCGACCTGATTTATATTGACCAGGAAAAGTATAACATCAAACTTTCATGCTGACCCTCAGAAATTTCTGGACTTCCCAATATATAAATTCCAGACAGCAATGTCAAAACAACTCCAGGACATGATCATCCAATCTACAGAGAAAATAACTAAAACTTTGGCAGGAGTCCACCTATCCCTGCAGTCAAAAGTAGCTCTGCTAAACATGAAGGTCATGTCCAGGATATTCTACTACCTACCTATTATATCTACTCCAAAGTCATTTATAAGGAAAATAAATAGACTGTGCCAGGCTTTTCTAGAAGAACAATTTACTAGCTATAAGCATAAACAGAATCCAGCAGCATCACAGATTTAACGGTATGTCCCTGCATGCTATACAAGCTATACTACTTCAAAAAACACATACCCTCCTTCACAATCTAGCAATCAAATATGGATATAATTGGATAATAGAATCAATACAGAGCCCACTGATACACCACCCCCAATGAAAAAAAGATGGCTATACACAATAGCCCAAAACATCAAACAGCATGTCAACATAACAGTAGACATCATTGCCAACAAAATTAATATCTAGGGTGCTCAATAATTAATGAACCCGGATACAATTATCCAAAACACAAAATTGAGCATAAACAATTACAAAACCACATTGTTTGAATACTGGGCTCTAGAATCTAAATACTTAGACTTTATAATAAAGATAAACCTAGATGCTATGGCAACTTTATGGTTCCTTAACTACAAATGGCAAATCAGCAATCGACCCTCTATGTCCCAACTGCCAAAGGGAGGATGAAACATACTCTCATATCATCACTATATGTAACAGCCAGGGGAGAATAACCATATTTATCAGAATATAAAAGTATATTACTACCTGATTACATCACTCAAAAATTGCATAAAAAGACAATTCCCATTAATAAGACTATCGATATTCCTCACATATTCAATTTGGTATGTGAGGATGTGAGATGCAAGAAAATGTATACACATCCCCACCCAGATGAAGACCTCTGCTTTATACAATCACTACAAAAAATCAAGAAAAGAGACAAACTATTATCATCAAAGTTCATTTATGATGAGACCTGGAAACTATTCCATATCCCTGAGAATTATGTAACACAAGGACTATCTCAACAAACTTCACAATCCAACCACATGAACTAAAACTAGTTACATCAAGATATTCAATTATAACAGTTATCAAATTAATAAAAAAAATGTAACCTTATTTAGCCTTAATAAAAAGTTATTTAAAGTAGTATATCTTTGCTGATATTTATCCTCAACAGGCATAAATAATAAAACATTTGTAATGAATCAAACAATGACTAAATAATAATAATAAATAATTAATATCAATCTTTGTGGTTAGATTTAAATATTACATATATCTTAGGTTAAGTATCATCATCAAATCAATGACTACATGCTCATAAATAAATGTTATAATAGCTAAACTGTGTACATTAATGCTATAAAAGAGTGCTGAAATCTTTTAACTTAAATAATCATTAAGTACTAATTGTTATCAACATCCCAATATAACTGGTGCATGACTTTACTAGTCATATAAAACTAAAAATTATTTATCATATTGATGGAGGGTGTGGAGTTTAAAGATTTATCTTGGTACCATTTAAATGTTCCATAGACAATTATATATATATATATATATATATATATATATATCTATGTATATATATTGTCTATGAGAAACATATATTGTAATTATAATTGAAATAATATTTTTAATGGTTTATAAACAATTACAAACAATCTTAAAATCCGCAGAAGTACTTTCGGTTACTTTCTAACCTGCCTCAACTACCATTAAATTCAAAAACCAAAAGCGGAAGCAAACGTCATCAATTCAAATTCCACGAATCTCGTATTTTAATATTAGAAGCTTGTCGATTTATTAAATGCATTTTATTCCTGTTTATAAAAATTGCCTCTTTAATTTTTCTTTTACTATGGTTTCTCTCTTCATGAAGAAGCTTCTAATATTAAAATACGAGATTCGTGGAATTTGAATTGATGACGTTTGCTTCCGCTTTTGGTTTTTGAATTTAATGGTAGTTGAGGCAGGTTAGAAAGTAACCGAAAGTACTTCTGCGGATTTTAAGATTGTTTGTAATTGTTTATAAACCATTAAAAATATTATTTCAATTATTATTACAATATTGTTTTTAATTAACGGATATTTTATTTATTTTATATATATATATACTTACATCAAATTGCATTAGACAGCATTAGCTTTGAATGACAAGAACTCTATTTAACATATATATATATATATATATATATATATAATATTAGTAAGCATATATATATATATATATATATATATATATATAAATGCTTACTAATATTTACACTATTATTAAATAAATTAACTGTAATAATTTTAACAAATGATCAATAAATTTATTAATTAATTAGTAAAAGCAATAATAATAAAAAATAAAAATCTGATAAATCTCCAATAATACAAATAGACTATATGTGATTCCAAGTTGCACATAAATATTAAATATTTTCATAAAACAAAATTATACATGTTTAAATTGTGTTTTACAAAGATATGTAATGGTTAGAAATGATGATGATAATGATCATATAATAGATCATTTTCAGTAATACATATGTGCACATACAAAATTTTGCTAATACAAAATATTTCAGTTAGTAATTATCTGCTTTGAACTTTATAGACCCAACCATATTAATAATGGACTTACATATTATATATATGTACACACATTATGAATTCTAAAAATAATAAATATTTTATTCGTAATTTATTTTTAAAGTATATAAAACTAATTTGTTTTTTAAATATATATATAAATAATACAAGAATCTAGATATGATAGATATATTGAAATAAAATATTTCAATTATTAATTATTAAATCTTCCTTAACCTTTAACTAAATTATTTTTACAATTGTATTATAAAAAATATAAACATATTGTTTTAATTGAAAATCTGAATTTTCAAAAAAGGAAACATGATTTAACTTTTGAAAGTTTTTTTCAAAATTTTTTACCTCTGAGATTTGAGTCCATTGTTTTCTTGTTAAAAAGTTTGTGCATTAGCTTCTTGTGTTAATCAATTTATTCAAAAGTTGTTTTTTTAAACAAATTAATATAAATTAATTAAATTTTTTAAACTTCTTGGCAATAAACAGATTTTTCTTGCTTTTTTTGTTTAAATTAAATAATATTACACTATATGTGTATATTTTACTCAACAGATTTCTTATGTGTGCTTCTATTTTTTTTAAAGTAGATTTCACTTATAGAAATAAGTAGATTGTTCTTCATTAGAATTAATATTTCATATAATAAAGTCTATCAATAATAGATTTCTTATAGCTTTTCTAGTATATATAATAAACTATGTAAAAATTAGCACATGTACTAATGAATTAAGGTCCCACTTATTAGCTTCTACACACAAATAAGCTGCTATATATAAATGTGTGCTTGTCTTATAGAAATATATAGGTTTTCCAAAACAGACAAATCAATTTCTTATAGCCTAGAATTTATTTTAAATTTTTATTATTTACAAACTTTATCTATAGATATTGGTATTTTCTACAAACACATTCTAACATGAGTCATATCATAAAGCTCTATGCATTTTTTTCTTGGAGTTTCAAACTTTGAAAATGGCTAGCGAGTACCCTATTTTTGACTGTATATTTTTAATAACAAATGAAATACTAAAAAATGTAAAGATTGGAAAACATGATTAATTAATTTTTTTTTAATTAACAAAATTATTATTATATTACACTTGTTTTTTATTGTATATTCATTAAAATAAATTAGATGCAAAAATAGTGTTTAATTAATTTTTTTTTATTGCTTTACTTCTTCATCATGTTAATGTGTACATTGTTTTCCCTGGTGACACTTTTTGTAATCGCTTAACATTTGTTTTTAAAATTGAATTATTATTATTATATATTAGAATTCAATGGAATTGATTTGTTAAAAATATAAGTTTACAAGTGAAAAGCATTTTAAAAAGTCATATCTGAACTTTGCAAATATTGAAAAAATGACAAATGATGTTTATATTAATCAAAGATGGGCAGGAAAATAGTCTAAGTGAATGGCTGTAAAAAAATCAACAAAATCTTGTTTGACAAAAAATTTATTTTTAAATCATGAATGAATAAATGTTAATATCTGATAAATTTATAAGGTTCTACTATAAAATATCAAAATTACTTCATTTTTTATATCTCAAAAAATCCCAATGCAATGTATGTAATGGTATTATACAGTCAGTGTCACAAGATGAGATCTTCATGCAGGCCATAGTTTATTATCATTATATTAGAATTTGTTAACTTCTACTTTTAAAATGAAACATATACATATAAAATAAAACTGTAATCACATATACTTTTATTTATTAATATTTATTATACAATTATTGCATAAAAATAATTATGACTTTTTAATAAACTAATAAAAAAATTAAGTTTTTTGTATTATTTCAAAAAAAATTTCAAAATAATTTTGCAAATAGTCTTGAAACTGATTATTAAGAACTAAATTAATCAAACATATGGAAGCAAGACTAAAATACTTTGACCTCACAATCTATTTAAAAATACCTACCTTACCAGATTTTTTAAATTTAAAACATCAATATTTGTTAGCACATGATTTTGTGATTTAAAATAATAGCAAAATATCTCTATAGATGGCTGTATAAATGTGATCCTTAGTGAATGCAAAGCAGAATTTTTTTGTCTGAAGGGCTAAATACAAACATATTTCAAGCAACTTTTGTAATTACATATTTATTAAAATAAACAGCTTTACTTAGATAAGACCATTTTATTTAATTTAAAATAATATAATTACCCAGAAATATTACCATTTAATTGATAAATATTTAAGTTAATCTAAATTTTTAATTGTCTTTGTTTCCTTTGTTCTCTTGAAAATTTAAATATTTATGTGCATCTATTAAAATTACACATTCTCTATGTTGTATGCCATGACAATTATAAAAATTCATAGATACTTTCAGTTATTTTCATAACCATTCTCCATTACTCAACATTTAAATTGAAAATTTTAAATGTTTAGAGCTTAAGAATGGTTTCAAGTCTTGCATTGGTGGTTGAGAGGTCAGCATGACAGCCTTGCACTTGCAGGCAGTTGCCCGAGTTGTGGGTTCATGTCCCAGACAATGCTATGCTATGACACTTAAAAAAAAGAATGGTTTCAAGATTAACTGAATGTACTTCTGTGTTCATATAATTGTTATTTGAAATATTTACTATTACTATTAATGTTTTATGTTTTATTTATTATTATTATTATTATTATTATTATTATTATTATTATTATTATTATTATTATTATTATTATTATTATTATTATTATTATTATTATTATTATTATTATTATTATTATTATTATTATTACAATTATAAATCCAAAATAAATATTTTATTTTATTTAACTAAATATATTAATTAGATAATAAACCAGATCTTGTCCAAAGCTAGACATTCACAAATGTAAAGCACATAACAATAACCAAGTTTATCTATATTATAAATCTTTAATCTATTTGTCAAGTTTAGTTCTATAAATAAAATGTGAATTCCTTCTTGCTATTCATTATTATTTAGATAATAAAAAAACCTCACTTTGTATGGAAATAGCTAATTCATAAATGTAAATCATATGATAACTCCATCTTTACTAATGGAGGTTATCTTAACAACAGATTGAAGATTTATGATGTAAATAAGATTAGAATGTTATTATGCTGTGGCACATTAAATGCCAGTCAGAGTTCATAGATATTAGGACACTCAAAAATGAAATTAAAATAAAATTTGACATATGCATTATCAAGCAATTACTCACTTCATATTTTTTAACAGAATCATTTATTGTAAGCTTAAATAATAAATAATGATGTACTTTTAATATGTTTGCTCCACTTTCTGATATGCTCATTTTCTGAGTTTTTTAAATTGTATAAACATAGTCATATTAAAGATTCTTGCAACTTGTTAACTCCCCTCCCCTGCAAAAATAAAAGCATTGCCTTATGTATGATTTTATTTTATTCCATTCTTTTGGCAAAAGTATTAATTTTTGAAATTCTAAAATTGGGATTTTAAATGTAATATTTTAAATTTTTTTATTATTATAAGCTATATAATCTGTAACTATAATTTCGTTTCATCTTGTTTACACTCTTTTTTTTATTATTTATATGTTGTTGTTTTTTTTTATTTATAAATATTTTTAGTCATTTTGGGCATTAGGAAGTATGTTTGAAATTACTTTGGCTGCTTTCAGTTTAACATTCTTAAATTGGCGCTATCTAGTGGCATTCACTACAGGTCCTTTATTGATCATTCTTCCATTTCTGTATGTAAGTATTATAAATGTTCAAATTATTACTAAACAATTCATAAAAAGTATTTTTGAAAGTGTTTTTACTTATGGATTTATCTTTTAAAACACTTTATTTTTATATATTCATTATATTTTATTTTCAACCTAATTTGTTAAAAAGATAATCTTCGACTGGATATCCTAAGATGAAAAATATTCTCTTTATTAAGCATTTATTTTATAATAATTATGTCCAAATGCATTTAATTTATCAGATGATATATAGTAATAACAAATCTCATTTTTTAACTTATAAATTATATGACAAAAAAGAGCATCTTTCTATTCTAGTTGCATCTAAACTTGAATAATCAGTGACACTAGATGGTAGCACATTCAAATCCCCATTCCTAGACCAGTTTTTAGCTTTTGTCTTCATCAGTAAAACTTGGAAGTCAAAGCTTGAAAGCAATGCAGCTACACATCTAATAACTACCTTAACTCCATGGTACTATTCCAGCTAAAATCCTGAAATTCAAAATACTCTTAACTAAAAAATTGATTTTTTACTACTAACATCATATTCAGAAGAAAAGATGTCAAGAATTAATGAAAAATTGAGGGTAATAAAATTTATAGACACTGCTCCAGAGCAATATCTAATAACTATGTTCATCAAGATTAACTTGGTTCAAACAGTTTAAAGTGTTTTGGATTTTAGATTTTAGCATATGACTGCTAAGTGCATAAATGAATCACTTCCAGCTTTGAATTCCAAGCCTCAATGGTAAAAACAAAGGTTAAAAAAGTCTGGGGATGGGAAATTTAAAGGCATCCATTTGTTAATGATAGACTTCTCAAGCTTATTATAGGCGGCACTAAATTAGAGCCATTCTTAATTTATTTATGATATACAGAACATATTATTAATATAAAAAAATAGATGATTGTTTATTATATTTAGAAGTAATCCTCCTGAAAATATTATCTTATAATTTTCTTTTCTTATAGCAAATGTAAAAAGAAAAAAACAATGTTTTGTTGTTATATACTATTTTAACTAAAAGATTAAAAAAGCCTATAATATAAAAATAACATTCTTAAAATAAATTATTATTGGCATAGTGTGAGAATTAATAAACTATATAAAAGAAACAAAAATGAAACACTCTTAGGTAGTAACACAAATAAAATTCTATCTTTATGATAATGATGCATGGTATTATTTTTCTGAAATAATTAAGTAATTACAATAATTTAAAAAAAACTCATTTTCAAAAAGAAAAATTAATGCTTTTCTTTCATCAAGATGGATCTCTTTATCTAAATCTAAATGAGTTGGAAGGATGACTTTGTTAATAAATGCAATCTGTACAAAATTTTATAATCTTCGAATAGTATTACAAGTTTGTGCTCAAAATGGTTAGGATAGCTTAAATTTCAGGATATTAATAAGATTATATAAAAGAGTTAAAAAGGATTTTTTAAATATGAGGTATATTGAATACAAATTTTTACTGATAAAATCCATAAAACAAAAACTAGTGATTTATTGAGTACTCGAGCTTATAAAAGATGGTTCTGGAGAGAACTCTTTCTAAAAACATTCAATTCAAAAGATTCTAAGTGTACTGGGAGAAAATCCTTCATTATATAGCTAAAATTCCAAACCATATTTTGAAAATAAAATCTGGATTAGGGACAGGACTAATACTTTTATAATCATTAAATTATTTGATTTAAAAAATTTTTGTATATGAATGTTAAATTTACATCTGGAAGACTTGTTACATTATGTAAAATTCTATTTCAAAAATTGCAAACTATTCATGTTTTAAGATTTTGAAAAATAGATTTTTCTTATTTAACCACACAAAAAATAATATCATCTTTTTATGCTTTTATGTGATTTTTGTTAAAAAATTGAAAGATTAAGATTTGTACTCAGAACCTACTCTTAAAGTAAAAGATGATTGTTAGACAATTATAATACTATGTCATTTTATAGAAGTTCAATATTAAGAAATAATTTGTGATGTATTTGGCATTTCTTATCTGAAAACCATGGATTACATCTATTAAGGAGATAGATCGAGAACAATGTGCTTAAGAAAGTTGTTCTTTAATTAACCCAAAGACCATGGCAATACACATTTTTCAAAATCAAAGATCCTGTATTTTTTATTGACTTAAATCAAAAATGTTGATTTAATTCTACATGTAACACTAATATTTATATATTATTTATTTATTTTTAGCATTTTTCAAATAGAACAAATTTTTTAAGATTTAATGCCATATTTCAGTGAAAAGAATAAATATGAAAGATTGTTATGCCTTGACAATGTTATGCTTTCTTTCATGTGAAAAGGAAACTAAATGTCTGTCTTTTAAATTCTCTTATATTTCTAAATATAAAGGATTTTTTGGAAATTCCATAGAAATATCAAACTTGTTTTATTCAAGGACTTATAAAATTCAAGTATTAAAAATTTTATAATTTTTTAAATTATATCTTTAAAATAGGTTAAAAATAAATGATTATTAAATAAATTAATTTTTTATAGATTTTATGATTTTTGTTTTACTAAATAATTATTTTCAAATTTGTTTGATCTACCTTAATAAATCTTCTCAGATTTTCTGAAATATTTTTTCTTTACTAATAATCATTTTCAAATGTTGATCCATTGCAAAATAATAATCTCTTCAAGTTTAAAGCTGCTTTTCTTAATCTTTAACTATTTTTTGTATATAACTTCAGAAAAATTTCTTATATCACATTTTAGATTTTTTATTGATAATCAGTTTAGTACTTAGTCAAAAAAAATACCATTCTCGCTTTTGAATTAAAATAATAAAATTTTCTAATGTCAATTTAAGTTTTTCAAAATGTCAAATAATATTATTATTAAAGAAAAATAAATGACTTTATTCTCTGTTTCCCCACATTTGAAATAAACAATGCACTAATTGTTTTATATATTTTTGTAAAAAAAAAAAAAAAGGTATGTTGTTAGAAATAATAGTTATGCTTCAATTAAGATCTTATAAATTGTAACAAATATTATAATTTTTTACTAACAACAGATAGATTAATATTTCTTATAAAGAAGTTCTAAAAATAATTAAAACATGCATTAAAAATAAATGATAATTATAAAACAAATTAATATTTTACATAATTTATAATATACTGTAAGCTCCATGGTATAGTTTACATGCATGGCTTTTTGTGAATTTTTTTTATTATATACTCTAAGATAGAAAAAGTTATATGCGTCAATAAATATGAAGAAATTTTAAATAATAATAAAAATTAAAAGAATAAAAATAATAAAATTTTAAAAAGTGTTACAATTTGTATTTATAAAGAACTATTTTAAAATAATGTTGCTATGGGAATCAATTGGAAATTCTTGGATCATCTGATCATCTGCTTTACAAAAAAGGGTGGAATCATTATTTCTTCATTGTGTCACTTACAGGAGGAAAGTCAATAAAAATTGCAATGATTATTTAAGTTGATAATGCAGTTTATGAGTTAAAAAAAGCTCCAGAATGCTTTACCCTGATCTCTCTAGTGGTATAGTTAACTACTGAACTGTAAACAAAGAAATGCTTTAGAAATTAACTTTGATTCTGCCAGTCTATTAATTATTGTCTAAAGCTGAAAGAAATATGACACATGTTATAACAAAACTTGCCTCTAATGAATTATCAAAAGGGAAATATTTTTCTATGAATTAATGTATAAATCTATATAATTTTGATGCTCTTAATAACAGAAAAAAACTAAATGGATTAAACTACTATTGAAACAAACTAAGAAAAGTTAAGATATTAGAAAATTGTTTGCAGTTATATAAGATAATGATTTTAATGGTCATATGCAAACAAACAAAATGTGATCTCACAGAGACATAAAAGTAATTAAATGAACTTAATATAAACTTTTTCTTTAATATTCTTTCATTCTGGTTGTTAATTAAAGTTATTGTTATTATTAATAATTTTGTTGCTTGTTTAGTTCTCATCTGAATTCTGAGTAGATTAATTATTTTATCATTTAATAATAGTATTAATGTTGAGGGGAATAATAATCAGGAAATATGACTGAATCTGCACAAAGACTTTTTTTCTATGTGTGTGGTCAGACTGATTATTATTTGTGACAATATAAATTAGCCAATTAAAATATGTATAATCTCTCCACCATGTAGTGGCCACCCATTAGATATTTATAGTTTTCCTAGATTAAAAAAATAATTTGAGAATATTGTTTTTTTAATTCTATTTGTCAATTTGATTAATTGCCATTTTTTAAAAAGGTGGTCACCATTACAATATATATATATAACCATTATTTCCAATTATCCATCCACTGCAAAATATTATCTTTTGGGTTTTTTTTTTTATGTCACAACATTATAAAAAATTTATTACATCTTATTTGTTTCTGATTTTTTAGTTATTCATCCAATGTCAATTTTTTTTATCAATTTGTCTTGGTCAATTCCCTTTCAAAGCTTTAATTTTTTTTAATGATAACAATAATATCGGTTTGATTTCTTAACTATGTATGTTTCTGTTGACTCATTTTTTAATTCTAATACATAATTCTATATATTTTATTATTTGTTTGATCATCTTTGCATTACTTTTTATTAACTATCTGCATTAACAGCAATAATTTTCTTTCATTTCATTGTTAATCCATGTATATAAAATATATCATTAATAGACACCAGGTGGTAGCATCAGTTTAGGTTCTTCAGATTTTTATGCTGAGTTTGTAAAAAGATATGGGGAAGTTAGATATATAAAGGCCATGGAGTTGACAAAGATTATGTTGTGGAAATGGGTTGGAGCAGGATATGGGAAAACTTATGGTTGGGGATATAAAAGGAAGGTTGTAGTGACTAACAATTTCTCTGGGCATTGTTGCTGAGAGATTCATGATTCTGTATAAGGAAAAGTCACAGTGCATCACATCGCTAGTGAATAGTTATAACTATTTGGGAATTGTTTTAAGTAATCAATAAAATTGCTTGGATGACTGGGAGAAAAATTTGATAAATGAAACAAAATAAATGGATTGATAAAAAAATTAACAATGTTTTTATATAATGAATATGATGTAGCTAGAATTGTATGGAAGGGTTAAAATATGATAACAATGCATTATGTGTTACTAAAGGAGTGTTCGATTACTTGGAAAAGGTACAAAGAGAAGTAGGAAGTCATGCATTAGATGCAGATATGTGAATGGCAAAGGAGTCAATTCAAGAAGAAATGGTATGGTCAAGTTTTTATATAAGGGATGCAAAAAAACAAAATGAAAATGTTTGGTAGATTGCAGTTTATGGATAGTAAAAGAATAGCCAAAATAGTATGTAATTGGGTTATGAATAAGTGACAGATAACAAGATGGGTGAGAAAGATAATATGCTATGCAAAAGATTTGGATAAAGAATTTATGTCAATATACTTGTACAATAGGTGGTATGATTGTGTTAGGAGAATTGTTGAGTATTATAGTGTTAAGAAATGGGATAGAATAACAGATGTATTAATAAAGAATAGGGAGTTGAAGAGATGGGGAACTAGTATGGAGAGTAAAAAGTTTAAATATATATAGAAGTAAGTGAAACATATAATAACGCCACAATATAAAATCAAATCAATATATATAATTTCACAAAATAAAAATAAATCTTTTTGAAACAATAGTTAATGAAAATCATAAACTAAACCAAAGAATATCATAAATACCCTTACGTTACCAAAAATTTCTTTGATTTCAAAAAAAAAAATGGAGACAATAGTACTGCATGATCGAGTAGTTGGAGTCAATATGGCTGCTGAAATGCATAAAAATTTAGACACTGTCAAATTATATGCCACGGTTACAAAAGCTAACATGCAAACAACAATTTCAAAAAATTCCCCAACTACAATAAATAATAAAGTAGTTCTGAGATTTAGAAAAACAAATCCAAAAGACATAAAACAGATTTAAAGATGCAGGTAAACCAAGACCCTCCCCTTACACACTGGACCGATAATATGCTAGAAAGAATTAATGAACCCTTTAACAACACGATTCCATGGGGACTCTATACATCATTCAAAAGATTTTTTTCACCAAACTTAATAGTAATATCTGCCACAGATGCAAATATATCGCTGTATCGGTTTCCCCATGCGTTATTATATCAAGCAATAATTGAAAACGAACTGTGGGAAATGATCGTAAGAATTGCAGACCATCCAAATCCCAGATACATCACTATCGAATTTCTTGATATTAGTCAAAAGAACTGATTTCAGAATCAAATTAAAACATTAAGCAATTACACAATTGTTATAGTCAATCAAGATCGACAGAACCAAATTACTGGAATAATAAAAAATACATACCTTGGATACACAAACAAGACTTTCAAAAAATGATGGATCTATTTGGCAAGGTTATAGCACTTCAACCAATATACCTTAAAGACACACCAATACCAAAAAACATGCCACATATAATTATAAACAAAAAATCTACAGATATTGTGGAGTCACTAATCCCATGCCTCCCTCCCATAGAACAACATCAACAGAAGTCCAAAAATCTGGTCGGCCAAGGAGAAATAAATTGAAAAGAGCCAAAACAGATGAAAACAATACTCTAACAGAAAAGATTGAACACCTGGCAGAGAACTTAATACCTGTGGAGCTGGATAGTAATTAAACCATTAATAACTGCTCACAAAAGACTAGAGAATACACAAAAGCTTTATGCATACTTCAACACCAACTCACATCCAATCATGATAATGAAGCTAAAAATAACAGCATTTAATATCAGAGGGCTCAACTCAGTCAACAAAATATATCAGCTACAACAATGGATAAAGATAACACAACCTCATATACTAGGACTTCTAGAAACTAAAATATATAGTGGCTCACAAATTGACCTCTCAGTACATATAAGTAGAGAAGGTTACTGTGCACACTCTAGAGACACATCATCTCCCTCAGGGGGTACTGCACTGCTCTTAACATCAAGTTGTCCATTTGACTCATTTAAAAATCATATATATAAATGCAAATTTACTAATAGTAACTTTTAGTCATCAAATCATCACACTAAACATTATATTTGTGTATATCCCACTGAGTCCTACAATTGTCTCAAATACTATATTAAACATAAACTCCTTACTTGCTCTAATTCACATCCAACTATACTAATTGGGGATTTCAACATGAGATATCAAGAGTGCATTTTAAAGTGGCTACATCAAATATCAATCCCACTTATGAGTGCAGAGGATTTTCTGTCAAATGATGCAATTACCTTTCACAATAGACGTCATACATCAAGGATTGATCTGTGCTTTTATTCACCTATGCTATACCATCAAATCAGCCTAAACACCAACCCATCTCCCATCTCTGATCACTCTGCACAAACCATACTAATTAATCTGACAGAAATCCAAACAACTGCAATTACACATGGTAAAACTATCAGAATCCTGCTTCCAACTTCTATCCCAGAATTTATTTTTTCAGAAACATATATAATGCTTCACGAAATAAAAAATATGCAACTTAACCCCATTCAAAGATACCTAGCATTTATAAACATTTTATCATTTAATATAGATCACATTACATGCAAATCCTCCCACCCTCAAGACTCCTAGCTCTGGTTGATGAAATACAGAAACGGATTACAATGATAAACCCAACACACACCAGTCAACAACATATATGCAGGCTTACACAAACATACAATAATATATGTAACCACCTGAAAAATTACCTAGCAATAAAAAAGAGTAAAGTCTGCCTCAGCCAACAACACCCATGGACAAGAAAATACATTCACTGGGCCTTGGGCTACCCATCCACTGTCAGAGTGTCAATGGCACTCACAGAGCAGGGGCTCGCATATGCAGGAAATAATATGTTAAAACTGATCTATCAGCATTTCAAACAAAAGCTGCAAGCATACCACCTGGTCAAATATAATTCTAATGTCCTTGGAAAACCAGAAACAAACACCCAATATAACATCACTGAATCTGCTACTAAAATGGCAAAAGTACCTAATGCATGTCACCCAGGAACACATGAAATCCCCAAATTTGTCCTTGCATATCTCAGTCAGTTCACTAGCCAATATTTATGTGACTCTCAAAACCCATCTAACAAAAAATTCATAACACCCAAATTTTTTTCCCCCAAAAACCACCCCCCTTAAAAAAAAAAAAACTCCATATATCAACACTATCCAACCTACAACCAATCTCAATGTGGCCACTTACCATTAAAATAATTTAAAAAGTACTCAAAGACAGCCTAGAGTCCACATATTCTACCACTAATTTCACACAACTAGTTTGCAATGAAGCAATAATCAACTGCACAGGCTGCAATGACATTCAAAACAGTTATAAACTCAATACGGGACAGGAAGAAGTATGCACCAATTGCAATTCAACTTGATATAGAAGTGACTTTTGACTCAGTTGACATCAATACATTAATCAATATGCTAGCTGACACCATGATTTCATGACTTATCTGTACCTGCTCACAAACCTACTACTTAGCAGAGAAATACATATCACACTCAATGGCAAAAATTATCCATCATTCATTCCCCACAATCCATATTCCAAGGCTCACCACTCAGCTCACTGCTATTTACTTTTTACATCAACCCACTCATACTCAAAATTTAGCAGGGTATCAAATTCATCCAGATATCAAGCACATCACAACAGATAGCCTGAATTTCATATATGGATAACATCACAGTCTTCTTACCATCAAGAAAACAGATATCAATATTATAGAAAATACTTCAAGATTTTCAAGAAACACACTATCTAAAATTTAATCAAAACAAGACTGCTGCTTGATCACTATACACCAGTAAGCCATGCATGCAAATTTTTCAAGCCAAACTGTCTGCTTTCCTCGGCTTTCCTTTCTACGTGGGAACAAACACTATAAGGCAAAAATCCAGAACAAGTTAAAAGATGAAGCAGAATGGATCACTGCTTCACTATCAAAAGCATACCTCTCAATATATGCTAGAGTACAATTGTTCAATCAGCTGGTGATTACCAAGAAAATCTATTATTCTCCCATAATTCCAATTCTCCAAAGCTTTTACATCAAAAATCTCTTCATATTGCAATAAATTTCTATGGAATAGAAAGACAGTTTCAATATCTGCAAAACACCTTAATTGTACCAGCAATACACAATGGTTTGGTGCTACATAACATAGATATTTTTCGAATACAAAAGATTGCAAACCTTATAATAGACACCCTCAGACATTTCTCAGAATTCCAGTATAATACAAATAATACTTACAGACAAACCTCCACCTTCACATTGCTATCTATCATCAGTTATAAACCAGTTCAGAATCACACTCAAATGTCACTACAAACAACAACAAAATCTTCATATTGGCAGATATATGCAATGGTATACCCAGGATATACATCAGATATTTCAACACAGATGCTCTGAATAAACAAGACAGCTGCTTAAAAAATTTGAAAAATGGTCCATGGAGCTCAAATTCTTTGATTTCCTCCTGAAACTAAATCTATTTGCTTTGCCAACATCATATTTCTTAAGATACAGATGATTGTTTGCAAAAATAGACCCCTTATGCACACTATGCCACCAAACATAAGAAACTCAATGACATCTGTTTTACAACTGCCCAGCATTAAACAATATTTGGCATGAAATAACGAATATATTTAAAAAACCAAACATCTCCTTGCAAGATATTGTGATTATCAGTGCATTCCGCAGAACATCCACCCCAACAATCCGAGCAGCAATCTTTGTGCTTCATGCATTTTGGTGCATGCAATGCACATTCACTTTTGGCAAAAATACAAGGTGGCATTCATCAACTTTTCACAACAAGTTAGCACAATTAAAAAACAAAGACAATAAAATAGCACACCCAGACATTTTTGCGGCTACTTGGTCACTTGTAAAACAACGCTCTAATCTCTAATAGTTCTGCCTTTTCTCAATAATAGACTCAGAGAACAAGAAAATGGTCAGCAAAAAATTCATGAATCAATAAATGATAACTTAGGATAAAAAATCCATTGCTCACCCTGTATGTATCTGTAAGAAATTGGAAAGAACCTAAACACAATATATATATTGTAACGTTTTTCGTTTTGCTAGGCCTCTTACACGCTAATATAAACTGCGCGTGAGTTGATCAAGCTATGTCAAAAAAGAAGAAAGTTACATTTCTATTCTAAAAACATAGCTATATTTCCTGATCAACTCGGCCTAGAATTATTGCTAAGTACAATCGTGAGCTGACTCAGTTTTTAATTTCTACATGAGGGCACAGAGTCATTAGACCCACTAGTCCTCAAACATATTTAACTCGTAAACTAACAGAAAAAACAATGCTTTTAAACAAATCAGTATACCTCCTACCGTAATGAGAATTAATTATTTAAGATTATTATTCCTGGGCTTATTCAAAAATATTGGAATAAAGTTACATTTTTAAAATCTTAATAAACTACTAATAGATTTAATAATAAAAAATAATAACTAATAATAATAATAATAATAATAATAATAATAATAATAATAATAATAATAATAATAATAATAATAATAATAATAATAATAATAATAAATACAAAAAAGCGAAATAAAAATAGTAATGAAAATAAAAAAATTAAATAGATTCTTTTATGAAGGATTTTTCTCTCATCATCATCATCATCATCATCATCATCATCATCATCATCATCATCATCATCATCATCATCATCATAATAATAATAATAATAATAATAATAATAATAATAATAATAATAATAATAATAATAATAATAATAATAATAATAATAATAATAATAATAATAATAATAATAATAATAATAATAATAATAATAATAATAATAATAATAATAATAATAATAATAATAATAATAATAATAATAATAATAATAATAATAATAATAATAATAATACAAAAAGCAAATAAAAATAGTAATGAAAATAAAAAAATTAAATAGATTCTTTTTATGAAGGATTGATATAGGTCAGAGTAAAACTCAATATACATTTCAAAATAAGATTAATCAACAGATGAAAAAGGCAATATACATTTCAAAGTAAGATTAATCAACAGATGAAAAAGGTAAGGTCAAGTTTTGAAACTATGGGATTTTTCCCCAAAGTTTGTTATCAAATTGGAATCCCATGAAAAGTAAGATTAAAATAATTATTTTTTGTGTTGCTTTATTTTTTTTACCTTATTGGGATTTTTTAATATATAGTATGATAGAAGGATATAATATAATACTAATGGTTTTCCTTCTGAGATGAAGATTTTTTTGGCATCTGAATAGTTCAATAGTTGTTTACTGATTAATAAATTGGAGATCATGTCTTTTATATTGCTCAAATGTCTGAAATAGGCAAAATAAAATTTGTTTTATAATCTGAAAGATTATTAAACCGATAAAAAAATGATTTACACAGAAGCAAAATTATGGTAGCGATCACACAGTGCAAGCCAGAGTCATCAATGAATGTAGGAAGGTTTGTGTGTAAAATCCCTATCTAGTGCCTACTCATCCAATATCCCCAAACTAGTTTCTAGTTTGTGGATTTCATCAGTGAAAAACCTTGGAGTCTGAGAGAACAGCAGCTAGGTCCTGGAATCTAATGCTCCAACAGTCATCTTTTACCTTTTTAGCTAACTATATAACTACTGTATATCGAGTTTTGCCTCTGTGTAAACAGTTTGTGTATGCATAAAGAATGGTGATCATGTGATATTTATTTAGTGGTTTAAAAAATGATTTATGGTTTTTATTATGATAATAAGAATGGTAAATTGTTATAACGGTTATGTCCCATTTGATCATTAAAAATAATGAATAGAGATTCGATCCAGAAATGTTACGATTCTTTAAATCATTCACAATATAATAATAAATTATTAAACATAGTATGATTTTTAACTACAATTTTACAAATGCATTTGCTATGTCCAGCTTATTATATTTGAAAAGTACAATATTATATTTATAATATAATATTATATGTATAACACAAGTTATATTAGTTAATATATATATATATATATATATATATATATATATATATATATATATATATATCAGATGAATTACTGAGAACATCTTTGATATATAAAATAGTTTGTTCCAGAATCTCCAAGATATAGCCTTGCCGCAGGATACGAAAACGAAGCAGAAAATACATTAAAAAAATTGACGCAGTTTAATAACAAAGTACTGCCAGAGGGGAAATTACAAATGACAAATCAGGTAAAAATAAATAAATAAAGGCTAGATGACCTACTTTTGGCTTTATTGTAAAAAAAATCTGAAAGTTTTGATGATTGAATTCTACTTGTAATTATAAATTGGTCTATTTCCATGGATCTAGAATTAACTCTTAAATGCTTTTATAAAAATTCAAACTTTACTTAAACTTTTCAAATATATTCATCTGTTAAGTAAGAGCTTACAGTTTAATATATAACACAGACTCTTGAATGGTATTATTCTTTTCTCTTTTTCAGTGTTGCTGATCTGACCATTTACAGTACTAGCACTTTAAATTTATGAATATTAAATTTAAGATGACACTTTAAAGAATTAGACTATTCTGTCAAAGCATCTATCAGACTCCTGATTTACTTAATTTTTTTAAGGTCTGAAGGTCAATGGGTTATTCAAACATTGCAAATTTCACGTTATATTGATTTATGGGTTTATTGGCTATTATTATGTGACTAGCTTCTCTAAATTTTCTTTTTTTTTTCTTTTCTCCTTCAATATTTTTGTTATTTCTCAATTGAACAGATTTATTGGTATGTTTATGGTCTTCTATTTTTGATACATCTGCCTTTTCCTTTTAATCATTAGTTTTTGATCTTTTAATCATTTTGCAATGGGTTGACTGGTTTTATGATATATGTCCCATATTTACATGATATATTATAGATGCAGTTTTATGTTTTTCAGCATTTCTGCTTGTACTATGACTTTGAAAAGTTATTCTTTTGAATCAACATATCACAATAGTTTTAACCAAGCCACAATATACTATAAGGAATTCTAGCTCCTGCAAAACCCAAGCTGGAAATGCAGAAAAACAAAATTGCATCATTGAAATATTATGTAAATGTGAAAAATCATATATTAATAAAGTCAGTTGACCCAGAGAAAAATAATTAGAAGATCCTACATATACCAAGGACATTTATTTGATTGTTAAAGGATAAGAATATTGTGAAAAGAGAGAAAAAATTAAAAGCAAAACATTTAATGAGACTACTAATATGAAAATAAGCAAATAATCTCATAAGTTAATCTAATATGATAATTCATAATGCTTTGAAACCATTCACTAACTTCACCATTAAAAAATATGGAGAAATAAAAATATTCCTCATAGATAAGAATATACTTCTTCTGAGTATTGTCTTTGACAAATAACCTAGTTGGTTACTGTTACTCTAAATTCATATTCATAAAATTAAAGATCCCAGGATTTATTCCTATGCTAGCACTAATTATTGCTTAAGACAGAAAAATCACAAATTATACAGTAATCTGTATGCTATTACTAACAGCTAAATATATTTAAAAATTTAAATAAAATTTTATTTTTTTCTAAAGACCTTTACCAATTCCTGATGATGAAAATAGGAAAATAATTCAATACATATTTATATATACTCACAAGTTTTTGATTATTTATATAGTCCATTAATAAATCATATATGCACAGATATATATTGTATAGATAAATAATTCAAAAAATAAATACATACAACACCTATATAAGAAAAGCATGTTTAATACTTTAATAATATAGCATGGTGAACATACTTTTGACTAACTGATAGTCATATTCATTTTTGAGAAAAGTTTTAAAAAATTGGAATTATGGATTAATAAGTAAATAATTGGTTGAATAGAAAAATTAGTAGTTAAATAAATAGATATGTAAACAATTAAAAAATAAGGTCTATACACAAATAAAAAAAATAGTTAAATAAGTATACAGACAGTGAATTAAATAAATAAATAAGAGACAGATACATAGATAAATGGTTGGTTTGGATAAATAGATAAGACTTTGTAGGGGGATAGGTAGGTGGTATTTAGATGACTAGATACATAAAAGGAGAGACAGAAGTAGGCAAATCTCTGACAAACTCCCACTACTAATAATTACACACCCAAGTTTTTTCGGGCAGAAACCCCTAAGAATAAAGCAGACACATGTAGTTCCATTTATTCTTGAAGCTTTTGATATTAATAAATCTTGGACTTGTCTGCTTGGGTTTTTTATTTCATATATACATTTGATGTTGTGTTTATTAATATTTATAGATCAATATCTATGTAGATAAATGAATAGATAGACAGATAACAGAGTGTTAGATAAGTAGATGATAATTTTTGTATAGATATTAAATGGATGGCTAGATGGATGGATTGATAATGAAAGAATAAATAGATTGGTGAATAGCTAGAAAGGGAAGCAGCAGTAGACAAATCACAACAATCTCTCAATTAGAAAAATTTCTGAAAATAAAACAGTCCTTTCACAGTTCCATTATTCTTAAAGCTTCCACTATAATAAAGATGTGGGTGTACGTATTTATTGGTAACCTATGGGAGACTTGTCTATTTCTACTTCTATTTCATCTATATATTTTTATTAACATTTGTAGATAGATATAAATAGACAGCTAGATATAAGAATGAATGGATGGATGGCCATATAAATAGATGGCTAGACAGATAGGTGAATAAATGAATGGGTAGATAGAAGGAATGATAGATAGTGAGTGGATGGACATATAGATAGTTATGCAGATAGATAGAAATATATATAAATAGATGAATTACAGTTGGATAAATAGGTAGATGGATAGATGAATAAGTGCTTGAAGGGTATGTAAATGGATAGACTGATAGGCAGGCAAGCAGATAATAAGCCAAGAGTTATTATGTAGGCATTTACTAAACATTTGTTTACGTAATTATTTATTTTCACTATAATAATAACTTTATCAATGCAATTAAATGAAACTTTTTTTCTCTCTCAATATAGCTTTCTTTAGGAAAGATTTTGGATATATTTTCTGGTACAACAGGACGCACGACTACACATTTGTGGATCATCTGGTTTATAACAAATTTTTGTTATTATGGCAGTGTGTTGTTAACTTCTGAAATTTTGAGTGCAGATAATGCTTGTCTTATAGGTAAAATCTAAAGTACTAAAAATTAAATTATTTTAAATTCATAAGTGAATGTAAAAGAAACTATAATTTTATTAAATTGACAATAAAAAGGTAATTGTTGACTGTTCAAAGCATTTTCTTAGCAATATAACGATCTTTTTTTTAATTTTGTGTAAATCCACAAATAAATGGAATCATTTATTATTTGGAAAATTCATAGGAATTTGAGTACTGCAAGTGGCAAAAATTGAGCGATGTCTCATGAAGTTTGAGTTTCAGAGTCTGCCATTCTAATATTGCAATAAATCATGTAGATTTTTTATATTCTTCAGAGTTATATGCTCTAAAGTCTGTCTTTCTATAACAATACTAAATCATGGTAAGATTTCTTATATTTCTTAGACTATACTACCCTATCACCAGATTAAATCATGTAAGGCTTCTTCTATGCTTCTTAATCATGCATAGTAAAATTTTAATGATTACCTTGAATGCAAACAAAAAATTTGTAATTAAACAAATAATCATTGATGTGCATAAAATTCACTTATAAGCAAAAAATTGGAAATGCAACAAGATAAATTTTAATGGTGAATTTTACTAACAAATAAAATAAAAATAGATATATGATATGTTGTTCCTGATAATCATGTGACATTTGAACATTAATGTGATGAGCTGAGGACAACAATCTAATTTACCAAACTGAAAATGTTTTTATTTCTGTCATCTAGGGATTAATCTATATATCTTTATCTTGAGTCTAGCCATTCATCACTGTGCAGAATGGTATAGAGAAATATTCAGTAACAAACTACCTTTAAAAATGATTATTTTGTATTCTTTATTGAATTAAAGATAAAAAATTTAAATGAAAATGTTATAAATCCTATTTTTATCACTTTGTTTTGTTAAATATTATCTTTTACCATGGCTCTCTTCTAACATGTCTTAAGTTTTATTTGCATGATGTTCCATATGCAATTATTCAGATGGTTAGCAAAGTTGAACTTAATCTTGCCTTTAGTTGTGCATGTAATTCTATTTCTACAATAATAATTTTATTTATGAATTAATAAATTTTAACAAAAAGGTGAGGCAGAAAATTATAAATTGGGAAACTAATTAATACAAAAGATATGAATGAATAAAACAAAAATCATTTTGGAAAAAACTGAAATACTATAGTTAAAAAATTTATATACAAGCAAACAATAAATATGTTTTTTAGAGTGTCATGAATTTATAGCATTTTACATTGGTGTTTCTAGAAAAAGAACAAAGAAGATATATATGATTACAAGGAATCACATAAATAATTTTCACAATAAGATAAATATTTTGTAAAATATTAATAAAGAGTAAATCATCAGTTTAAATGGCTTATTACAAAGACTTTTCAAATTTTTTTTCATAAAGAAGACAGTATTCACCAGATTTTTATATCATCAGATGGGAACATTTGAATGCTTTTTCCATCCTTATTTTATCCTCTTACTAAAAATTGGTAGACATCTATTTACTAACCAATATCATATAATTATTTGAGTTAACTATGGACCTGATAACTGAAAAATATCCCAAGCTTGTTGATAAAAATTTCCAATATATTTAGCCCAGATTTAAATTTAAATTGTAGACATAACATATGGATGCAGTAACATTGATTGATAGTATCTTTTAAAAGTGGCATATTTAGTTAAAGATGTTTAATTATTATAATAATTTACCTGAAATCACATTTGGATTTTAAATGAGAAGATAGTTGGCATACAGAAATATAATTTTTTCATATAGCAGCTTAGATAAGTTTTAATCTTATATAAACTTAATTTTTTATAAAATTCAAATTCATGCAATAATTAGAAAGTAATATTTATCTATTTCAAATATAAAAATAGTTATATAATTTCACAGAAGAGGTTTTCCGTTTGAATTGTTGAATATCATAAGTTGTAACTAATTGACTTTACAATACAGCAAAGTATCAAGATAGATTCAAAATTTGTTTCACTAATATTAATAATAAGTAAATGATTTTTGATCGCCCAAGAAATGTATTCTAATTTACATTTGTTTATTTTCTTAATTTAGGTGTTTAGTGGAGCTGCAATATATGCTATATCAATATACATTACTATCAAAAGTGTAAATAAACAAAAAAAGCAAACATATTACAATTTACTAAATTTAATAAACTGTATAATATAGCAGCAGTTATTTTTCCATTTCAAAACTCTATAAACAATCACATTTAGCAGTAATGTTATTATTTGATGTATAAAGTATTTCATGTAATAAAATGTTTTCTAAATATAAAGCTAAAAGTTTTATGACTTTCAATAAAATTCATAAAACATGTTTCTTAATTGAGAAAATGAAAGTTAGTCATTTAGTAGCAGCAGGAAAAAAAATTGTAAATCATTTATATATTGCATAAATCATTTATATATTGCATCAGAAAGCTTTAGTTCAAAGAGTTTAAATGTGTGTTTGAAATGGATAATGTAAAATAAAAATAACTGTATAGATTTCAAAGTCAACACTGACTTGAAAACATCAAGAGGCCATAATCTGCTGATAACAAGATAGCTAATTGTGTTTCCGTAGTGAAAAAGAAATTATTGAATAAAAAGCATATCACCCAGAATGTATTTATTTGCCAAAAAAGTCTGACATTTTACTATTCATTTTGTTTGGAAAAAATAAAGATACATTACATTTATTACTATTTTAATTTTTTTGAGTGAATTCAAGTAAATGAACCCATGCAATAAATATTATTAATAATTCTATTATTTTTTTAATTTTGTTTATACTATAATCTTAATTTTAAACACATACAATGCACATAGAAAAGCATCTGTGATATATATATATATCGTAACGGAATATAATATCCTGTCACATTATTTTAAAATTAAAATAAAAGACCATAAATAAAAATTGATTTATTAAAAAGAAAAAAAAACTTAATTTAAAAACTGTTTAACGTATATATAGATCGCATGATGGACAACTTTAAAATATCAATCTTTATATCTTTACTTTAGTTAAAGCTGATGAGGATTACCATGTAATCGAAAGTGCTACCAAAGAATTTAAACTATAATATTGCATTTACTGTTAATTTTTTGTTTTTATTATATATATATGCATGTTGAAAAATACTGTATACATGCAATTCAGAAAAAACAATACTTGTTATATTGTAATCAAAGCATATCAATAAAATATCTATTATATATAATATACATGAGAGGGGTTTGAAACAAATACAGCTGATAATATGGCTCAATTATATTTCTGAGGTGTTTTTGGATGTTTTTGATTCATCTGGATTTGTAATATACCAATATTGTCATTTTGTATGAAAAAATATAAAGATGCCAATAGATTAGTTCAGTTACATTTAAGATATAACACCATGGCATCTAACTTCATATATTTAAGGCATTTTTGTATAATCTAGTCTAGTATAATGAAAGCAGACTACTCTATTCTGTTTGGTATTTGGACATATTTTATCAAAATTACACAGCAGTGAATATGCCTTCTATTAATTTTAGTCTTCAATTTAAAGAAAATCTCCAAGTATTGGAAATAATGATAAAAGTTATGTCAGACTTTGCCTATATTACTATATCATCATTTTGATCTTCAACAGCTACTTTAAAAAACTCTTTGGCAAATGGAAAGCTATCTAAAATGTAATAATCATACTCTCCATGAAAAATTTTATTAGTAATGTAGCAAATTAATTTGCCTTCCATTGTCTTAATAAAAAAAACTTAAGTAATTCATAATTAGACTTAGAATTAATGTAAAACATCATCAAATTATCATTTCAACCATTATCAATTGATTGCTAGGTAAAAGTCTCTCCAAATTTAATCCAATTTCTCGTCCATAGTTTTTCACATCATACCAGAAAACTTTCTTATTTTTCCATTTATCTTACATGTGAGCTCTTTCTAAATCTTTTATAATCTTTTGGCTAATTTACACTGTCAATCTCATCATCTCTTCTACCAATATATCATCCAGCCTAGTTCCCTTTTAGTTTTTCAATTATTTCAATTATGTAAATGATACCTATTTGTTCTCTCACTTTTAATCTTTTTATTACTTTTAATATATATATAATAACCAATTGAGTTACATAATACACACTAATATAGTGTATGTGCATACATATACATAAAATAAAGGAAAAGTAGAAATAAACACAGAATAAATTTTTGTAGATATTTTCTACATTTATTGAAATACAAATAAATAAATAATAACTCTGATTTAAAATATTGTTTTATAAATTAAACTTTTGAAAGGTCTAAATAAATATATATATTGTTTTATTATTACTCTGATTGTGAAATGTAAAAACACAATACTTGTTTTTAATAATATTAGCGATTAAGCCAATGCACATGTGCTTTAAAGATAAATTATAAATGAATACTCAATTTTTTCAGACAGGAGATATAGTATTTTAGAAAGAATGGAATGAATCCACCCATTCTTTCAACCCAAACATTTATGTATGGGCAAATCTTAAGTGTGTGAAAATAAGAGTGTGAAGGTGTTACACGATCACTTTAAATTCATTCCATTCTTTCTTAAATACTATATCTCATGTCTGGAAAATTGAGTATTCATTTATAATTTATCTTTAAAGCACATGTGCATTGGATTAATCACTAATATTACTATTACATAAAAAACATAGCGCTATATAAAGTAATATCTCATTATATATGTTTAATTTCAACTAAAGAATGACGGTTCGTAAATTGTAACGATTTTGCAACTGTCATTCATTCAAACATAACAAATGTAATTTAAAGTGATCATGTAACACCTTCATGCTCTTATTTCCACACACTTAAGATTTGCCCATATATAAACGTTTGGGTTGAAAGAATGGGTGGATTCATTCCATTCTTTCTAAAATACTATATCTCGTGTCTGGAAAAATTGAGTATTTATTTATAATTTATCTTTAAAGTGCATGTGCATTGGCTTAATCGCTAATATTACTATTACATAAAAAATATAGCACTATATAAAATAATATCTCAATACTTGTTTTGAAATTTTTTTAATTAATTAAAATATGTATGTTTTCAAATGGATTAGAGAGATAAAAATAAAAATTCTGTTTTTAATCAAGATATTGTTATCACTTCAGATGATTTTATAAAAAGGCTGATAAAAAATATCAGTCAGTCTGGATAGTGATTTTGAAGAGAAGTCTGGATAATAATTTTTGTAAGAACGGTCACTGAAAAGTTGGTTACAATATTTTATTGCAACCTGATGAAGTGTAGCAGTTGGTTTTAGCTGACCATAGAATTTGCAAAATAACTACCATAAACTGATATACCTGAAGGCAAGATAGTAGACAGTTTTCCTTAGCAGGAGTTTGAATTTACATGGAGAAAAATGACCCACTTCTTTGTGCTGAAATTCATAGCCTTAAACATGGAGAGGATGTTTGCTTGCCTGAAATCTATCAAACTATGACAGCTTTTTGCCTGGAATAATCCTAGATAGAAAGAGACCAACTACAGCTCAAATTTTACATGGATTGCATGATTTTATCTGATGATGACAACAAACCTGGATTATATTTTTCTATTGGGCCAAAAGAACCAGCTTGCTGAATAAATAATTACATATATGCTAATGTATCTAAAGGCAGAAAAGCACAGATAAACATATATACAGCTGTGGTGAGTAGAGTTATATATAATAATGAAATTTTAAATAATTTTTTTAGTAAAATGACATTTTAGAAGTGATGCATAAATTTGTACTTTTCATGTTTATGGTGGGTGTATGATTGAGCAGGGCTGCCTGGATGCAGTGTGTTCATGATGCTCTGAAGTATAGGCTCAGTACTGTCTAGACCTAGATGTTGATCTTCCAGAGTAATCTAGTGGTGTATATGTAGGCCTCATGAATAGGCCTTGGTCTCATGAATAGACCTCATCTAAATCCCCTAAGACTCACAAGAGATGAGTAGGGCTGGCTCAATGCCTGATATTTTTTTTGTTGGATACTACTTTTTGTGGATGATCTGTCTATGTACTTAGAAGGGGCAGTGCTTAAAAATGAGGTATTTTTTCACAACATCATGGGCCTTGTGTTCTAGTGGTCCATGCTTGGCTATCTACCTATCATGGCATAGGAGCTGCAGTTCACGTATTCACTTTTTCTATCTCACCTTGCCTACTTCATCAGCATTAACTAATCAAGCAGAAAGACATTTTGAAATTTATATTTTTTTAATTCTATAAAATGATTTTATCTTTCGTTTATTGAAAAAAAAAGGGAAAGACATTTTAAATCAATCAAGAATCATCTGTTAAAAATTTGATAGTACTATTTTAAGGAAAAAAGACTATTCAGCAAAGAGAATTAAATTGCAAGAATAATCTGTAATAATTTTATTGTGATAAATACTAATTTTATGTAGATAAATTAATATATCACACGTTTGTGCAAATTATATATATATGCATTTCAGTAAACCTCCTATGTAAAATGTATATCATTTAACTGGAACTTTAATCATTATTGAGTGTTATGTTTTAAGATTTTGATAATTATTTTGTAGCAAGTCAAAGATTATTTCATGCACACACATGTATATGTGTGTATGTTGTCACTTATAACACATATGTAAATTTTAATCATTTTTGTTTGTTATTGAATGTCAATTGAAATAGATTAATTGTATAATAGAAATCGCACATCTGTGCACACATATATGTAAATCCATGTAAAAAAATAAATTTTGAATAGTAATTATGTATATCACCAATGTGGTAATTTATTTTATTGTATATGGCTTAATTTATATGTATAGCCACATAGACTTTAATTTCAATTTTTTTATTTTTTTATTAATAAACTTGTATTTAATTGTTAAAAATTGTTTCCATCATCTTTTGGTCACTTACAGTAATAGAGCTTATGTTCTCTAAGCTAGATTCATGTATGGGATGAATATATGAATGGGGATGTATATTTAGTGTTTTGGGGCATCCAGCAATGATCAATCAATCATCATCCTGGTTGGCACATAAGATTATATTCTTTAAACCCCATGCATTATTATTTTTTATTTTACTTTAGTCTTATTAAAAATTTAAGTTTATAGTTGGCCACTATAAATGGCCTGAGCATTGATGATGATCAGCATGTTTTATCTCCCAGCATTACTGTTTTGATTTTTGATTATTGTGTATTCCAATGGATGGGCACTAAGCTGGTGTATTCAAGTTATGTTTCAATAATTGCCCAAGCTGGCAAAGGTTCAATAGTTAGCTTGGTCTAAAGAAGACCCATTTCCAATCCAGTCACAAGATGGACTGTTGATTTTATTAATTGTGGATCATTCATGATGATGGATGGTTATTTTTTTTGAGTATTTACTTGTTCTTATTTTTTAAATTATAATGCTGGTGGATTTATAATTGCTCTGCTGATCTTTCAGTGATCACAGAGATTCTCTAATCTCATACTTTTATATCCTTAAATATCATACTTTTTGTAAATTTATTCATATTTTATTTTAAATTGACTGTGAGTGATGATGATTTTACCACCATCCCAGATTCACATCTTTTACTTCCATTTTTTGATACCCCCATCCCATTACAATATATATATTATTCGAGTGTTCTGAACATTCTGACTTGCTCTTTTGTTATCTGTCCAAGTCTAAGATTCTTAAGTAAAAATGGTAAGATACATATATTTAAAGCCTTCCTTTTCAAAACATAGGTTTATTTCTTTTTAATATTAAGTTATTTCTATTAAAAGTACTCCTTCCTAGTTTAATTCTATGATTAATTTCATCCATTATATTTTATATGCATTAATAATCTGATTAAGGTATTTGTTAATTCATTGTTATCATTCTTTATTATCTTCGGTTGTTTTTTCATCCCTGATGTTCGCCATGGGATGATGTTGATGCTAATCAAAAACATATACATATAACGATTCTGGGGCCGGACCTAAATGATCGATTTGATCTAAAAAGATCTGATTTCTTAGATTTGTAATAAAATATTCTACTAACTAATACTATTATATGATGTTAGTTTTTTCATTTTTGTAAATGTTTATTAATCTTATCTTGTTTTTTGAGTTTGTGTGTGTGTGTGTCTTTTAAAAGTTACAGTATTTTTCTAACTTTTTTTTTTTTTGGGACTTTATGTGTGTCGTTTTAAAGTTACGTTTTTTTTTTTTTTTTGCAAGAGTAAATCAATACTTTTATTCAAAAGCAAGATGTAATAAGTAAATGTTTATTAATCTTATCTTGTTTTTGAATTTGTGTGTGTGTCTTTAAAGTTACGGGGCTTTTTCTAATATTTTTTTGGGGACTTTATGTGTGTCTTTTTAAAGTTACGGTACTTTTTTTTGCAAGAGTAAATCAATCATTTGATTCAAAAGCAAGATATAATAAGTCAATGTTTATTAATCTTAGATTGTATTTCAGTTTGTGTGTGTGTCTTTAAAGTTACGGGACTTTTTCTCATTTTTTTTTGGGACTTTATGTGTGTCTTTTTTAAAAGTTACGGTATTTTTGGTCAAGAGTAAAAATCAATTATTTTTATTAAAAAAGCAATAAGTAATTCTAAATCTATCAAAAGTAACGTCATTTATATACTCCAATTTAGAATTGATACCCGACTACTATTCAATTGAAAAATGATACCTGACTAATTTCCGTTTTTTTTTTTTTTGGTGAGGGGGGGGACAGTAATGAATCAGAAAGTGGGTTGCTTTTGTTAACTCTGTCTATATAAAAAGGGTACCGTTATTGAAATATTAAATTTAAAAATGATAGCTGACTAATTTGCATTTCTTTTGACAATAAATAATCAAAAAGTGGGTTTCTTTTTTTTTTTTTTTGATAAATCTTGTGTATATATATAAAAAAAATACCATAATTCAAATACTCCATTGAAAAAAACCAAACCCCGTTGAATTTGCTTTCTTTTTTTTTTTTTTGAGACAGTAATTAATCAGGAACTGGGTTGTTTTTGTTAGTGTGTAGATATAAAAACTAATCTTATTTTGAAATAATAAATGTAACAAAAATAATAATAATAATAATACCCGACTAATTTTCTTTTTTGGACAAGTAATTCCTAATAATTAGACACTGGATTGTTTTTGTTTGTGTGTATATATATACTGTATAGCAAAAGTAACTTGTCACGGACGAATTCGTGTGAAAATGGTACTTTTCGCATGATCCTTAAATTTTTTTCCGTTCCACACCATTAAAAGCAATTTTTGAGGGTTACCCATTCGTAATGGAATCTTCAGGACATTATTACTAAACTTACAACAACAACACATTAAAAAAATAGACATCTTATCAAATTTTAAAAAACTACAACTGCTTCAAATACACACACTCTCACACGAAACTACAGAGAAAATAGATATTCTACTATTACGAGAAAATGATGAACAAAATCAACTACTATGGCAGCCAATCAAGGCATTTCTTTCTCTTTGCTTTTAGCATAGAAAAAAAGCCATAACCAGCAGCCGCCAGGAATTCTTTCTGTGTTTTATCGTAGAAAGAAGTCTCATTTGTCTTGGCTTCTGTTGCCACCACTGCCTTGGTCCAACATAACGTGAGGACTCATTTCTGCATTTATAACATAGAAAATTTTCTCTTTTGTTGGGTGAAGCCTGGTGAAATGGTATATTTCTAGGAATTGACCTAAAAATAGTGACATCTCTAGGCGAACACCAGGGATGAGAAAACAACCTTTTTCTTCTTCTGAGAAAATTCTTTGAACATTACTTATGTCATTTAGCAATAATCTTTAATCTTACTTTATTATTTTTCTCTGATAATTCTTGAAATATTTTTTAAAGCTTTGAAGCAATGTTACCAAAAACAACCACATTATTTGCAAAATCTAGATGATTTAAATAATCTCCATTTACTTTTACTTCCTTGGTCCCCCATTTTAATTAGACAAAGTATTATTTCCTGGAAATTTGCTGTAAAAAGCTTTGGAGAAATGAAAACATCCTGTTATACATCATTCTCAATTTTTATCTTTTTAGTATCCCTTTTTCAGAATATAATATCATAGTTTTATAGCTTCATGGTAGAATAATCCCTTTTAGTAATCACAAATCTAAAGCATAATGATCACTCAATCTAATAATATGTTATTGGGTTGTTGTTTTTTTTTTAAAAAAAAGAGTGAATCTCTTGGCTTATAAAATATAAAAGTTTGGAAAAAGAAAATTGGTCCATTTCATAATTTTATTCTTTATATTCGCAAAAGGTAAAAATGCTAGAGTAAACTTACAAAAATTAAAATGAACATTTTCAATAATTAATTTATATAAATTCTTTGTAGTTATATATAAGTGAGTGATTAATCCTTCAAGAGGCCATGTAACATCTAAGCACCAGAAATGACAAATTGAGAAATCTTTAGCTTTTAAGTCTACTCACACTATCAATGTGCTATATAATTCAGTTTTCATTTTGACTAACAATTTTTTATCATTATCTGTAAAAATCTTTCATTTTACACTATGTAGTTTAAAGATTTTTTTTTCAGAAGTTTGTTTCAAGAGTTAAAGCAGGATTTGTATTTGACTTAATGATGTATATTTTATATTTTTCAATGTATAATTGTTTTTTTTTTAATTATATTTAAGTATTACTTTAGTCTTTTTGATTTAATTCCATCATTATCTTTATTACTTTTACAAATTTATTATTTTTCATTTGGGTTTTGTTAAAGGCTGAAAAATCCGTTTTATCCAAGCGTTTTCAACTACTATATAAAAATGCATAGATTAAAGGTAAATTTGGGGGAGGAGGCTCTGGAAATCAATTGCAGCTCAACTTCATCATTTCCGGTGCTCAAACTTCATGTAAATTCTCAAACAGCACACTAGTCGATTATTTTTAATTTTTTTTTTTTTAAAGTAGTATTAAACCTAAAGTTTAGCAATAATCTTTTTTTTTTGTTGTTATTCTTATTGTTACAGTTGTTGACAATTTGTTATTTGCTTTTTTCTTTTTCAAGATTTTCGAACTTATTCTTTGCGCAAAATTTTTCATTCCTTTTATTTTAAACATTAATTATGAAGTTTCTAAATTTTTAAATTGGCTGAAATTTGTAGAAACATATTTTTTGTGTGTGTTTTACTTGTTAAATTGTTGCACGTAGCTGCTTTTATTGTAAATTACCTAAATTAAGATGTCATCAACGTTAGTTTTATTAGTTACAAGCCTCAAGGTACATCTTTCTTTCTATCTATTTGATAAATTTTGATAGTAATGCGATCATTCTTGAAATAAAATAAGCAGGAAACAAAATCGTAATTTGATATTTTAATAAAGATTGATATAAACTTTTACGTGTGAAAATTAATTTATTTAAATTATTAAATTTTATTTTATAAAAGTATATATATATATTATCAAAATGTATTGACTATAATGCTCTGTCAACAAAAAGTAAACCTAAATACTGTATTTGAAAAAAAAAAAATTTTGTACGTGTATACACAACATCACTTTGATTCTTTCATTTTATAATAAAATAAAAAGAATTTCCTTTCTCTATTATTTTAATACAACTACCATAAGCTTGAGTAATCATTTTTATCTGATAATACAATTTAATCTTCACCTGAATGTATTTTTCAGCTTTTGTTTTAATCAATGAGAACATAAGATTCAAAACTGAAACAATGCAGTTGTGAATCTGGCAGTCATCTTTAACTTTTTTAATTACTAGTGAAGTAATAGTCTAAAATGAAAAAATCTAATGCTTTCGAATCTATGCCTAGCAATGTGTTTGTATAATTGTATAAATCTGATGCAAGATTAGACTCTGTATTTTAGTAATCTTAATTCTATTTTAACTATAGGCTTCTTTTTCTTTAGCTATGAATATTAACGCCAATACAATATCATCTGATTCTTCTCTTATTACAATTGAAACTAACGCAGTTTGTTTTTTCTTCTCTCTAGCACCATCTATTAGAAGCTTAAGTAATTAAAAGATATAAAATGGAAATGCAATTTCATTTCTATCATCAAACTTGCTTTCAGTTTTTGACTTAGCCAAAGAGAGTTTGGCATTTTTTATTTCATTTTCAAGATTTTAATTTAAAGTTTCATGGTATTTTGTAATTTATCATTATGAAGGCAATCTTTTCTCAATAGAATATTCAATATGCTTTCTTTAATGAATAATATGGAAAATATAAAAAATTTAGCATTTTTTGGCACTATAATGATAAATAAATAGTTTCTATTTATTTTTATATTACATAAATATGCAGCTTTGGTTTAACAAACATAGCCCTATTTTGTACAGACATACAACTGCATTTTAACAAATAAATGTTTAAATAATATTTCCAATTACTTTCCCCACTTAGTTAATTATTAAAATCAATTTTCTTTTATTATTTTTTTTTGTTATTGGAGAACATGGTACATGAGATTTTAGATCTATTCAAAAAACATTACTGAAATATGAATTACATTATTACTATTCATACTCATAAAAAAAAATAACAATAGTTTTACAACTTAATTTTAGGTTCCAATAGTTTTGACATAATTTAATAATTTTACAGTAAATAATAGCTATATCTTCATATTGATTTTTTTTCAGCTCTTAGTCTTTCAGTTCTTTCAATTATGTTAATAACACTCATTTGTTCTTTCATCCAAGTTTGCTTTTGATCTCTTTTTATTCTCTAAAATATAATCTCTCTATATTTTATTGAATTATTTTGGTTTAAAGTCTCTTCATTGTTCATATGTTTAATGTTCAAGTCTCAGTTTCATATTTGAGAACTGATAAATATTTATAAAACATAAAGACATAATTTCTTTTAATATTAACTTATTTCTTCCAAAAGCACTTCATCCCAGATTTAATCCTATAATTAAGTTCATTTGTTATGTTGCCATTTATATTAATAATCTGACCAGGAAATTTATAGTTGTTAAACTTTTTCTAATTTATGAGTATCAATCTTTTTTATTTTAGAAAAATCCATTGGATATTTTTTTTTTCATGTTTATTTTAAATCTTACATTTTTATTTTTAACTAATAACTCTTGCAATATTTTCTAAAATTCTTAAGCATTTTTGCAAAAACAACAATATGTACAAAATCTAGATAAATTGAATTATTTCAAAGCAGTTTTATTATCTTAGCTTTCCATTTTAATCCAAGATGTACTACTTGTAAAACTTTGATTAAAATTTTAGAGATATGGAATTACCTTGTAAATTAATCACTGTTATTGCATTTTGATAAATATTTTTTAGAATATAACAATATTCTAGGTCTATATCTTGACAGTCCAAAGTTTAAACATTATGAAAATGTTTATACAATCAAATCCATTTTCTTAATTTACAAATTCAACAGTAATGTCACATTCATTGGTTTTTTATATAACTTTTCTTGATATATAGATATGATCCACTGTGTTAAAATTAGTTTTAAAATCAATTTGTGCTTTTAATTGGTTTGAATCCAAAGTTTATTATAGATGAAATAATTATATTTGATAAAAATTATGTATGAACTAATAAAACTGATAGATTTGTAATTATGCTTTAACATGTTTATTAAGAAATACTGTTTAAATTAATTCAAGTTGTTTTTTCTCTATTCCTCTAAAAAAAGATAATGTAGTTTTCAAATGAAAGTATAATTAAATGATTGTACAATTTGAGGGTAATTAAGAAAAATAACTGCAGATTTAACGCTATCATGTCTGAGATAATATATGATTAGATGGGTACAAGTTTGTTCCCAAAAAAAGAAGATAGGAAGTTAGGTTAAAGTAATAGACCACACTGTCTTATGATGTATAGTTTTTTTATTCAGATTTTGAGAAAAGAGAAGTAGCAGACTAGATGTGAGGAGAATAGTAAAAAGTTAAATTTTTAGTCTGAGGTATGGCTAACCTCATTACTAGTTTGAAAAAATGATGTTTGAAATTAAATTTAAAAACACCATGTGCTAAATTTTAACTAAAAGCTAAGCATCAACAAACCAAACTGTGTAGTATTTCACTAAAAATTAAAATGTAGAAGAAAGATAATATTACAAGAAGAAATCTGTACAAGCCTTATGTTCCATCCAAAAGCATGACTGTCTTAGTCTGTATTAATCTGACTGCAATTATATTGAAAAAGAAATCAATTTAGCATTTACCTACCCAGTAAATTGGTGTTAATTTGGAAATTAACATTATAACCATCAATTGAAAATTTAAAGCTATAACAAAAAATTATAGATAAATTTAATTTATTATAACCCATCCTGAAAATTATTATTCTAATATTAATGTTAATATTGGAAGACAAAAAAACTAACAGGGAAAAAATGAAAGATATAACTACCAAAGGAGAACTAAAAAAATGAAACCATAGTACAATAAGATATAATTAATGTGAAAATATAAATTTTATTTATATAACTACATATTTTTTAAATATCAGAAGTAATTAGTAGTAAAGAATTTTTATTTTTTTTTGTTTGTTAACATATGTTTTTTTTAATTATTTTACTTATTATCCAAAAGTTGTAAAAAGAGTTATAAAGACCTTTACCATTTTTATAAATAAGGAGAGGAAGGTTTTAACTAGACTAATATTTTAAATGTTTTTATTTAAGTTAGAATATCTGTGTTATTAATATGTTTGTTTAAAAATTTTTGTAATCAATTTTATTATTTAAGGTAGAATATAATTTTAAAATCAATATTAAATAGATTTAAATTCAATAGAATAAGTTCAAATTTGCTACATAAGTAAGAAATATAACCTAAGTAATATGGGACTGTAATATTTTAAGTAGGTGATCTAGATTTTTAGATATGGAACCAAGGGTAGGAAAATAGTGAATATTTTGCTATCAATTTTAAAAATTATTCTTAGAACTTTAATATATTTTAAATAATACTTACAACAGGATGATATAGAGATTTTTTGCTTTTTATTTTATAGTTATAACATTTTAAATCAAGGTTTAATAGCTTTAAATTTAACCTAAATTGGTTGAAATTTTATATATTTTTTAATCTCAACCAAACTTATAGGCACAAGTAGGGTGAAAGTTTTTAATATTTTAATATCAAATTTAAAAAGTGTTTTTAGGAATTCAATACTTTAAATAATGCATGCAATTTTTTTTATTTCATTTAAGTTAAAATAAAAAAGACTATGATATAGTTTTTTTTTCATATGTCATAGCATCAGCTGAAATGCAAACCCACAATCATCTGCGATCAACTACTTGCTTGCAAGGCAGCTGTTATGACCTCTTGGTTAACAACGCTTGACAAATGATATAGTTTTGTTAAGCTATTTTTTTTAAAAAAATTCAAATTCAAATAAAAAAAGTCAAACAATATTCATATGTATACATAAGGAGTATACATATTAACTTACTGCAGAAATATTAGTGATAAATATAAACTATAAGTTCAAATTGATTTACAGTAAAATTATATGTATTAAATGAAGTTGATTTACAATATAGTTTTAGTAAGTTGTCTTTTAAAAGAAAAAAATTTCCAACCAAAAGCAAAAATGGCAAACTCTTTTTGCTTACAAGGATATTTTATATAATTTTAGTCACTTAATGGTTTAATGTACACATACTATTGTGATATATACATAAAGGTATATTTATTAACCTATAGCAGAAATATTTAATCATATATATATATATTGTAATGGTATGTATCCTCTCAATGAGATAAATTAAGGCAGTCACATCTCACTATAATCGATTTAAGGTCTTCATATAGGATGCCATGAATGATGTGATTTAATTTTAATACAAAACTATATCTGTTCCTAATAAATAATTTATTATTAAATTATTAATATAAATTATATCTAAACGATATGAAATCAATCTTCACCTTAATTGATTTAACTATTATGCTCAGATTTCAAACTCAGGAAAGTTTAACAAGTGATTCTCTTCAGAGGTTCATATCAATATACTAGAGTACTAATAATAAATCTCACTAACTTTTTAAAATGGGTTTCATGAAGTTAATATAATAATTAATAAAGATTATATATTAAATGTTTGATCTTATCTTATAAAATCAAATAAATAAATAAAACAAATTAAAATCTTTATTTAGTTTAATATAAAACATAACAATTATTTATTTAACAAATAAATCTAAACTTTATAATATATAAGAATTATTTATATATCTACTATCTTATATTTAAAATATAAATATATTCTATTTACCCATTGTAGATATATTTTTAAATTTATAACACTACATAATTTAATAGTTGAAAAGATCATGTAACTTATATATATATTAAGATTGCTATATTGATGATCTTAGTAATCTTGAATATATATATATATATATATATATATATTAAGATTACTATACTGAAACTATCATATAGTAATTAGATTATACAAATAATAATTTAATTATTTGTATGTAATATTTTCATCTGTTAAAATGATTATATGTTTTTTATAATCATTAATATATATATATATATATATATATATATATATATACCAATGTTAATTATCTATCCAACTATAATAAACAATGGTTATTAAACTATTTGAATTAGTACAAACAAAGTCATAAAAAATATGTAAACTGAAGAATATACCTCTAAATTAACTCTATCCCTTTAATATATTTATATGCCTTTCCCATGTTAATATTCCTTATCCCATATCTACATTTTTATTAAATATAGAAAAATATATATATTTTAAATTATTGATCTTTTCTTCTTATTTATTTCTTTAATGAAATGAATTTAATGATAAAGGAAATGAGATTAATGTTCACCAATTGTAATTTTTAAGGATGGTAAAATGTTAATGAAATAGTCCTAGATGTTCCTGAAATTCACAAATTAAAATCCTTTGAAGATAATATTCTTAATTCCTTGGTTATTATGCATTGAAGAAGATAATATGAAATCTCAAGTTCATGATTAGTTTCCTCCTTACATATAGACAGCAACTTCTTTTATACACAGTTCTTTTATTAGCAATTATAATTCCATTTTGAAGATATACTTTATATATAATTTTAAAGGCAGTTGGCAAAAGTTGTTACTCATATATATATATATATATATATATATGATTAGACAAGCATATATATATATATATATATGATTAGACAAGCACATTTTATATATCCTACAATAAAATTGGGGTTCTATTCACTTTGCATTTTTTTTATAATGTAAAGATCATTAAGTTTTTGTAAAATGTTTTTTTTTAAAAAAAAAAAACATCTTTATATTTAGAACTCCAACTAGAACGATCTTTATAGAATACAAAAATATATTTGGTTATCGTCGATTAGCCACCACACACCACCTGATGTCACTGTTGCTAGTCAAAAACCAATAGATGTAATGTTACTGGGATGATTTACAATTTACTTTTTTTACACTACTACATGTCAGCATGTAGCACTGGAATTCACAGGGAGAGATCCGATGTCTTTGCTGATCTGAAAAATCATCCATCACATACAAGACAATTTTTAAAACATTATCCATTTCAGTGCATAAAGCTGGAATTGGCAGGGAGGGGAATCCAATGGTTTTGCTGATCTGAAGGATTGTCTGGACAACATACACAATATTTTTAAAAACAAAATTATTTAATAAAATCTAATATTCCATTTTTTGAATTAACATCTGATCAAAAAAAAATTTTTTTCAACACTATTTGAAAACAATTTACAAAACACAATTCGATTTGAAAATTCCCCTCTGATCAAGTCACACTTATGCTTTGAAAGTCTTGTAGCTGTCCCTGCACAAAATATGTTTTACACATGATTTCTAGATAATGCTGGAATGTACACTTTTGAAATTTGTTTAACCTTAAAAATATGTGTACAGAAGTGTGTCTTTTATCTTACTATTATTATTAAAACTACATCAGGTCATATAAAAAATAAGTACTTCAAATGCACATGCAAAAACTTAAGGCAACTTGAATTCTACACCCTCTCACATCATACTGTAGCGATCTGTGAAGTGTGCGATAGTATCACGAAGCACAAAAGCTGCTTGGACAATATGAACAGAACTGTTCTATAGGTCATGTGAGCAGTATATTTCTGTGCTTTTGCATGGAAACAATGACATCAGGTGGTGTGCAGGGCTAATCGATGACAACCATATATTTAAATTAAGTAATTTAGAAATTACTTTTTAAAAAAATTTAAAAATTTCTTATAATAAGGTTTCTTATTAAATCATTCAAAAATATAAATTTTATCCTATACACTGTTCTTTAAATCAAACACAATATAAGTTCTTGTGAGGATATTGCTGAAAAGATAGTATCCTTAATAATAATTTTAATTATTTGATTTTTCCTATTTATAGTTGCATGAACTTGCTAAAGCATATCATATTATATATTGTGATATTACAATTCTATATTAAATTATTGAGTTAATTTCACTTCCTTTAATTCATTGATAAATTGCATTTGAACTTAAATGTTATCACATTGTCAATTGTCTTTATTAATGAATTAGTATTTCAACAATGGTTTTTCATTTTAAAGAATGAAAAATACTAATTTACTATGTTACATATTTATTTTCATAAATATAATAGAAATAAAAATATAATATATACATATATTGATTATATGTATGTGTATGTAATGTATACTCATGCAATATATATGTATGTCAACTATAAGTATCAAGTTGATTTAAAATACAATATAGTTTTACATTTTTATTTACTGTGCCAATATTAAAAAGTTACAAATAATAGGGATAAAAAAAAATTATATTAAATCATTTATTTGCTGTGCACTAAAAAGAAGAAAAAAGTTTCTTCAACCACAATTGGAGATTTTAGATTTAAACGTAAATTAAAAGCATGAGGGTCTAGAAATTAATATGTGAATTCCAATTTTTTATACAAGGGATTGACTTGATTAATTTCTGAACTCCCCATGTTTTTCTTTCAAGTTAAATTTAAAAATCCCAATTCAGATTGAAAAAACAATTACTTTTTTCATTTTAGTACACAGTATAGGGATTTATTTAATTAATTTCTATCCCCCCCCATGCTTTTATTTCAAGTTAAATCTAAACCCCCAATTTTGGTTAAAAAACAATTCTTTTAGTACTCAGTAAATAAAATAATTTAATATTTAAAAAAATTATCTTTATTATTTGTTCCTTATTAGTGAGGTGTTGTTTTCACATTATACCAGAAAATAAATGTCCATTAATTTAATAATAGAAATTAATTGATTAATCTTATTTGCTATATGAAATTATATTTTTATAGCAATTGGTTAGATTTGGATTTATATTGCCATATCTTTTCTGAATTTATTAATTTATTAGTTACTTTCATTAAATAATAAGTTAAAAAGTAATAGTGTTAATGTCTTTATTTTTTCAGCAATCTGTTCTATGAATTGGCAGTGTGTGTAATGATTTCATTATAGCATAGTGTTTGGGGGAATTTGTAAATTAATCCAGTATGACTATTTAAATTAAAATGCATTTAAAATATATATTTATATTTTCTCTTGTTCACAATCACAGCCCCTAGTGTTCTTATGATCTTCAGCTCACTCTAGAGCAAAAATTATTAATTTATATACATGTGGGTATATGTTTGTGTTTGGACATCCAGATGGCTCTCTGAATGATGCAATGGACAAGATTGCCTTTAAAATTCATTCACTGCACTTTTTTATACAGATTAGAAATCAGTTTATAATTGACCTGTACACTCATGGAATCATATGACCAGAACACTGATGATGATCAGTATGCATCAGGATTCCAGCATTTTTTTTTATGATTGATAGATTACCACTTAAATATTTGCATGCAAATGACTAATTTTTATTATGACCTAAGTTTTGACTTGGACTAAATAAATAATCTGAATCTTGATACTAAATCTCTTTTAGATCCTGTCACAAGAAATTAATGTTGATTAGTCTTGTTTAATGCTGATGATGCAAACTTATAATTGTTTTAATGACATGTTCTTCTATGCTAATGCTCTCATGCTTCTTCCTTTTACATTTGCTCATTAGCTATGATATTTTGGAGATGATTTGTCATTATCCTATGTCATCTCTTTTATTCTTACCATTAGAATATTTACATATGTGTGTGTGTGTAAATTAAATTTTCAAAATTTAAAAGAAACTCTCTGCTTAATTTTTATATAAAAAAATAGAGGTCAGCGACAGCTGCTTTACAAGCATTTGTCTCGGGTTAACGCGTTCGCTTCCGGCTGATGCTATGACACATGAGAAAAAAATTAGCTACATTATAATGGAGCATTGCAAGCTGAGATTAAGACATCTAGTAATTCTATTTGTCTCAAATACTTTAACCCAAAAATAAAAAACATTCAGAGAATTTTTACCATTTAAATTTATAAACTTGTGTGTGTGTATATATATACAGATACATGTTAGTATACAATATTTATAAAACAGATAATAGTTTTGAATGTTGAAACATAATGTGCCAATATTTTTTTAAAAGGGTATTCTCACTTATTTATTTAATCAAGCATTTTTATTATTAGCATAATTAAATATTTTGAAAAAGAGATATGTCAATAGATGCTAAGGTAGATAAATAGTTAAAACTAGGTGGGAAGTTAAACAGATAGAAAGACAGATACATAAACAGATAGACAGACTGACAGATAAACAGATAAATTCTTTTCCATGTGTTAATTTTTAATTTTAATTTTTACATCTGAAGTTTTATAATGATTGTTTTACATATGAGATCTGTGTTATGTATAGTAGTAAATATATTTTGTAGCACACTTTTTATTTTAATAGACAAAAAAAGAGAAATTGACGATAGTTCATGTAGTTGTGAAAAGAAATCTCTATATCATTTTATTCCAATGATTGCAAGCACAGCTGGAGAAATAGCAGGTAGAAATTTATCTGTATTGTATATAGTAACTATTATAATATTGTATGCTGTTGAAAATGGAAAATGAAGCTTACTGCAATTTAATATTTATTTGTGCAATTAATACTATAATTTATATATTTAATAAAGTTATTACAGTTTTATTATTAAATATAAATCTTTAATAATGGTCAAACCTAAATTTGTCCATAATGTTGTTTTTAAATAATCAATAATGATTCCAACACAACTGAAATAAAACAAGTATATGATTATATAAAATGATGATGTAAAATGAACGTTAGAGGGAGGATTAATAGATATAAGATCGATCAGATAGGCGTATAGGATATAGTTTATTTGTAGTTAAACAACTTATAGATATGAGTAGAAATTCAAGTAGACAGTAATATATGGTTTTCATAGATATAGAGAAGGCATATGATAGAGCAAATAGAAATAGAGTATGGGTAAGTTTAGTAAATTTGGGAATGACTGGAGCTTTAATGGATCTTATTAACAGATTGTATGAAAATAATTACTATACATATCAATTAGGGAATACAGAATCAGTTAAAGTTAAAAATGGAGTGAGACTAAGGCAAGGATGCCCTGTGTCATCTATTTTGTTTTTGTTGTATTTGAGAAAAATGGAGATTGCAATAGAAAGAATAGGATGAGGGGTATAGATACCATTAATAGATGGCAAGGGAGTATATACATTATCAGGTCTTTTATTTGCAGATGATGTTTTCTTGTGCACAGAAAGAAGGGAAGATATGGAATTTTTGCTGAGGGCATGCACAAGGGTGGGTAATGACATAGGGATTAAATTTAGTGAAGAAAAATAAAAAATGATGATTAATACTAGGGAAAGAGAAGACAAATATTTTTTATTGGGGGATATAAAGTTAAATGTGGTGAATAGGTATACCTATTTGGGAATTATCTTAAGTAAACAGAGAAATTGCTTGAATGAATGAGAAAAAAAAATTGATAAATGAAGCAAAGTAAAAAAAAGACTGATAAAAATTATTAACAGTATTTTCTTATAATAAATATGATGTAGCTAAAATTATATGGAAGGGAGTGATAGTAACAGGATTAACTTATGGTAATGATGCATTATGTGTTAGTAAGGGGGTGTTAGATTACTTTAAAATAGTACAAAGATAAGTAGGAAGACATGCATTAGATGCAGATATATGGACAGCAAAGGAGGCAATTCAAGTAGAAATGGTATGGTCAAATTTTTATATGAGAGATTCAAAAAGCAAAATGAAAATGTTCAGTAGATTGTAGTTTATGGATAATAAGAGAATAGCCAAAATAATATTTAATTGCGTTATGAATAAAGGTCAGGCAACAAGATGGGTGAGAAAGGTAGTACAGTATGCAGAAGATTTGGATAAAGAATTTATGTCAGTATACTTATACAAAAGATGGTATAATTGTGTTAGGAGAATTGTTGAGTGTTATAATGGCAAGGAATGCAATAGAAGAATAGATGCATTAATAAAGAATAAAGAGTTGAAGAGATGGAGAACTAGAATGGAGAGTAAAAAAAGTTTAAATATATATAGAAGTAAACAGAATATTTGGTGCGATTTAATTTAAGATAATAGCAAGGAAAGTAGTTTACTGTTTAAGGCTCAAGCAGGATCATTAGCAATAAGAAAATATATACATAAATGGAGAAATGTGGGTGATTTATTCTGCAAGTTATGTAAAGAAAGTATAGAAAATATTAGGCATCTGTTAATTGAATGTAAATGCTTATAAAGAGAAAAGGTATAAATAATGAAGTTTTGGAAGATTAAATATAAACAAAGAGAATATACAAAAAGTGGATTCTTGGATATTATGCTGGGTTTTTCACAAAGATTATATTGTGAAAATGGGATAACATAGAATAGAGAAGAATATGGGGAAAACTTAGGACAGGGAATGAAAAGGGAAGATAAAATGGGTAACAGGTTTCTCTGTGCATAGTGGCTGAGAGATTCCTGACTCCATATAAGGGGAAATCACATCGCATGTGATTGTATTAGAAAAGTGTATTTTGAAAAGGCTCTTATACAGTGAAAACCGGTTCAATAATAAAGAAAATATTTATTTTTATACAGATGTTTTGTTTCAATTGTGTTGGAATCATTATTAAATATAAATCTGTGTACATGTGTGTTTGTCATCAGTAGTTTTGTTATTTCTCTTTTTGCTTGCTGTAAAGCTTAAGTTTATTACTGTTGCTATGACAATAAAGCACAACATGTCAAAAACATGCCTAAATCTATGAAAAAAGGTGACGAATTAAACTACTGAAGCAGTAAATCAATAAATATATACTGAATGCTCAAAAAAACTTAACAAACAGTTTTTTAATAAATATTTTTTTTTATTTTGAAGCAAAGATCTTTTCAGGTGCCCCTGAAAATTAATATCAGTTCCCTTTCTATATAAAGACATGGTGACTTTTAATTTGAAATGCAAAATATTTACTAGTCAAGAGAGAGAGAAAAAAAATCTTAAAAAATGCTTATTTATATATATAATACAAACTAAAAATAACATGCCTGTTACTATATCCTATGAAGCTAATTATAATATATAATCTAATCAACAGAATAAATAATATATGTAAAAAAATTGTATATAAAAAAACTTATTTAATGTGAGGAGTATTGCATTAAAAAATAAAATAAAAATTTTTCTTCAACCACAATTTGCATTGTTAATTTTAGCTTGAAATAAAAGCAGAAACATCCACAAATTAATTAATTTAATAGTTTCATTTCTAGATGCTTGAAAACAATATAAAGCCTTCTGGTCTCTATTCAGTTTTTCTTTTAATATTGAGCAACATAATATCATAAAAACTTTAAAGGCAAGTTCAGCATTCTTTGAATAGAAAGCTCATAAATAACTGTATAGTCACAGTTGAAAATATAATGCTTCTAGGTGCATGAAAGATATTCAGTAATCATTCATTTTTTTTGTATTGTTTATATTAAATAATTAATAAAACAAGTCACAAATTGTGAAACTTGCCTTTAAGCTTGTGCTAAAATGTTCACTAGATGGAGCTTACCACTAGCTCCAAACAAGATTTAAATTATAAGTGCCAACAGAGAAAAAATTCAAAATCTCTATCAGACTATCCTCATCTCCAGATCCTGAAATCCTAACTCTTCACTGAGATGAGCCATTAAGCTCGAAACCAATTGGTCTGGAGATGAGGATAGTATAATAAAGATTTTGAATTCTTTTTCTGCTGGCACTTATAATTTAAAGCTTGTTTGGAGCTAGTGGTAAGCTCCATCTAGTGAATATATTAAATAAATTTATACAATAAAGTGCTTTTTTTGTACTTTTCACAATGTTTTATTTAATTCAGTTATCTGGAAGTTTTGACTATGTAATAGTCTTCTTCAGAGCTGTAAAATACAATTGCATTGCATTATTTTTTATTTGTTTGTCAACATTCATATGTATATATATAATTCGAGGGATTTGAATTCAGGATTTTCATTTTGTCATCTTCCACTCTATTTCCAGAAATTGGTACACATGACCACACACATGTGAAAAGATACATGATCTCCGTTATATGTTTTTCATTCAGAACCAGCATTCATCAATTAAGTCAAGTCATAATTTCCCATATATATATATATTCAGTGCTCACTTTATATTTTTGCATGAAATACATATATTGGGGATCGTGCATCTTTTGTACATGTATATTGATTGCTTGAGATGGAGTGGAGAATGAATAGACTGAAAAATCCTGAGTTCAAATCGCTCAATATACATATAAGAAACATTCAGTAATAAGCAAATTACATATTGCCTTATAAGACATGCATTTTATAATTAAAAATAATAATAATTTGCATAAATAACAGCAAATAAAGTTGATGGTGTCAAGGGTATGAGTGAAATAATTCAGCACTTGTAGATCAAATTAAAATAATAATAAAGATGTATGTACATAAATGCAATAAGATTGTGTGTGTGTGCATGCACGTGCGCACAAGAAAAACAAAAACTGATATAGTGCAATTATATAATTGTATTTTACAGCTTTGAGAAGACTGTAAGATAATTGAATTAAATACAGCATAGTCAAAAATAAGAAATGATTTTTTGTATAGATTTATTATATTTAAGTTGTTCATGGAAAACCAGAATTGTGTCCTCAGCTTTGATAGATGAGTATACTGTATATTATAATATAATGAAATTCTGGAGAAATAGAAATTTGAAATTTTTATTGAATCAAATATTTTTAACTATTAGTCTAGATGTTTTTAAGAGTACGCCAATTTTAGTAATATGTAAGGTTTAATACGCTTGACATATATAGTGAAATTAAATTCATAAAAAAATACACTAATATTTCTTAAGGCTAAGCACTTTCAGAGCATTCGACTCCATATTCATAGCCTCCAAATCTAATAATTTATGCAAAGCTATGCAAGCTCATTTATATTGTCCATCTCTTTGATATAGAAAAGCATGTATCCTTCCTGTTTATTGCCTTCAAGTCTCTTGCTATGCTTCTTTCACCTTCCTTTTGATGTCATTTCTCTCAGTGGAAACCATTTCAGCACATGCAGGTTCAAATTCATGATTAGCCTCTTTTTGGTGGTCTACAAATACTGAGCTGCCCTCATTTCTGTTTAATACTCTTTTGTATAAGTATTTGTGTTAAGCTACTCTATTGTTCATAGTGGCCCACGTCTCACCATAGTATAATAAAATTGTTTTTTATTAATTAATTTAGAATGCATATTGAAGTTTTATTTGACATTTTTATTATCTTCACTACACATATATTCAACAAGTGTCTTAAGATAAAATGCTATATTCTTATGTACATATGGAATTACTTTACCAATTTTTTGCCTCTAAAGGATGTTTTATTCTGGAATTATATATTCTGTATACAATTCTAAAAATAAATCAAAGAGTTATTTTATTAAGCAAACACTGGGACTATGAATATAAGATGTATATTCTATCTTCAACTATATGTTTGCAGTAATTATAATTTTATATTATAAATATATTAAATTTATTAAGCACAAGCAGTTGATATTATAATAATGTGAAAGGCTGAAACCTTTGACTGATGTGCTTTAAAAATGCTTATTTGAGAGCCAATCAGGTGTAATAATGACTGCACATCAAAGGTTTTAGTCTTTCACATTATTATTGTATCATCTGATTGCAGTTAATAAATTTAATATATTTACATTTGTTACTATCATTTCATTAAATTTGAAAATTACTTCATAGTAAATTGAAAGATTTCATGTTATTTGTTTATATATAATATTTAGTGAAATAAATGAAGATGTTTTAAGTTTCAAGCTCTTAGTTCATAATGCTTGAGTCTGGCTTATTTATATATAAATTTAAGTAGAGAAGAAGGTGTCCACCTTTTTCTCCTATTTCTGGCTTATGGTTTTGAATTGAGAGTTCCACCTGCAGTCATTATTACATCTGATTGGCTGTCACATAATTTTATATTATGTTTTATTCTCAATTACATCTTTTCCAGTGAACACAGTTATTACTGTATTTCTTTTGAATGCCCTTGAAATAAACTTTATATCAAAAATGGAATTTGCCTCTTTCATGAAAACCATATTTGACATCACAATAAATATTTTTTTATAAAGTCATATCATTTACTTATTTTACATGTCCATTCTAACAAAAATGTGATTTTACAATAGTAAGATATTCAATTTTATTTACTAGTGCAGAGATAGGGATTTACATTCTAAGCATGTGTACTGTAATGTTGTTGTGATAGCTCAACAATGTCTAGTTAAGTGCTAAGAATATCATGTCTTGTTGAGTACTAAGAATATCAATTCATTAAGCTGAACAACATGTATTGGTTTTATGATCTTATCTTTGCATTTTTAAAATTTTAGAGCAAAGTTAAATAAAATGTATCTAGTGTCTTTTTACTTTGATAATGATCTAAATTTTACTTCTATATGATAAATTTGTTAAATAACAGCTATATGTACAACTAATTTAGTTGTAGTAGTTATATTTTAATTTCTAAAATGACAGCAACACATTGGAGTCTCTTTTTATCATGTAGGCTTACATTTTTAAAGCTAACAAAATATTTAAATGGGATTACATTTCCAAACTGATAAAAGTTATTGAATTTTTTTTTTCATATCTGATATATAAAGAGCTTGACTTTTTTTAAATATTAATTATTAAACTAAAACATTAAGTATATTCTATAGATCACATTCTAAAATAAAAAATTTAGTACAATCATCATTATATTATAAATCGAGAAATCAAAAAGAAGTTATTAACTATGCTTTTAATTACATAACATCTTGATCACTAATTTATGACACTATCATTGTCATTGTAATGAAAACCAAAGATGACACTAGTACACATTCTTATTTAATTCCAGTTTTAATTTAAACCATGCAGACTTTCCATCATTTAGAAACTGTATAAAATGAATAAGCTTTAATGAACAACCAATTAATTTTAATCGGTGTCATAGATCTTTATCATTAATTGACCATGCTTTATCAAATCAATAAAAGTATTGCATAAATTACTCTACTGGTTCTCAACATTTTTCTGACATTTGAATGGCTAGAAAAACGATGAGTATAAACAATTATTAAATTATTTTTTTTTTGTTTTTAACAACACACCCAAAAAAATTTTCAAAAGCCTTTTTTGTGTAGAGAAAAAAAATTTTTTTTCCCCCTCTGCCCCTCCCTCTTTTTTTTTTTTATTTTTTTTAAAAGTTTATATAAAAGAACCCCCATAAAAAACAACCACAAGTTTTTTATATATATTTATAAAAAAAAAAAGTTCAATATTTTTTGAAGCAAACTTAGCACTACTTTATTTTAAAATCTCTCCAAATATCTTTTTAAGATCTGCATCTTTTACATTTCCAAGACTATAAAAACTGTTTTCCAAGACTATAAAGAACTGCTTTATTTTTATTAAGTAAGACATCTTCCTCCAACTTAACTGATTTTTCTGTGAATGTTTCAGTATAAAGTGGAGAAGAGGAAATATAATGAAAATGGTCCAAAACATTGAAATAAATACAAAACAAATGCAAGCAAAAAAGTAAAATGTTGGTTTGTTTATATTTAATTAATATTATATATAAATGTGTGTGAGTGCATTTTCTGATGAAACCAGCCGTTTAGTTGAATGTTGTTTAGATAAGCAATTATATTTTTTATTAATATATATATTGTTTTAGGTCTTTTTATAAGTTACATAGGACTGGATATAATTGGTCGGAAAAAAACTATTGCATTAAATTTAATATTGGCGGCAATTTTTTTTCTATTGCTACTATTGTGTAACAATAAAACGGCTACAACCACATTCATTTTTTTTATTCGTGCTTATTTAAATTCTTGTATGGGTTCCATATATGTTTATACCGGAGAGGTAATTATTGTTTTAAAAATTAATCATTGTAAATATATATTTAATTAACGAATAATTTTTATGTTATGATTACATTCCGTTTTTCTAAATACGACTATGTTATATAAAGTGGATTTTTTAAAAAAATCATAAGCCCTTAATGTTAACATATTTAATTTATGTGTTTTATTCTCTTTGCCTTAAGGTACATTGAAATATTTAGATTTCAACGCTTGCTCATTAATGGGCGAAAATTTGTAACTTTATTCATCATGTTTACTAAAGTTGTCTGCATGGAAAATATTATTACTTTATTTAATTAGTTCAAAGTATTTCTAAGAATGTTCATTATAACATAGTTATAGTTAAATGTTTTGCTAGAAATAACTTTACTCACACATTGCATAAAATCTCAAAAAAACATATTTATTGATTTACATGTAAATCTATATTTTATATTTGCCTATTTCTATAATATAATGTCTTTAAAAAATATCATGGTTTAATGGTTAGTGCATTTTCCAAGCATATACTGGATTTAAATTCAGATGCAACTTCGAAATGATTTTGCATAGACCAATACACAAACGTAGAAATTTTGTTTATATAGATGACTTTTGTTTTCTACTTAACTCAGCTGGTAAGTAGCTACTTCTAATTAGAGAGGAAAAAACTTAACAGGTGGTAATCAACTAGCTTAGTAATTCAAATTTGCATACGTTTGTTCATCTACATAATGAAGTGGTTTATTTCTTCTTTATAATCTAAAGCTGAGTGCACTTAAGTAATGACTTTTTTCTTTATTTTTCCCTTATGAAAAATGATGCAGTCATCTTTCTGCAGTGAGATTTTTAAAATTGTTATAAATGTATATATTGTAATGTTCAACTGAGGATTCACAGGTATATGTGATATTAATTACCAGAGGATGCCACTAGATTTACAATGTAGAATTTTCTATCTCTATTTGTAAGTGATAGAATTTTATAAAGTCTTCATCGGGTGTTTCACAAATTTATATATATATATGAAATTTAAAGGATGCCAAGTAACGATAGCCACAACCCCACAGAATGTTCACTCACTACTAATATTTTATATATGCCCCCTAAATTTAAGAGAATCTCTAGACTCTTTGAATATTTTGTTAATTATAAGAATGATAAGTAATAAAATATATTTCAAGCTAAAATATTTATTACATATCCATTATTTATAATTTAACATAAAATATTCTATGTTTATATTTTTCAATTAGCTTTTTTAATCTAAAATTCATGACCCATACGATAAAGAATCAAAGTATATCAATTAGCAATAGCCTTAAAGCATAATATGGTATAGTACCATATACATGTTTACATGTCTAATCCAACATACCATCATGGACATTATCATAATAATTCATCAATAATACCTTTGATATTATCTATAAAAATCAGTTGGTTTTACATATCAAACAAGTAGATGTATGAGCATAAATATTATTTCTGAACTTAATATTATAATAAATGAATGCTACATGAATTCTAATTAGGCAAGTCTATACCAATGACCATAGTTTTAACATCTTTTGTAATCATCATCATAATGTATGTTCAAGAACAGTGCTGATCAATCATAATACAAAAAATAAATGCATACATTATAATTAAATTCTGTAGAACTATTTCAAAATGTATAAAATAGTGGACAAATCACATAATACATTGTACTTCAAAATAAAAGAACTAGGATGCATAGATTATTAATCCTCTAACTGATTGATCTATTCTATTGTCAGTCTTGGCAGCAGTTTTTGTCAATTTTAAACCTTTGATTTGAATATAAAATCTTTATCTTATATATAAAATCCCTGAATGTTTGTCCTTAACACTGACATGTGATATTCAATATATTTTTTTGTTAGAGAGCATACTTTTCAAGGGAAAAAATAATTTTTTCCACCATTAATAAATCTAATTTTTATGAAGCATTTTATGCAAAGAAAGTAATTCCTTGTTTATATTTAAGAGGCTTAATTTGATTGTCAGCATTTTGTTCAAAGCAAGAAATTCTGCAAAGCAAAAAAAAATTTGTTAAAGCAACCAATTAAAAAAAGCTTACAAAAATGATGACTTTTCCATAGGCCAAGTACATTCCTGGTATGATACTATAACTCAATAAATTGGATTTGATTTTTTAGAAATTTAAGTTTATGCAGAAAAAACATTCTAAAAGATCATATCTGAACTTTGTAAATATTAAAAAAATGAGTTTATAATGAGAACAAGGATGATTTGGTCATTTTCTTCATTCAGTATTAGGAAGAAAAGCAGTCTGAGCATGCAATTATACAAAATCAATGAAATCTTTGACTGAAATTTATTTTTATAACATGAATAAATGTTAATCTCTATAAAATTGTCCTACACTGTGTCTTTTATATTGGGTATTATAATGGTGCTGTGATCATTATATCTTCTCTACATAGTTTTAAGTCTATCTATAACTTTACATTACCATGCATTTTACAGCAATTACAATTTTAAAATTATTATTTTGAAAAAAAATCTGAAGATGTCAGCATTATATGGGTTTTTAGTGAATTACAATAGCCAACTTGTATAACAATGCCAAGAGACATATGCCTTTAGATAAATGTCATAAAAAATAATAATATCTGATTGATAATATTTTATCCCAAACCAAGTAAAAGAAAAATTTACATTTATAAATTGTAATTTTCAGTAATTTGTTTACTTATTAAAGATTATTTATGCAATATTTTTGTAAGATACTAATTTTAAACCAAAAATAATATGTCACTATAATTGCATTTTAATTCAAAATTTAGAAAGACAATTCTTAAAATATTTGTCATGGCAAAACTATTTTTACTGTATAATTATTAAAATAGTAAAAAAAAAAATTTTATTAACAATAAATTTAATCTTTACTTTTAACGCATATTTTCTTTCTTTAGTCCTAAATTTCTTTTGATTTTAAAAAATTGAATTCAAATATCTAATATTTTGTTCTACTAACTTTACAAATAGATAAATTATGTTCATTGACATCAAGTGTCATTGTTATAGATAAAAAATCTGTTAAAAAATTTACTTTCATATTTCTCAAAAATCAAATATTAGCTTTAGAATGTCTGTTATATAAAATCTTATGTTTCTAATAAATAATGTTCAACATGTGTTATAAAAAAATCTTTAATTGCAAAAATAAAATGTTCAAACATAGGAAAATATGGATGAAATCTTATTAGGGCCCATTCAAAATATAAATATGGAATTTGCAGTTAAACAAGTTAAAATATTAAAATTTCTTTATAATTTTTACAATATCTCAAAAGATCCTAACACAGTATTGATAATAAGGTTATGTGATCATTGTCACAAGGTATGGGCATCTTAGTGAGTATAGTTTTCTTTGTTTACATCATGGCCAAATTTATTAACCTCTATTTTATAAATAAAACATGGATGTTTTAGTTATATAATTATTGTGTAAAAATACAATATATATATATATTTTTGCTATTTCAATAATTTTTTGAAGTAATCTCACAAATGCTATAGAAATCAAAATACAAAATAAAAACCATCAACAATTTGGAGACAAGACTAAACATATGAAAACTGGACTGCACACACTTTGATGTTTAATCAACAATCGAAAAATACTGATAAATTGAGAGAAATTGCTAACTTTTTTTTAATATTAGTAATTTTATATATTGTAATCTTCACCATATGAGAACTAAAACCTAAAATAAAAATACAAATACTCTTATTGAGACTCTATTTTACAAGTATAGCTGATATAAGATATTCTATAGGCAAAGTCACAAAGCATAGATTTTAGCATTGTAAAGTATATAAAATATACCTCCAATGGCATTCCCATGGAAGAAGATTTCCATAAATTATCATGTTACAATCATTAGAAAAATCTCTATGATAAACAATGTCTAACATAATAAATTCATTGTTAAATAATTATTAAAACCATTTACATAACTAATTATTCCTTTACTCTTATAATAAACTACAATATTATAAATCTAAAATACACATATTAAATGGTAGTTGTTTTAAAGACATCCATGCCGCATGATGACCCAATTTATGTGCTAAAACACATAAATACACCATTTACGTGGTTAAACGTAGTTTTGTGGTCATGTGTTACATGTATACAACAGTTCTGTTGTACTACACATTACAGGCCATGTATGTTACATCGCAGTAAATTATTTTGGCGAATTCACATGATTTGAGCAAGCAATAATTATCGGAAGGTTTACACACTTCTGTAGTCAAGTTTTATGGTGCAAAATCTTGTCAAATGGTATGTTTGAACAATAGTTTGAAGGAGGTAATGCATCAAATAATGTATTCTTGATAACCTCAATGAGACAAAGAACACAGATAGCCTAGATGTTCGATTCTCGCAATTAACGACCACTTTGTTCAAGCTATACATCTGATATATTACTGTAGCCAAGAACATCTTGTTTTATTTTAATTTATTTATACCAAAAAGAGAAACCGTAACAAATGTGAAATTTCTTGATGCATACATTAATAATTAATACTAGTATTAAGAAATTTTAACTAAGATTTGGAATGGACTATGAATGATATGCAACACATTGTTTATAATTTAATATATTTTAATTCTTAAATATAGATTAAATAAGCATAAGTGCATTGAATGATACATGCAGGAGGGTTATAAAATAAACATATATAAAACAAATATTAGCAAGTAATAGAATAATAACTAAATAAGTTATTATTTAACAAGCATTTAGAGTTTTAGAATTTAATTTAAGAAATAGGCAAATTTTAATTTTTAAAATACATTTAAAATTTTAATCCCAAGTTTCATTAATTGCTATCTTAAGAAATTTATTGTTTTCTAATAAGTGGAGCCAATGTCTATGAGACCCTAAGGATATGTTGGTTTTGGTTGTTGCTGATTGCTTACAGATAATTTCCCAAGAATTGACAACTTTTTTTTTTATAAAAATAGAGCTTTACCAAAACCTCCAGACAAGTGTTTTTTGTTTACATAAACGTCAAAAGAGTCAGAATTCACTATCTCCTTCATTGGCTCCACCTTCATATCAGCTGATTTCAAGCTGATTTGCTATAATCAGTGAAGGGTAGAAGCTAGAAACTAGATCTAAACACTAACTCCAAGCGATAGCAAGTTAAGTGATTTATAACTTGTTTTTGTTTTTCATAAATGTACCTTTGAAGGTTTTTGCAATGATATATATTGCAGAGGCTTTGACTATGTGGTGAAACTGAACTGATATCAGACCCATGTAGCTATCTGGCTTGTTAGGCTAAGTTTGAAAACATTTACGTGTCTGAAAAATTTATGCTTGCAAACTGATAGGAACTTTTTGCATAAACGCTTGGAGTTAGTGTTTAGATCTAGTTTCTAGCTTCTACCCTTCACTGATGATAGCAAATCAGCTTGAAATCAGCTGATCTGAAGGTGGAGCCAATGAAGGAGATAGTGAATTCTGACTCTTTTGACGTTTATGTAAACAAAAAACGCTTGTCTGGAGGTTTTGGTAAAGTTCCATCAATTGTTTATAAAAATAGATAACTTTTTTTAAAAAGAGTTTGTAAACATTTTATTATATATGTGTGTGAGACTATCCCAGGAATTGAAATTTATATACCAATGCATTTAAATAAAGAGTTTTTAACTGAGAATATTTCAAATTTATATTATTAATTTAAAAGAGTTGTAATGCACACAACTTCATTTTATTAATTTAAAATTTATAACTGCATATACATTACACGCATACAGACAATAATATATTTTGAATGTGCACACATATCTGCACATACATGTAAATATACGCTATTACATATCAAAATAAATTATTCTGATTATGTATGTGGACTGTGAGGTTTCGAACTGTTGGAAAAGATACTTACTACGATGGAACATAGTAGGTGAAATGGGATGATGGCTAAATAATACTGTTTCAAGTGGAACCAAAAAAAAAAAACCTAATAAGTTTTAATTTTTTTGATGTTGTTTTAAAACAAAAAACAAAGTGAAACCAAAAAAAAAATCGTAATAAGTTTTAAATTTGTTTATGTTATTTAAAAAAAAAAGCTTACTAACTTTAGTATTTATTTTTTAAATAAAAATAGGAGACCAAAAATACAACCGCAATAAGCGTATTAAGTTTTACATTGAAAAAAAAAAAGAAACCCCCCCCCAAAAAAAAAAAAATGAAACCAAAAAAAAAAGCTTACTAACTTTAGGATTTATTTTTTAAACAATATTAGGAAAACAAAAATACAACTGTAATAAGTGTACTAAATTTTACATTTAAAAAACAGAAAGAAATCCCCCCCCCCCCCCAATGAAAAAGGTTGATTTTATTTTATTTATTTTGTTGATGTTAATAAAAATAAATGTTTACAAAAAAATAAAATTTGTGTTTAATTTATTTGTAAATAAAAAAAAAAGTAAAAAAACAAGGAATTCAAATTTAAAAAAGGCTTGAGAATGTTCATAAGTTATATTTTTTCAAGAAAAACAATGCCCTCACATGGTATGAATGTCTATAAAACAACTACCTATTAAATTCATCTAATTTGTTATTAAACTATTTTATTAAAATTTCAGGAATAATGATTATTCCTTCAATAATAATACTAATGGTTAATAATTATATAATTGAATGACAAGAGGGATTTTATTGAAATCCAAACATCTAAAACACAATAATAATTGTATTACTTACGGATACTAACTGACACAATTCTTTAATAATACATATCACTTTGATACGATTCAAATAATAACAATTAAATTGCTATGTTAATATTAGATTAATAACTCATGAAACACTTTTTTTTAATTAACCCTACACTTATACAAATGATAACGATTAAGTAGAAGAATCATTCACTAGTAATTACATCACTTATTATTAATCAAAATATAATCTTTTATAAATCAATTTTTGAAAATACTAATTATTTTTAGCAATAACCCATTCCATTTATCTTTCAAACAAACATTATAAATTGTTTTATTGAATGTTATCTAGTTTAAATAATGCAATAATTGTTACTTAATCATTTTTAAAACTTTTATACATTTTGTAATCTTAGAATTTTATAATAATCATAATTTTAAAATATATGTAACTCTATGAATTAAATGAATTTCGATAATGATCTGAATATAATACTTTATAATTAGATCTCAGCTATCTTTCCATATGCATAAATTTTAAATAGATTAACAAGTACATTTGACATTATTATTATCAGATTGTAAATCAAATGTGACAGATATTTGATTTATCTAGTTTTAATTCTTTACTTGAAATCTTTTGATAAAACATCAAATAAATAAAATGTGTATGAAAATTTTAATATGCTATGTAATTGAGTATGACGTTATAACACTTATGATTCAATAAAGAAACGTCACTAATCATCTAGTTCAAATCAAAACATACATTTACTTACAACAATTGGATAACCATAATAACATTTTTTATTTACATTAGAATTAAACTATTTTACAAATTACAATATTACCATAACTTATTTAAATTTATGCTTAAAATAAATAAATAAATACAATAATTCTCTCATTAATTTTCTCATATTTATTATTTATTGAGTTTAAAAATAATTATTTTAATATTATTAACATCCATATTCGTGTTTAAAAGTTTTAGTTCTTCATTTTTTAATAAAGTTTATCAATTATACTATAGCAATAATGCCTAGGTGGTAGGTTGTTTATTATTTACCTTTCTTAGATTTATTAGAATACAATGTAATACAAATTTATAATTACTATATTGATATCTTACTATTTACTGAATTATCTTCTTAATCTTTACATTGTCTATGCAATATAAATAAGATATCTTAAATAAATATTGGAATCAAGAATACTTTACCTTTAATATTTAACTATCATCCATTATACTTATCATATACAGTTCTTTTCCATCCTGCATTTTTAATTATCTCATACAATAGTTTGTAATTATGTCTTTTTTTTCCTTTTTATAAAATCTATGTTTATTTGTTTTGCATATGTTCATATATCATTCCTTAAGCTATCATTACTGACTATAGGAAGAAAAGCTATAGATTTCTAACCATATCAACAATGCTGTAAAATTTAAGTCATTCTCTAAGATATCATTTTGAATAAGAAACTAATTTAAATAGTGAATTATGGGAATGGAGGTAACTAACATTTATTCTTCAACAGTCATAACCCAGAATAATCATTTTCTCTTAAGCACTTACAGAATGGGGCAGTTATCTGTCCTAAAAGATTCTTACAAATTTACTAATATAATATGGACATCATTTAGATTTAACCCATCACACAAAACATTAGTTCTTTGGGATTTATACTTCACTATCCTGGTATTTTAAACTTATCCAATATACATTTATTAACTTAGAGCATCATTATAGAGATTATTTTCCTAATTCAAGTATATAACATTTTATCTTCATAACTTTATAAATCTTTGTCTATAAAAGATCATCTGTCAAAACAAATATCATTTATCAATATGGTAAACATCATATGCTTTACAATATTTGAGATCAATTATCAATATAATGGAATATTACATCGACTCTATCACACACATCAATTATAATATTGTCCATGTCTTATACATTCATCTTTTGACCTAGAAATATATTTTTTTCTTGATTCACAATTATTTACTATGTACCATTGGACTATATCCTAGTACAAAAAATTAATGATATAACATATATCACCTTCTTTATTAATAAACAGTTATCTTTTTACATAGATTTTTGTACATCAGAGAGAAAATTTATATAAAACTAAGCGTAATATATACCTTTAATTTTAAAGTCTTAATATCTATTATTATATCAAAAAATTATACCAATAATCAAAATACTAATAAACATATAGTATTTAATGATTTTCCTTATTGTTATAAAAAGAACATATAAAAAAAAATTTAGATTGAAAACTTTTTCAATTATTTTTTTTTTAAAAAAAAAAAACTTTTCAAACTCTAAATAGTTATCACCATGAGGTGGACAGGAGTTTCAACTTCTTCCGACACAGTTTTCTCTCTCAACCTAGAAAATCAGTGTTAAAAAAAATACATTTTAAAGAGAAAATATAAATTTTTTTTAGTATTTTTCATTGTTTACCCTAGGATCCTTAATATAATTTCAGTGCCCTTCTTACCTTTAAAATAATTATATTAAAGTACTTCTTTAAATATTCCATAATATTTTATAATCTTTAAATATTCCATATTATTTTATAATCTTGGTTATCCATTGCAGGCACATATAAAATTCTCTTGTAATCAATATTAAACTCAAGCTTTTTATCTGCTTATCTTTTATTCTATATCTCTATTTTATCATTATATAAGAAAAATATTCGTTACTCTTGCAAATTTATTTATGGTTATTAAAAGTACATATTGTTCATTAAAATATTTGGTTTTACTTTCTATTTAGCACACAAGTAATTCTATCTAATATAATTCTTTCCAAAAATAAGTTCATTATTATTATTGAATAAATAACTTAAAGTTCAATAGAGTGTTTTGAAATGTCTATAACTATAGTTCTTTTTGGTACAGCCCATTAGCCAGGTGCACCTCTTGATGATATTGTTTATGTGCAAAAACACATTCAAAATGCTGTTTACACAGCCGGACTTATGGCTAGTACTACGGTTCTGTTGGATTAGCCATTGCAGGCTGGTTGATGGTGTTCACCAGAAATATTATGGCCTGTTTTGTGCTTCATGACACTTAACGTGAATTTGCACAATTCACAGTTGGCTACCATATTGTATGATGGTGACTGGATTTCCAGTGGCCACAACTTTTGAAATCTCCATAGTAAAGTAATTTCATTTCTATTTAAATCATGCATCTGATTCACTAAGAATTATTAGACTGTTCCCATCCTTCCCTACACAACTTGTAGAGTGCAAAATGTTGGCAAAGGGTAGAGCTGAACATGATTCAGCTGAGCGCACACCAAAATTCATGTTTTCACAAGAAAATGTATGAGACAAATAAAATGGTGCATTGTGGCAAGCAGATTTTCAAATTGTGCCTGTTGCTGACAACAGAAGCTGGATAATCGCAATGGCATTTACATGACTGCCATTGCACAGATAAATATTACAGTTTGTTTTGTGCTTTGTGACACTAATTATGTGAATTCATACAATTCACTGCATCATTTCTAAGGGTGGTTTTGAAATCTCCATAGCAGACTAATTTTATTTCTCCTTAAATCATGTAGTCTGATTGATTGTTGGTACAGCATAGTGTGTTGAGTCCATGAAAGTCTACATTTGCAAAACAATCTTGTAATTCTGATGTCATGCACACTCCTGCACATGAAGCTATTCAATTCTCACACATTTCCTAAACAAAAGGTTGTGATTCTATGACATAAATCAATAATAAAAAAAAGAAAATGAAAGTTGAAAAAGTCCAAAGTTTTGGTCTTATTTTATTTTTTGTAAATAGGGGATGGGGTGGTTGAGAATAAGTTTGTCATCACTGATACAAAAGTTAGAGACAAATTGGTTTGTTGTTTTTATTAGAAAAAAAAGGTATAACAAGATTTTATTTAAAAAAATGGGGGGGGGGGGAATACAAATAAACTGGAACAAAAATTTATATTAAAAATTAAAGTTTTACTATGTCAGTGGTAAAGATGTATTTGTGTATTGTTTTTGTTATGTAATTTGTTAGTAGGTAGGAAAAAAGCCATTTCCAAAACAAAAGATTGTATGTCTATGACATAAATCAATTCAAAAAAAAAGAAAATGAAAATTGATAATGTTAAAAGTTTTGGTCTTATTTTTTATTGGGGGGCTTTGAGAAAAAAATTTTCATCACTGAGACAAAAGTTAGGAAAATGTTAATTTCGGTTTGTTGTTTTTATTTTTAAAAAGAAGATAGAACAAGATTTAATTTTTAAAAAAAGGTAATACAAATAAAATGTAATAAAAATTTTGTTTTAAAAATAATAAAAGTTTGACTATATCAGCAGTAAAGATGTGTTTATGTAAGAAAAAAAAGTAAAGACAGTAGATAAAAAACTAAACGAAATAAAAAATTTAAAAACGCAGCGTAGAAAGAAGAAATCACTGGTGGGTGGTGTGGTAACATTACATTTGATTGTTTTTGTATAGAAACAATGCCATCAGGCAGTGTGCCCAGCTAATGGACTAATAACTTCTTTTTAAATAAATAAAAGTTCATTTGTAAATTATGTTTTAAAATTATTAAAAATGAAGAAATAAAACACATTCTTGTGTGAATATATTTGTAAACTAGCAGAACTTGTTGACTACACACTTCCATTCTTTTATTAAGTACAATGTTCTTTCTTCACGCTTTCAGTAGTAACTATGGTTTGACTATAAATTGATAGCAAATAAGAATCAGCTTTCTCAGCAAAGAATATGTTCATTTACTCCATAATAAATTTATAATCACTTTTAAACATATTGTACGCACTTATTAAGCTTGTTAAAGTTGACTGTTAACTAATTTTAAAATAAAACATGATAAAATTTTCTAATTTTTATGGAACTAAAAGCAATAGATTAATTAGTTCCTATTGATTCTTCAATTCTCCTAATTTTGTCTGCTAATCCTTTTTATATTGTTGACAGTTTGATGTCACATTTCTAATTACATAGATTTTATTGGTCATCTAAATTTAATTAACATAGTTTTTGAATAAATTAACTTTGTCTACAACTTTTAACAATAATAACAAAGTGTAATGAAATTAATAAAATATTTTAATATTTAATTAATAAATATAATTACTCTTAAATTAAATATAATTATAATCTTTTATACTCTTTTAAAATTATTTATTGAAATTTTAAATAATTAATTAATAATTATATTGAAATATAAAATTATAATATAAAAATTAGAAACAGATAATTTAATCATCCTGTTGGAATAAAATATATTATTTCCAACCAGGAAGTGGTAATTAATTTATTTTTTTAATGAAATTGTACTCATAAATCCAAACACACATTTTTAAAGTATCACTGTAATAAAAATGAACAAATGTTCTTATTATAATTATTATAATGTTTAATGTGTATTGTAAATTTTGATAACTATTGAATAAAATTGCAATTAAAATAAATAACATTTAAAGCATACATGACTATCACAAAAGGTGTATGTTAGTTAATTAACAGAATTTTATTCTAATATTATATGTAAATTAAGTTTTTATAAACTATGCAAGTTAAAAATTAATATTGTTTTAACTATTTACTTAATGAATGTAAAATTTATCATTATATTAAATCTAAGTTTTTTTTTCTAAAAGAACTACTAAAATGAAAAGTTACAATATATATATATATACATAAATTAGTCAATAAATAATCAAAATTACCTCAAATTCACAATTCAACCAGACTACTCAAGAAGATAAACTCTAAAATACCAACCAATGGTTTTACTTCTACAAGCAGACTTCTCAAATGTAAGGAACTTGAAATTGCAAAATATTTAAGCTAAACATTATCCACAATTACACCTACTTAACATACATCTTTAATATTAAAAGAACTTTTAAATAAGTTAATTGCTTCAAAATCATAAATTTTTAATAATAAAGATTCTTTAATTTTTCTTTTAATTTCATTTTGCTCAAATAAAACGACCTTATATTCATCAAAATTAATAGTGTGGCCTGTATCTTTTACATGGATATATAAAGCAGAACTAAGATATTTATTTCTAATCCTACTTTTATATACCATTATTCTTTCATTTAAACTCAAACTACTCTGACCTATATATACTTTTTTACAAAAGCAAGCAATAATATACACTACTCCAGAAATAGTCTTTCTATTAAAAAGTTTCTTTGTATTATTTAATACATTATTCAAAGTAATACCCCCTTTCCAAGCAATTTTATTAGTTCCAAACAAATTACTATTTTTATATACAATTTTGTAAGAAGACAATTTAAATGGCAAAGAAATAAAATATTTTTTATGCTTTACATTATTATAAATATTACTATTAAATAAAATACTTTTAACAAATTTATCAGAGTATCAAACATTCAACTAATCTTTATAAAATTGACCTTTTTCAAACAAAGCTACCTCACAAAAATTATTCTATTATTTCTATAACAATAATTTATTGAAGCTACTACTTTATGAGATACAGGTTGATATCAAGTTTAATTATAGACCTTAACTCTTTACTCTTAACATAATGATTACATTCCAAACAATTAGCCTTTACATCTCTAATCACCAATAGATCTAAAAATTTTAATTTAACAAAATCTAATCCTCCCTCCCCCCTTCTACCACATATTCCACAGAAGGATCAAAACAATTAAATGCATTTATCAATTCCTTCAATTTATCATTCTCAACTACAAACAATCATCCCCATATCTAACAAATAACTTTAAATATAAACAATTATTTTTAATAGTATTTTTTTCTTTCAAATAATTAATATAAACTGAACAAATTAAAGGAGAAATAATGCAACCTATGCTCCACTCTTCTTTAATCTTATAAAAATTACCATTATAAGTAAAATATGTAGAATCCTCTAATAATAAAAGCAAATCTTTAATAATTTCAATTTTATTTTTTTAACTAACATAGACATAAGAGCATCAATACTGCTTAATCTATTAGCAGACTGATACATATTCCCAATATCTAAACTACCAAATACCCAATTACTTTTCATTTTAAAATTATTAATTTATTTTATCAAAAGCCTCAAAAGAAGAAGAAACTCAATAATGATCAAATCAACAAACTGATTTAAAAAATTATTCAAGAACTTAAAAGTAACCTCTACAACACTACCTGTAAAATCAAAAATAAATCTTAAAAGAAAACCATCTTTGTCAGTCTTAATGTTCATAAACATCTTAGCTGATATGAAGTCATTAGGATATTTTAAATCTGCTCTATTAAATTTTTTAAATTTACGATTTTTTTATATCTATTAATCTTTTTTTAATCACATTGCCTGTATCTTTTTCTAGAAACATATATTTACAATTATTTAATTCTTTATCCATTTTTTTTCTGAACTCATTTTCTTTCATAATGACAAACCAACCAGCTTTATCTTCACAAAAATGATTACATCATTAGCTATTAATCTATCCTAAGATGACTAACTTTGGCCAGATCAACAATAATTTTTTCTTTTCTTTTAAGCTTTTATTTAAAACCAATTGAATACTAACATTCTGCTCATCTCAATTACTAGATTTAATAGATGAAATTGTATCAAAAAGGTTTATTTTTTGAATAAAAGGGAACAAAGTTAGAACCTTTATCAAGAATCTCTAATTCTCTATCATTTATTTTAATATCAGAAAGATTAACAACTTTATTAATAGAAACATTACTCTCAAATATCCTATCACTACAATAAACTTTATTCATTTTTCCAAAGAACTCTTTTAATTTGCTTTTATACTTCCTATAATAGAAATTGGACTTATTTTTTCTAAACTGCCTCATGAAAAAATTTAAATTGAATAATTAAAATCTTGCCACTTATCTAAACAATACCTATTTTTTTTATATTCATAAATAAATTTATAAAATTTATTTAAAAAAATTTCAAAAAACTATTCAAAATAGATTTTTGTAAATTCAAAAGTAAATTCTGATTTTTAAAAGCAATGTTCTATTTGTCTTAAAATTAAAACATTAAATTCCCTACATTTTTTTAAAAAAAATTGCCATCTTAATGATTCTATCCTATCACTCAATTTAGATAACTTTTTAATATTTCTAATATCATTCAATGGTAAAATATTAAAAACTAAACTTCACAAACCCATAACAAAGACCAACTACAAATAACAAAGTCATATCTAATTTTTTTTTAAAATAAAATAAAATACACAATTATTTTATATCTATTTAAACTTTTTTATATTTAAATTATTATGTAACAACCTTAAAAGAAGAATTAAAGAATTTTTATTATTAAAAATTTATGATTCTGAAGTAATTAACTTATTTAACACTGTGAAACAACTGTAGATTGATGTACACAGCTTCAAGTCACTCAAAAAACATCAGTTTTTGCATTACCATAGTGTTTTACAATTATTTGAAAGCTTAAAAAGTATTGTAAGATGCTGCCCTTTCTAGAATTATTTTACAAGTAAAAAATCAATAATCTTGATGTAAAAATCTACAACAATGGGAGAAGGCAGGCTTTCCTAGATGCTAATTAGTTGGTTTGCATTTTGACTAAAAGAAGAGCACCTGTCAATAATTTTACTGCTCATGTTTTAGAGTATGTTTTAGAGTGGGTTTTTTTATTATTTTTCATACATATTATAAATTATTATAAAATATGCTGAAAATATAATTATTTTAGAAAAATAGGATTTTAGTCAAAAATTCTTTACTTTTACACAAATATAAATTGAAAAGAAACCAACGCTAACAATAATTTTGACACCTGTCAACAATTTTCATTGCCCCAAGCTCTGTATTTGATTTTTAAACAAAATGAATGGTTTAGGATATTTTGTTGGTATTTTTTACATATTATAATGTATTTTGATAAAATATGCTGAAAATATAATTATTTTAGAAAAATAGTAAGATTTTAATAAAAAATTATTTACTTTTACACAAACGTAAATTGAGAAAGAAATGATATCTGCAGCATTTTCTAATTTGTTATGAACTTTCTTTTTATGTCTTCTATTATTGAATATTTTTATAATTATAAATAGAAATTTATTTTTGAAAAAACTTTTGTTCACTTTCATAATCTGTCAAATTATTAATATACTTTTTAAAAATGAAACTAAAATGAATATAATATTAAAAGATGAATATATTTTTACTGCTAATTTTGTAATTGACCAATCAAAAGTTGTAAAACTTTAATTCACTTGGCAAATAAAAAAACTGTTCAGTTAAAAAGTAATTTTTTCAATGAAAGAGTTAAAAGTTCTTTTAATATTAACCTTTTAACCGCTAATTATATTATTGGTTGTATGAGGTAAAAATCAAATCTTTTAATTGGCCAACTCACAAACTGAAGACAAAGCCTATTGTTAAAACATATTTGCCTATAATATTAAATTCAACTCAGATACGTTTATAAAAAGTATATTACTAATTTTTCAGGTTATGAAGAGAACGAAAGTTCTTTCAAAAATAAATTGCTATTTATTTATTCTAAAATATTCAATTTCGGCAACATAAAAGCTATAATATAAACAAAAAGGTCGACTTTTATGTTATAGAAACGTAAATATTTCTTTTAAATATTTCTTTAATATTTTTATTAAAATCTTCAATATTTTTCGAAAATAATTTTGTTTTTTTAGTTTTTTTTTAAAAAAACTAGTTTAATTTCTGAAATTATATTTTTTTAATACTTAGAATTGCATTCGAAATGAAAATCTCAGCGTTTTTCTTTATTTTCTTTGATCAGGCGGTTTCTTTGTTCTTTCCAGCCAATCAGAATGTCTTTTTCGGCTGAGATCTCACTAACAACCATTTACAACCGATGTTGTTTCTTTGTTTAGGTTTAAATGCGTTTTTTTTTTATTTTTTACTTGTAAAATAAGTCGGAAGAGGGCACCATCTTACAGAACTTTTAAAAACCTATTCAAAACGTATCAAACGAATTTTTTAGCATAAGAACTGGCAGAGTTAGAGTGACATCAGATGTCTATGAGGAGCCTCATAAAAAACAGTCTTTTGGTTAAGGGATATGGTAATAAAGTGGAATTGTGGGTAATGTTTAGCTTAAATGTTATTTTTGTAATTCTTTACACTTGAGAAGTTTTCTTGTAGCAGTGAAACTATTGGTAGTGATATGTTGGACTATTTCCATCATCTATGAGTAAATGTTGAATGTATAAAAAATTTTAAACTTTATTTAAACTTTCCAAATACAAACAACTTGTTAGTAATAACATACAAATATACACCATAGATTAGTAATTACACAATGTTTCAAGTAGTATTATTCTTCACTCTTTTTCAGATATTTCTGGCCTATATGTACAGTGACAATATTCACTTAGCAGTTAAACTCGCACCTTTAGATTCTTGAATATCAAATTTAAGGCAAATGCTCTACCAACTGAGCTATTCTGTTGCATAATTACTAACCTGTGTTGTATATTTTTGTGTTATTACTAACAAGTTGTTTGTGTTTGGAAAGTTTAAATAAAGTTTAAAATTTTCTATACATTCAACATTCACTCATCATTATAAACATTCAGACAAATATATTGGTAGTGTGTTAGAGTTTATTTTCTTGGCTAGTCTGGTTGGATTGTAAATTTTGGGTAATTTGTGTTATTCATAATATTTTAATTTCAAAGAGAATATCTGAAAATTTGGCAATTTATTGTTAAATCCAGATTTGATTGGCCTTATTGCCTTTTTGACAGTCTCTAACTTTGTTAACAATAGAACATTACATTTTTGAATATGTCAAATTGCAGGAAAAGTGATTACAAGCTATCATTGGTATTCTCCTCTCTGCTTGAAGGGTCACTTCATTTCTGTATTTTTTTTAAATTATTACAAAATGGATTTAAACACAATTAAACATAGCAAGAATAAGCCTCTTTTTGAACCTAGATCAAATGGCATCCAACATGGGGCTGAAGTGCCATAAATTGACCCAGCATAATTTCAAAAAGTAAAATCGTAATTAAAACTGGAAAAAAAGTTTGAAACTAAAATTTAAATTGAATGCTAAATTGTGTAGTTAGAAGAGATAATAACAATGAGAAGTGTGAGAAGAAAAATAGAGTGAAGCAAAGATTAAGAATTAAAATAATTAAAAATACAAAATAGAAAGAGTATGTATTGTACAAAAAAAGGAAAGAGAAGAAAATATGGCCAGAAATGATAAATAATTTATTACTGGGGAGTTGGAGTTTGTTTGATTTTAAAATAGAAAAAAAATAATGAGAAATAACTGCCTGACAAATGTTGGAGTAGGGGGTAGAATTTATATTAATTGGACAGATTTTTATACATTAATAAAACCAAAGTTAAATAAATAAAAGTTAAATAAAATAAGAGTTTTAAAATCAATAAATGTGAAGTAAATAAATAAAATAGACTTTTATATAATGAATAAAATAAAATCTAGAATAATAAATAAAATTTTGTAAAATAAACCTATGTAAGTGTAGATTTTGTGTTGGTTGGTAGAGTTATGGGGGAGGGTACAGATAAAGGTCAAGGAAGATGTGTTAAGTGCAGTTGTTGCTATGTGAACTTAAGACCCATAACAGGCATAAAAATGAGAGTGCTCATCCAATAGGATGAGGATTCAGTAAAAAGTTCTAAGCCCATCCAACATGCTGGGATAGAGTCCCAGTCCCTTATCTAAAAAAGTTGCACACTGAAAAAATATGAGCATAAACTGCAAATCAGTTCATTGGGAGAAAAAAATCCCAAAATAACACAGTAAGCCTTATTTTTAGTGTAATCCAAATGCTCAGTTGATAAATACTGCCATTTGCAGTGACTGTATTTTTTTAGATGAAGACCAAATAAAATAAATCTTTCATTGTCATTTTAGCATAAGCTGAAAGGTCAGTGGATGATTACTGTCATTAAAAAGGACCCCATATCTTCTAGGATGCAGAGACAAGGGAGAAAGTCCTGGTTTCATTCAAACTGCTGGTAGAGAAATTTCTGCATAGAAGTATTTTTATTGCATATGTCAAAGATAAGCCAGATCTGTCTGCCATTCACAGCATTTACTCTTTTCATACACATCAAAAAAATGCATGTTGTCTCTTGTGGTTATCACATATGACATAAGCATTGCTACTCAATGTACATTGTGACCTGGTGAGATAGAGCAGCATAAGAAAGGTCCCCCTCTATATGTTTTGTTAATCTGTATACAATTGGACACTTATTTTGGTAGAAAAATATTAAATAAATACAAATGAAAAGTGAAAAATCAAAATGAAAAGTTAAAAATAAAATGTCAGAGCTAAAATGGGTCAAATTGATACATTTTTTTCTCAAATGAAAGGAGGGGTGGTGTATTGCTAGCATTACATGTTTCATAATTTTGAAAAAAATATATGATTATTTATAAATAGATTTTAAAATGCAATTTTGTAAAATAAAAAGATTAAACCACTAAACATCACATGATCACTATCTCATACTAGCACATAATTGTTATTAAACAATTCAAAACAAAGCAGAACTCTCCATACAATAGTTCCACCTTGTGCCAACAAGAGCAGTCAATGGATGCCAGAAGACTTATGGATAAAATCCCTATCTAGTGCCTACTTTTCCAATATCCCCAGACTAGTTTCTGACTTGTGGCCTTCATCAGTGAGGAGCCTTGGATCTGAGAGCACTGCACCTAGATCTTAGGATCTAATGCAACCTTCTAGCAGCCACCTTTTAACTCTACTTAACTACAAAACTATGAGAATGAAATTGAAAACACAATATTTTCAATCCAAGCTCAATAGCTTATATAGTCATATGGGTCTGAACTCAATTAAGCACCCATACATAATTGTTTAATAAAAAGATTGTTATATTTTTTTAAAAAAAAATTGTAGTAAACAGATGGAGGGAAAATCTAAAGTTAGAATAAAATTTGTTTTTAATGAAAACTCTTCTTTTATAATATAAAAATAAGTAAATAGGGAAAGTTAAAAATAAAGACTTAAAAACTCCTTTTATAAATTGTTATAAATTGAAATAAGCAAATGTGAAAACAGAATAAAAATTAATTTGTAAAAGCTTTGGAATGCAATTAGTTTATAAGATTTCTAATTAATAATAATATTGAAATTGTATTAATTAAAAAACTAAGTAAACTATCAATGAGATAGTAAATTAATCTAATTAAAAGATTAGATTAACATGGAATGCAAAAATCAATTAGATTAATGAAATGTAAAAAATTAGTTAAGAAAAAAACAGATTTAAGTTACGATCAAAAATAAAAAACTACAATAAGGAATTAAAAACAATGAGAGAAAAAAGTATATAAAGTTGTAACTTTATTTTTCTTCAGTTAGATCTGCATACTTGGGTAGATTAATCTGGCCTTTGGATATTGCCTTGATTATTATTTTCCATTGTTTCGATTTTCTGTAATTTATAGTTATTATTCCCTATCTTCTGTTTATCGCCTAGTAATCTTTAAGTGGATTTGAAAGTTTTAAACACTTTCCTTTCACATCTTAATTCTATTTTCATTTTTACATATACACATTCTTTTCTTTTTTAAGTTAGTGAAAAGAGAGAACTCTATTGTTTAACCTTTTATTTAGTTAAATTTCTCCCCCTCTATGTCCTTTTTAATTACCAAAATTTTATTATAACAAGATGATGCAGCACTTTGTCCTGTTAAAAAAACTCTTCAAACTTTCTAAATTATACTTTTCTTTCTTAAAACCTTTTCTAAATTATATTTCTATTTCTTAAAACTTTTACTTAATTCTTTTAACAACTTTACTCTATTTACTGATAAATGATTCTGCAATATTTTTATTATTATTATTTTTTACAATATTGTTTTAAAATCTTTAAACTAATTATATTTTCCAGTACAAATATTACAAAACATGTAGTGCTGTTCACTAGTGGATATTGTTAAAAGGAGGTTGCCTTGGCAACAGTTTGAAATTGTTGATTGTTATTGATTTTGGGATTGTCTAAGTGTTGACTGGTTTTTAATGATATATGTATGTCTATTGTTTTAGTATTTAGCACTTCATTTAGAGATTATATCTCATAAGACTGATTTATTAAGTAGATAAAATATTCTGGCTTCAAAACATAAGAGAATATATTTTTTATTAAAAAGAAATAATTGGACCAGTTTCTCTCTTTATATAATTTTCTTAATTAGAGAATGTCTGAAATACTTTGTCCAGAAAGTATGAATTTAAATCATCGTGCTATTTATATTAAAGCTATTTTTAATTGATTTATATTAATAGATTAGTCTTTGATTTAGTATTGTCAATGTTTAAATTGAGAATAATCCCACAGATGTCAATTATTAGTATAAAGAAATTAAAAATTACTTTGAAAGTCTGATTAAAGCTTCTGGCCAATATGCTTCAAACAAACATCTATTTAAGAAGTAAGGAGAGAGAAGATGATCTGATCTTTTCTCTATAAATAAAATATATATTATCTTATGCTTTGACTTATATAATGTTTTTTAGGTATACCCAACAAATATTCGTGCTTTTGGTTTAGGAACTTGTAGTTCTATTGCAAGAATTGGGGCAATGATTACTCCTTTTATAGCACAGGTAATTATAATTATATATAAGGTAACAAGAAAACTCAATTATTCTAAGATATCTTGGTCCAGGATTTAATTTGATTACATACATATACCTTTGTCATTATTAGCTCTTTATAAATAAATAAAAAATTTGGTGAAATACTTTTTGCTAATTTTTTGTTCTATTTAACAATATAATTAAATTGATATATATTGTTCATTTTTTTACTTGATTTTTGTTTAGTTTTAAGTTGAACTAAGGGATTTTATTTTGAATAAGTGTTCTATTCAATATTTGTATGATTATTACTTTTCATTCAGTCCTTTCCCTATAAATTATAAATCTTTAAGATTTACTATATATGTGTGTGTGTAAAATTAATTGTTGCAAAAAAATACTGAGCAGAAGTGAAATTTATCTGAGGTCCATCATACTACTGTCTTGTATTGTTTGGTGCGATTGATAGCATGGCAGACTTTAGCACTTAAAGTTCATGGGATCATGTTTAGTTCTGTTACCTCCAGTGCTTGTACTTCTCATAATTTTCTGAACAATAAAGCCATTTCATTATATACTGTATCACTCTCCCACAAGGTAGATATGATTTCCATTAACTATATACTGTTTTAGGTAGCAATAAATATTTCATCACTCAAGTCCATTTTCTGTGAAATCACGTAATGATAGTTGTACACACAACTTTGACTTTCATTCAGTATTTTCTTTGTACAAATGCACTACCAATTATTACATATGTACTCATTGTCATTAACAGTTAAATGGTGTGTTTATAGAGATTTAAGTTTTTTGCATTACAAAACATTTATTAAAAATTACATGAAAAAATAAGATTGTCAAGAGAATAAACTTGTATTACATTGGCATGTGAATTGTCATATTATACAAAACAAGCTATCAATTACATCAGTTAAAAATTTTAATTTTAAATATCTGACACATCTGAAATTTTAGTCTAAAAAAGGATTACATTTTGCCATCATATCATTTAATATCTTTTACTAGATATAATGGCAGAAATTGAACAAATTGTTCAAAAATTGCCTAAAAAAAAAAATTGCCTCTAGATAAAATAACACAGTTACATTGGAAAATAAAAAGAATGCTTGAGAAGCATCAACAACCCAAATCAAGCATTATTAACTTAAGAGGGAAACTATTAAAACTCTCAAACCAATTAAATCTATAATGATTATTCTTGCTGATAAAGACAAAATTGTTGATTATGACCACAAAATAAGAAAGCTCCTCACAGCAAGTTAAACAAAAGGATAGCATATCTTTTAGTACTTGGTGAGTTTTCATGTGAACCAAGATGGCAGTTCATATTTTTAATAAATATATAATTTTGAGGGCCTATAATATATCAAAAATGTGTTAGTTGTTAAATTAAAACAAAATTAATAAATCGACTATTAAATTTAAAAAAATAAATAAATTCCAATAAATTTCATTAGGAAGCTTTATTTCAATTATTTTTACTCATAATAAAATGGATTTAAACCTAGACTTTTAAGCTCGATTCAGTCATCCACTTCATCTTATATAATTAGTACACATGACCACATACATGTCAAAAAGATAAATGATCTCTAATATATGTATTTTGTGCTGAACCAGTTACCCATCAATTAATCGGGATCATCATCTCTCACACATGTGGGAAATGACAAGCTGCTCTTCACATTGTTGTACTTTGGTTCAATCAGCATGTTTCATATTTCAGCAGTTTTTTTTTTTTTGGTAAATTATCATAATGATAAAAATTTGGGACCTTTCTGTTACAGAATGTGATGCAGTGGACTATTTCCAAAGGTACAGGACTCTGATCTCCCAAAAAGTATGTTTTAATGATCATGATATGATTGCATGCTGCTGACATGAATAAAGTGTAAATATTGTATTTATATATTTTTTCCCCATTTTTCTGTTAATAAGTTAATCCAATAAAAAAAAGAAAATAAACTGCAAATATTCTAATTAATTTTCCCACAATGATTTCTTTTTTAAATAAAAGTAATAAATTGTAAATATGAAATACATTGTTTTCTATCAGGCATTTTTGGAAACATTTTTGAGAGCCCCCAAAACTGTAGATTTATCAAAAATATGGGCTGCCATCTTGGTTTACTCACAAGTACCAAAATGTCTATACCAGCTATGTAAACAAAGCTATAAACATTATTCAGAATAATTGCAAGAATTTCACTGATTTGGAAAAAAAAGTAATTGGCAATATTTTTATACAGCTTTCTCATTTTCATAACACTCTAAAATTCTTAAGGATCAAGTTCCATAAGTTTTAGAAATTCACCATGTCAAAATCTGTAAAGATTATTTTATGGTTTGTATTCCTTTGGCTCACAAGATACAATTCTTAGTCAGAGATTCTAAGCAGTTTATGAAATTAATCAAGAACCTGAAAATGTAAAAACTAATATTTTGATAAGCTTTGAATCGGAAGCTTTATTCACAAATGTATCCTATATTGAAGCATTGCTTTTTGTAAAAAAAAAAAATTAAATGAGAATATTAGCTTACAAACCAAATCAATTTTTCCTATTGATAGTATAATAGCAGTCTTAACATTTCAAATAACAGCATACTTTTAATATAACAGAATTCTTCCAATAAAATCAGAAGATAACTAAGATTCACCATTACCACCTCAAATTACTAATATAGACATGAAAAAACTTGAAACCAAAATAATAAATAATATTCTATCTCCACTTAAAATATAGCTTTGCTATATTAATGATACTTTATTCTATAGTCATATAGTAAAACACTATTACAAATATTCTGAACACAGATCAATAACACATTTCTCTCACTAAAATTCACAATAGAATTGGAACAAAAACAAAAGATTGCATTCTTATGTGACCTTGTAATAAAACTCTATCTTGTAAAAATAAAATCTGTGGTTTACAGAAAACTCACACAAAAAATGCTTAACATATATGTCAAGTCATAACAGAGAAATACAAGAATACTATCACTACAAAGCAAAGCAAAGGAAGTTTTTCAGAAGCCAGTAGCTTCATAAAAAAGGTCTTCCATAAAGCAAGTTCTCTTGAAGAATGATTATCTATCAACTATCATTAAAAAAGCCTTTAATAAGCAACAAAAAAAAATATCAAAAGAAATTTTAAATCAGGAATAACAAACAATTTAAACCAAATATGCATTCAATATAATATCAAACCAGCTTTCCAGACCATGCATGTATCAATGAACACATATTCTGATTAGGAAGAGTTAGATAGTTGGGGAGAGAAAAAATTTAAAAAAAAAGAAAATTTAAAGAAGCTTCTTACATGATAATGGCAAACCGCCCTCTAAATCAATGTAGTATGATAATCCATAATGTTTGAAAACCTCTATTAATCCTGTCTTTAAGAAAAAGAGAAGGAATCAAGAAAATCTTCTTAGATAAGTTTATAATATTTCTACTGACCATTGCCTTTGACAAAGTAGCTTAGTCAGAATATCATCTTAAAAACAATAATCATGAATCTAAAGGTCTATAGTTTAATTCCCATGTTAAAACTAATTCTGAATTAGATCAGCAGTAATACCACTCAAAATGTTATATTCTAATCTGTGTGTTATTATTAATAGTTGAATATATTTGAAAATTTTAAATGAAGTTTGAATTTTGCTAAAAACATTTAACAACTAAAATTAAATAACGAAATAGTCTAAAATATAATTACAATCAAAGTGCCACATTCAAACATTCAATTAAATAACCCTAAAAGTTTGTTTTTAGATTTATATATTTAGACTTCACTATCAAAACTGTTTATCTTTTTTTACACCAGCCATAGTTTACCAAATATTCATAAATCAAGTTCATACAATGTTTGTTTTTTTTTTTTAATTCAGATCGAAGTTAACAATTCAAATAAATATTTAGATACCTTTTTAAAAATAAAAATTATTTATAAATCACTTGTCTAAAATTGAATTTAATTGATTGACTTCTTTTAGGTGCTTATAACAAAATCTTTACCTGCAACAGTTTGTATCTATGGTATTCTGTGTATTATTGGAGGTATTAATGCATTACTGTTACCCATAGAAACCAAAGGAAGAGAATTAAAGGTAAATATGATTTAATACAAAATACATACAATAAAATTTCACAATAATAGCAGAATAAGAATCTGATCTATTTCTTTCCTATTAATAAGTAAAACTCATTAAATAAATTAATTTTTTTTTTATTTAAGGTGTATATAGAAATAATGCCACACATTATTTTCATTATTTAACGATGCTTTGTTCCAATTTTAAAAACAAAGGGAATATGCAAGATTGTCGTTATTATGGTAAAATATCATTATTATCCATTAAGCAAAAGTACTTTCAATAATTTTGTGGAGTCGATTGCTTTGAGTTATAAATGAATGGTTACCAGGAACTCGGTGTGATTTTAGGGAATCAAGAAGCACTATAGATATGATTTATATTGCCAAGCAAATAAAAAAAAACGTTGGAAACAAAAAAAAAAAGATTTATATATTGCTTTTATTGATTTGCTCAAGGCATTTGATTCAATTAATAGGACAAGATTGTTGTTTCATATTATACAGCTTCTATATAATGGAATAAGAGGAGGTGTTATTACTAAAGGTGAAAAATCTGAGACATTTGAAATATAAACTGGTATTAAACAAGGAATTGTACTTGCTCTAACTTGGTTTCAATTTTTATGACAGTGGTCTTTGGAATTGTTTATAAGTTGCCTAATCAGGCAGTGATCAAGACATGATACAGGTTTGATGGAATTTTTAATTTAAGTCAAAAAGCAAAAACAAGAACTTTATCTTTTTGGATTCTGGATCTACAGTATACTGATGAATGTGCTATTTTTTCAATTCAAAAGATGGTTTTAAATGCAACTTATAAATATCTTAATTTATTAATTAATGTTCAAAAAACTCAAGACTTTTATCAGCCAGTGATGAAAGGAAAATCCTTATCAATCTTCAGCTTGGATAGTGATCAATTTGAGAATGTAAATCTTGGTAATTTTATAGATAGAAGGATTTTCATAGATGTTAAAATCCAACACAGACTTCAATGTGCTTCTGCTTTTAATAAATTAAAAGATGGAGTACTTCATCGTAGGGAAATAACTACTGCAACTAAGTTGAATATAAAGCTCTTATTTTACCTAATTTATTATATGTTTGTGAAACTTGAATACTCTATCAACACAATATAAAGACATTAGAAAATTTTTATTTAAAGACACTGTAAAACTTTAAAAATACACTGGCAAGATTGCAAACCAATCAATGTTTTTCAGCTTGCAAGATGTAATACTATTGAGTCCACTATTGTAAAATCTCATCTTCATTGAGCTGGACATGTAAAACAAATAATCAATGGAAGACTTCCTAAGAGTGTGTTTTATAATGAATTTGAACATGAGTTTCATAGGAAAGGTAGACTCCATATAAATCATAAGGATTATCTCAATGACATTTTAAAAAAATGCAATGTCAATTGTTTGCATTGAGAAGATATGGCAAAGAATAGAATACATATTTTAGAAAGAAAAATTTTCTGTTAAGGAAATTAAAAAAAACATATCATAAAATAACAAGTAAACAGAAAATTGGATCTGCATGTTCTATATGTGGATATATTTGTAATTCAAAGATTTGTTTGTAGAGTCACCGCAAAACTCACTTTTAGAGCATTTCTCTCTCTCTCCCCCCCCCCCTCCCCCCCCCCCCCCCCCCCCTCTCTCTCTCCCTCTCTCTCTCTCTCTCTCTCTCTCTCTCTCCTCTCCCCCCTCCCCCTCTCTCTCTCCCTCTCTCTCTCTCTCTCTCTCTCTCTCTCTCTCTCTCTCTCTCTCTCTCTCTCTCTCTCTCTCTCTCTCTCTCTCTCTCTCTCTCTCTCTCTCTCTCTCTCTCTCTCTCTCTCTCTCTCTCTTTGAGTTGGAATTACTCTTTTTGAGTAGCTGTTTATTATTAATATAAGGTGAGCTAAAATTATTTCGTATATTTGCATTAACAAGGCTATATTTCATAATTATTCAAATTCCATACATTTTTATTAACATAATTAATTAAAGTTTTATAAACAAAATTAAAAAGAAATTTAAATACAATGATATTGTATTTATTATTCTTCTCTTTACTTGTTTTAAAAAAAAATTGTTTCAATATTTAAATTTTATGAACCAGACTTAACTAATATTAAAATTCGGCTACCTTCTATGAATTTTCACGGAATTAAGCTAACCTTAAATGTTGTCTTGATAATTACTTCTCTTAAATTAAAGCATTACGGTCGGTTTTATTTTCAGTCCAAAGTTTTTGTATTTCTATATCCAGGCTGTCTGATATTTAATTTTTTTTTTTAATAAACTTTTTTTTTGTCATCCATGATGGTTATTTCGCAAACTAATCCTAGTTAATGCCTATGTAAGTAATAGGCTTGATTTATTCAGTTTTATTATTTTTGATTTATCATTCAAAATAAAATCTTTATTCCAAGCAAAGATAGCACTGCTTTTATTTGAATGAAATCTAATGATTTACATTATATTATCGTAAATATATATCTAACAATAAAATATAGCTATCATTAGAATAATTTTTAGGTATACAATGTTTACACACCTCAATAAAACTGGCCCTACTCTTTATTTCCATTTTCAAATTTTCTTGTACTTGATTTATTTATAGAAGATTCTCATAATAGACCTAGTGAAATAAAAAAAGTTAAAATTTACAGATTTAAAAACATTACCTTTGATTTGTTTTGATTGGACAAAAAGTGTTTCACAGACTTACCTGCTGTGATTAAAATTGCATCATTTTATCTATAATTAATATAAACCAAATTTTTACATTCCCATTATTGAAAGCTAGCTTGAAGATGCTGTTAAAAAAAAAGTCACTAAAATCCACATACTGGATATATTGAATAGAAGAATTTAATGAATTTTATTCATTCTTTTCACTATTATAGATTTAATAAATTTATAACAATAGCATTCAAAGAGATAACTCCTTCAAGATATTGAAAGTTATTCATTCCAAGTTGCAATTCAACAATTATAAATGCACTACCTAGTCAATATATCAATAAAGATCAGTGAATTTCTAAAAAGCAAAAAATTCTTGAATGATGCTAGTAAAGATAGATGATTAAAGACCTTAATAAAACAAAATTTTATTGCAATCTAATTGATTCTCAGTTCTCCAAATTTCATGGATATGTAAAGAATGATATCACTGCTGATAAGATTATCAATCTTACATATGTGATTGCTAAGTCACAGAACAAAACAAAAAAAATGCACTATTCTCAACACAATTAAATCATTAGTTATAAATTTTAACTTGGATATGATTGTTTTAAATTATGAACAATCCCAAGAACTATTCGGCAACATTATTAATAATTAATTTGGTATAAAGATGAAAACTATAGTTGTTAAAATGATTCTCAAAAAATTATCATTAAAATATTGTTTCCTACAAGCTATTTAAAAAAATTACATTAACAAAAATTAAGCCAATTACTGACAACTACTTACTTATAGAGCATGTTGGATTTAGAATAAGAAGGTGCTGCTATAAATGAGATTTATAAGAGTACCTAACTATCCATACAGTAGTGCCACCAAGTGCAAGCCTTCATAATCAATGGATGCAGGAAGATTTGTGTTAAAAATCCTACCTAATGCACTCTTATTAACAGCACTTGTAAGCATATGAAATGGTGCCCATGTGAAATAAAATTTATCTTTAACCATTCATATTGACAAGGACTTATAAGACCAACTGAAATCTGGTACTATCTCTATTGATCTAAGCTTAGCTTATGATTCTGTTTGGAAAATTTTTTTTTTCTTTCTGAAAGTTATTAAACTTCTGAAATGCAGGATAACCATTAATTTAATTGATAAAGTACTTTCCAATAAAAAAACGGTCAAGTAATATTAAATGATAATTGTAATAGAAACAAAATTTTACAGAATGATCCTCTGCAAGATTGACTATTTTTACCTACTTTATTTAATATATTCATTTATGATTGTATTTATATATTGAACTATTTCCATCATTGAATATAAGTACTGAATGTCTTTAGAAAAATTTAACTTTATTTAAATATTCCTAATACTTTCAACTGTTAATAACAGCACACAGGTTAGTATATGCACAATGTTTTGATAGCTATTATTCTTCCCTCTTCTTCATGTGTTTCTGGCCTGACCAGTGATAGTATTAGCGTGGGAATCAAACCTGGACCCTTAAAATCTTGAATAACTTTTTCAGTTGTTTAGAGCATTACCTTAAAATTCAATATTCAAGAATATAAGGGTCCAGATTTGATTTTCATGCTAGTACTGTCACTGGTCAGGTCAGCAACCCCTGAATAAGAGGGAGAATAATACCTCTTGAAACATTGTGCATATGTTAATCTTTATGCTATTACTAACAGTTGAATGTATTAGGAATATTTAAATAAAGTTAAATTGTTCTAAAGATATTCAATATTTATATTAGATGGCAGAAATAGTCCAATATATAAATACAACTAAAATCTCATCATCATAAACCTTAAAGGAAAACATTCATTTATGATCTTTTAAAAACAGAATTCAGAAAATTCCTCCATGCTGATGACATTCTTTTATCTTTGTAAAAATACCTTACTATCCGGTTCCTGATCATTAAATGAATAATTAACTGATAAATTATTAACAGTCTATCTGGAAAAAAAAATTAATCTTGAAATTCTTAGATACTTAAAAAAATTTATTGCTTTATTTATATTTAAACTCTATGTTGTGACTATGCCATGCAAATGTAATAATCTTTACCATTTCAAGTGTTGAAATATATTCACATCTATTTTTCAAACATTTGATTGTTGTTATTGTTTTTAATCAATAACAAACGTTTCATGAGATTCTTATATAAAAGTTTTATTTGAATATTCGGGATTCTTTACCATTATTAGTAAATTAATAATGCTCTTCAAGTGTATCTAAGATTCTAACAGAAAATCAACTTCTGCAACTATTATGATAGATAGTTAAAAACATAGAAAAATGGATTAATGAATGATAAACACAGATGAGTAAATAAGTATTGTATTTGTATGAAAATTAAAAAAGAAACAGGTAAATTGATAGATGGATAAATAAAAAATAGATAACAAAAACATTGCGATTTAAAACATGTTTTTATTTGCAAATATTTTTAGACCACCCAAGAACAAGACTCTACATAAATGTTTCTTCCAAGTCAAAAAAAAGATATGTATATTAAATGTAAAAGTAAAAACTAGTTTTTATATTTTAATAAAATATTTTTAAAATTTTATATAAACTGTTTGTTTTTTTTTTAAAAAAAAAAGAGATTACCAACATATAGTGGTAAGGTCTCATACTCTGAAGTACAAGGACCTTGTATTAATTTTAGTCTTGATACTTTTATTGCTAGAGTTTCTTATGAATGAACTTTCGAGAAATAACCATTTGATTATTTATTTATTTTATTTGCGAGTGATAGATACTGATTATAAAAAAAATTATAATTAATCTTTTGCTTGAGATCATAAGGCATTAAGCATCAGAATCTATCATCCATGGATCTTTAACCTTCAAGTTTATCATTCTATCATTACAGTAATCCAAAGAGTCATACTTTTTAATCATAAACTGTAGTATAGATCAAATTTGTCCCTGGGGCCATAGAATCTGAGAACAGTTACATCTTATATGCCTTCAACTACAGATGCATGCAATATGAATATTAACCATATATATTTGTATGGATGCTAAAAGTTTGGCAATATAATGATTAATACATTTATCATGTCCAAGTGATTTGAGGAATTTTTAATTCTAGTGGAATTTAACATTTTATTTTTTGGTTTTTTTTAGAAAAAAGATATAAAACTCTAATTGGAAAATTAGTCTGGTGACTAATGTCATTTTCTAAAGTGTTGGTAAAGAGGTATTTTTCTTGAAGTGAAATATTTAAAATGTATTGCTTCAGATATAGTGACATTCCATTGAATTAAAATTAGAACTTGCCAATTATTTTCAAATAGTAACAGATTTTGAACATGTTTGAAGAAATCAATAGGTAGATAACTGATACACTTTTAAAAACTGCAACAAAAATAGCTAGTACAAAAAAACCTGCAAATGACCTGTAAAATTTATACTGAGATGACAATTTTTGAAGAAAAGAAAAAATATATAAAAATGAGGCGTTACAATGAGCTGAATATTTAGAATTTTTTCAAATAATGTAAATATTTAAAAACCAGGCACTCTTCACAAACCTGGAGCTTAATTATAAGTATAAGGGATTTGAACTCAATCTTCAGTCTGAGTTCAAATCCCTTATACTTAAATAATGTAAAAAGAGATAACAATAAAAGAAAGTATAATTATGAATTAGTAAGGAAGGCTATAGAAGAGAATAAAAGTCTCAAGAGTATAAAACAACTTAATATTGGTAAAATACTTATTTTTGCAGTAAGAACAAAAGATAAAATGTATAAAGATGGAATGTGTAGAAGTATTTTATCAATAATTATATAGCAATTACTTCTTACAAGTATTATATCTTCTGAATTGTAAATGAAGAAGTGAGAAATGCAATTAAATTTATGAAGAAGGGTAAACCTTCAGATATTGATAGAATTATAATTGATATCTTTAAAAAAGCAGGTAAAGAGATAGAATTTTTTTTGTAAAGTTATATATCAAATATCTAAATGATAAAGATGTATCAGGTGGTTGGAAGAATGTAGTATTAATATTAATATTTAAAAATGGGATAAAGAAGATATTAGATAATACAAATCTATCAGTTTTATACAAAAATTTTACCAAGATAATTACAATTTGTCTACAGCAAACTTTGTATTTTAACCAACCAAAAAAAACAAGCTAGATTTAAAAGTGATTTTAGTACAGTGAATCATGTCCAAGTATTGAGAGAAATAATATAAAGGATTGATGAATATGAGTTGTCAATATGCCTTGAATTTGTAGATTATGAAAATGTGTTTGTGTCTATAAGCAATTCTTCAGTGATTAATGCATTAGATCAGCATTTCCCAACCTTTTTTGGCTCACGTACCACTTGGTAGTACATCATGCTAAATTGTACCACTTCGTAAAAATGATTGTATTTTGTGAAATTTGTTATTGCGAGTGTGTTATTGCATTTGCATTATAAATATTATAGGGTGACCATGAATGTATTCACATCTCATAATGAGACAAATTACATTGAAACACGCCTAAACGTCACGCCAGATTACAAACTCACTGAAATTATAAACTCACTGTAACATATTTATATGTATGTGTTTGTTCAATGTTTCATATGTTTTACAAAATAATTTATTAAAGATTACATTATTACATTAAAGGTTATTTGGTACATATTTTGTTCAAAGTGTTTTCTCATTCCTTCATTTGGTTTTGGAGCATCTTGCTATTGGTTGGCCATAGAGAGGATAAATCCAGCATGTCCCAAATCATGGTAAAAATAACCTCAGAGGTTATCAGGCTATCTCTTGTTCTTGTTTTCTTTATATTGTTCAGCATGAAGTTAATAAGATTAAAATTTTGATGATTAAAGCAATCCACAATAGATGATCAAGAATTAATGAGAGTCTAATTTCAAATTAAATAATTTAGATTGATTTGTCTTGATCCGACTCATTATTTATCTACTATTTTGTCAAATTTCGTTTACTAATAAATGGTTTTAATAAAAACACAAAATTATAAAAAAACAATTAGTATGTTTTCTTATCATAATTAAATATTTTTATAAAATAAATTTAATGAGATCTTTGTGCTTGTTTCGAACAACATAATTTTTTGAAATTTGATTCAAAAGATGCGAGGTATATCCTTAAGTCTACAGCTGCGTTCAATCTGTTTCGATACTTATTTTTAAAAAAATATATGAAAAAAAAGTTCTTCCTACTAATTCCATAGTAAACGGTAATAATAATTTAAGAGCTTTCTCAGAAAGTTGTTCATATTTTTTAATGTTTAACCAAAAATTAATTAGATTGTGTCGTTTGAATTCTACTTGTAAAGTTCTGTCACATGATAATTCTATTAAATTTTCTTTATCCTTTATTGATAATGATGTAGCTTTTTCTAAATTTTCTGCATAGAAGGGGTTTGAAATCCAATTATCATTTGTGTTTTTGGATTTTGGAAAATATTCCATGAAAGACAATTTTAATCCTGTTAAATGTGCTATTATATTTTCTCGTATATCTTGAGACAGACTAACCTTATTTTCAAACAAAAAAATATGAAGAGTTTCGAATACTTCCAGTTGATTGTTTTCGATACTTATATATATTACTGTTTCCAAAAATCTAATTTTTTAATCATACTTTCAATTTTATCATTAACATTAAAGATCGTTATCGACTGTACATTTTAACAACTTTACTGTATAATATTATTAATTAAAATAATTTTTATGAATTATAGGAAAAAACGTTTCTATATTTTTATGATTTAATTTTTTTTATTATGTCCGCCATTATTGATTATTTTTCGTGTACCACCAACCAGAGACTCGCGTACCACAGGTTGGGAAACACTGCATTAGATCATCAAAATATAGATTCAAGATATTGTCATATTCTGAAGAATATTTATAAAAATGCAATAGGAACAATTAGATTACATAATGATACTAAGAAGATTAACATTGAGAAGGGTGTATGGGAAGATGACTCCATATCTCAAAAATTTTTCACAGCAATTTTGAAAAAGTATTTTGTAGATTAAAATGGGAAGCTAAAGGAATAAAAGTAAAAAGATTTTTTAAGTCATCTACATTTTGCAGATGATATAATTGTTTTTTTCTAAATAACACTTTAGAGCTTCAGAAAATGTTGCAAGAGTTATCAGATGAAATAAAAAAGTAGAACTAATGATAAATGTTAAAAGGATTAAAATAATGTTCAATGGACTTTCTCAAAAGAAACTAAGGATTGATAGTGATGAGTTAGAAGAAGTTAACAAATACAAATACCTTGTTCAGATTATTACTACAGATGCATAATAGATGAAATTAATCATAGAATTAAACTTGGTTAGAGGGTTTTTGATAGATATAACATAATATTAAAAAGAAATGTGTCTATGTTTTTGAAAAGGAAAGCTTTTAATAAATGTGTTTAACCTGTTCTTATTTATGGATAAGATATTGTGATATTCTAAAGAATATTTATAAAAATGCAATAGCAACAATTGGATTACATAATGATGTAAGAAGATTAACATTGAAAAGGGTATATGGGATACTTAATAAAAGAACAATACAGAAAGTTCAGACTGCTGAATGAAGTATGGAGAGATGCATGTTAGAAGTAACAAGAGATCAAAAATGAAATACATGTATGAAAAAAACAAGCAGATATTAGTGATATCATTAAAAGAATTAAAAGACTGGAGTAAATGTGGGTTGATAGATTTAAAATACCTAGAAAAAGACCGCATGCAAGATGGATGAATGAAATAAGAACATGCTAGGATGATGTGGAGATGAGAGGTTAGAGATTGGAGAAGATGAATTGAACTTGGATAGATCTTCATCCTGCAGTGGACCAATATTAATTAAAAATGATAACGATGATAAATATTACATTTTACATCTACATTAGAGTACCCTAAAATTTATTTCTTATTTATTACATACCTTCTGGGCAGTTATTAGTATCATATATTCATCTTAAAAATCATGATAATAAATAATTTGTGTAAGATTTGAAATAAAATATGAAATTTGCAGGGAAAAAATTACAAATTTCTTTTTGAAAAAAATACAAAGCAAAAATGCGCATGGATGCATCTAAATGAATAACAGAGAATAGCTATTTTAAAACTTATAAAGTGCTTAACAAATTCAGTACAGAAAATAATTACGTGTTGCTAAAATTTGATATCCTATTAATCAAAAACTACAGAAACAAATGCAATGCAAATAGTGTTAACAGTTATTATTCTTATTCTTCAGAAATACTTTAGTAAATTTAAAAACTAGAACTTTTAAATTTATTTAAAATGTTAAAAATTTTTAAAGATGATTCAAACTTGAATAAAATAAATAAGAAAATAAGATATATTTACCCAGAAATTCTATATAAATAAGTGATACAAAAAAGTAATTTTCAAATGATTTTTAACTGAAACAAGGCAAAAAAAAAAAAAAAATGAAATATTTAAAAGTGATCCTTTGAAAAAAAATGAATATCTAAAATTCTATAAGTTTTTTTTTTTTTCAGTGATGAAAGTTTATTCATCAAAAAAAGGTACAAATACAGTTAAATAAGAGTTTTACAAAGAATGGTAAAAATGAAATTCAGGAGCAACATGGTGAAAGGGAAGGATACGTATGAAAAAAGATGTGGAAAGTGTCTATTAACCATTAAAGACAAATGAATGTTACAATTAGGAATTATTTGTAAAGTCTAGAGTTTAAATATGACTAGCATTTTAAGAGCACAATATTAAAAAATCCAATTTGCGATGGATAAGTTGAGAATAGGAAAACACTTGGAGATAACAACATTGGAAATAATAAATTTAAATAGGGTGAATCACTTGCAATTAAAATTATTAGGCCAAACTGTGGCTTACTTTGCAATAATATTTGGATAAAATCGTTTGTGTTGTGTTGAAGGTCGAGAGGTCAGCGCGACTGCCTTGCACTTGCAGGCAGTTGCCCGGGTTGCGGGTTCGTGTCCCGCCCAATGCTATGACACTTAAAAAAAAACAATAACACTAAAACCACTATGAATAGCGTTTTTTTCCTTCTTGTGAATGATAAAATCAACGTTGGCAACAGTCTCCACAGCACCCTCATTCCAGCCCTCCCCCTCAAAAGAATCAGGATTTAGGTGCCTGGGATCTTTCACAACATCCAGACTCTCTCATTCAATCAGAAAAGTTGATTATAATGAAAATTTGAATTAAAAGATACAATTAGGAATTATTCGTAAACTCTAGAAATCAAATATGAATGTGTTTTACAAGTACAATATTGGGAAATCCAATTTGCGGTAGATAAGTTGAGAAATAGAAAAACACTTGGAGATAATATAAAATACGACTAAATCAATCTACTGTTCAGTTCTTCCAAATGACCTCGAATATCTTCACAAGAGAGCTATCCCGAATACTTTGGAAAAATTATGGAAAAACTATGGAGAACAAGGAAAAAAAAATCCAAGCTTCAAAATGTCTCTGCTGAAAACCATTCTAATCCATCATGAAAATCACATGAACAGCAAAAGGCCAGCCCTATCAATAACAACATTGGCAGTAATAAAATTAAATAAGGTGAATCACTTGCAATTAGAATCATGAGGCCAAACTGCAACTTATTTTGCAACAATACATGGATAAAATCATTCATGACCATAATGTTAAAGAGTCGCCATAAATAACGTTATTGTTTCTATCTTGTGAATGAGAAAACCAATGTTGGTAATGATCATCACAGTGCCCTCACCTCAGCCCCCTCCATCAAAAGAACTAGGATTTAGACCCCTGGGGGTTCTCCCAACAACCAGACTCTCTCCTTCATTCAACAAAATTAAGTGAAATGGAAATTTTCATTAAAAGGTAAAATCTCTGTAGAAATCATTTGTAATTTCAGTGGCTGCCATATATTTACATAGCGTTTTTATAAAAGTTGAAATTATTATTGTGATTACATTGTTGATATAGCTTGTATATGAAAAGAGAGCTAAGAAACTCCCCTTTTTAATAATGATAGTTTCAGAGAAATTTAATTCCCTAAACTAGAAAAAGGGAACGAAACAAGGAACCAAAAACAATGTTATACTGGAGTCCTTGGCTCCCTCTAGTGGACTGAAAAATTCTATAAGTTGATGTTAAAAAATGATTAATTAGCATTGGTGGTCGAGAGGTCAGCACAGCCACCTTACAAGCAGTTGTCCCGGGCTAGTGGGTTTGCTTCCTGGCCCATGTTATGACACATGAAAAAAAAGATTAATTATGATATAAAGATATATATATATATATGTGTGAAATTATAAGAAAAACTATAAAATGGAACAAAAATCTCATAAATATAAAACATCTAGGAAGAATAATTATTTCAATAAAAAATGACACTATTATTAAAAAAGAGATAATCATTAAGTGTATAAAAAAATTCTACAAAAATCTAATTAATAATAAAAAAACAAAAAGAAGCAGCAATCCTTGCAATTATATTTTTTGAAACTTCAAATACACCTGGGTCGCTTTTTATGCGACTTATTTAACACGATTTTGAAGTTATGCGATTCATGTTTCACCGGAAGTCGAACTCCGATAATGCGCTATTACTTTAAATAATAAATTTCGCACACTTACGTTATATTGAAAGTAATAGCATATTATTGGAATTTGACTTTCATCTTAGTAATTTCAATATTTTCAGTGCTTTATAATAGTAAGATTTTATGCAATAATGAAATTAAAATCATGATTTCCACATTTTATGTATACACACATTAAATTTTACAAGATTATAATGTAAATTTGTTCAAACATTGTGCGTGTTAATTTTGCATTTTAAATCACATTCTGTTTTTGCTTTTTAAAAAAGAACGTAATCAATTATTAATCATTTAGTGTCCACAAGTTTATTTTTAAAAGGTGAGTAATAGCAGTGGGCACAATTAAATTTGACAATTAAAAATTAAAATCTGATTTTAATTGTAATTAACAATTTAAAAATTATGGCGACTTGAAATTAATGTGATGTGAAATTTGATTTTTAAACGGAATTGAAAATTAAAAAATTAAAGACAAAAATAAGAATTTAATTTTTAGTTGTTAGTTTCATAAACAATTAATAAAATCATTGTCTCAAAGATTAATTACTAATTACGTTGTCACCAGAAAACCATTGACACAACATGAGTGTGAAGTTGGTGCTAGTTGTATTTCCTCTTGTGAAAAATTGATTTTTTACCAGTTTGCAAACGAACGTGTTTTTTGGCAAATAGCGATAATAATTAAAACGTGTATAAAAAATGTAAATTATGCATAAAAATATATTATTTTGAATAAAATTAAATATTATAGTTAAAAAAAGTTTGTCTTGTATCAATTTTTTTCAAATTTGAAATTTTTTATTAGTCATATTTTATTTCCGTATTTTTTTTTTTTTGTGCGAATTTTAAAGTAATTTTACGTTGGTGCTTTGCTTTTACACGAATTTTGAAAAATCACAGACCGCATCCCCCCTTTTTCAATGTAAGTTACATCTATTTTTGCACAATTTCGTTTGTGCATGTTTTCTGAGGAACCTATCTATCGCGTAAAATGAGATCCAGGTGTATGTTAAAGTGAAACATACATTAAATATATAAAAAATAGAAAAGATATGATATAATCAATGAACTACATTTTATTTAGTTACTGTTCTTAAATACTGTGTAGAGCTTTTGAAGTCATATTGGGATAACTAATCAATAAAATGAATACTCACTGTAATTTTGATATTGATACTAATATAAAGATGTAAGTAGTGTAGCCTAGATTTTTATATAAAGCAATAAAAAAATAAATATGTAAACAGTGGAACATAGATTTGTATATTTATGACATTTATCTACATTTAAATAAAATAGTAATAGTTTTTTCATAATATTTTTTATAAAATAATCTAAAGCACAAATAGTTTGCAAAAATTGAACAGGTATTACATGTAGTTCATCAATAAAAAAGAAAACATTTTCCTATAATGTAAAATAGTTTTTAAAAATGTTTTTACTAAATACATCTAAATAAATGTCTGTACTTGCGCAATAATCAATATTGAGTTTATTGGCCATTTATGCATAGCATTGAAAAATAAAACATTTTTTTTAATAATAAAACATTATCTAGATTGTTGGTAACTATCAAAAGCATTCTGTTGATCCAGTTACTGGAGTAAACACATGAGCACTCATGGATTAAAGCCAAATTCTAAGATGACAATCCTACTTCTTCAACTATTACAGTTTCATCTACTTCATATAGGCTGTCTCAGTAATGTAACAATAGCAAAATGGAACATTTTTCTAGCTTTTTTTCAGGATGTTTGTTCTATTTATCACTAGTAATTAAAATAATTTTAATAACCAGTTTATTATTTTATCATACTAGGTATTGATTAAATAACATTTTCTTTGATGAAAAATATAAAATAATGTCATTTAAATGAATTTGATACTTTAAGTATTTCATAAAGCTTGACATTTGCAGTTAACTCTTATTTTTTTGTCCATTATTTACAATTAATAAAAAGATTTACCAAAATATATATTGAAGCGGTAAATCTGTAGTACATATTTAGCTTCATTGCTCGATGACATTACAGACCTTTAAAGTAGGTTTGAACCGGTTTATATATGTTTATTTGGTCATCCAAGAATGTTAGGCACACATATATACATATGACTTCCATCTTGTTTATTCAAAATGGTTATGTTTAACCAGTTGTGCATTATTTTAACTTAATTCTATTTTATTTGTAAGCTTGTAAATTCCCTTCACTTAGATAATTGTATATGTGTGTATATGTATTACAGATACAAAAATTAATATGATCAATGTAAAGCTAAAGCAATGCCAGAAAGTTCTAGAAAGTATTATTGCAAATTAAAAATGTTAAAATGTTATTCTTATTTAATTATATCAACAATTGCAAGTTAACAAAGTCATGGAATGTATCTGTTTACGTTTTTTTATATTGCCAAATTTCAAGTATAGGAGTTCTTGACACATGCAAAATGAAGTCAGGTCACTCTTTCACTTGTGTTCTATTAGAGAGTGAAAACAAAATGAATTCTGAGTAGAGGGAAAAATTTGCCTATCTGATCTTAGATTGCCTTTTGTGTTGCCTTTCCTGCCATGCCATCGCCACTTGAGAACTGTTATGTTTAACTATGAAAGAACAATTGGAAGATGCCTACCATTATTTTGTTAATATTATGCCTTGCTGATCATGCTTTCACTTCTAAATTTTACATACATTGTTCTAATTGGCCACCATAATGTCTAGAAGGTAATATGTTTTGATGATGAATGAACTCTTAATATTCCTCATTTCATTCCTAAATTCTATTTATATTCATAATGTAATCTTCTATCTATTTGATAACTGACTATAAACTCAGTTATTGTAATAATTAAGTTTAATGATTTTCTCTCTAGAGTTTAAAAATCTCGTTCTGTAAAACATTAGCACAGAATTATGTTTTAGATCTGTCATTAGCTCTTAAGTTTCACGCTCTAGTTATTTTATTTTCATGCAGCAAATTTATTTTAAACTATGTATTTTATTGAGTAATATTAGTATGCTAATGTTTCTATCTAGTGAACTTATATTATTTCAGCCACTATCTTGATATTTTGGGATATTTAAATGTAAAATGTATTGAATGCAGTTCGCTCGATTGAATATTTAGAAATATATGCTTAATAGTGGATTGTTTAAGACATCATATTATGGGATATGATAAACCTTTTGTTGTTAGCACTATTGATTTTAAATGCATTTTATGTTCTATAAATAAATCTGATTATTAATCTATTTAATAATTATTTATTTGCTTTGATGCCATTGAGCATTAACTTGCTTATAATATACTATCGTTTGAGAATACTTGGGACTTGTTTAATAGGAAAATAATATTTCCCCTCTTCTATATTTGACATCCTAATTTGCTAAGGTTATATGTACATTGCTGAGTGGGTTAATATTTTGTCATGGCATTACACATGATATTATTACTTTATTTAAGTTTAAATTATTGCATTAGTTATTTAAGACTTAAGCCATATTCACGTTGGTTATTTATGATAGCATTTTCAAGAATTCATATTTTGCTTTATCATACTTATTTCTCCGGAAGTCCCGGATTTTCTTCATGTAACTTGTCTGAGAATGAGGTTTGGTAGCACCGACCTCAGGACAAACGTCAGATTGTTAAGACTCTGTATGTGATAATGTTGACAAGTTCAGACCATAGCATCCTTACCACTCATCTCTTTGAATACCACCTTGTTATATATACAAGCAGACTCATATATGATAAAGCCTTTCAGTCCAAAGACAGACATGTACTCCATTTCTAATGCTACCCTTGTCAGCACTGCAAGTTCTCTTTCTTATGTGTAATTCCCATATTATCTATAAGACATGGTGCAGTGATGTTTGTAAACCATTCACTTAATAAATAATAGAATATTTTAGGATTGCCATAGTAAAGCTTCTTTAAGCTAACCCCTTCCTCATTTGTACAGGCCCAGATGCGCTCATGAACGATAAGTTGTTTAACTATCATGTCAAGAGTAAACCTCTCTTTGGAGGTGAATTTATAGATGTCTTTTATCATTACTTTAAAATAATGATCATGTCATTGATAACATTAATTTATTGTTATTTGTAACTCTCATTAGTGTACTAAGCCATTTGCCTATGTGCAAATTATTAACCGCATGAAATCTGCTATGTCTCTGATGTAAATTTAAATTGTTTATGTTCATTAAATTATTATGTTGATAATTACTCATGCATTCATGTTTTACTGAACCTCACTCATTGAATCTCACTTGTTCCTTATAATAATACTAATATTTAGAAGTTATAACTGATTACTTTAAATGAATATTATCCCTGGGTTGTTCTGTCCTTTGCTCATTATGGATGGCTACTATATTATAATTCATGTTTTTTTTCACAATGCTAGCTGTTTGCAAATTCATTTAAACTTTTAAATATTTCCTACACTTAAGATATCTGACTAAGCCAAGATTTGATATTCTTTATTTATATTAATTATCCTGTAGATCTCATGTCTCTCTGCTGTGTCTGCAGATTGGAATGAATAAAATTTCATCTGTTATCTTCAGAAGTGTTATTCATAATGTTTTAGTTTTAGAGAAGATCAAATAGGGCAGAATCCATGATTGCTCCTTACCTGGGTATCTTGGGAATGAGTGGGTTTAGGGTACTTTTGCTTAGATTCTAAATCTTGTTAAATGAGCATACAATTCTGACCGGTACAATATATAATTTACAGTAAAATGTATTTTAATATTCTATGACAATCCAATTTCCCCAAAATATTCAACTTTTCAATGAGTTATCGCACTATATGATCAGTAACTCCACACAGTGTTTACAAGCTGAAACTAAAAGAAAATCCAATACAGGATGCTTATTATATAGATATTCAATAGAAAAAATCTTAGAAAGATGAAATTATTATGGACTAGGAATCAGCAAACTTTTTAACATGGAGAACCATTTTGTTTAAATTTCTAGCTCTCTTACTCTTAAGAGCGACAAGGAAAAAAATGAAAATATGTTCATGAAAAATATTAATTTTTGAAAGGTTGTGAATATATTTGAATATTTATTTTAGTAATAAAACATAATAGAATCTGTATATATTCTAACAACAGTAGAAATTATCTTTAAAATAAATAAATAAAAACAAAAAGGTGCTAATTTAGTATGTGATCTCCGCCATTTTTAATTTGAAAAATGATCAAAAACATTGTCTGAGATATCTACATGATAAAAAAACGCCAAAAGTGGGAAAATTTAGAATTTGGGTCACATGACCATTTTTTGCACAATCACCTTTTTTAATCAATCAATGCCAAACTTTAAAAAATAAAAAAAGCATCATGTATTTTTAACATATAAAAAGCATAGATATTTAAAAATCCAAAACATAAAAAATTGAGAAATCTGTTCAAGTAAAATTTTACAAAATAGATCTGAGATCAAGACAAACTTTACAAAATAGATCTAAGATCACATAGTAAATCTGAGATCGCATGATAAAAAAAATATACAAATATTTTATAAATATAAAAAGCTAACATGCATTATTAAATTATGCAGGTTACAAAAGAAGCACCGGTGCACTACCTTTTTCAAATTGAATTTATAACTTGTAAACCTCATTTTTGTAAAAATATAAAAATATCAAAGGTGTATATAAATCTAAAATAAAACTTTTAGCAAATATGAAAAGCTAACATGCATTATTAACTGGTGCACTACCTTTTTCAAATTGAATTTATAGTTTATAAGCCTCATTTTTGTAAAAATACAAATGTCAAAATAAAATCGAAAATAAAACTTATTAATTTTACAATTAATTGTATTTTTTCTTACCAGAACTCATGTCACATGACTATAAAAAGCAAAAAAAAAAAAAAAGGTGCTTCTTTTGTAATCTACGTGATTTAATAATGCATGTTAGCTTTTTAAATTTATAAAGTATTTTTATATTTTAAAAACATTTTTTTTATCATACAATCTCAGATTTATTATGCGATTTCAGATCTATTTTGTAAAATTTTGCTTGACCAGATTTCTAAATTTTTTACGTTATTTGGCTTTTTAAATATCTATGCTTTTTATGTTAAAAATATCTTATGCTTTTTTTATTTTGTAAAATTTTTTGCTTTTGATTGATTATAGAAGGTGCTTGCATAAAATTTTGGTCATGTGACCTGAATTCTACATTTTTTCCCCTTTTGGCGGGGTTTTTATCACTTAGATGTGTCAGACAACATTTTCAGTCATTTTTCAAATTAAAAACGGCTGAGTCACCAACTAAATTAGCAACTAATAAAAAATTAGTTTGACAATTTGATTTTCTCACAAATTTTTAATATTTAAATATTCATTCTATATAATAATTACTATTCTATATATAAGGCAGAAATAAAAAAATAAAATGTTGTTATGCAAATTTTTCCTTTCCTAAAATCATCAAAATATTTGTTTACAAATTACAATAGAAAATAAAAAATTTGTGTTTATATTTATCATGATAAAAAAGCTACAAGATTGCCATCAAAGAGCTACGTTTGACTTGCAAACCACAAATTTCGACACCTGATATAGGCATTTTAAAATTAACAGAAAAGAAATAAAGAAATTGTTTATAAAATTATAAGTATCTAAATGATAAAAATGACATTTAAGAAAGACAAATATTAGACATTATAGATCTATCAAACTTTTATCAATAACACTACAAATAATAATTAAAATAAATGTTAGATATATCTGTCGTAAAATTTAGTATAGTTTACAGATCTATAATTAGTCTATTAAATAATACATATATTACTGTTTTCCCACAATTATCTTATTACAAAAACTCATAGGCTTACAAAATAATATTAAACCCATGGTGGGCTGTACATTACCCTAGTCAGTACTTTTAACCTTCAGCCCCGAGTTGTCTGGGTGGCATCCTATATTCCTGTGTGAATGTAATTTCACAAAGTCCTTGCACTCACTCCGGCTCTCAGGAAAAGAATGAATCACTTTCTTCTAAACTGCGTTTTAGTCTCACGCATTCCATTGTCTATTAATTAAAAGTTATTTTAATTAATCTAGGTTTTTCTTATCCCTTCAGGAATTCATAATCTTTAATTAGTCCTTACTTCCATCTTGGATTTTGCTTCTATAATTTGCTTCAACATTATTCTGTTTAATTCATAAGTTTATTTACAGTTTACACAATTTTAGTCTTTTCCTTCTCACTTCATTTTAATATATTTTCTTCAGCCATAATTTAACACTCGTTTTTAGATAACTATTATATACATTTCAATTCTTTCTATTTCTTTATGTGCACACATACTTTTCTATGCTTAGAATAATAACTTTTATATTACTATGATTTTACTTCTAAAGTAATTTTATCGGCAACTATTTACAGATATAACACTCCTCCCCCACTTTAGAAGTTTTGTTTTTCCGATGTTACAAAATCTTCCAAATACGCTGGTTTTCTTTTAAAACACACTGGTCTCGTGATTTTTTTTTCCTCTTGAGGAAAACTGTTTTAAATTTCCGTTGTCTCTTCTATAACCATTTCCTCATGTGCTTTAATATTCGTATTTCTCTCATTCTGTTTTATATCTTTAGGTTCGTCTGCTATCTCTATTTGCTGTTGCCATTGTAAGTATTTTGTTTACTTCCTTACCGTCTTCTAATATGATTTTTATGACGTCTATAGATTCAGTTATCTTCACCTTTAATTATGTAAATTTGCTTTGACAATTTTTTCTCTATCATACCATTTATCCATTTTTTCCTTAATATGTCTCTGCACATTACATTGTCTCCAATACCAAATTTTTCTATTGTTTCTTCTGGTTCCCATTGTTCGAATTTCATTGGTTTTAAGAAATCAAGTCCAGTTCTTATTTTTCTTCCAAATAGTATTTCCGCAGCAGATTTTCTTGTTGTTGTTGTCAGTGTAATGTTCTGATACCACATGAATTCTTTTAAAATCTTCTGTGTATCCCTACTAGTACTTTTTTTTAATAAATTGCTTTGCTTGTCGCACCGCTCTCTCAGCTAAACCATTCGACTTGGGGTGATACAGTGGTGTCAATATATATTTTATATTCCATGAGTCACTGCACTGTTTAAATTCGTTACTCACAAAGCTTGGTCCGTTATCTCACACAATCGCCTCCAGGAAACCGTGTGTTAAAAATATTTCCTTTAGTATTTTTATTGTTTCCTCACTACTTGTAGATTTTGCTTGATGGCATTCTATCCATCTAGAAGTTGCATCTATTAATATAAAATATGTTTTTCCCTCTATAGGTCCAAAATGATCAATATGTATACATTGCCATGGATTCGACAGCTTTGGCCATGACACATATTGTTTTACTGGTAAGGTACTTTCTGCTTGGCATATCTCGCATTTATTTATAAAGTTCTCAATATCCACATTAATTTTTGGCCACCACACATAACTTCTGGCTAGAGCCTTTGCTCTCACTATCCCTGGGTGTCCTTGGTGAATTATTTTCAAGACTCTCCATCTACTTTCAGGAGGGACCACTATTTGATCTCCCATCACTATACACCCTTTACAAATTGATAGTTTGTCTCTGTTCATCCAGAATGCGGTTGATAACTGTTCCGGTTTCTTTTCTGGCCATCCATGTTTTATCCACTTACATAATATTCTATAACTTTCTTCCTTTTTAGTCCAATCCTTAATGTTTTTACTATTTTTTATTTTAGAATTTAAAGTATCGATGAAGTTCATTTCAACTTCTATTTCACTCTCCTTGTTATTTTCCAGTACTCTGGATAGAGCATCTGCATGTGCTATACATTTGCCTTTTCTGAATTCTAAACTGAAATTATAACTATTTAATATATTTACCCATCTGATCATTCTCAGGCTTAAATGTTCCGGTATCAGACACTCTTTCCCTATAATGCTTATTAATGGCTTGTGATCCGTTATTATTGTAAAATCTCTTCCATAAATATATTGAAATTTTTTAATGGCCCACCTTATTGCTAGCGCTTCTTTATCTAGCTGGCTATAATTACGTTCAGCATTTGACAATGTTCTTGATGTGTACAATATGGGTCTCTCTAAATCATTAGTTTTATGAGCTAATACTGCTCCTATTCCAAAATAAGATGCATCGGTCATTAATACTACTTCTTTATGTAGATCAAATGCACTAAAAAAGAATCTGATGTTAATAATTGTTTAACTGCCTTAAATGCTTGTTCGTACCTTTCGTTCCATGTCCACCTTTGACCTTTCCTCAACAACTCATATAGTGGTGCTTCTATCATGGCTTTATTTTTAAAAAAGGTTCAAAAAAATTTATGAGGCCTAAAAAAGCTTGCAGCTGTTTAACACTCTTAGGTGAGTCTATATTTTTAACTGCACTTATTTTTTCAGGTAAAGGTTTTTTACCTCTGTTAGTAATTAAATGCCCAAGAAACTTTATTTCTTGTGTTTCCCATACACATTTTTTCAAGTTAAGTTTAACCCCTGCATTACATAGCTTTTTACAGACAACTTTAATTATTTCAGCTGACCCACCAGCCGTTGATTCTGCAATTTAAATGTCATCATAATATGGGTGCACACCTTCAATACCATTTAATATACCGTTTAATTTTGCTTGGAAAATATTCGGAGCCGATGTTATTCCAAATGGTAAACAGTTACATTTAAAAAGCCCAAACTGAGTTGTCAACATTAACACACGAGCTGTATTTTCAGTAACTCTAATTTAGTGATAGGCTGCATTCAAATCTAACTTTGCAAAATATTTTGCACTCGATAAGCTACTTAATATTTCTCTAATATTGGGAATGGGATATGAACCCTTATTTAAATACTTATTCACAGTTGTTCTATAATATCTGCATAATCTAATTCTATCATCTGGTTTGTTTAAAATTACCACTGGTGTAGCCCATTCCGACTCTTATAGGTGACAAAACTCCCATTTCCACTAATTTATTAATTTTTTCCTCCGCCATTTTACGTTGTGCGAACGGTATTTTTCTGGGTCTACAAATACAAGCTTTTGCATTATCACTTAGATTTAATTCAATCGGTTTTGTATCCATCAACCCCAATTCCTCTGTGAATAATTTTGGGTATTTTTCTAACATTTCATTCTCGACTGAAATCTTTTTAACTATTGAAAATTTTATCTCCAACTTATCAAACCAATCATGACCTATTAACGGAGTAATATCTTTTTGTACTACATATACTGGAAGTTCGTAATTCCTTTTGCTATGAGTTATTTTTGCATTAACTTTCCCTACTATTTTAATATTTAACGATACTTTTTGTAATTCTATCCCAGGATTATCTATAACTATTTCATTCCACAACTTTTTAGAAATTAACGAAATCCCAGACCCCCTATCTATTTCCATTTTAATTTTCTTCTGAAACATTAAAATTTGCAAAAACAACTGATCTTGGTTATTTTTTCCATTATTATTTTTAATACTATTTTTCTTAATTTTAAAATCTTTTCTACTACTCATTTTTCTCTGCATTCCTTTACATACATTTTCTATGTGGCCTTTCACACCGCAATTATAGCATTGTTCCTTTCTAAATCTACATTCTTTTGCCAAATGGCCTTTTTTACTGCAAGCAAAACATTCAACTAGAAACTTATTATCAGTTTTAAAATCTTTTTTTTCATACTTGTTAATTTTATAAATCTCTATTCTACTAGTTTCTTCTTTTTTAGAAAATTCTCTTACTTGGTCTATTACGGATTTGTATACAATCCCTTTTTGGATTGCACTATCGTACATTAATTTTACTTCTGACAATAAAGATTGTCTTAATCTCTCATCACAAATTTCCCAAAGTAGTTGATCTATTAAGATCTGGTCTACAAAATTGCCATAATCGCAATTTTTAGCTAGTTGACGTAGAACGATATCATACTCTTTAATGGATTCATTTCTTTCCTGTTTTCATTTCCAAAGGTTTAATCTGGCTACATATAATGATGGCTTAGGGCTGAAATATTCTGTTAACTTATTAACCAACTCCTCATAACTAATTAGATCTGTTATTTGTCCCTGAAAAAGTTTATTTGCTATTTCAATAACCGTTCTCCCTGATAGACAGAAAAATTTGGCTACTTTCTTTTCATTTTCACAAATTAAATTCAATTTGAAAAAATTTTGCAACTGCATTACATAATATGGCCATTCATGCGGACTACCTATGTCGAATTCTGCGATGCTAGCTTGCCCTATCGACATTTTTTTTTTTCAACTTGAAGAAAAAAAACTTTTTATTACCGACTATTTTTAAATCTACCCACAAAGTTCGAACACGACTGCGCCAATTTTGTTATGTTTTTACAAAATAATAAAAACATTACAAATAATAATTAAAATAAATCTTAGATATATTTGTCATAAAATTTAGTATAGTTTACAGATCTATAATTAGTCTATTAAATAATACATATATTACTGATTTCCCATAATTATCTTATTACAAAAACCTGTAGGCTTACAAAATAATATTAAACCCATGGTGGGCTGTACATTACCCTAGTCAGTACTTTTAAACTTCAGCCCTGAGTTCACTGGGTGGCGTCCTATACTCCTAAGTGAATGTAATTTCACAAAGTCCTTGCACTCACTCCGGCTCTCAGGAAAAGAATGAATCACTTTCTCCTTCTAAACTGTGTTTTAGTCTCGCGCATTCCATTGTCTATTAATTAAATGTTATTTTAATTAATCTAGGTTTTTCTTATCCCCTCAGGAATTCATAATCTTTAATTAGTCCTTACTTCCATCTTGGATTTTGCTTTTATAATTTGCTTCAACATTATTCTGTTTAATTCATAAATTTATTTACAGTTTACACAATTTTAGTCTTTTCCTTCTCACTTCATTTTAATATATTTTCTTCTGCCATAATTTAACACTCGTTTTTAGATAACTATTATATACATTCCAATTCTTTCTATTTTTTTATGTGCGCACATACTTTTCTATGCTTAGAATAATAACTTTTATTTTACCACGATTTTACTTCTAAAGTAATTTTATCGGCAACTATTTACAGATATAACAAATACAATATTACTAAAAAATGTGGATTAGCTAGATAAAATAATGCATTGAATTTAAAAAATTGTTGAACAATAAATCACAATAGATTTATAGGTCCAGGCTGTTGTCAAATTCTGAAGAAAATTTATTAAAATTTAACGTCAGTAAATTAATATTATTAAGAATATAAGGCGCCTGATTATATTTTTCAAAATCCATTTCACAGCTATTTTACAGGAAATATTTTGGTGATTAAAATGGAAATCTGATGGAATTGTCAAGCGTTGGTGGTCGAGTGGTCAGCACAACCGCCTTACAAGCAGTTGTCACAGGTTCGCTTCCCAGCCGATGCTTTAACCCAGGAAAAAAAAATCTGATGGAATTAAAAATGTGATGATTACTCATCTAGATTATTCAGAAGACATGTTATTTTCATAAAGAATATTTTTGATTTTTGGGAAATGTTCCAAAAGTTATCCGACAAAAGTAAAAATCAAGATAAAAACTAAAAAAAATCTATTGCTAACTGAAAAAAAAATTATGTTAATGGTAGAAATGAATTTTAAAATGCTAATAACTATAAATATCTTGGTCAAAGTGTTATAGATGAAAATTAAACTTTAAAAAAATATTTTTGGTAGAAATAATTTAAGATTAAAAGGAAATATTTTTGCTTAAAAATGAAAATTTTTAATGGATGTGTAGTTTATTGGTGTTTAAGACTTTAAGACTTAACAAAAAAGCAATATAATATATAGGAAACTAGAGATTGTGCTGATAGCAAGAAGTGATCAGCAAAATATATGGCCAAAAAACAAATAAGTGCCACTGAGATTGTTAATTAATTAAATGGAATTGGGTTCAATATTTTAGCAAAATAAATGTTACTATATGGTCAACTAAGTGTTTAAATTGGATCTCAATAAATTTTAAAATATCAAGTAAGCAAACGTGTTGATGGAGAAATAAAAAAATTTCTGGAATATGGAAATGAGAAATTATGGTTCAATAAACTGTATTAATTAAACTTGAGAAATTGCATTCTGCAATAGACTGATAATATTAAAATGATGGTTTGACACACACACACACACACACACATATATATATATATATATATATATAAAAGTAAAACAACTTTTAAATAATTCATTGCAGAAAAATATATAGAAAAAGAAAAGATATTACAAATCTTGACAACTGTTAAATAGTAAGTATTTGAATAGATTTTTATATAAATATGCTTAATAATAGCTAGATATTCATTTACTAGCCAATATTTCATGATTGTGTTGATAACTTCAGTGGAACATATACATATTGTCCAAGTTTTTGCCTTAAATTTGAACCCAGTTTGCAGAAAATGACATGCAGATGTCCTATCATTACATGATTTGGTTTATATATATATATAATAAGAACTTCAAATGGGCCATTGTAGCTACAGAGGCAATAATGATTCTTCAATTCTTCTCAACAAGTCTTAAAAAATACTGCCATAGATATAACTTATCCAAGCTTGGATAAACGTTAGTATGATTTTTCTTTATTGCTTTATTCTCTGTTAAAAAAAAAAAGCAAACAAAAAAACAATTTACCATTAAATGAGTTGATCGTGATTCAGCTATCTTAAAACGATTGGCTTGTTTGGTTACTTTCACAGACTTCAAAAATGTTTTTTTTTTTATTTATTGTTAAATTAATTTTAAATCTAGTAAATTATAAACACTTCATAATAATTTATCTTTATGATATTTATTATTATAAAAACAAAAATTTGATCACATTTAGTAAAATATTGTTAATGTGATATTTTTGATATTAATTTATAACTAAAAATTATATTTCGGAAGGTATATACTTAAATAAAAGGTTTATTGTTAAGAAAGAAAGAACGTTTGCATGCCGTTAAAGTTTTGGCGCGTTCAAATTTTTTAAACAAATTTAACCAGTTTATTTTACATAGAGAGAGATATTAGTGTAATATAGAACGATCGATATATCAATTTTCTTTATTAGCCTTTCAATTAGTATCTATACAGTTATATATACTGATGGTATTTTAATGCAGTTATCAGTACACTAATACTTTTTTACATCTTACAGGTAAATTTTCTAAATGTATTAATATTGTATACATGAATAAATATCAACGTAATTTAATATAGATTTCATTGTAAATGATTTGACCGAAACTAATTTTATTCAAATTTTTCTTTTAGTTTACTTCTTAATTCCACGAGTATGCAAAATGTTTTTGCTTTTAATAACAAAATCAAATCATTTGTAAACGATCTTTCTTTTATTCAATATTTCCATTATTTTGGAATTCTTCATGCAATTTTCTTAGTTATTTCCAATTTTCAAGTATTGGATTCCCTTGACTGTTCTTTATTTACATCTACATAGCACCACATTTCAAACAATATGTAAATTATTTTTTTAACTAATACCTTCATCTAGTGACAAATTTCTGGTACTGTATTGTTAAAAATTGCTTAATTGTTATCATTTTAATCTTCATTACTAGTTAATCATTGAGATATGTCCAAAAGAGATCAAATATATGTTACCGTATTTCTAATATTGTAAACTTCTCAGGCTTATCATTCGCTGAAGTAGCATTAATTTTAGATGACTTTATTTTCACTTCAAACTTACTATGAGTGCTATTACTGACATTTATTAATTTTTAATGCTAATTCACTTTTTACAATTACTGCTATATCAGTAAGTATGATTCACAAAGTGAAATACCTGACTTAAACCAGGATCATTCTCACCTGACTAACATAAATAAATAAAACAACTCATTTTATATTAATGGAATGAGACAACTGCTCGAATTTTACATGATCTTATAAGCAATTAACCATATACATATTTTTTTTATTCTCTGATTGCTTCTAGGTTGATAACTTATAATTTTTTTAAGTAATAGTTATCTGACATAACATTTTTAATTTATTATTTATTGCTCTATTACTTTAAGTTATTTAAGAATTTACCAGTAGAATATTTTAAAATTACTCTGTTTAATATATATGTATATAATAAATGACATGAAATGTGCATGTGTAATAGAACTAGAAACAGATGAATCGTCTGTGAGCCGCCAATATAAATATATGTATTCACTTTTTCTTTCTCAGAAAATTTCTAAGAATAAAGCAGTCATTCACTCCTAAAGCTTCAGATTTTAATTCTGGAAATGTAGGTGAAATTCTAAACTCAAACCAGATGTACATATGGAATTATTAATTTGAAATCATAATCCGTCAAATGAAGAGATGAATTTCATTTTTAACAATCTTTATGCTTAATAAATAGAAATCAATTAATTGTAAATATTTAATTAACACAACACTAAAAATATGTAAGTAATATATAAAATAGAATTGAAAAAATATTATTAAAAATGAGATTCTGTCTCTTATCTTTGAATAATTATAAGTGCAAATTAATATGTTATATTTTATTTTGGTTTAAGCTGAGGTTATACAAAAAGTAGTTGTTTCTTTCTTAGAGGTTTTAAGACTAAGAAAAAGTGATTAAATGCATTTATATGTGCGTGTTAAAATGAAAATTTTCATTCTCAGCAGATATAAGATAAACAATTTGGATTCATTTATGTACGTTTATCTGTATATAATTAGGAATACTATTGTGCTGATTATTTGTTGCATTGCATTTGTCATCAATTGAGTAACAATTTATTTGCACACACATTCTACATAACACATTTGTTTATTAATACCAGGTGGAGCCACTAAAGATATACTGAAGATGTCTTAACATTTTCAAAAGAATCAAAATATTAATAAAAATTTATCAAACTAATCTTAATGTGATTTTAATATGTAATTTAAAATTTTTAAAAGGTGATGCAAATTGATATAAATATAATTTTAAAATTTAATACGTAATTTTGTTTTTTAAAAAAATAGTACAAACTATTATGAATGTAATTTTATAATTTATTGTATCATTTTAGAAAAAAGCTATACAAATATTTTCAAAACAAATAAAATATTGATGAAATTTTATGCAATTAATGTAACATAATTTTAGAATGTAAAGCATAATTTAAAAAAAAAATAACACAGACTTAATATAAATGTAGTTTTAAAATTTATTGTGTAATAAAAAGGCAATGTAAACTAAGGGTAAACAGAATGTCATTTCAAAATTTAATGCATCATTTTATATAAAAACAATATAAGCAACAAGGGCAGGTGATAAAATTTTATGAACAAAAACAAAATCCAAATTATATTAATGGCTGTAGAACATTGTATGAATTTCTTTGACAAATGTTACAAAGAGGTCTTGATTTCTTCTGTCCTCATTATATTTTTCAAAAGATGTGATTCAAATTAGGTCTTTTTTCTGATCAGTGTCAGGAAGCATCCAACTGACACATGTCTCTATATAATAGTATGGAGACTGCAAAAACATAACTTCTGTATTTCATCCAAATAATACTTAGAATAATGGTTTGTTTTGATTAGAACATGACAATCTCAATTTATCTCAAAAATTATTTGTTTTAGAAAACAAGACATGAAAATATGCAGTTGTTTTTCATCTAACTAATAGTTCAAAGAATTTTTTTGGAATATAAATTATCCATTTTAATTCATATTAAAATTGTTTGCTTTTAAAACAAATTGTTTATTTCAGAAGTTATAATATTATTTGTTTGAATATTTGGGAAAATACAGTGTCCACTACCTTTTTTCACTCAATGACAAAATTTAATTCATATCAAAATGTTTTATTTTGAAAACAAATTGGTTTGAAAAGTATAACAAATAGTAAAAAATATTTATTTGAATTAATCTTTGTTAATCATAAATTTTAACAATAGTGAAAACTGTTTGTTTGATTTTTTTTTAATTTCTTAATATTTTCTGAATGGATTTAGTCATACCATGAAATGTTTTTTCAAAATTATTGTAGAGATTATTGCCATAAAAAAACACAAATAGAAATGAAAACATCATCTAATAAAAACAAAAATAGAAATTTTTAAAATATGAAAGTGAGGATGACAATAAAGTAGAAAACTGATACAAAATCAATAGATACTCAGATAAATAGGCTTTAAATTTTTTTTAATGAGAGGTAATTTACATGTTTTATCATGTTTGTTGGCATACTTGCATTTTTTAAAATACCACTACCAATTTTCAAATGGCTTAATTTTATATTATTTTTTAAATTGGACAAGTGACCTCAGTATCTTCCTATTTCATTTTCTGGCTATATTTTTTTTCTTTGAATAATCTAACATTTATTGTAAATAATGCTTATAAAACAATCAAATTTGAATATATATAAAACAAATACATATCTTAGGTGTGGTATAAGATACCAATTGTAATTGGAGTGACACAAAACTACACGGTAGCCATTGCAGATTAATGATGAATGAAATGTTTGAAAGGATTCTAGTATTTAAAAAAATCTATATAATGGGGAGGGGGTGATGTGTTCTATTTACATATTTATTATATTTTCTCCTTTAGAATTGTGGTAATTAATTATTATCCATGCCCATGTCCCTGGCCTCAAAAGAGATCAAGTTTGGATTTAAATAGAATATTAATAATTTTTTGATTAGTTATATATGTTGTTCTTATATTATAGCATTTCAAAATACACCCATGCTGCTAATAATTTCTTTTCATATAAAGAATTCAAACTCTAATGACTATTGTTTTTTTTCTTCTTTTTTTTCTTTTTCTTTTTTTAAGTTCTGGATTAAAACTTCATTTATGATTATTTTAATGTAACCATTACTTAACAAGATAGTGTTTATATATATATATATTTTTCTAAATATAATTTTTCTGCACCATTAACTGTTCTAGTAAAAAAAATATTTTACTACAAAAAAAAATCTGTGCTGGGTGATGATGTAATGGTCATCTTAAAATATCTTTCTTGGGTAAATTGTTTCTAAAAATAGAAAATGATGAAACATTATTTTGGTGATGTTACATTAAAGAAAAAAGTTTTCCAGTCACTATTAAAAATTTAATAAAAGGATAGATTTATTTGGTACTGTGGTATTAGAGCTGCGAAATGAAGAATTATAATCGTTTAATCATTAAATTATTAGGTTAATAAATCAAAAACATATTTTAAAATCTACATTTAAAAAAAAAAAACAATTTAACAAAAAAAAAATACGAAAAGTATTAATGTGAAGAATAGTTAAAATGCGTGTTTAAATCAAATTGAGTGTGTGTTTGCTCGTGCATATTCTGCATAATCTATTTTAATACATTGTACAGGCTTACCCCTGCATTTATATATGTAATATATGTGGGATTCGAACTCAGATTTTTACACGACCTATAACTCTCAGTGCCATCTTATATTGCTGACTCACCTGATCACACACATGTTGAAAAGATAAATAATCATCAATATTCGTATTTTGTGCTAAACCAGCACTCATCAGTTGGTTCAGATTACCATCTCCACACATATATACAATTAGTACTCAGTTTTATATTAAGATAACCAATCTTCATATTTTAATGAGTGCTGGTTTAGCACGAAATACGGATATTGGTGATTATTTATCTTTTCAATATGTGTGTGATCAGGTGAGTTAGCAATATAAGATGGCACTGAGAGTTTAGGTCGTGTGAAAGTCTGAGTTCGAATCCTGCATATATTACATATATAAATGCAGGTGTAAGCCTGTACAATGTATTAAAATAGATTATGCAGAATATGCACGTGCAAACATACACTCAATTTGATTTAAACACGCATTTTAACTATTCTTCACATTAATGCTTTTCGTATTTTTTTTTTGTTGAATTGTTTTTTTTTAATGTAGATTTTAAAATATGTTTTTGATTTAATAACCTAATTATTTTAATGATTAAACGATTATAATTCTTCATGTCGCAGCTCTAATATCACAGTACCATTTAGATATATATAAAAAAGCAATCATAAATCTTATCTTTACCATCTTTCTAGACAACAATCATATCTACATATGTCATTCAAATAGATGATAATATGTTTTCATTATTAGATTCATTGTAATAATGTATACAATTTCTCCATTTAACTGTCAGTACAATCTACAGAGATTGTTAAATAAGTAATCCTTAGCAAAACAGCTGATATATAAATAATGAATCAATCAGATTAAATAAAGTATATATTTTTAATTAATACTGTACTTAACTACAATTGAAATATAAGGTATATATATTATATTGTTTGGTGCTGTATCGGTGTGGACTGCTTTCATGTATTTACATTTACAAATCAATCTAGTCTTGAGCATAATTATCTATCTATATTACACATAGTTTCAGCATAGTTTGAAAGTTAAAATTGACTATTTATTAGCCTGCTTTTAAAACAGATATTTGCCTGTTTAATGAGGTTTATTTAAACTTTTTTGAATTAAAAATTTTGATGTCTTTCAATCAAGTGTCAATTTTTAGTCTCTATGTAAACGTTTTGGATCATAGATAAAGATGAGTATCCACCTTTATCACGATAAAAAATTTCCCTGATAATAAACACATTGAGATTCTTGGTATTGTTTCAGCGTGGATTGCTTTATGTATTTATATATAATTAGGTCATGTGATATATGACGTAATTTCTTTGCATATACATATATATTCTGACCTTGCTCTCATGCATCCTCACTTCAGATAATATATGAAATAAAATAAAATGGGTTCTATCTCAGTTAATAATTAATAACTAAAATATTCAGCATTAAAATTAAAATATTTCACTAGCTCAAATTTAAAATACGAATAAGGTTCAGTTTATAAAAATAAATTAAATAAATATTTAATATTTTCATGAGACTTGAAGTGAAAATACAGGTGACAAGATAAATTACATTGAGCCAATATCCCACAGGATACTACCTCAATGGCATAAGAACACTATCCCCCCTTATTACTATTTCAAATAACAAACTCATAGTATTCTTACGACTTTAATAACTTCTACTCACTAAGATTAAACTAATAATTAAATCTTAATCTTCTATTTAATAATCTAGCTCAATAAAATAATCTCAGGTTCAAAAAGTTTATTCTAAGTTAATTTAAAATATGGTAGTAAAATATGAGAAGGGATTTTATGTCATAATCTACTACACTTAAACTAATAATAATAAATAACAGTAATAATATTCTTCATTGTTTAACTAATTCTGTATAACTTTTCTTTTTACTATAATTTTATTACCATAATAAAATAATATAATATGATCTTATATCTTCATGTAATGATATAATAAATACGTGGTAGCATTTTAATAATCTGACAAACAAAATATCTGTGGCAACTGATAGCATATAATTTAATATAATATTGTGATAATTGATTTATGACCAATAAAATAATGTAAGATTATGATTATTTAATTATAATGAATACCAATAAAATATTTAAAATTCTTAAAATAATTCTCTATTTATCTTTTTGTGCAAAATTATATATTTGTTTCGATTATTATGCATATATCGTGATTTCATGCAGCGATGTGGAGAAATAAATAACTCGGACACAAAATCTTTGAAATAACAAAATTTAACAAAGTTTATTACTAACAACAAATAAATAAACAATTTATTTACACTATTTACAGTGGATATCCTTAACTTTTTTACTTTACAGTTTGATCTACTGGGTTATGAAAAAAATAATTTATATTTTAGTTATATATCTTTATCTAAACTTAAGACAAAATTTTTAAAAAAATGTTACTATTTGGTTTTTCATTATGGTTAACTTATTACAAATATATTTATCTACTTTATTAGCAACAGCATTTTATCCTTAATATTATTAAACTATCTTATTGTAAAAAATTCATACCTAAAAAAACATTCTATAGAAAACAAAATTTTATAATGAGTATGGATTTCTCAAAATATTAAAAAAAAATTCATCTTGCAAAGTCAAAGATGTTACACAAAATATTATCCAAAATTCAATACTAGATTTTAGTATTTATCACACAATGTTTACTAATCATAATATATTCTTCTTTAAGCCTTACTTTAGTTTAATATAAGGGTAATCATCAATACATGTCTGTTAATCAACAAACAAAAAATATAATATGCATATTGTTTACATAATTTACTTTGTACTATTGTATTTTAAAATATGCAATACTTATTTTTCTCTTAAAAAAAATAATACTAAAGCATTTAAAATTATTATCACTTTAAAAAAAATATCTTTGTTTAGATACTCTATTTTAAAAAAGTTTATATTTCATTTCCGAAATAAAATTCAAAATATATTCTATGATTCTTTTCTTTCCTTAGGATACTTTGGATCTTCAATTTTAAGTTATAATATTCTGCTCCTTATAAGCAAATAAACTAATCTTATCCAAAAACGATAGCATAACCTTAGTTCTAAATTATTTATCATTTCTCTTAAACATATCTTACTGAACGATGCAGTTACATGAAATAAAGATAGCGAAAACAGATGCATAGGATTAAGGAAGAAAGCTAGAGTATTACTCCTAACATATCTCAAAATCATGGCACAGTGCGAAGAGGTAGGACATTTACCTGCCTAATATCCTCTAGTACAGGGACGATGTTAAAGCTATTTCGTCAGCTTTATTAGAACATCAAATATTTAAAGAAATATAAACACTGTCCAAATAAAATGTATATCAGTCACAGGGCTATGTTAACTATGCTGATAACCACATAAAGACTAAATATTATTTCCATTCCTTATAACATCCTATTTCTTAAAACATCATCTTTGGTTTCCTGTTCACTAAGTACTTCCAAGCCACTATCTCAACATTATTTCTCAAGATTTTCCACATCTTACATCGATAAATAACTATCTGCATTTACAAAACAATAAATAAAATTCATTAATAGTTAAACAATCTTACGATTCCATACGAAAAGTTGCTTACTTCATTGCTCTGTATGTTTAATCACATACAATCTACTTAGACAATATTTGAATATCCCAAATGAAAATTTTAAAAGAATCACATAATTATTTGTTATGTTGGATTATATCACTAATAAAAAAAAAAAAAATCGTCGTATGCATATTTTCAAATCAATCCTATCTCATAATGTTTTTTTAAAATGTTGTATGAAATGCGGTACATATAAGTAAAAAAACTTTTACACTTCATTCTTCCAATTTATAGATGATCTAAAGAAAACAAATATATATATATATACATTATAAATTATCAATAGTTATTATTATTACCAATAACCTTTATCTAGTCATCGTGTTCAGTAGGCTTCCCTTTATCCACTTGAGCATTGCAGATATAAAAAAAAAATTCACACCCATACACTTTATATAAAATATTTTTAGCTAAATTATTAGATTGTTATATTATAAAATTTTAATATTAATAAATTAATGTTTTTATGTTTTTCCTAATCTTATATAAAAATTTAGATTTAAACTAGGTTAACAAAATAAACGGAATCAAAACTATAATTACATATTTTCTTGACAATAGTTCCTCATAAGTCCAAAATGTTTATTATTTTCTCTAGAGTTTTTAAAAATGTTCTTCTCCAAGCATGTTAAAGTTTAAAATAAAAATAATTATTAATCCATTTAGTAAAATTTATAGAAAATAATCCTTGGTTTTAGTATTTAGAACCATAATTATTAAATTATAATATTAATTAATCCCGTGAAGCTTCTTAATCTTCTCTACCAATATTCTCTGCGTATCCAATGCATCAATCCATTTAATTTAACTTTAAAAAAATATTCGATAAACTTTTAAGTACTATTTGTATTTCCATGGATCCATCTTTTATTCAACTATGTATTCACTTTTTTATATATGTTTCCTTCTTGATACATTTAAACTTTCGTTTGGTATTTTTATATATCACTTTTAGAAATAAATAAAAAAAAGGTTACCTTCAGAAAGGATATAAAATTTTACTCCTTTTGATATAATATTATATAAAATAATTCATGCAATATACAATTGTCTTATTACTATTTAAAAAATAAATCTTGGATAGGCTTATAAATAATAATGCGTCTCTAATTTTTTCATTAGACTCTGTATGATGTCCGTGCTGTGGTTTTTTTTTTATGTCCCAAAAAAATTCTCTGATTATACATAAATAAAGCTGTATCAATAAATATTTCAAATATGTTTTCAGTATTACAATTTATATCCATTTTATTTTGTAGTATATCCATTTTTTATTGCGTAGTTTAGGTTAAACTTTTAGATAAAATACGACTGGTAAGTACTTTAAAAAATTAGAAAATCATCTCCACGAAGTTTCTAAATATATAATTTTTTTTCTAAAACTTTCTTTTGCAAAACACTTTAAAATTATCAATTAGTTTTTGCAAAATAAACAATAAGAAAGTACCAAAAAAAAAATTGACTTTCTCCGGTTTCAATACATTATTAATCTCCCCCTATACCCCTGTACAATTCATATTTATAGTCTGTAAGAATACCTATTCCTATTGGTTAATTCTTACTTTTGCTTGAGAACAAATTTACATATTTTTAGTTTATAGTAGAATTGAATTTCAAAACTAGAAATTGTGACATAATGAACTTAAAATATTATTTACAATATTACTTTTAAATAAATTATTATTTTATTAAAACCATTTAAACATTTAAAATAACTTTTAAAACAATTTTAATAACTTATTCCATTTCTTAATATTCAATTTATCTATTTTTATTTAAATAAAATATTTAATTTTTATATTATGAATGTATTCGTCTTTATTACATTATTTAAACATGTTATACGATAGTTAACTTAATGTTTAATACTATTTACTTTTATGATAGGCAATAATTCTATCCAATTCTATAATATAACTTTTAAAATATTTTAAACTTTGTTATTATTTCAAACAAGCGTGTGTTTGAGAGTATGTAATATACAAGTCACATGATTAATAACTTTGACAGACGATTTTCAATCTATTTCTCTGCCTAGACTAATAAAATTGATACACTTATTATATTATATAAAATAATTATAAAAAATTTGGAAGAACAATTTAGAAAATATAGAATTAAATATAATTCTCACCATCATAAAGTTTATTTTTAAAATGTACGATATTAATTTTTGTTTATTAAATATGACTATAAATTTAAATATAGCATTTATTAAATTATACGTTTTAAACTATTAAAATCGAATTTTTAAATATACTTTTAATTTTTATAGCTGTGTTATTTAATATGGCCAGCTTTTACAACCATATGAAACAATATTTTAAACTTTACTTAACTACTTTTTAAATAATTCGCTATAATTTTATATACCACGTATTTTCTTTAGCTTTAAATTGTACTTTAAAAATATAATCGACAAACTATAATTAATGTATTAAAAGAACATATTCTAAAATTTAAAATTTTTAGTAATTGACTGTTATGAACTATTACTGGCCTATAGAAAAGGGCACATAACCCCCCCCCCCCCCCCCCCCCCCCCCCCCCCCCCCCCCCCCCCCCCCCCCCCCCCCCCCCCACCCACCCCACCCCCCCCCCCCCACCCCATATATATATACTAACCAAATTAATATCTGTACATTACACTCGCATGCTTTTCAGTTCTTTAGCACAACTTAATCAGGTTTGTATTTTGTATTTCAGCAGAAAATCAATAATCTTTCTTTTAGAGCATTCCAAAAATATTTTTGATTGAAAACTTGATCAATCATTTTTTCAGTATATCTGGAATGTATTGTTAATATATTTTTTACATACATACCAGATGTTTTTAAAAGTGCGCATTCGAAAACATAAATTTCTACACTTTCTATCAGCTTATAAGTTAGAAGACATGACATAGGAGAATCCATTACAATGCTGAAAATTTGTTATAATGTGTCTCTTAAAGTAGCTGCGTACCGATTTAAGGTTTGACTGTCAGAAACTAACTACTATATTATTGTTTTAATCTTTAAATTTTTTAATTTAGAAACAAAATATATTGATTTCTTTATGTATGATTTTAAAAATAGTATTATAGATTGTCTTATATCAATCACAAATCTAGTTAAAATGAAAATAGATGAGTCGATTGTGCTCATTGTAAGTTAGAGAAGGGTGTCTCTTTTGCTTATTTTTGATAATCTATATAAATTGGTTCAAGCGGAAAACTTTTACTACAGATTTTTTTTTTATTTATTTGCAAAGAATGGCTTATTAATAGTAGTAGCCTTTGTTGTTTTGTAAGATAAGTAGTATACTCTCGATGTGTCTTTAAGTAAGATTACTGTATAGCAAAATTAGGATTTTATTGTTAAATGTATCATAGTCCATGATGATAATGATGTTGTCTTTGTTTTCCAGAAGTACAATTATACACTTCTCTAATTTATATTGTTTAGAACCTGTCCTTTTTCTTTGACAATTATTTATAGAAAATATAATTTTTTTATGAAATATTAAAAATTTGAGTTCTAGCTGTATCAGCTATTGATGAATCTGTTTTATCAAGAGCTGACTTCTTTTATAAATAATTCTTTCAAACGGTATCAGAAAGATGTTAAAGCATAATTAAAGATTTTTTTAAGACTTGAAATTTTGTCTGTAGATAGGTTGTTGTTTTTTTTCATGTTGATAAATTATAAAACATTTTTATGAATTTCAGAGATTATACTTTTATTAGATTTTTTTTTTTGCTTTATGTATTTTAGCTTGAATTTGAAGCAGAAGTATGATTTGCAATATTATCAAAACTAAACCCATAAGTCGGGGGGCAAATAGCGGCCTGAGGGCCACATGTGACCCACTAAGAGTTTTTATGTGGCCCGCCAAGACTATCAGAAAAATCTGCCTTGAACTGAGATTTCCTTCTCGTGTGCGACCGAATATTCATCTCGTATTTTCCACTAGGATGGCCACATCAATACACATGCACAGTGTAGATACAATGTGCAATGCTTTTCCAGTTGATCTGGTTATTTTCAATTTTGTCTTTGCATTAGCAAATATATACATTTTCAATTTTAGTGAAATCATGAGCCCTCTGAAAAAATGTAAAATCAGTGATGAATGTCATGTGTTTAATGAAGAAGGGACAAACAAATATTTCTTTGGAAATATAGGAAATAAAGCAATGTGTTTATTGTATCATGAAAAAAAGGTGCGGCCCTATGCTAGCCTTCGCTTCCACAAAGTGACCCCCAATGTGGCCCTCCACCAGCCTCTGTTGCCCCCTTGCTAAAACAATTACCCACCCCTTCCATAAGTGTATCTTCTGCTACTAATAAATAAACGTGTGTGTGTATATATATATGTCTTGGAGTCATTTATTATTTTCATATGTATTTATTGATACGTTTCAAGAATATGTAGCAGAATGAGAGTTTTTAAGTATATCTAATATATATATATAATTTTAAATACAAAAAGTTAAAATAGAAATTACATAACAATGACATTTGTTAATATTATAAAGAAATAACCAATCAATCTGCAGGACATATCTTTCTAAAACGTAACTTTCATCAGCTCACCCAAAATGTTGCTACTTCTCATGAAATATAATAATCTAGTCATATATTAATAGCAAACTAAAGTGACTTGAATATATACACTTTTAATGGTTTAATATAGCAAAGAGAAAATAAACTCAAGAATTGAGTATCTGAATCAATTCATAAGTAATTGGGTAAAATTTAAAAACAAAACCTTCATTTAATTGAATAGAATTATTATCTCATATTAATGCTTAAAAATCACTACACTAGACTTTCTAAATTAATAATGATAACTTTCTATTCAAGTCTCTAATTTTACATTTCCTATCATTGCATTCACTGCAAAACATTTTTATCTTGCTAGGATTAAAAATATGACCAAATAAATATTCATGATCCCAAAACATTGATAACATTGAAGGATCCAACTTAACTTTGTTGCAACAATATACATGTTTTTTAAGTCTTACATTGATGTTTGTTCTGATTCCTGTAGTAAACATAAAACCAATTATATTCCTAACATTTAATCAAATCAATAATATGAAAATGTTCTTTACGATCAACTTTATTTTTACTATTGTTAATCAAATGATTTAATATAATAGGTAAACAAACGCATACTTATATTATTCATTATCGCAGAATTTCTTCATTTTTAAAGATATAGAAGATATATAAGAGAGAATCAGTCAATAATAAAATTATTATTAAATATTAATTTGTCATTAAAATATTAAACATGTTTAATAAAGCATATAAAATGACATCTTTTGACATCAATGAGTTGTATGGTTTGATTGATCATGTGAATGGTTTAATTTAATAGATGAACACAAGCATACATTATATTGTTCATTATCACACAATTTCTTGATATATGAAGTCATAGAAGATGTATAAAAGAGAATCATCCAAGGTTTACTCTCCATAATGTGATTATTATTATTAAATGTTAAATTTATCATTAAAATATTGAACATGTTTAAATAAAGCATATAAAATGGTTTCTTTTGTTATCAATGAGTTGTATAGTCTGATTGATCATATTTTTTCTCTGAAAATTATTTATGATTTGCTTATTAAAAATAATTTTGAAGACCAAAATACAAAATTTATTATGAAAGTTCTCAATTAGGTTAGTTACAATATTGCTGTTTCTTTCAATTGTCACTTTCATAAAATGAAATAATCATGTCCAATGAAAACTTTAGTTAGTGTATTGATCTGTAGTCTGGCAATTAATCGTTGCTATCTCTCTTCTGGAATGACAGAGATCATTCTCTGATATATGCATATACATGTGGCTTATACATCAGTTATAGAAAAGATAAATAATAAATACTTACTGTCTATTGGAAAATGAGTTCATAGGTTTAAAGAATACATTTTACACAAATTATCTACAACCTTAGTGATTTTTGCCCAAAGACTTTTTGAAATAATAATTTAGACTATGGTAGCCTTTTCAGAGATTCCCTAAATTTACTTTTATACATCAAGAGGCAAATTTCTTCCCAGAGACACAGTCTTGATACCAATTGATGATTCATTTACTCTATAATCATGAAATAAATAATATATTAATTATTTTTTAAATCAGTAAAGTATTTTACAGTTATTAACCCCCCCCCTACTTATACTAGAATTTGTGACAGACAGAAATGCAAAACAGCAAATGATTATTTGACTGGAATTTTCCAAATAATTTAACTTTAAATAACATTTAATTTCTAAATAAATTCTATATCTGCAGTTTTCCAAAATTATTATCAGCTATATATATTTGTTACAAAAATATAGTTGCAATACAAAAATATGTATACATACTTTTTATTTTTATAATTATATAGCATTCAAGTTAATAAAAATTGAATTTTTTAATTTTTAATGGTAAAATACTGTTTTTTGTTGTTGTTTGTTAAATAACTATGATTATGATGTTTAAGCACTATCAAAAGTATATTTGGTTTATTTAATTGTATTTTATTTGTATTTTTGTTGCCGTGTTTTAATTTTGTTTATAATAATAACAGAGGTTTAATCTATTATACATATGTATTGTAATGGTCATATTCTGCTCCATCTCATTTCCACAGCATAATATTTGTCAACTCTATGACCTTTATATTTAAATCCCCCTTATCTTTTCTCAAACCCAGCATAAAAACCAATAATTCACTGTCTGTATAATCATGTTTTTCATATTTATTCTTTCATAACTTCATTATTTGTACCCTTTCTGTTTTCAAGCATTTACATTCAATTAACAGATGTCTAATATTTTCTATACCTTCCTTACACAATTTACAGACTAATCACTCATATTTTCCCATTTCCATGTATATATGCTTGTTCTTGATGGTACTACAGCATTACATAGTGGCCACAGTATGCGGAACTGACAACTAACATTTTTATCTTGCTAGAATATTTTTAAGAGACTGTGTCTTTATCTCTCTCTTATGTTGTCAATGTATTTTGACAGAGATAGTAGCTTAGAATATCTCTTAGATTATATCTGTTCCAATAAATTATGTTGCTCTTTATTTATGTAAGAATGTAATGCTTTATTTAAAGCAAATCCCACATATTATTATTGTTCTTGGATGGCTCATTCTCATCATTTATGAGACTAGAGCTTAAGTCCTAGTTCATTTTGCCCTCATATGTAGATGCACTTCTCTGAATTCATGCCATCATTTTATTTTGCTTTACCTTATCTCAAATGTGGATTTTGTTTATAACATATTTTTGCATAAAGCTGTCTGTAGTTTATTACTATGACTATCCTGGCAATTGATATGTTTTTCATAGGTATTGAAAAATGCCATCCTTATCAGAATTTGTTGTTTTATTTGATTTGTAGGTCTTGTAGTTATGCTCTGCCAGCATGCCAAGTTATAAATCTGATAAATGTTTAATCTTTAAATTTGAAAATTGTATATGGCTTTAATAAATAATATGCATCTTCTTCAGCAGCTATTTCATTACTGGATTGATAAGTTTACGGTTTATAAAAGGTATTAAATGCATTCACAAGTAACACTATAATATCAAGATTGTTCTGCATAAATGTGAGAACTTGTTCAAATATCAGACATCTAGAAATTTTAGTAACCATCCATTTTTTTTTTTTCTATATTTATGGTAAAAATTGTAAACTGAAATTTTTTAACATCGTAAAGTTGTTTAATGCTTCTGGAAAAGACTTGTTTTCATAATATTGTAAGGCATTTGTTATTTATTATATGTTTTAATGTCAAAAATAAATGTTATTTTATTATTTTTTTTCTTGGTTTTTCATTATCAGCCACACATCTTTAAAAAAATCTAAATATAATAAAGCATATCATAAATTGACTTTAATTTTATGCATTGAGAATACATAAATATTGAGAATTTGGCATTTTATTGAAATTACATATAAGATATTAATAGAGCATCTTAGAAAGTGATTTTACTTAATAAAATAATTATAATTGTTTGTTCATGATTCAAGATCCCTTTAGTCAATTTTATTTAATGGTGAAAGATCACTGTGCCTGTTTTTGCAATGGAATTGCTTTGTTCAAATTTTAAAAAATATACTAAGATGATTTATTTGTGTGATATTTGAGTGGCCATAAAATCCTTTATCCACTGATTATATCTGAATGCTTTCCTGATAGATTATTTTATTCAAAATTAAGAGTTTATCATATTTGTCTTAAATTTTAAAAATATTTTTATTGTAATTAGAGAGACATTACCTTAGGGGCAAGAGTATGTCTCACTATTTTGTTATTAGGATCTCACTCTTTGTTAATAATCCTCAAGAATTAAAAAAAAGAATAAGATTTAGTATTATTAATATATTAATCTTGAGTTACCACTTATTTTTACATATAAGATTATTGAAAAAAATATTTGACTTAAAAGCAAATTACTTTAAAGAAGGTGGCAAGGATATAAGAATACCTATTTCTATTTTACAAAATAATTCAATAATAAATCTGATCACGACTATAAGTTGCTTATTATAATTGTAAGATGTGTAATAGTGGGGAAATGTGTTAGAAAGAGAAGACTTTTAACATAACCAAACTTTTGATGATATATGCTTTTAATATCAAGAGCTATTATATCTTATAAAAGAGAGTATGAGAAGTCCCTTTTTCTTGATTTACTAATATTGCCTTTATTTTATTAATGTTGATTATTATTAATATTTATCCCTGTTCTTGGTACTGTGGCATATGGCATTTATAATCCTCTGAGCTTAGCCAATGTTATTATTTAAACCTTATATTTGATCATATAGCCTATAGTATTAATACCGTGTTACCGTGTTTCATGAGAGATTGTTTATCTCATTCTCGTTTCATCTTTTCTTTTGAGGTTACTATATATATGTTTGGCAAGAATTTATTGTTAATTTTTGTTAAACATTCAGAGTATTTATTCATAGCCTGAGGGAGAGTGACTTGCTTTCCTGAGTTATAGATAGATAGATAGATAGATAGATAGATAGATAGATAGATAGATAGATAGATAGATAGATAGATAGATAGATAGATAGATAGATAGATAGATAGATAGATAGATAGATAGATAGATAGGTAGGTAGGTAGGTAGGTAGGTAGGTAGGTAGGTAGGTAGGTAGGTAGGTAGGTAGGTAGGTAGGTAGGTAGGTAGGTAGGTAGGTAGGTAGGTAGGTAGGTAGGTAGGTAGGTAGGTAGGTAGGTAGGTAGGTAGGTAGGTAGGTAGGTAGGTAGGTAGGTAGATAGGTAGATAGATCGATAGATAGATAGATAGATAGATAGATAGATAGATAGATAGATAGATAGATAGATAGATAGATAGATAGATAGATAGATAGATAGATAGATAGATAGATAGATAGATAGATAGATAAATAGATAGATAGATAGATAGATAGATAGATAGATAGATAGATAGATAGATAGATAGATAGATAGATAGATAGATAGATAGATAGATATGTATGTCGGTAAGAAGGTAGTAGGTAGGTAGATTGGTCAGTCAGTCGGTTAGTACGTAGGTAGGTAGGTTATTTTACAGTATAGTTTTTGCTACAAATTTTGTAGTAGTACTTTTTCTTTTTAGCACATTAACTACTTTGTTGTTATATCAAGCTATTATCAAGATGGAGCGCACTACATTTGGTACGTGTTATATTTTTACCTCAATTATTGGTACAGCATTATATGTGTTAAGTAAAATTTAAACTAATTTGCCACTCTAATTTTTGATTAATTATTTTAAAAATTGATAAATATGTATATAAAGCAATATAACAAAAAATGTTTAAAGAGAAGTTAATTTGATAAAGAAATGTTGGAATCGAACTACAATGGATGCATTTTATATTTTAAAATAATATTTATGTACAAAATAACTTTTAATAGGGAGGTATTAATTTTGTAAAACATTGTTAATATACAAGACAAATAAACTTCTAAAAAGCGATCATTAATAATTATCGAAAACTAATCATCAGATTTTCAATTAGATGGACGGTTGAAGAATTGGAGTCTGGAGTGGATTGAAGCCTGTCCCTTAAAGTATGAAGATTGGCTATCTTAATATATATCTAGGCACTTATTGCATATATGTGTAGAGATGATAATCTGAACTAACTGATGATTTCTGGTTTAGCATTTTGGTGATTATTTATCTTTTTGACATATATGTGTTGAAGTGAATCAGTGTTATGAGATAATATGGAGAGTGGTGGATCATGTGATAGTCTGTGTTCATATATCCTATATATTACATATAGTGATACAGGGATATAATAAATCTGTATTTCAGTTATTACATAGTAGAGATGTCTGCCCATTCCTCATATATGTATTAAATGGATTATGTCCTGTACATGAGGGGTCTGCTTGACTGAAGATCAATATAGGTGTGATGAGAATCTCAGCGTCGGGGTGGTCTTTGAGGGTTCTATCATCAGTCTGTGTCATATACCCTATATATTTGGCATATACCCTATATATTACAAGTATTATAGTAAACTAATTTTATCAAATTAAAATTTTGAACTAATATTCTTAAGAGATAATTATAAAAAAACTTTTTTAAATATTTATTTTATGATAAAGATGAACATTCTTTTAGTTTAGAAAAAAGTTTGGAAACCACAGGTAATGCAATTGTTCATCTAATAGTTTATGGATAATAAAAAAAGCCAAAATAGTACTTAATTGGGTTATGAGTAAAGAGCAGGCAATAAGATGGGTGAGAAAGGTAATGTGGTATGCAGAAGATTTGGATAAAGAGTTTATATCAGTATACTTGTACAAGAGGTGGGATGATTGTGTTAAGAGAATTAGTGATAAGGAATGGGATAGAAGAATAGATGCATTAATAAAGAATAGGAAGTTGGAAAGATGGAAAACTAGTATGGAGAGTAAAAAGAGTTAAATATATATATAATAGTAAACAGAACATTGGGTGTGGGTTAATTTATGATAATAGCAAGGAAAGTAGTTTACTGTTTAAAGCTCAAATGGGATCTTTAGCAACAAGGGAATATACTCATAAATGAAAAAATATTGATGATTTAATCTGCAAGTTGTGTAAGGAAGGCATAGAAAATATTAGGCATCTGTTGATTCAATGTAAATGATTGAAAGCAGAAAGGGTATAAATAATGAAGTTATGGAAGACTAAATGTAAACAAAGTGATTATGCAGAAAGTGGGTTATTAGTTTTTGTGCTGGTTTGGGAACAGATAAGGGGGATTTAAATATTATTTGAAGGTCATGGAGTTGACAAAGGTTATGATGAGGAAATGGGATGGAGCAGGATATGGGGAAACTTAGGGTGGTGGAATGAAAAGGGAAGGTAAAGTGGCTAACAGGTTTCTCTGGATATAGTTACTGAGAGATTCCTGACTTCATATAAGGAGAAGTCATAGTGCATCCCATCACATCACATGTAATTGGTGTTCGGATATTCTTTGCTAAAGCAAAAAATGAGGAAAGAAAATGTCAAAATCTCTCCACCTGGAAGTTAGAAAATATAAACAATACTACATTTTTAATGGTCCTTTTTAGAGGATCTTTAAAAATGCTTTTGGTCTGAAATGTAAATATTTTTTAGAAAATTCAAATTTTAATTGGCACTTAAGATATTAGATATCAAAAGCTAGTTATACAATGTGATTATGATTCAATGATGACATTTTATTAATATTTATTTATTGTGGTTGAATCCAATTTTTAATTATTATATATAATCTGTAATTTTATATTTACTTACATAAATATAATAATACAATTGATGCTCAATCAATATATGATAATTTTAAAGTTTGTTGAATATCTAGCCCATCTTTATTAAATTTAATTAAATAATTAAATCACTTTGCAGTATTTGTGAAGTGCGCTTCATAATCTTGTAAACTATTAATTTACTAAAAAGATAACAGACTGTCGTTTTCATTTATTTATATATATATACTTCCTCGAAAAAATTCCAATCATGTGTTTGCTAGAAATGTAAATACTAAATCCACCATCAGAAACAATATTTTGACTTTTTAGATACATACCATGATTGTGTACTAATTAGTTTCAATTTTTGAATACATTTTCAGTTAAATATAGTATGTATATGTAAAAATAAACCTTTTAATAAAATTGTAAACATTTCACAATGGATTGTAGTTGACATCTGTTTACGTCACAATTCTTTATAAAATATTAAACATACACTTTAATATATATATAGTAATGGTAACTGCTCTTTTGCAATTGGTAATAGTCAAATTAACAATAAAATGAAAAAATACTATAAATACAAATTAATTTTATCTAGGGAATTAACTAATGGGCGACCATATACATGGTGCAGAGTCAACATACAAATTATTTTTAATTGACAAATCTGTAATAAGCATAAGCAACAATCAAATTAAACATGCATAAAAACAAGTTTCCATACACATTCAATTATATTCCCTGACCGCTACTTTTCTTCACCTAATATTATTATTAAATTGACAAATAAATAATCACCTTGGGTTTAGATGAGGAATGACAAATAACAAAATAATTAATAACAATAATAACTTTAATTAAAGAATAAAATTATATGATAATAATGATCATGAAAAATGTATTTTCATATTTAAAATTAAGAAAATTATATGATGATCATGTGTGAGAGGAAAAAATCTTTGTAACTTACCATCTTTTGAGGACAGTTATAGGGAGTTCAATTAATTTACTTGAATATTTTTGTAAGCTCAGATATATATTTTATATCTGTAAATATGGGAACTTGGCTATTAATCATTAAATTTTAATATTTGCTGGCACTATAATATTTTACATTCTTTTGGTTCATTCTGTAGCAGTTTTCTTGTGAGAATTACCAGTGAAATTTTTTTTCTGAGCATTTAAAATAGGTAGATTTATAGGTTAATTTATAGAAGTACATTTCTATGAGATAGATAATCACTTTAAATGACTAGTTTTCCTTTTATAACAGGCAATTGTCAAATTTTTCTTTAGCATTCAATAGTAATGAATAGATTGGCAGAATCAAGATTAATTTTAAGGCATTTCTTTACCCATAGCTCCATATTCAGCTACAATGCTGTAAAGATCAGTGAAATTATCCTGGAGAATTTTTTATTCCATAAAATGCATGATATTAACCTAAAAATCCGTACAAAATTTTATTGACTTCTATACAGTAAAAGACATGACAATGAAGTTGTTGCAGTTCCCACTGTTTCTTTAGATGCAGAGGAATTTAGAAAGCTTCTATAGGTTCCCATAGCAATATTTTTATTCCCCTCCCCCCAGTTATTTGCAACTGGTTTCTATAATAATGTTTTTTTTATTTAAAATTGTAATATTATTTTAAAATAAAAAAAGTTATAATATATTTTAATTTTACACTTATTGTTACATTTTCAAACAATATTAAAATTTATTCTATATACATAACTTTTAATATTTTGTTATATTAGAAAAATATTGATATAAAAGCAACACTTGTAAACTCAGAGGTAAAGGGTTACAACATATATGTATATATTGTAACCATACCACCTGTCAACCTTCACTTGGTTGGTTTTATTTCCTGATGAGCATATTGCAGGATGGATACAAAGATTGGCATTATCCAATGTAAATCTTACCACCGTACAATAATATTTCCTGCTCATCAGAGGATGTAGCATTAAAGAGACTGGGTACATCTAGAAAATTTGTTTGTTTGGTTTCTCAAATGGCACCACTAGAGTTCCAGATTACCACAACCTTACTTACTTATTTGGATCTGGTTATGCCAAACATAGCTCAGGAGACATGACATTCTTGTGAACAAATGAAATAAAAGATGAATGATGTGAAATAAAACTGACTAGATAGATTAGTTTTAGATAACAATAATTTATTTATTAACAACAAACGTTATTGACAGTTCATCTTTGGATTTACATTTTCCTATATGCGCATATATTCCTAGGCTAGTTTGATTTACATTTAATCATTCTTTTACTAACCATAGATGATTTGTTGTGATACATCCTTCAACTATAAGTTCTGTACAAATATTCATCCTTGATTTTGGTATATGGATATAGATCTCAGTCATTCATTTTTGATCCATGTATAAGGATATAGATTCAAGTCATTCATCTTTGATGCAGATGGATGTAGATTTATGTCATTCATTTATTTAGTGCATCTTTGATTTATATATATGGATGTAGGTTTAAATCATTCATTTATTTAACTCATCTTTAATTCAGGCATATGGATGTAGATTTATGTCATTCACTTATATCAACATATTAATTTTTTAATTCACCATCTTTCCTTGGGCTCTTAATCATGTGTTTTTTAAAAACATGTTAGGGGATGAAAAAATGTGGGATGCAGAAGAAATAAAAAGAGCAGCTTGATTAGATAAGTTAGTTACACTTAGAGTTACAGTTACTAGGATGGTCAAGAGTGAGACCTGTTGAAAATTGTAGTCATTGCCATACAATTTATTACTTTTTGGAATTCTAAAATAACCAAGTTGGAAACCACAGTTATCATCAACAGAAAAAAAAAATTTACTTACTGGATAACTGAATAATGGAAAAGCATGTTATTAATTTGGAAGACTCCAGAATGAGTGACTAAAAACAGTTCTTCCTCTCTCTTCAACTACGTGAATCCCAGGAATCAGGAAACGTGCCTAAGTAGCAACAACAGTAATTCATTGAGCCTTTCAGTCCAAGTAAACCCCTTCTTGATGTGGAAGATTTAAATGTCAAGGTAAGGAAAATTTAGATACATTTATAACATTCAAATATGCTTTTTGAAAACACATTTATTGAAATAATGTATAAAATAAAATGCAGTTATTCAAATGATTGATTTATCAAATGAAACGTAAAAAAATAATGTTTTTAAAGAATAAGAATTATACTGATTTTAAGAACTTAAGAATATTGATTTAAAAGTAAATGAGAAATATAATAATATGTCGGTTAAATTAAAGATGTATTTATATATACATGAATACAGAATTTGTAATGCTTCTATAGAAAATTAAATTAAATATGTTTCTACTTCAAATATGCACAGGGATTAAATATACTTTTATAGTCCATGGATTGAAAATGCTTCAGTATAAAAATTAAATTGCATATGCTCTTAGTCCCATATGTATCTATCTACAAGGATTAATCTTTAAAGTACATGAGAGATATGAATCTACATCTATATACCTGCATCAAGAAAGAGTTAAATAAATGAATGACTTAAATCTACAAACCTGAATTAGGGTTAATATTTTGAATACATGGGTAACTTAGGTCTACATCCACACACCTGGATCAAGAAAGAGTTAAATAAATGAATGACTTAAATCAATAAATCTGAATTAGAGAATTAATATTTTGATGTAAGTGAATAACATGAATCTACATCCATACACCTGAATTAAAGATGAATTAAGTAAATGAATGACTTGAATCTACAAACCTGAATTAGAAATTAATATTTTGAATATATGAGTGACTTATGTCTACATCCATACACCTGAATCAAGAAAGAGTTAAATAAATAAATGACTTCAATCTACAAATCTGAATTAGAGAATTAATATTTTGATATAAGTGAATGACATAAATCTACATCCATACTTCTAGATTAAAGAAGAGTTAAATTAATGAAGAACTTGAACCTACATGCAGATACCTGAATCAAAAATGCACTAAATAAATAAATGATGTAAATCTTCACCCACCTGGATCAAAGATGAATGACTTGAATTTTCACCCAGAGACCTGGATAAAAGTAGAATGACTTTAATTTATATCCATATACTTGGATCAAAGATGAATGACCAAGATCTACATCCATATACCAAAATCAAGGATAAATATTTTGCACAGAACTTATAGTTGAAGGATTTATTGCACCAATCATCGATAGTTAGTAAAAGAATGATTAAATGTAAATCATACTGGCCTAGGAATATATGCGCATACAAGAAAATGTAAATCCAAAAATGAACTGTCAATAACTTTTGTTATTAAATAAATAAATCATTGTTATCTAAAGCTAATCTATCTAGTCAGTCTCATTTCACATCACTCATCATTTATTGCATTTATTCACAAGAATCTCATGCCTCCTGAGTTATATTTGGCATAACCTTATCTGAATAAGTAAGTAAGTGTTGTGGTAAACTGGAACTCTAGCAGCACCATTTGGGAAACCAAACAAACAAATTTTCTAGATGTTTCCAGTCTATGTTACTCACTTAACTAATCTCAATTAGCCTGTCACTTTTATTCTCTTAACACTAGATAGATTCTCATTGGCCACCAAATAATTTTAAAAAAATATACATCCACTTTACATTAGTAAATAAATTTGGATTGAAAAAAAAATTTTTTGTTTGTTTTTAAAACAATAAAGTATTTAAACATATCTTCAGAGATTGATTTTGTCTTAATTGAGTATAGTTATTAACAATTTGATGATACCTGCCTCTTTTATGACCTATTTATGAACATTATATTTAACTTTTGTGGCATTTTCTTTGACAGGGCCAAGTTTTTTGAGCTTAATCTTTTCAAAAAAATTTAAGTTTGCATTAGCATTTACATTGAAACCTTTAAGCCAATTTGAATAAATTTATTTTTTATTAGATATTTATGAATTTCACCATGTCTGTTTTTAATATATGAGTAATTAATACATGTATGTTCATGAAAAATTGTAAACAGTTATTTTTATCATCATAATATTCACCAAAACAGCACAATAATTAGATATACACCTGGGTCTCGTTTTATGCGGATTATTTTAATGCGATTTTGAAGTTAGCGATTCATGTTTCTTCTTAATATCTTTCATATTTCACTATATTTATTAGATATCAAAAAATTTAAATCATTAATAACTTATTTTGACTTGAAATACTTTTTTTTCTTGAAAAATATAACGTTATATTAGCAGCTAACGTGAATATGGCCTGAAGATGTATTTAGAATATTAGCTTCTATGTAAATAACCTAATTATACTAATGAGTAAATAATAATAATAGATTTATACTTACATATAAAAATATCACAATAAATATTCAAAAATTTTAAACTTTTAAAACGTATTTTGTTAATTATAACAGAAATAAATATTTTTTAAGATTTTTAAAATAAATAATAATGAAGATTTTATTAATTTTATAAACTGAAAATAATTTTTCTAATGATAATCTATAATCTTTTTGTTTTGATTACAATCTCATTTTTTAAATATAGAAACAAAAAACAATTAACACAGCTCAAGACTGAAAGTGGCACTAGTTGTATGTCACATGATGAATCTGATTTCTTAATATTTTACAAACGAACGCATATTGTCAAATGTCCAAATAACCGCTAATGATTAAAATATGTATGAAAAATGTAAAATTAAATACTGTAGTTAATAAAAAAAGGAAAAAAAGTTTGTCTTGTATTTTTTTTTTCAAATATTCGAAATTTTTTATTAGTCATATTTTATTTCCTTATTTTTTTTAATGCGAATTTTAAAGTAATTTTTCCTTCTTGCTTTGCTTTTATGCGATTTCTGAAAATTACAACCCTCTACCCCCATTGTTCAAGGTAAGTTAAGTCTATTTTTGTGCGATTTCTTTTGTGCGTATTTTCTGAGGAACCTATCTACCGCATAAAATGAGACCCAGGTGTATTCTAAAATAAAAGGATGGAGGAAGATAAACAGCTTTAAATAGCTAATTATTGGACACAAATCTTTATGGATTCTCTCTACAGAGAAGCAGTAAAGTAGAAAATATTACTCAGCAGGCTACTCAACCATTTATATGGAGAACTTTGTTTCTGTCTTTCATTACTGTATGCATTAATTGGATATCCATATTCTGACTAGTAATTGTCTTTGAATCAGATATTTAGAAAAAATACCTAAACTTGCTTAAAAATTCTTATCGACAATATTTGAAAAAAATTCTGAGTTTCAATGCAGATCAAACTGGGACATTGTCATAAATTACTCAATGTTATAAGTTTATGGTATAATACTCTATATTTTATCCTGTTTCTGGGCTGGAGGAAATGTTGTGGAGTTCCAAAATATTTGCAAAAAAAAATTATCAATTTTTTTCAAAATTTGAAAATGCAGGGCCTTCCAGATTGCAAACCTCAGTGTAAGGGCTGAAAAGTTGACATTTGAACTGGATCTGTCTATCAATCTTAAAAACATTGGAATTTTGTAATGTTTTAATAAATAAAGAATTGTGATGTTTGCTTGATGCAATAAAAATAATTGAATAGTTTAGTGCAAAAGAATTGTTAAGATATTCATGCACTGAAAATGGCAAACCTGGAATTATAATGCATGGACATCAAATTCCAGAATCTATCATTATATAATTGCATTAAACTGTGCACAGCACTTGATATAATAAGCCTCATAGTTTAAGATTATTTAAGTTTGAAATCAAATGCATGTACTGTTTAGTTTAAAAAACATTTGTTTTTGTTTTGTTTAATACAATGGTTCACATAAATTATATACAATGTTTTTTGAAAGATAAAATTATATACAATTATTATCTTTAAATTGATATCATTTTACATTATATTGATATAATGAAAGTATCATAATTTTTTAAAACAAAAGAAAAAAAGATTTATTAAAAATTGTTTTAAATACATTTTTAATAATGATAGAATTTTCTTTAATATTATTTTTACATTTATATATTTTTTGTATTTCCTAGTCTCGAATTATAAGTCATTAAACGATTTGCAAGATGGCGATAAAGAACTATCTCCATTATCATACACCATAGAAGAAGCTATTGAAGATATTGGCATTGGACTATTTCAAATTAGATTAGCTATCATTATGGGGTGTTTTATAGTAAGTTTTTACTTTGTCTGTGTGCTCTTTTATGTAATATTTCTGTAGCTAATTTTATTTAACTTGTGTATTCGATGTTTTTAACACTGGCAATTGCATTAAGTATGACAGCTATTGAAGTTAGAAATTAATATCTTTACTAATTTTTATATTATTTAATATCGTTTAATTCAATCTCATATATATATACACAAAAAGTTATATATATATATTAATAATCCTAGATGGCAGATGCCTGTGAAATGATGCTGCTGTCCGTTTTATCACAGCCATTACGATGTGAATGGAATTTAGAAAACTGGCAAATTGCTTCACTGACAATGGTAAGAATAGTTATAAAATTGTCAATACAGATTTTGAAGTCATTTAATAATATATTTTTGTTTACATTAAATTGGGGGGAAATTTTAGTCTTAGATAATTAAATCTTTGCAATCTAAATTATTTATCATACATACATAAGAACAATTAAAATACCACTAAACATCACATGATCACTATTTCTTATGATTGCTCAAGTTGTTAAATGTATAAAACTCTCCATACAGTAGTACCACTCAGTGCAAGATAGAGTAATCAATGGATGCAAAAAATCCATTTATTACTCTGGCTTGCATCAAATGGCATTACTATATAGAGACTTCTGCCTGTTTTAACAATTAGAATATATAGTAAATGTTATGTTACTTATATAAAGACAAATGTAAAATATCCTATAAGTATTCCATTGCAGGTCAAATATCTACAATAGCACTTCAAAGAATAAAAAAAAAGTATATCTTTCAGGATAATCATCTTAATGTATTACAACAGACAATTTTATTTGCCATGTACAACACTTTCTTAGGAAATTAAATCAATATTTATTATCTTATAATATGTATATCTGAGTAAGAAAATAGCAAAAAAAGTACAATTATTTTTAAACAGTAGTTCAACATTGATAGATTATGCCACCTTTTTCCTAATGTTTAGTAAATCCTTAAAATCATTACTATATTAATGTTTTTTACTAAATTGAATGTAATACCAAACATCATAAATTAAAGAAACATCAGCATAAACATTAGAAAAATATCCCAAAAATTATTATTAATGACTAATTTGAAATTAAATTACTAGCTAACAGCAAATTTAAAATTTATTAACAGGGTTTTCCTGCTAGCACAGATTTTTAACATATAAATAGTAATAAAAAATAATATATACATTAAGTAACTTTCACAATTTAAAGTAATATTCTAATTATATTTAATACTTAGAAAAGTTTTTGAATACATTAATAGTTTCAGATTCATAATATTTTAGTACAATATATATATTTTAATTTTCCTCTTCTTTTCATTCTTTTTAAAAAGGTTGCCTTTAGTTTTCTTAAATAAATTCTTATCACTTACATTGCATGGATATGTAATATAGAATTAAAATATTTATTTTTTATTCTTATAAATTATTTTTATTCCCATCATCATCTTAACTTCAACTAGCAAGGATCTCTTAAAATTACTAGCACACATTTTTAAGGTTTACCAAGTATGTAATTCTATTTTTAATAATTCTAAAGCATCATTAACTAAAACATTCCAGATCAATAAAAAAACTGATTTCTAAAAATATAAGGCAAAAAGACAAAATAAAAAATTGAAGCCATTTTCTTAAAGACATAAATTTTTGTAGATATTTTCTACATTTCACTTGCAATAATAATAACTGTAAAAAATTAAATAACTCAATTTAAAACAGAATTTTATTATTAATTAAAATGTTTTTAAAAGGTCTAAAGAAATAATGTATTATTTGTAACTCTGATTTTGAAATTTAAAAATAAACAGTTTTTCTGATAATTGTAAAAATGTCTATTATCTATTTCTGAAAATCTTTATATATCACATCTTGATAAAATGTCAAAGTTCCTTCTAAAAGTAGCTTGTAATTAAAAATGCTTTTGGAGGGAGTAAAATTGTTTTTAATCAAGAGAGAAAAAACTGTTTTCAGTTACTGTTATTTATCATCTCAAGAATAAAAAGAATTAGACAGTTTGAAAACAGTCTGCAATGTGTTTTTATTACCTCAGAAATCCAAAACTATAAAAGATTTGGGGAAAAAAATATTTCAGTATGGTTAATATTTTTTGAGAAACAAGTGGCCAAGTTGCCAACTGCAAAGTCTGGATAGTAGTTTTTGAAAAGAACAGTTTGGTTATATTTTGTTACAGCTTAAAGTTTGCAGCAATTGGTTTTAGCTGGCCAGAGGGATGGGTAGCAAATTTATACAGAGCTCCCATGAGACAAGTCAAGGCAGGAGATCTGGCAGCAGTCTACATTTCAATGGTGAAGGTTGAATTCACATGGAAGAAAATGGTCCACTTCTTTGTGTTGAAATTCAGAGCCTTAAAAGTGTTCTGGAAAACAGTTTGCTGGCTTGAAGCTTATCAAGTCCTAGACAGAAGGAAAATCATGGCATGCCAACAAATTACCTGAATTATGCTTTTCTGATGAATAAAAAACAAGCTAAGAGAAAGCTTAAAGAATTGGTATGTGTATGCTATTTCAGCTATATGCAGAGAAAAACACAGATAAACATATATACAATGGTGAACAAAATTTTAAAAAAGTTTTTTTTTAAAATAATTCATTTAAAAATGACATTCTAAAAAGTGAGATATATATAATATATAATGATTGTTTAAAATCATTTATTGAGAAACAAAAGGACATTTTAAAATGTATATATTTAACCTCTTGGAGGATCCTTACGAGATGACTCAAAACCGCTTCAAGTAGCTTGAATTCTGTTATTTTTAACGCTACAGTAAAAATTTTGCGCTCTTTTTAAAGGTTAAAGAAAATTCCATAAGATTCTGCCCTCTCTTGAATTGTTTTACAAGTAAAAAATCAATGAAACTTATGTCAAAAGTATAACAAAAGAAGTAGGCTGGAATTCTTCATTTTGATTGGCTGTAACCATCAAGTTCAAAGAAAGCCACTTGTCAGAAAAAAACTGCTAAGATTTCTTTTCTTTCATTTCAAAAGTGATAAAACAATGTTTTAGACCATTTTAAAAGTATTTTTTGGTGTATTTTTTGACATATTTTAAATTATTTTGATAAAATATGCTAAAAATAAAATTATTTTAGAAAAATAGTTAAGACTCTTTAGCAAAAATTATTTACTTATCCACGCATTGTAAAATTGAGAAAGAAATCACTGACATCATCAAAGTTTTTTGGTTGGTCAGTAATATTTGTTTTAGATTTGCCATTATCGAAAATTTTTATAATTATAAATAAAAATTTATTTTTGAAAAAATTTTCATTCATTTTCATAACATGACAAATTATTAATATACTTTTTACATGTGAATATAAAGTGAATATAATATTAAAAGATGAATATATTTTGACAGTTGAGTTTGTGACTTGACCAATTAAAAGTTTAGACTTTTACCTTACTTGGCCAATAAAATAATTACTGCTACAAAGGATAATTTAAAGACATTATAATTAAGAGACAAAAATAGTTTATTGATCATTCTATTTAAAAAAGGGGAGGGGAAATTTCTAAAAATCTTTTAGACTAGAAAAAAAAGACATTTTAAGATATTGATAATCAATCAACAATTACCTGTCAATAATTGACTTTTTTTTAAAAAAAAAAAAAGTAAACTATTATGAAAGAATTAAATAACAGGATTCACATTTTTTATATACTATCAATATTGGATAAATCATGAAATTATAATATTGTGACAAATTAAAATATACAAATGTCTATGTGCACATACGTTTCTATATGCACAGACATATATGTTAATTATGATGTATAAAAGTTAATAATTCTATTATTTTGACAAAATTAAATATATTCATGTAATAGTAAAATGCACGTTTGTGTGCATATATATGTGTGTTATATGTAAAACACAATATAGTAAGTTAAAAAAATTTAATCCTATATTATTGTAGGAACATTTAAATATGTCCATTTCTAAATTGTACTGCACTCTGTGTCTGTATATAGAACAGCTTGTCAAATAAAACATATGTAAATTTTAATCACTTTTTTTATTATTAAATGTCAATTCAAATATGTATTCATGTAATAGTAAAATGTATGTCTGTGCATCCATATGGAACATATATGTAAATCAATGTAATAACATTAATATTTTAAATCACATATGTATAAATCAATGTGATAATTTGTTATTATTTACGCTAATCAAAATCAGAAAGTTTTAATTGTAGAGTCTTATTCTAGAAACCTTAACTTCATTTTTTTGTTAATAAACTTTTATTCAATTGTTAAAAATTGTATTGCATCATCTCTTAGTCACCATAATAGTTATAGAGCTTGTGTTGATCTGAGCTAGATTCATGTATAACAGCGAATATATGAATGGAAATGTTTATTTAGGGCTTAATGGGCATTCCAGTTTGACATTGTCCTGTTTTTGGTGCAAGGATTATATTCTTCAAAGTGCCTGCACTACATTTTATTTAGTTTAGTCTTAGAAGTGGAATTTATAGTTGGCCAGTACATTAATGGTACTAAGTGGCCAGAGCATTGATGATAATCAGCATGTTTTAAAATCCCAGCATTAATGTTTAGATTTTTCTGGTTATGTATTCTAATGTATGGGCACTTAAGATGGTGCATTGAAATTAATATTTAAATAATTGCCCCAAGCTGGCAATTAGTTATCCTGGTCTACAGAAGACCCATTTCAAATCCAATCATCAGATTGATTGTTGATTTTATTTTACTATTTGGTCACTCATAATGATGAGTATTACTTTTATTTATTATAATGCTGAGTGATGTATGGTTAATTATACTTGTAGTTGCTCTTCTGAGGAGTATCTGGCTGATCTCTTATGGTCTCTTAAGAATATAAAATTGCTTATATATTTTTTGTGATAAAATCTTACTTTAATAATATTATACTTTTTTGTAAATTTCATTATTTGAAATATTTTCTTCCACATCCCTTATTCTCTATCCTGTTATAAATGACTTCCCAGCTGAGAGGTGATGATTATCATGTACTGTGGCAATTATTATAGATAGCTTCACAATGTAAGGCTGATTATGATTATATACTGGTGATCACCACTTTGAAATTATCAACTTGTTCTCAGCCATGACTGGGAAAGAAAAAAGTATGCATTTTATACAGAATTTTTAAAATTACTGTGAAATATGTGACAATATTACTGATGTTGATTAAAAATTATAAAATAGTTTTCATGTATGCTTAAAGAAGTTTTTGTTTAGAGTTAAATAGAAAATCAACAATTTTGGAGATTGGATTGTATGTTTGATTGATGAAGTGTGTTTAGATGTATTTTCAGTTTTGATGATGGATGGAGATTTTTGTCATTGGCTTGAGGATGCAGTGTTTTCAGGCAGCTCTGAGGAGGGTTTCATCTTGGATATTTGCTCCAACCCATAGTTAATGTAGTCCTGACATTATTTTAGCTTCTATGTCTCCAAAGAAAAGGAACAAAACATAGCTTGCATTTTCCATCCCATAAAGTGAAGCAAAATAGAAATAAATGCAGACATAATTTTTTGTAAATATTATCCACATTTCACTTGAAATAATAATGACTGTAAAGGGTTAAATAATTCTCAATTTAAAACAAAATTTTATTATTAATCAAAACATTTTAAAAGGGATAAATAAATATTGTATTATTTGTAACTCTAATTTTGAAATTTAAAAATAAGCATGTTTTCTGATAATTGTTAAAATGTCTATTATCTGTTTTTGAAAATATTTTTAATTAATTGGTAAATTATTTATTTTTAAAAATCTTTGTATATCACACCTTGATAAAATTTCAAAGTTGCTTTCAAAAGTAGTGTGTAATTAAAAGTGCTTTTGGAGAGATTAAAATTGTTTTTAATCAAGACAGAAAAAACTCTGTTTTCAGTTACTGTGTGTTTATCACCTCAGAAATCCAAGACTATAAAAGGTTTGGGAAAAAAATTATTTCAGTCTGGTTAATATTTTTTGGAAAACAAGTGGGAAAATTGGCCAGCTGCAAAGTCTGGATAATAGTTTTTGAAAAGAACAGTTTTGTTATAATATTTTATTGAAGCTTGTCGAAGTTTGCAGCAGTTGGTTTTAGCTTGCCAGAGATGGCTGGAAAATTATACAGTTCCCATGAGGGGTAGATGAAGTCAAGGCAGGAGATCCAGAATCAGTCTACAACTGAATGGTGGAGTTTGAATTCACATGGAGGAAAATGACTCACTTCTTTATGTTGAAATTCATAGCCTTATAAGTGTTCTGGAAAACAGTTTTCTGGTCTGAATCTCATCAAGCCCTAGAACCAAGGAAGATCATGGCATGATAACAAATTATCTAAATTAAAATTTTCCCTGATGCTGGCAAGCCTGGATTATACTTTTCTGATGGACAAAAGAAAACTTGAAGAATTGATATATGTATGCTATTTCAGCTATATTCAGAGAAAATCACAGATAAATGTATATACAATGGTGAGTAGCATTATATATAAGTGAACAAGATTTTAAATAAGTTTTTTTTAATAATTCATTTTAAAATGACATTCTAAAAAGTGAGATATATAATGATTATTTAATAAAATCATTTATTGAAAAACAAAAGGACATTTTAAATGTATATATTTAATTTAAAGGCTTTATAATTAAGAGTCAAATATAATTTATTGACCATTCTATTAAAAAAATGGAGATTTCTTAAAATCTTTTAGTCTAGAAAAAGAAAGACACTTTAAGTTGTTGGTAATCAATCAACAATTAATTACCTGTCAAAAATTGACTATATTTTTTTTTGAAAAAAAAAGGTAAACTATTATGAAAGAATTAAATAATATGATTCACATTTTTTTATATATACTGTTAATATTGGATTAATTATGAAAATATAATATTGTGACAAATTAAAATATATAAATGTCTATGTGCACATACATTTCTATATGTACAAACATATGTTAATTACATGGTATAAAAATTAATAATTCTATAATTTTGATAAATTTAAATATATTCATATAATAGTAAAATGTGTGGCTGTGTAAATATATATGTCTGTATAAGTAAACCACCATATAGTAACTTAAAAAATTTAATCCTGTGTTATTGTATGACAATTTAAATATGTCCATTTCTAAATTATAATGCATTCTGTGTGCATATATATAGCACTGCTTGTCAAATAGAACCTATATGTAAATTTTAATCACTTTTTTTAATTATTAAATGTCAAATCAAATATATATTCATGTAATAGCAAAATATGTGTCTGTGTGCCTATATGGAACATATATGTAAATCAGTGTGATAATTTTTTTATTATATGTTAATCAAAATCAGAAGGCTTCTAATTGTAGAGTCATATTCTAAATACCTTAACTTCATTTTATTTTATAATAAACTTTTATTCAATTGTTAAAAATTGTATTGCATCATCTCTTGGTCACCATAACAGGTATAGAGCTTGTACTTTTCTTAGCTAGATTTGTACATAATGGTGAATATATGAATGGGAATGTTTATTTAGTGCTTAAGTGGCATTCCAGTTTGACATTGTTCAGGTTTTGGTGGGAGAATTATATTCTTCAAAGACCCTGCACTAGTTTAGTCTTAAAAGTGGTATTTATAGTTGGCCAGTACAGTAGTGGTATCAAGTGGCCAAAGAATTGATGATGATCAGCATGTTTTACTATCCCAGCATTAATGTTTAGATTTTTCTAATTATGTATTCTAATGGATGTGCCTTAAGATGGTGCATCCAAATTAATGTTTAAATAATTGCCCTAAGCTGGCAAAGACTCAATACTTAGACTGCTCTACAGAATACCCATTTCTAATCCAATCACCAGATTGACTGTTGATTTATATTTTTTATTGTTCAAATCCAGCCACAAGATGGACCATTGATTTATTTGCTGAAGATCATTCATGATGATGAATGGTTATTTTGAGTATTACTTATTTTTATTTATTAATAATGCTGGTTGATTTATAATTATGCTTTTAGTTGCTCTAAGGACTTAACTGATCTCTTCTAAGTAACTAGCTGATTTCTCAGAGTTCTCATAATCTCATGCTCACTATTGTAATAATATTACTTATATTATTTTTAGATATTAAACATTATTTTAATATCTAAACTGCTTCATTACATTAATATCTCTTGCAATATATTAACTTATATTTTATATTAAATCATTTTATTTGAAATATTGTTGACTTGGGGATTTATAATGATTTTTGCCATCACCTCAGGTTCACCTCCAAACTCCATCAACCCCCTCCCATTACTATATATGTATATATATTACTAAAAATGACATTTTTAACTTAGTTAAACTTAGTTATAGCAAAGCATTACTGTTAGAGATGAATAATAAATTTTGTTAAGTGTGGTTTTCTACTCTTTTTTAAAATAATAAGTACTTGTTTTTCTTCACATCATTCATTTTTCATCTGATAAATAAATAAAAATAATAGATAAACGGTGACTAAAAAGTTAGGTAAGATAGGACTGAGAACATTTGAATGTGATCCCATTTTCTAAATGTTAACTAAAAATCTTCTAATAATTTTGAATAAAAGAAAACAAAAAATTAAGCAAAAGTCATTTAAATAAACTGAAGAATCATATCTTCAAAAAAACTTTCTATTGGAATAATTCTTTTTTTAATGTGTTTAAGTAATCTTTTCCATCAACAATACACATATATGTAATCTTCTATTTAATTGCTTACAAGATCATTTGACATTTAAACATCTGGTGCCAGATTAAGCATTTATTAGTTTCATTCAGTTAAAAAATGCTTCTGCTAATAAAATATTTGAATGCCATATAATCTTGCAAGCAATTATCTATAAGGTTATATATCCATATACTTATGCTAAACATTAACTAAATGCATTTGAGTATTCTTTAAAAGATAGAATGAAATATTTTGTATAATATATATGTATTATATATTATTTAGGCAAAATGTTTTTTTATATAATATGTTCTTTATTAGTAACCTAATTTATGGTTAATGTGTTGTAATCTACTGTGGGCTTACACTATAGTGCATATTCCTGTATTAATTGTATTATTATACATAAATTGTTTTATTGCATAAATAAATTAATTTGTGAACAATTTATTCTTTAATTCTTTCATTCCAGTAAAATGTATTTTTTTTTCAGGCTGTATTTTTTACAATGCTTATATTTTCAAGTGTTTGGGGCAGGATTGGAGATGTATTTGGACGATGGCCGGTAAATAATTTTTATTTTTTAAAAGTAATTGTTAATTCTTTTAGCATATTTTACTATTGATTTAATGGCTTAAAACATTTTTACTAAATATTTATATAAGCTGGCAATTATATATATAAATAATTTTGAAATGTATATTTCGTTTAAAATCTATTCACACACACATATATTTCTATTAAAATATATTCGCACACATATATATGTGTGTTTTTTCATATGTAAGAATATACCAAAAACTATTCATGTAAAGAAAGGTCTATATATTGTAACCTTCTGTTTTGGCACCAGAATATTAATTATAATTATGTAATACTGTATCAGTAACATCTTGAATTTTTTAAAAAAAATTTATTCATGACTTAAAAATATGCTTAAAAGCACTTGTAGGTGTAATTTGAAAATTATTAGATGTTTAATATCTTACTTTAGTATATAATTAATGATAGGATTGGGGGTGGCTTGTCACAAAAGTAGTCAGCCTAGTTTGAGTTAATTCTAATTTGTTTTATTTGTCTGCAGAACAGTATTAAGATTTGTTTCAATGATTCTATAGTTCATTTGCTTATAATATTTTAATCAATAGTATAAACAGTGAAATATGTTTAACTAATCATCATTAAAACTGTCATTTCAGTCATATCAGTTTAATACTTGTAGTACACTATTTGTAAATATTCATTTATGTTTATATCATTTTTCAACTTCATTTTTCATTCATGTACTTCATTAAACCATCAAATATCATATCTCATATCCAAATATTTTATTTTATAACTAATAGTTTAAAAAACCAGCTTAATTACATTTTAAATGAATTCATGGATTACTGGACTGATTAATTATTAAACAATAGTTATACTATAAAATATTTTATTTATTAAGATAGTTGTCATTAATTTTATTCTGTTACTTTAAAAATACAGAATATTCAATTCTTAATTCAATTTAATATTTAATTTTTTTTTATATTTGCCAGACAAAATGATTTTTTTTGCTTTCTTTTTCAAGACAAGAAAGTTTCTTGCATAAATTAAAACTTCAGTACAATGGGTGGAGCAATTCTCTGTTGGGAGATCTTTGAACTTTCAAATGACCTTGGATGATTGGAAGAATAGATGCTTAAGTAATGTTCTGGGATCTATAAAAGAGTTGATTACAATTTCATAGGGGCTGCTGAATAAATCTTCCACTACTGATTCATCTCCAATTCACTTTCTGAACTAAATTTTAATAGTATTTTTTTTTATTATAAGTTAATTCTTCCAAGATTTCAGTCTAAAAGTGAAAAAGTATTATTGGTTTTCTAAAAATGGGAGCGTAAACGACCGTAAAGGTACATTAATCTTTATTTTTAAACTAAATGTTTAAATTCTCCAATCATTATTTAAAATGCATATGTGTGTCTACATTATATATTCTTTAAATTTAATTGCTCATATTGAAGAAGGAATGGAAATGCATACTTGTATTTTAAAATTGCTTTATTTAAATTCTAATCATAGTTTTAAAGAAGAAAAAATAAGAAGAATGTCTGTTTATGTTTCAAGATTATTTTTCCTAAAATTTAATTATAATATTAATGGAGCAGCTGAAATGTGCGAACTTTTATTAAACTTATCAGGAACTCTCTAGTATTAAATTTTTTTTTGCTAGTTATAAAAAAAAGAAATTTGAGATGGGAGGATGCGTATGAATAATTATTTATATTATCATTATTGTTGAAATACTTATCTGACTTTTTGTGCCTAGCTGAAAAAAAGAATAAATGTGAAACTTAACAGATTATTTAATTATTTATCTCCAAATGCTTTGAGGAATGAACTTATAAAAATAATATAAGACTGAATATGACTTTCTTTTATTAATTGTCCTCCTCATGCACAGTGGGACTTCTTTGTTCAAAATATTAGTAATAAACTTATGGGAAATTAAATGGATTTTCTAAACTAAATAATTATGTGTGCTTATGAATGGCTCTGAAAATATAAAATAAATGCTTAAATATATCTCACAAATGAAATAATAAATTATTGCTTTACCGACGCCATGATAAAATGTTTATTGCTTAATAAAGAATTCTCCTATACATAATATTAATAGCGGTTTCATTAGCTAATTGCTAAGAACATTGAATACTGCTATCCTGGACCAGAAATAATGTTATTTGTTTTCCTGCAGGAATGTGTTATATGTTCGTCAATATTTATCTTTGTGCCAGTTATCATTGTTATTTAATATATGACTAAAAGACATCATCTATAAACGATAAATAAACTTTTCGTTTTTCAACCTAGAAGAAAGAAAAAAGAACTTTAGTCCATTATTATTATTTGGTATTTAGTAGATATATAGTTTAAAGGTTGTTTTATGATTTTTATTATATTTATTATTGTTTCTTCCAGAATATCTCATTAAACGTATAATATGAAGGAAATATTATACGAGGTATTTTTTTATTATTATTTTAGTATAAGTTTTATTGTGTACTCGTATTATAAATACACGTGCGTGTCAGAAAAAGAGACGTCCGTTTAATGCTGAAGGGGTTAATAGCTCTTTTAAAAAAGAAGCTCATTATATAAATGTTTATAGTATATCTTTGTGTTTTCCAATAGATTATAAAATAATTATTTTCAATAATTATTTAACCCAGAATTTAAAGATTTATTATTTATCTAAACCAAACTTTTACTTTAATGTTGTGGCACTACTAAAAAAAATTATTTTGTTTTACCTTGCCAATTGAAATTATTATTGCCTTGTTTTTCAACAGTCATTATTATGTTTCCAAGTTAAAGATATTATATTTATCAGATATGAAATAATTATCCATTATTGCTTTTACAGTTATTAATTGATATTTTTACAGTAGTTCTTTACTTACTGAGATTTGAAATTGTCTGTGCATTGTTATGCTTATATATGCATGTCTATTATTAAAACCAACTATAATAATGTTTGAATTGAAAGTAAAAATGATATAAGTCTATCGGTTTCAGAGGATGAGAATGGGCAAATTGAAATTGAAAGATTAGAAATTTATTTTAAGTATTAATTTATTGTTCTTTATTATGCTTGAATAGAAAAGTATTTAGTGGCTATGTAGAATGAAGTTAGTGAGGTTTTATGGTGTCTTATGGGATTGAGTAATCTCTCCCCTTTTAGTTATTTGAATATTTGACATGGGTAGATTGCCTAGTATATTGTATGGGATGGAGTAAGCTCTCCCTTTTGTTTATTAAAGTATTTATTAGCAGTAGATTGAATCCTCCAGTTCTGATATTTGTATTTTATGAATTAGAGTATATGAAGCCAAGTATTTTATCTCCCTTATTTTTTGGTGAAGAGAATTTGTTCCCACCATTTTATTGTTAAGTCTCAGAAGTTAGACTTGAGAGTTATTGTATTGTTACTTATATGATTAGAATTGTGAAAATCTTTTATCCCCATGTGCCTTATGGAATGTTTTTCATCTGTTACTCATAGCCTAGTGCAAGACAATTTGTTGATAAAAAAGGAGAATAAAAGCAGAATTGAGTTTTCTTATAAAACAGCTATAGCAGAAATAGTTTTAAAGCTTGTTTGGCCATTGTCACCATCTGTATTATGATTTTATCACAAGTTCATAAGTAAACCGATTGGATTGAATCTTATTATTTATTTCATGATAGACAGCATAATTTAGGCACATGCATAAAGTATTAATTTAAAAGATATGGAACAATCCATCATTAATGTATAACTTTAATTATTATTTCAAATAATTTTATATTGTCATTTAAATTTCATATCATCAAATTTCATAATATTCAATCATCTTTTGAGTAAGTAAGCAAAGGAAGATAAAGTATAGTTAATCAATAGAATTATTTATTTCAATTTTGCAAGATAAAACAGTTAATTAATAGAATTATTTATTTCTATTTTGCAAAGTACAAAATATAGTTTGATCTTATTTTATACTTATTCTTAGATTCAAACCCCTTTATTTTAGTTAAGGTGCATTTGAAGTAAAATGCTAAGAATTTTATTTTCTTCCTATAATCTAGTGTAAATATTTAAGTGTGTTATTTCTCATTGACCTATCAACTTAATTGATAACTTAAAAGTGCTTAAAACAGGATGCCAAATGTAAAGCAAATCTTGTATTTTATTGTCTGAAGTGTAGGATCAGAACTGACTGATAATTTAAACAATTTTGCAAGAACAATATGACGAGTTTCTTTTGGGTGTATTAGTTTAGTATTTAAAATATAATGTGTTATCCATAAGTCCATCAGAATGCCTTGATAGCTAGTATGTATTAGAACAGAAGATAGAAAGTTCTCTTATGTTATCTGCTATCATGTAAACCATTTAACTACTGATGTTAAAGACATCTAAAACCTGTACCTGTACAAATTATAAAAGAAATCAAAATTTTGCTTAACTATTTTATAAATAAATGTTTTGTTTTTCAAATTTGTGTTCAGAATTCTTCTTTGACATACATTCGTATTTCATATTTCCACACATGCACACATTTACTTATCTAATAGGATATGATTACATTTTTCATTTAATTTAATAATGAATATGTCCATGTAAGATGATATTGATTTCCTTGATCCAAACACTGTCTGAAATGTTGATTATTTGATGATTTTATGGAAATTTTATCATTTAGTTATTTAGATGATGAATTGAAATCAAAATGTATCTGATTTCTTTCATTATCTAATTACCATTATTTAATTAGGGTATTGCTTAATTTACATTATTACTTTTATAATAGTAAATAGTAGTTGTGGGGAAGTGTAGATTTCAAATTAAGCTATGCCATAAATTAATTCCCTGAGATATTCAATTATTAATTTAGATTAAATATTAATTCAGTTAACCAGTTTAGATTATTGTATGATTAAAAGTTCAGTAATGTTAAGTTTATTTTATGTTCAGTTCCAACTTGCTATACAGTATAGTTACTAAACAATACATTTTAGTTATTAATTTAATTTTCTAATATGGTAGAGGTTGTTCAATGCATGTGGGTGATGGGAAGAGGTGAAGTATAGATTATAACTTGTTAATTTAGATGGTAGAACTTTACCAATTTAATTTTTGTTTATTTTAGAATTTAATAGCTGTTTTATCCCTATTAATTATAATGTTTCCTCCCACATCTAATGTACATTCTACACCTCATAGACCTCTGTATCCCTCAACTGAGCTAAGCTAAGGTAAAACTTCATTTAAGAGCCTCATTAATAGTTTTAAGATAAAAGTAGATCAATAGTTTATTCTATGATGCATAGAATTGGCACCCTGGGTATTTGTGGTTAGGAAAGGTGTTGGTGGTTGGTGATGAGGGGTTACAATATATATGTATGACTATGTTCATAATGGCAACATTCCAGTTACCTTTTTTCAGGAAATACTCAAAAGAAAATACTAAAGGTACCATTATATCTTCAGTAAGCATTTTTAGATAACATGTATAGCCACTATAACATCAATCAAGACCTATATTCTGATCTTTTTCTATATAGGTAGTCTTTTTTTCAGCTCTAGCTTATGAAAAACCTAAAATGACATATTTTACCCATGTCAACATACAAATATAAAATCACATGTAATCATTAAATCTATCTAATTAATGTCAGAACTGCTTTCTAACTGCCATATCAATAACTATTTACAGAAGAATATGATCGTTTTCCTACTATAAAAAGTTATTAAACATGGAAAATAGAGAGTGATTCAAATATTAATTAAATTGATTCGAATAATAATCACGTGATTTTGTTTATTCAGCAATAAAAGTATTATAATATGTGTATGTGTAATAGTATAATTGAATGGCATCATTTAGTATATATGAAATCTCCAATATATTAAATTTTCTTAAACTTTTTTAATCATCAACCAACTAAAAAAAATATTTAATTAAACGTAATATGGTCATCACTTGAAGATTTCTTTGTCTCCTAAAATATTATGTATGTGTGTGTGATTTCTTATTGTTATTATCAAAGATGTATAATATTGAAAAAGATTGACAATACTAATATCCAGAAAAAATATTGGAAACAAAACTACAACTGCTTGAGCTTCCATTATTTGAAAAAGGGCCTCTGAAATATTGCATTTTGGTATTAGTCTTATAGCTAAAGATGCCACTCTATGGCGCCGTTTTTGTGCTAAAACACATAAAAATGCCGTTTCCATGGCCGACACATTTGAACCCGCATTTTCTATAATACAACTTTTTTGTTGTGCTACAGATTGCTAGGCCGCTATGTCGCATCGCAGTAGAGCATTATGTCGCATCACAGCAAATACATTTTCTGAATTCTCACAGTTTATAAAATGGTTATGGCTTTGTGAGAGGGTGTGTTTTTTGAATTGGATGGAAATGTTGTTTTCATTAGATTTTTTTTAATTTTAAAGTATTGAAATGTTCAGATTTTGTAAAGTAATAATTATCAGACTTTTTACACAGTACTGTATTGAAGTTTTAATTGTGAAAATATTGACAAGATATATGTGTAAAGTGAGTTGGAATTAGGTAATGTGTCAAGTAATGTACTGTTCGTAACATTCCATGAGACAAACAAGATTCTACCATGTGTATATTTTTGAAATAAAAAAGAGTGGTAACACAAAAATATCCAGTAAGAAAAGTACAATTCTGCACAGTTTTTTTGTAAATTTCATAAAAAGCATATATTATAAACATGATTAATAAGTAAAGAAGACATTTTTGTTGTTTAAAAAAGTTTTACTTTCTTTTCTCCAACTACGGTTATACTTTGTTGAATATAGTTTACGTTTATTGTTATCATTTATTTTATAGATGTTACTAAAAAAAAAATATTCACAAAAATATGATTTTGATATTTTTTATTTTAGCATTACAAACAACAGAACACTAAACCTAACCCTAAAACTAACCCTAAAACTAACCCTAAATCTAACCCTAAAACTAACCCTAAACCTAACTGTAACAACTTTTACTTTTTGTTGTCATTCTATATGAAGTAAAAATAGCAGTAAAGCCGTAACCCCAGTAAAAAAATATACGATAGAAAATTGATTTTTCTAATAAAGCAAAATAAAAAACACAAATCAAATTGTAATTTGTTTATTTTATTTTACATTTCTTATTATCAATTAATTTGTATACGTTAATAAAAAATAATATTTAAAAAAGATGATTTTGTTTTGTTTTTATTTTCGCATTACAAAAAAACACATCAAAATGATTAAAATCAACGGCCCGGGAATGTTCATATTTTATAGTTTTAGCATGAAAACGGTGCCATCGAACAGTGTCTTTATCTATAAGACAAGCACCTGCATTTTTATAAGCAACCATATACACTGATGAACCTGAGAAATATATATGTTTAGATATATAACACCTGTGAAAATTTTTGTTTTCACATACATTTAAAAAGTCTATTATTTCTTTATTTGAATATTGCTGATTTATTACTATTCTCTTTGAGCAATAGACTATACTTCTTTTTATTTTTCTATTGTTAGGTGCTTCACATAGTATACCTGAATTGAACTCATGACAATCTTTCACAATTATAAAATTTCTATTGCATTTGTAGAATTATTTGTTTATTTCTTATACATAAGCAAATGGTACATCATTCTAATCATTAAATTTACTTTATTTTCTTGTAGTATATTATAGGTGAAACTTTGTGCACTCCACTGTTATACTCAACATTAGATCGTTATATTAAACTTTTTATATTATTAATTACTATTTTATAAATAAAATGATGAAATTGAAATTCAATAGGATCCAGATTTATAAACAATGAATTTTTAAAATGTTATTTAAAATTGAAGTGGTATAATTTGATAATCATGACAGGATGCTCATATGCTGAAAGTATATTAGATTTACTAAAATATGCTCTTTATAGTACATATATTAATGGCAGAAATTCAATCTTTTATATGTATTTTATGCATGCATTTTTTAGATGCTGTTGACAATTTCTGCTTGGACCTGTTATTTTGGTTTTCTCTCAACATTCAGTCCTACTTTTGGTTGGCTTGTGTTTCTGAGAAGCTTGGTTGGAATTGGTATAGCTGGTTTTCCTCAAGCGTAAGTAATTTAATTAAAATATAAATAATGTTGGGCAACAATTGAGTGTATGTGTGAGTGTTATTGGATTTCAGTTACAAAAAATAATTCAAGGCATTCATAGGCAAAAACTAAAAAAACATATATGCACACCATAGTCTCATCTAGTCATGACAATCAAGACAGATCTGTAAATAATAAATATGTATTTCTATTTATAATTTGCCATATAGCCATTAATTCCAATGTAAACATAAGTTTAAAGAAATAATTGATTAATTTAGTTCAGAAGATCAGCACCAGAAGTTACTAATCTGAGATCACAATCTATGGAGTGTCATGTTCTCGAGTTCGTCACTGTACCACTTGCACTATATGATGTAAAAAATAGATATAGTTTACAAATATTTGAAATATTAAAAAAACATTCAAACTCAATTCTCAAAAAAGTAGCCTGTACATTTGATGATACTATAATTATTGTTTTATGATTGTTTTATGTATTGACATAGACGTAAATTCCAATGTAATAGTGGATTTCTTTTTGTGTTGATCAAAATCAGAAGGCTTAATTATATGCATAGCCATATTCTACAAACCTTAATTTTATTTTATTGTTATTAATAAATTTATATTTTATTAAGTTATTCCAGTGAATTTACTCAATCCTAAACAATTTTAGAATATTATATGTTTGTATTATATCTCTCACTCACAGCAACAGTTAGAGTATTTTCTCACTAAGCTAGATTAGTGCATAATGATCTGTTATATAAAAGGGGTTTATGCTTAGTGTTATGAACATGCAGATGATGATGATATTATATGGTGCAAAGGGGATATCCTTTAATGCATTACATTTCATTTTAATTTTTTTTTTTAGAAATTAAGATTATAGATACTAGTACATTAGTGATACTAGATGGCCAGAGCATTGATGATGATCAGCATGTTTTAATCTTCCAGCATTACTTTTTTAATTAATATATTCTTATGAATTAGCACTTTTAAGTTTGTCCATCCAAATTATTGTTAAAATAAGCTGCCCTAAGTTTGACATGGGCTAAATAATTATCTTGGCCTATAGTAGATCCATTTTAAATCCAATCATAAGATTGTTGATTATTCATGATAATTATTAGTATTGCTTTTATGTAATGCTGGTGAACTTATATTGCTCATTTCTTTCATTATATTAATTATCATTCCTTTTATATTTAATATTTAAATTTTGTAGTAATGGGTTGATGATGAGTAGTACCATCATACCAGATTCTGTACCATTACAATACTTTTATAAATATTTTTATGTGTATATAAAAACATGTTTTTTTTATATATACAATTATAGTCTAATTATATAAAAATAATTTAATTGAAGCAATTTTGAATATTTTTTAAAACTGACAAATAGGTAATTGTCTAAATCTTATAAAAAAAATCATAACTTATCAAAATTTATATTATATTCTTATGTTTTAAATGCTTTAATAGAATTTTGTTCTTAGAACATTTTCTGTCATTTTATTTTAGTTTCTGATAGAAACGAGTTTCTAGCAAAATATTAATTACGAACATTTCAAACACTGGAATTAATTCTATATATTTCAAAACCAACATATAAATAAATAACAACTATAATTAGTTTATGACAGCTCCAGTAGCTTTTACAGTTAAAATTTAAAAAACAAAATATTATTAAAATAAGATAATATTAACGTTGTACCATACGTAACCAATTTTGCATACATTTGTATGTGCGTCTGTATAGAATCACTTGCAGGTATCCCAAAATATTTTCAGATGCTAAAGCATATATATATATAGCCAGCTTAATACGTTGAAATTTAGTAAACAAGATTATTTATAAGGGATTTGAACTCAGACTTTCAAACTCCCTACAGTTATCTAATCCATCTTATACAATCCACACACATGACCACATACTTTCCAAAAAAATAAATGATATCCAATATACATATTTTGTGCTGAACCAGCACTCATCTAATGGTCCAGATTACCATCTCCCACACATATATATAATCAGTGCTCAGTTTACAACAGGATAATAAATCTTCAAACTTTAGCTTCAGGTTTCTCCATTTTTCAGCCATCCATATCATTGAAAATTTGAGAATGGAATGATTGATGCCAATATTAGTATCATACCCATGTTGACATCAGTAGTATAAGATGGATTGGATAGCTAAAGGGGGATTGAAAGTCTGAGTTCAAGTCCCTTATAATTACATTAAGTTTAGTATAGATAATATATATGTATTTAAACAAGATTAAGAAACTTTTATATAAAATTGAATAGTGCAAAATACTCAAGCTATCTTTAATTAACTGTTTAATATTAAAAAATTCTAAAATTAAGAAGTGCCTTTAAAATATTTTTTATTTTATGTACACCTGGGTCTCGTTTTATGTGGTAGATAGATTCCTCAGAAAACGCGCACAAAATAAATCGCAAAAAAATAAATGTAACTTACCTTGAAAAATGGGGGATATGTTCCAGTAATTTTCAGAAGTCACATAAAAGCAAAGCAACAAGGAAAAATTACTTTAAAATTCACATTAAAAAAAAATAAGGAAATAAAGTATGACTAATAAAAAATTTCAAATATTTGAAAAAAATTAATACAAGACAAACTTTTTTTATTAACTACAGTATTTAATTTTACATTTTTCATACACATTTTAATCATTACCACTGTTTGACAATATGCGTTCATTTATGAACTAGTAAAAAATCAGATTCGTGATGTGATATACAACTAACGCCACTCTCAGTCTTGAGCTGTGTTAATGGTTTTATGTTTCTATATTAAAAAAATGAGATCAAAACAAAAAAATTATACATTATCATTAGAAAGATTATTTTCAGTTTATAAAATCAATAAAATCTTTATTATTTATTTTAAAAATCTAAAAAAATATTTATTTCTGTTAATATCTAACAAAATATGTTTTAAAAGTTTAAACTTTTTGAATATTTATTGTGATATTTTTATATGTACATATAAATCTATTATTATTATTTACTCATTAGTATAAGTAGGTTATTTACATAGAAGCTAAGATTCTAAATACAGCTTCAGGCCATATTCACGTTAGCTGCTAATATAACGTTATATTTTTGAAAAAAAAAAAAAAAATTTCAAGTCAAAATAAGTTATTAATAATTTAAATTTTTTGATATCTAATAAATATAGTGAAATATGAAAGATACTAAGTAGAAACATGAATTGCATAACTTCAAAATTGCATTAAAATAATCTGCATAAAACGAGACCCAGGTGTAAATTAAAAATAGTCTAAATAATGTATCTAGATATATGTTTATATATGAACTTAATCAGAAACTCATAGCCAAAAATTATTTGATGGACAGTATTACCAATGTTCAAATTGTTTAGGGAAAAAAATGCAGTTCTTCCATTGTTTTCTGCTGTGTAGTTTGAAATTTACTTAAAACTTTTCTAAGTTGTCAGGCATTGGTGGTTGAGAGGTCAGCATAGTTGCCTTACAAGCAGTTGTCTTGGGTTAGCAGGTTCACTTCCTGGCCTATGCTGTGACATATGAAAAAAAAAAATTTCTGAGTTCATGTTAAATTACCTGCTTAATATGTTCAATAAGCATTTTTGTAAAACCAATGGATTACATTATAATATCCTTCTCATTCTAATTAGCAATTAAATGTCTGAAATTTTTTTTTAAATTCATAACCAAGACATAGCTTAGGATCTATTTAGAATTGCAAAATGGTCACACTCCTTAAGTTTTTCTCAGTACAATAAAATGTATTATGATGTTCTTTTGTCATTTTCTATATTCAGTCATTGAATGAAATAAATTTTGAAATTGATTTCATTTTGTTTGAACTATTATGAAAATAATTAAATATAGCTTAAATTTCAGATCACTGCATTGAAATAATGCAGTCACATTAATCACTTTAAAACCTTATAAAGCACTAAATATAATATGAAAAACAGTAAATTGAAATCACTGGAGCCTTACTTGAAAAAAATAAAGCTATCTTAACTGACTTGGCATAAATTCTCAAAACATATATTTTGAGCACATGAAAATGTCACTTTTTATTCTATTGTTTTTAAATAAAAAATATTAACTTAAAAATGAAGTTAAAAAGAGAAGTTATAAATAAATATAATAAAAATAAGCTAAACGTTTTCGAGGATCCTTGCCTCATAATCATAGCTTTCTTAAAAATACATAATAAAATATATACAAAGATATATAAAATTAGCACGTGTTACGTGGACCATTTCTTCGATATATCAAAGCAAGTGTCTTTTCTATTTATAGCATTAATATTTCCATTAATATAGAATGCTTCTTTTATTTTCCTCTTATGATCATTTGATTCAGTGCATAAAATTACAGGATTGGAAGGAATAAAATTGTGTCCAGATTTCATGGAATGCTCCAAAAATTCAGAAGATATATTGTTGTTCTTCTGAGCTCTCTTGTAAGTGTACATGTGTTGAGCAAGCCTAGTATTAACAGTAGCTTTAGTTTCACCATAATATACAGCAAGACATTTTTCTTGAGGACATGAAATGGAATAAACTACATGTGGGGTGAATGAACGATCAATATGATCTTTTGAGTTGTTGATCAATCTATTAGAATTAGGAGGAGTTCTAAATCCAATTTTAAACTTATTGAATAATGCTTTAGTTAATTTGTTAGATATTTTGGAAATGTAAGGAATAGTAATTCTAGGAAGTTGAACACATGGTACAACACTATTTATTTTATTATGGAATTTAGAAATATAATTTTTAATAGACCAAAGTTTAAAACCTGCTTTCATCAAATCTTTAATAAAATTATTCAGATTTTCTTTTCTGTCTGCTTCATATTTACAAAGATGCAAATTTCTAAATAAGAAAGAATTTAAACCAGCAAATTTATGTGATGCAGGTGAGTTAGATTTAGGGTGAATACAGCTTCTAATTTCAAAAGGCTTAATAATCATCTTGTAATCTATACAGTTATTATTTCTTGATAATGAAAGGTCAAGATATTTGATTTCTTTATTGTTATTTTCATATACAATGCTAAGTGATAAATTAGATAAACTTTGAAGTTCTTCTCGTATATGTAAAATATTATCCATAGAGGAAATAATAAATATATCATCCACATACCGAATATATGTAAAATCAAGAGTGGAATTGTAATATTTCGGTATTATAGAGCTCTCAAATTCATTTAAATAGACATTAGATAAAATGCCACTGACAGGTAAGCCCATTGGCCATCCATCTTTCATAGTATACCACTTGTTTTCAAAGATTGTAAAAATGTGCAAATCAAGCCAAGAAAGAAAAGCAACAATAAATTTAACTCTATCAGAAGGGCAATGTGTCCTCAAAAGTTTTTCATGCACTATTTGAATGGATAATTTTCTATTAATAGATCCATATAATTCTTTCACATCCATAGTAGCCATAGTGGATGTATTCATAAGTTGAATGTTTTTAATTTTAGAAATAAATTGGAAAGAAGAATTGATAGTATATAAGCCAAAATTAATATATTCTATAAGTAATTGATTTACCAATTTGGCTGCTTCAAAATAATGTACTCCACCAAAATCCATCATCAATCTTAAAGGTTCACCAGGCTTATGTAATTTAGAATTGGCAAACATTCGGGGAGGTCTAGTAGAAGAAGGATAAATCTTATAATATTCAGATTTAGTAATACCTTTGTCTTTAAATTTTCGAAGCACATTAATGATAAATTTATCTCTATTTTGATATTAAAGTTGTTGTCTTGTATTAGTTTTAATATCTTAATTTGATCATACATTTTATTTTTATAATCTATATTATTTAGCAAAACAAACGGTTTCCTTTATCTTCCCTAAGGCAAGTAATATTGTGAGATATAAAATATTGTTTAGTTTTTAAAATATCTTTATCCCATACTTTACTTTCTGTATTAAACAAATTTATATTTAATAATTTAGATAAATCTGAAATAATAGCATCTCTTTGTGGATTATTAATGAGGCTGACTTCAACATCTGCAATTAATTCAAGTTTAGGAGATCTCCAACTACCACCAACATATTTAGGTCCCAAAGATAAAAATTTTTTAATTTCATATGGTGGTGTAAACGATGTTTTATTAACAAAAGAGTTAGTATTATTTATATAAAGATTTCTATTTTGCTTAAAAGCCAAAAAGTTTATTGTTTTTATGGAAAATTTTCCTACAAGCTTCAAAATATAATAGATCAATGTAAAACGAAATTTCAGCTGAATTTGAGCATGTATGGTTCCACAAAACTTAAAATTTTTCAATATTTGTATTTTTTATTCACATAAAATAATATGATTTACATATAAAAGAAAAAGCTGCTTAATCTTATATATTTGTCATAGTTACACACTCACTCACACACACTCATTTAAACAAAATATATATTTGCGATTCATGTATTACATTTTGGGAATCTCTATAGCATTTTTAAATGACCTATACTAGCCTAATATTATTAGATGTTTTCCTAAAATATCAGTATAATGTCAATATTAACAAAAAGCAAATCTATATATTTGTACAAATCTGAAATATGTGTTTAATTTTTTAATCCATAAAAATCTTCATTATATATATATATTATAGAATAACTCTTCAAGCAGAATTTTATTCTTCTAAATATCGATCCAAATTTATTAACATAAGTCAGGTAAGAACAACTTTAATATCTAAATGTATACATGTAAGCTATTTCAATAAATAAGATAATAGAATAACAAATAAAACAACTAATTTTTTGTCCCACTATCAAAAACCTTCACAAAATAGTTTTCTTATGTGTGTAAATTATAAAAATATTTAAGTATTCTACATAGAATAATGTTACTAATATAATGACAGTATCCCAGTTTTATTGATCTACATAAATAAAATTGTATATTTATTTTGAATTTATTGCAATAAGATATATTAAATCAAGAAAATAATATATTTTGCAATAAAAATAATTTATCAAAACAATATAACTATTTAATAAACAAAAAAAATAATATATTAATCAATCTAAATAAAATTGAAACAAACAATTAATTATATTTACAATTATTTAATTATCAATCCGGGTTTCTTATCTAGATTGATTATTATATTAAGTATATATCGATAATAACATTGTGGACAAATAATTTTATATTGGATATTTGACCATTATATATATATATTAAAAAAGTACAAAGATACTAAATAAATATAGTCATAAATATCAATCCAAACAAATTTATTTTTGAATTTATGTCTACCTTTTTTTTTGCTGGATTTATAGTAAGTATATATTAAATGCATGGACTGCTTTCTTTTATTTAATACACATTTTTACTCCAAAGTACATCTTTTTTTAAGAATAGATTTGTAACTTTAACTACAAAGAGAAATGTGTCATCAAAAATTTAAAAATAGATGTGACATTTCTTATGTATTTGTATTTCTGTCTATATTTAAAATTTGTTTTATAGTTGTTGTTAAATTACTGATATTGTTTTGATAAAGAAACTATTTCTATTACAACATTTATATATATATATATGGTTTTTATTTAATATATAGTGTTGTAGTGGCAAATTTAATAATAAATGCTGACATTTTACTATTTTATTGATTTGTTTTTCTTTCACTCTACAGTAGGTATTTTGTAGTTTCATCAAGTAGGATACATTGTACAGGATATTAATATTGAAACAATGTCATTATTATTCTGTTGCTTTTTCAATAAATCCAAAGAAATAGATGTTCTTTAGTGTGAAATTTTTGATGTGCAGAGAATAGTCTATATACATTTTCTTCAAAAAATCACAAGAAGTTATCATTGATACAAAAATTAGAATTTTGCGTTTTCCACTGACAAAATAATTGATACAATAGTAATTATTCAATCTTATCTTAATGATGAACAAAAAATATCTCTTTTCTAAAAAAAAAATTGCATTAACTCGGCATCCAAAGATATCTTATTTTTGAAATGCTCTATTGAATAAGTTAATATATATTATAAACTTTTAAATACTGTATTTTCTAATATTTATTTATAAATTTACGTATATTATTTTGAAGAAATACAAACATCGATTTATATTATATATATATTTAAGTATTTTTTTGTTGTCTATAAATTGAATATATTTCATTTTAAAGAATATATATATATATGTTACAACGAAGATTTGCACGGGTTAAATATATAAAATACATATTTTGCGGGTTCATCTGTGTTAAAAACTTTTAATATTAATATACTGACGTTTCGACTTGGTCACACAAGCCATCCACAGAGTTATAAAAGGTAGAAAGACAGACAAGTTTTCGGTACTCCTATGGGCTCACCTATCTCAGGAGTAATAGCTGATTTATTCATGGAATATATAGAAACTCGTGCTTTAGAATCATCATCTTTAAAACCTCTCATTTGGCTCAGATACATAGATGACACTTTTGTCATATGGCAACATGGAAAAAATAAATTAGATGATTGTTTCCTACATTTAAATAATATGCATCCTCATATTAAATTTACAATGGAGACAGAGTCTGATGGAAAACTCCCTTTTCTTGATGTTCTAGTCACCAGAACACCAAATAGTTTATCTTTTTCTATTTACAGAAAGGATACACACACAGACAGATATTTACATTTCCATTCTCATCATTACCCAACTCAGATAGTTTCTGTAGCCAAAACTCTTTTAAATAGAGCAATTAACCTTTCAGATGAAACACATCTGAAAGAAGAAATAAGTCATATTAATAGTGTTTTATTAGCAAATAGTTATAATTACAAATTTATAAAAAAAAGCCTTATTTCAAGCTCAAAATAGACAAAATAGGAAACAAAAAGATGATAAATCAGCTATTAGGATTTGTATTCCATATGTAAAAGGAACTACAGACAGTATCGGACGTATATTAAAACGCTATAATATAGATACAGCATTTTCTGCTCATCAAAAGATCAGCAATATAATAACCAAGCCTAAGGATTCAATCCCTCTTGAATCTCATGGTGTCTATCAAATCTCATGTAAAAATTGTAAAGCTTCTTACATAGGTATGAGTAATCATCACATCAGTGTTAGGAGAGATGAGCATGCTAATGCAGTTAAACAACACTCATCATCATCAGCACTCTCACTCCATACTATAGATTCAGGTCATAAAATTGATTTTTCTAGTACCAGGATCATATCCAGATGTGATAATCTCTACCAGTGCAAAATTAGAGAAGCCATTGAGATACTTAAAAGGCCAGATTGTATCAATAAGTGAGATGATACATGCAAACTTCCTCCTATTTGGAAAGATTTTTTTAAAAAACATTCCTAAATTTAACATTTTTGCTATTGGTGGAATTTTAACATTTTATTCAAATCAGTGATTGTAGCGCCTCTACAACCATCTTTCTACCTTTTATAACTCTGTGGATGGCTTGTGTGACCAAGTCGAAATGTCAGTATATTAAAATTAAAAGTTTTTAACATGGATGAACCCGCAAAATATGTATTTTATATATTTAACCCATGCAAATCTTCGTTTTAACATTATTAACCTCTATGGAGAGGAAATTTTTAAACAGCTTTGTATATTTGAAAGAATGTGGATTAAGAAATGTAAGTTACTTTGTAATTTATCTTTTCTATTAGCGTGCAAAAATCACAATGTTATACCCACTTGCTGTAAAATTGTGTTTCACAAGAACAATTATAATGTTAGTAAAATTCTAAGGAAAACAAGCAATATTATTTTAAACTCTTTTATTAAAGAAACTCGGAAAAATTTAGACAAAATTGATAAAGTAGTGCTACATTTACATTTATTCCTTAGTAATAAAATACATCCTTTACTGTGGACTAGTTTTGATCGTATTGCAAGTTTTAGATCATTTAAAGATTCGGAATTTGTAACAGCAAAGCAAAAGAAAACATTGCAAATGCTAATTAGAACACAATCCCCAAACATTATGTATCCAAATCAAAAAACCGTTTATAATTTATCTAGGAAAGCCCTCTCTACAGAAGAAATTTCGGTTTTCGAAAAAAGTTTCAATTTTGCTTTAACACCTTCCCGGATACCTTTTGAGAAAATTGTTTGTAATGTTGAATCAGCTCTTGATAAAATTGATTCTCCATCGGCTGATTTGGCTAGAGCTGAGATTTGTAAAATTTTAAAAAAAGCTAAGCTTCCTAAAAATAATATTTCAAAGAAAGAAAGACAAGCATTAAATAATATAAAATCGGACAAATCAATTGTTGTACTTCCAGCTGACAAAGGTAATGCTACAGTTGTAATGGATTGTGACATTTACCATAATAAAATTTTAGATCTGCTTAATGATAAAAATTATAAACTATCAAAAAGAGATCATACTATGTATTTAGAAAAAACAACAAAAGCTATTATTAATAAATCACCTATTGAAACAGAGATAAAAAATAAAATAATCCCTCGTGAAAAATCTTGTGTCTGACCAAAATTTTATGGACTTCCAAAAATTCACAAACCAGATACCCCCCTTTGTTCAATAGTAAGTGCAATAGGTTCTCCAACTCATATTTTAGCTAGATACTTATCGTATTTCATTAAACCTACAATCCCATCTATTAAATCATATATTAAAAACTCTCTTCATTTTATTTCTGTTTTAAAAAGTTTAAAAATTAATGCTAATGACATTCTGGTCAGTTTTGATGTCGTGTCTTTGTTTACAAACATTCCAATTGATGAAGCTTTAAATATAATCTCACAATGTTGCAATTTACCAGACCATATTATTGCTTTGATTAAACATTATCTCTTAAATACATATTTTATATACAATGGACAGCATTACAGACAAGTTTTTGGTACTCCTATGGGCTCACCTATCTCAGGAGTAATAGCTGATTTATTCATGGAATATATAGAAACTTGTGCTTTAGAATCATCATCTTTAAAACCTCTCATTTGGCTCAGATACATAGATGACACTTTTGTCATATGGCAACATGGAAAAAATAAATTAGATGATTTTTTCTTACATTTAAATAATATGCATCCTCATATTAAATTTACAATGGAGACAGAGTCTGATGGAAAACTCCCTTTTCTTGATGTTCTAGTTACCAGAACACCAAATAGTTTATCTTTTTCTATTTACAGAAAGGATACACACACAGACAGATATTTACATTTACATTCTCATCATCATCCAACTCAGATAGTTTCTGTAGCCAAAACTCTTTTAAATAGAGCAATTAACCTTTCAGATGAAACACATCTGAAAGAAGAAATAAGTCATATTAATAGTGTTTTATTAGGAAATAGTTATAATTACAAATTTATAAAAAAAAGCCTTATTTTAAGCCCAAAATAGACAAAATAGGAAACAAAAAGATGATAAATCAGCTATTAGGATTTGTGTTCCATATGTAAAAGGAACTACAGACAGTATCGGACGTATATTAAAATGCTATAATATAGATACAGCATTTTCTGCTCATCAAAAGATCAGCAATATAATAACCAAGCCTAAGGATTCACTCCCTCTTGAATCTCATGGTGTCTATCAAATCTCATGTAAAAATTGTAAAGCTTCTTACATAGGTATGAGTAATCATCGCATCAGAGTTAGGAGAGATGAGCATGCTAATGCAGTTAAACAACACTCATCATCATCAGCACTCTCACTCCATACTATAGATTCAGGTCATAAAATTGATTTTTCTAGTACCAGGATCATATCCAGATGTGATAATCTCTACCAGTGCAAAATTAGAGAAGCCATTGAGATACTTAAAAGGCCAGATTGTATCAATAAGTGAGATGATACATGCAAACTTCCTCCTATTTGGAAAGATTTTTTTAAAAAACATTCCTAAATTTAACATTTTTGCTATTGGTGGAATTTTAATGTTTTATTCAAATCAGTGATTGTAGCACCTCTACAACCATCTTTCTACCTTTTATAATTCTGTGGATGGCTTGTGTGACCAAGTCGAAATGTCAGTATATTAATATTAAAAGTTTTTAACACGGATGAACCCACAAAATATGTATTTTATATATATATATATTGTTTAAATGATACATATTTTGTTTATATTTAAATAAATTTTAATATGTTAATATTAAATTATTTTATGTAAAATTATCATTCATTAATTCAGGTATAATCCCTTCAAAAACCTACAGTAGTCCCTTTGTAGTCACTACATTTGATTTCAGGCTTTTCATGGATAAATGAACAATTACAAACTCTTAAGTAATATACATATTTAACATATAAACATGGTCCTGTTTAATTTTTAAAATATACTAAATTAAGACCCACAAAAAATAATTAATTAAAAAGACAATAAAATATTGCAAATATGAATAAATTAAAAGAGAGCAACCCACATGACTGATTGCCACCTACCTACTGAATGCCCAAAATAAACAAATAACTAGCAACTTATGAAATTTTTATTTTTTTATCTGATATTTTTTCAAACTGTAGATTAATGAAATTAAAGTAATGAGCCTAGAGATATGAGGAAGGCACTATATTTACATTTGTTAGTAAAAACAATATGATCATTGATTTTCAGTGATGTAAAAAGGCTTATTGAAGATTACTGGTGCCATTCTAAAATTATGATATAATAATTTATGTTGTGAAGGTGGCAAACAATAGCAAACTGCCACCTAATGGTCAAGTGTAATTGCAATTAGTTGCTTGTTAGTAGTTTCTCAATTCTTATTTAAGTAGATATAATAAATATATTTACATTGTTTTGCTTATAAGAGTAATAAGCAACAAATGTAATATATGAAAAGGATTGTGGAGCTTAGCAAAAGTTCAGCATTAATTCAAAGTTTAAAACAACAGCAGATGATATACAAGACAGAATTATTGCTATAATCTGTATATTAATCCAGAATAAACAATCTTATATAGGATTATTATAATTAAAATGCCTGTGATTTAGTTAAGTACACTGGTACAATGGTGATTTCTGGAGTCAAGGACCACAAATCATGGTCCAATCCATCATTTCCAGTGCTCAAATTTATGAACTCACTATCAATAAACCATTTGATTATTCTATATAAATATAATTAAATATTGAAATTCTTCATCAAATGCATCTAAGATGTCACAATGAAAATAACTAGCTCTATCTTCTTTTTGATAATAGAACTTAATATGCAAAATGCTTATCATGATAATAGGATTGATGTTTCAATTAAAGGATTGGTATCCAGCTACATAAGTATATAATTTTCATAATATTTTAAATTTAGTCAGAATAATGTGCAGTTTTAGTAATATGTTTTTCAAGTTATTAGTATAGTAAATGATTATATCATGTCTAACAAAATAACTAGTTGTATTTCCAAATTCTTATATTCTAGTATTCAGATTGCTAATTCACAGTCATCCTGCTAAATCTGCTAATTCATTAGTTAATTAAAATAATTCTAAATTCATTTAAAAATAATAACACCATATGTGTGTGTGTACATGTAAACATTAAAATATAATGATAATTTTTCCCATTAATAATCTAGATAAAATTTCAACTACAATACAGCTATGAAACAACAATTAAAATTAATAATTATTAGATCATATGTTTTTAGTTTGTATAAGTTTTAATCGTTTGTTGCCTAATTACATGTAGCTGAAATTTTTTATATTATTACAAAGACACATTCTCATTATAGTTTAACGTTTATATCATTAAATCTTTTGAAAAAAAATGAATAAAGATTATGATTATATATATAAATTTTACATTATCTATACAAATATAATCACATGCATCTTAAAGCTGTCTACATATGTACATATTATGATAAAATAATGTTAATGACCCTTTAAAGATTTTATATCACTTTATTTTGCAATATATATATATATGTAGTAATGGTCTGCTTATGTATGCTTCAATTATTTAAAATTTAATTGATTAGGGTGCTACATGATATTAAACATCAGGAATTACATCAGCTTATATATATATGCCGATACGAAGATTTTCATGGGTTGCAAATATAAAAAACATATTTTGCGGGTTCATCCATGTTAAAAAATTTAAATATTGATATACCAAAATTTCGACTTGATCACACAAGTCATCCACTGGGTGATAAAAGGTAGAAAGATGGTTGTAGATGTGCTACAATCACTGAGTTGAAAAAAACCATTGCACCAATAGCAAAAATGTTATATATATATAAGCATATGTATGTAAATAAGCTTTGAGAATATTTTCTTCAATATGATGGTGATGACCACTGCACAGCCATTATTTGCAATACCACACTAGATCCTGTAGAACATAAATTACTCCCAGTGAAACAGATATGAAATAAATATGCATATCAGACAATATAACTTATAAAAAAAATTAACACACTATTTAAACCAATAACAAAACAATAATTCATTACAAAATATTATAATTATCAAATATACTTTTTTATTCAATAAAACCTTTTCTCCATTCTCGTTATTCTCTTTTCTTTCATTTTTTTAGTTCACATGCATAGTACAAAATAGTTATTTATAGTGTTTGTGGTTTATTTTAATTAATTTTAAAACATTAATCTTTCAATTAAATCTTGTAAAATATTTTTATGACTGTTTGTAATTTATTGCAGAATATACCACTTGATATAATCCTATATATGGCTGACCCTCACAAATAAAATATTTTTATTTATATCATAAGTTTTATAGCACAATCACACACATATTTAATATGGAATTATTTTAACCAAAACATCTTTTACAATAACAATTATAGGGATTCACCAGTTTAGATCTGAATGCTGATTTAATAATAACATACCAATTATATGGATGGTTTTTTGCATCTGAACCCAATTTACTAGTAATACTATTTAATTAACTGAAGTAATCCTTTGGAAGTGACACCAAATTTATTGAACAAAACCATGAATAAATTGTCCATATAGATATTGGGTTGAATAATCATTTAATAATAATCTAATAATTTCATGTCCATAATAAGTTCTAACATACATAAAATTTAACTCACAGGAATCAAAAGGAGAGCTAATTCATATACAAATGGACTCAATTGAATTTTAAAACAAACTTTCAATGCAAAATACCAATTATTATATTACATTTATCTTTCTTTTTTTAACAATTGTACACTTTAAATATTATATATATGCATGCACCTTTGTTTTAAAGTGACTATTAAAAGACAGCATTACAAAATATCAAACAGAAAAATGGGACAGCATATTCCATATGCCAGTGCATTTGTGATTCAAAGATTGGTTTGTATAAGTTATTGCAAAATTCATTTGCAGAGCAGTTGTTTTTTTTTCTTTATTTATTAATGGCTACTATAGGTAGATATGAATGTGTACATACAGTTAAAATTTACATATCTTTTTTACTAAGCAAATGATAATTAAATTAAGATTTGGAGAGGAATCTTTATTCTAAGATGCACTATATTGGGTATTTGTTTAGTACATATTTTCTGCCATTTTGGTTTCTAAGGGGAACCTCAACTCCATCATTGACACAACCAAGCAATAAAATAAAGTCGCATGACACAGTATGGCATGATAGGCAGTATTTCTTTTTTTTTTACCATTTGTTAAAAAATCACAATTTGCATCAATTATTACAAAATAAACATATAAATTTTGTACAATTATGCTTGATCAAATCACATGACAAAAAAATCAAATTACAGCCAAATGTGCTATTAAAATTGTATGGGCTCAAACAAAAATGTGTTAATAAAATTATATAAACTTAAACAAGAAATGCATGTAAGCTAAAATAATCTAAAATATGTAACTAAAAGATCAAATTATGACCATAACCAGGTGCTGAAAAATTAAAAAGTAAAAATGCAAATTTTGTAGAATTATCATCAATCAAAAAAAAAATCAAACTCATCTAGAAATCAAAATATCAAAAATATTAGAAATTAGAATGATCACAGAGAATGGTTCTCTTTTAGTATACATTTCCTGCCACTCACACAACCATGCAATAAAATAAAATCTCATGGCACAGTGCGGTGTGATATGTAGTGCTTGTTTTTTCATAATTGATTGCTAAAAGTTGTTTCTAAAATTTTGAGTTTTGTATTTTTTTTTTGTGTTCATCATGTAATTATGCTAACATTTTGTAGTCATTTCATATTTCATTTCCATAATAATTTGGATTTTTGGTCATGTGATTATGATGGCAGGATTTTTTTGATCATAATCAATTTCTAATATTCTTGATATTTTGAATTCTAGATGAATTTGATTTTTTTTTTTTGAATGATCACAGTTCTAAGAAATTTGCATGTTTTTTTTTTTAATTTTTCAACACATAGTTATGGCCATAATTTGATCTTTTGGTTATACATTTTGGATTATTTTAGCTTATGCACATTTTTGTTTGAGTTTATGCAATTTTAATACCACATTTCTTGTTTAATCCTATACAATTTTAATAGAACATTTGCGATAATCTGATCTTTTGGTCCTGTGATTTAATCAAGCATAGTCATACAAAATTTGTGCAATTACTTTTTAATTATTGATAGAAATTGTGATTTTTTTAACACATGATCAAAATAATAGGAACACTATCACTTGATTGTGTCAGCAGTGCGTTTGGAGATCCCTTTAGAAACCAAAATATCAGAGAACAGTACTAAAAAAGTATCCAATATTGTTATGTATTACTGTTTTGATATATTAATAAATTTCATTTTTATTGTTTAAATTACTTATGTGTGGGTGTCTTCCTTTGTCAATCAAATAGAAATCAAGATTTGATTATATAAATATTTATGTTCTGCTGTAACTTTATGGTTGAGAAGTATAAAGTTGCTCAATAGTACTCTTAATTGTAATGTGTCCCTGTATTTGAATCATAGAAAATGCCTGCTCATCAGCATTACATAGTGTTGCTGTGGCAAAGTCGGCATGCAAAAAAACCTAGTGATTATTACAATGTATATAGGATAATATATGAGCATATACTTATAATAAATTTTAATTTAAAATAATAAAAGTATTGTATAGAATATTTTGTACAGTAGACAAAATTATGTTTAAAAATCTATTTTATTGTATTGGTCAGTTTCTAAAAACATTTAACGAAATGCCTTTTTTTTTTTTTGTCAAAAGAAAGGCTTTTTATTGCTAAAAAAAAAACCTTACTTTTTTAATACTTTAATTGTTTTTAAATTCTTAAATAAAATAAAAGAAATTTAAAAACAAAATATGAAAACAGGATTTTTTTTTTAGAAAGATAATAATATAAAGAGTCTTTACTTTTAAACATGCAGTAATTGATTACTGCAATATTAAAATTACAAATGCATGCACTTTTTGCATAGCTGCGGTAAAAAAAGACTATTTAAATGGCTTTATTTTTCGGGAATAAGAAACTCAAGGGTGGGAAGTACCAGTCCCTGAATCCACTGTACCAAACCACACAAGGCATAGGTGTATGGAAAATTGAGGATGAAAAAATGCAAAAGAGGAAACAGCTAAAGAATAACTACTGTTTTAAAAATTTCTAATTTATATATTGTAACCTTATGAAATAGGAGATGGATAAGAAATGGGAAAAATGGGAAAGATATGAAATAGAGAGATGTAAGAAAAGAAGGAAAAGAATGCTAATAATGAAATAAGAGAGGGGTGTGAAAAAGAAAGATATATAAGAAAAAGATGGAATAAAGGAGAGAGAAATGAAATGAGATGATGAAATAAGAGATGGGTGTGAGAAAGAGAGATAAGAAGAAAATAGAATAAAGAAGAGATAATGATAAGATAAATGATGAAAATGAAATGAGAGCAGCCAATTGTAACCTGATAGAATAAGAGATAGAGAGATAATGATAATGGAGAGAGAAAAATGAAATGAGATGATAAAAATAAAAGACATGAAAAGAAATGGAATATAGGAGAGAGAGAATTCGAATGAGATGATAGAAATATATGAGAAAGAGAGATGAAAAGAAATGGAATAGAATTGGAATGATATGAAATATAATATAAATGAACTAAAATGAACTATAAATTAGAGACTCTAAACGACTCGGCTCAGTGGGGTTACAATAAATTCAAAGAAAAGATATGATGATCCAGAGAGATATAATCAAATAAAGGTCAAATCCAATACTGATAAACTATAACTACTATAGCCTATTTATAATCTACTACTACACCATACAAAATGTAAATTTTTAAAAACACTAATTAATACTTACCATATTAGTCCTACCAATAGATCATACACTCTCTGAATAAGATTAATGATGCTTTGCTTTAAAATATTATCTTATATAATTATATTTACTAAAACAACAAGAGTAAATAACCTCAGGGATTTTAAAACTAAAACTCTTGTGTAAAATTAAAGTTTAAGTTAAGTTGCCTAATAAAGAGTTACTGTAATGAATAAATAAATAAGTGACATCTTAGCTGACCATAAAATAATTATAATATGTTCAATCTTAAAATAATAAACAAAACAAATATTAATTCATAAAATTTAATGAAGCAATTTAAATTTAAACTAATAATGGCCTATTATCTAAGATATTACTTGAGCAAAGAAAAGAGCAAGGGTACTTTTAATGCCTTTCCATACTCATAGACAACCACTAAAGACCTCAAATGCAAATGGATTAGAATTCTTTAAATATATAAGATTTAAGATGATGATGGATGATATGCAATGAATATAAGATAATGTAATGTGCAGCTTTTAAAATAATATTAATTAAAATATTCTTCTAAAGTACTAATATTGTTAATCTGATATTGCATAATCTTTAGTCTGAAAAGATATACTGATAATTTGAAAAAAATAAACTTTTACTTAAGTATTTAACTATGTATCTGCTATAATGCAATTATCTGTATTTGTGATTCAATATAAGAATCATTTACTTCAACATAGTTTTTTAATTTTTAAGACAATATCAATTATATTTAATTAACTTAGAGTCTACTTGCAAATGTCTGAATTGAAGATTCATTAAATTTAAAAAATTTAAGACTTTGTGAACTTGGAACCCAAGACAATGATATATTTTCATATAAAAGTAAAACAAACAAACAAAACTTTTGAAATAATAATAATTTGATTTATTAATAATGAGAAGAAATGTTTTTTAAATATAGTGGAATACAAATAGTGCCAATACCGCACTAAGATTTTATATAATTATTTGGACTAATTAATAATATTATGGTGTCATCTACTAATCAGAATGACACACAGAACTATGTTTATATTGGAAACCCTAAGCTTAATTTTATACTCCTCAACTTAACAAACGCTAAGTTGGAGTATGCATATTCAACAATACTTTTGAAAATATCATCACTAGTTTCACAGATATAACTAATATCACAGCTAGATATATCTTTATATTAGGTTAAGCTAATACTAAAAATAAACTAACTTAAGTGTATGGGACAATCATTCATCAGAGATCAGTTATACTTTTTTTTTTAAAATAACTCTAGTCCACATAAAATTATTCCCTCAATGTTTTAAAGATAATGATATAACAGACTTACAAATCCAGCGGCGAAATTCTGGATGAAAATATTAAATTATTATGTGTGAATTGCCACTTATACCATATGCATATTTAATATACTTTAAAATAAATATAACTTATTGTTGGTTAGCTTGTGTGTGATAAAACTATCATAGCAACACAATTCAAACATTGATATACCTATGAGCTATAAATTAGCTACAACTACCTGAAGAAATACATTTCCTCAAACAAGCATATCTTGTCATCACAAATCTAAAACAAATGCAACATCACCTACTGTGGTGGAATTAGCATTAAGTCATCATGAATGATAGACAAAAAATATAAAATACTAGGCTCCTCAGAGCTGGAAAAGAATATGGTGGCTTCCAAAAATACCTAACTTCGAGGCAAAATAAAGATGTCTGGTATTTATCTTCAGTACATCTGGGAACAGGAACACCCACCAGAAAAGCACAATCCTCTCTCATGGGATTTTCAATGCTTATAAATGTGATTATCATCACTGAAAAATACAATATAATAACCCTCTTTTGGGGACAAGCACTATCAAATCATGGAATTACATTACAATAAGGATGGAGGATACTCTCGATTCCATAAACATATTCAAAATTATGAACTAAGCCTAATTCTTGAGGCTACCAAATTCTAACTAATAGCAAGATATATACTTCACTTAAACTAACTAAGTTATTTCCAAGAAATTTATAAAATACAAAATGTATATCCAATATTCGAACCAACAAAGCAAACTATGTGTCAACTGACTACTGTAGAAAATACTTTAAACTTAAATGCATATAAAATTCTAGGCAAGGCACAATGCACACATAACAAAATATTAAATGCTAAAAATATAGTACTAGTGGACTTTTAAAATTGTAAATTAAATGCAAGAATATTTACTTCTCGATGAATATAAAATATTTGTAATTATTCTTAATATAACATTCATAAAACAAATGAATGGATATTCTCTGATAAACTTCTTTAGTAAATTTAAAATAAAAATTGAGTAAAACATCCCATTTATATGAAAATAAGACTGTGATATTTAAATCTCTATGATAAAATTATTAAATAGAAACTAGCTAGTGTAATGCTTGATGAATAAACTAAATCTACTTAAGAATGGCAAGAAACATTTGCTCATTCAAATAAACCTATTTCGTTTTAAAATTATAACCCTAGTTTACCTGTATATTTATGCAAAAAGTGTTACATAAAAATTTAATAGCATAAATATTTTTATGGTTTCATTTTTTTTTTTAAACCAATAAAACAAACAATAAAAAATATATAATACATTAACTTAAGTTCATATTTTGGCTCCGTGATGATTTTTCCATTTCATAATGTGTAGACAATTTATCCAGGTTTAGATATCTATTTAAATTTGAAGCTTCAACTAATACATTTATATACATGGCAATCATTTCCAAACGAAAATGTTCAGTAGTTCTTTATATAAACACGTTCACTTTATTTTATCGTTAAGGATAACTTTAAATATTAAAATAATAAAACCTCGTAAGCATAAACATAAGTTGGCACTGGAAAACAAATTATTCAACTGAGTAGCATAAGTATAAGTAAAATAAGCCAGCATTGAAAATAATAAATTCTTCAGCTGAGTTCATGTTTTTATATTTATAATCCTAGGTTCAAACACAGAATAATTATAATATATATTTTTAGTTAACTTTCACTGTTCTTCTTTAGATAAACGCATTTTTTTAAAATAGAGGTTGTTTTTTTTTAAAACGTTTCTTAATATATAAAAATGTATTTCTTTTTTTTAAACAAATTTCCTTTTATTTATTTTTAAAAACATAAGAGTAGATTCTTTTTTTTATAATTAAGAACGCTCCTTGGTTTATGTGCTACGATCAACGGTCGTAAAGTTACTTATTACTGGCCACTATAACAAAACATTACATATTTGCCAGAAACAAGTTCATTAATCATATTTTTTTTAATTCATTTAAAGTTTTATTTCCAAACAAATTCTTTTCATATTACTGGCATAAACGAGAATTAGTATTTTAAAATACATATTTTCCTCTGAAATATTATTTTGTTAAGAGCATATTTACATGTATTAATAAGGCAGTATTAAATTTAACGTCAATTTTAATTTATAAAGACGCTGATGCATTTCCATTTTAATATTTTAAAATGTTTGAATGTCTTTTTTTTTTTAATTTCTTCTTAACGTGTATTTTTAATTTGATAGGAGATATACTATATTTTAGTGCAATAAAGTCTTTAGCCATAACAATACTTAATAATTTAAGTTTTACTTCTAAATAAAGAAAAATAAATAGATAAATAAAATATGAGACGCTGTATTTTTTTTTTCTGCAAACATTTTACCATAAATTTTAATGCCTCAACTGGAATGAAAAATTGTCAGGAAAAACGGATTACCTGTCCTTTAGCCTTCAACCATTACTGGACGACTTAAAATAATGGTTTTAACAACATACTTTTATTTTATTTTTTAAAATATAAAGTTTTAAAAATTACTTTTTATTAAATTACTATTAAGATTCAGCTACGCATATATTTAAAACAGATCAGCAACTGAATAACCCTTTAGATCTTCCGTTTATCTCACAATCTTTCACCCCCCCCCTACAGTTTATTTAAAAACCAATAAAAACTATTTTTTATTAAATTAAAATATTCCAACAAACCAGCTGTAAAATCGATCTAATGACGTAATCAATATAATTTTTTATACCACGTGACCTGCAGCTAGAAATCAAAATTTTATTATTAATAAATATTATACAATAATTTTTTTTAAATGATATTTTATCCAACCCATAGTAATAAATATAAAATTTAAAACTATCCCTCTTTATTAACTTTTAAATATTTCTTTCATAAATTTATATCCATCCATTTATTTATTTATAAATATTAGAATTAAAATATTTTTTTTATTTTTATTTGATTCTTATGTTTATGTATCTTTCTTGCACACACACACACACATTTCCATATACGGGTAATCTATAAATATGAGCTCACCCATTGTTTAAAAGTTATTCTTTTAAAATTACAGAAATAAAATATTATCAAATATTTAATTTAAAACAATTTTGTAAATGGAACGCTACTATCTTACATCTAATAAATACTGTTATATTGTTCTAATAAAACTTACAGATTATTTTTTTAAATTTATTACTATTCCTTCCAACTTATTAATAATATCTTATTATTATTCTTTAAACATTAAAATAGATAATACGATAGTTATTTTAGAATACATTTAATATCACTTACAAATTGACAACTATTTCTGATATCTTTCCTTTCTTTTTTTAGAATTAAAATTATTATTTAGCATTTTTTTACCAACCTAACTCATATATCTCTTTCAAATACTTAGACATACTTCCATAATACAATAATGATTACAATCAATTCAAGATTATCCTAGTTTAGTCAGTCATTAACTAATTTAATTTTCATTTTTATCATTATTTTTTTTTTTTAAATCAGACAATTTCAAAACAAAAGGTTAAGCTAAGATAACCTTTGGCTCCTTTTAGAACTAAGGGAAACTTTAGTTAGGTACAATATATATGTGCGTGTGTAACTTGGACTAATGAATCAATGGGTCATGGTATTATGGATGCAATAGCATCATTGCTCAGCTGCCTATATCATATCCATAATTTTTATATCCATGTTTTCATTTATCCACTATTCAAATTTATATTGACTAAATAAAAATAAATCTAATGGAAATTTTAATTTTCTATCTTTTAATTTTTTAGTTCACAATGCATATACAGTATTTACATACATCTATATTTAAATCTGCTATATATGTTTTCAGCATGTATATAGAATATGTACCCTCTTCTATATGTCATTTTTTAGAAATGCACATTGTGATATAAGTTTTTAGTATCCATTAATCTTGCTATTCACATCATTAAATCTAAATATCACAGATATGGAAGCATTGCTATTGCCATAATATACTAGCACTTAATGTTTAGGTGCAGGGGTGATGTGGAGAAGATAAGCTAAAGATCATAGAAGATGGATTGAACTTGGGAGAGATCTTCATCCTGCAGTGAATTGATCATGGTTGATGATAATCAATGTTTATATAGTTGCTCTAATCACAGATAAAATTATTTTTAGTAAATTCTTTTTTAGTTCTTTAATGATAAACAATATATTTTAAAGACTTTTATTTGATGCCCCTGAGATTTGATGTAATTTCAAATTGATAATTAGTGCATGTGACTTTTAATGAAATGATGTACTTCCATTTTACAGTAAAAATTATTGCAACAGTTACTTATGCATAGGTGAGCCAAAGGAATGTCTGAATATTGTGTCTGTGATGGTGACTTCACTAACACCAAAACTGATTAAATTGAATTAATATTATGAATTAAGAATGTAAATAGAACTGATATATAAATTAAATTTACTCTTGTTCAGCATAGTACATTTCTTATTTTATGGACAGTAGTAATATTTTTATTTGTAAATTATTCCAAAAATAGGCAATGCAATTAAGGAAAGAATATCAACACAAATGGAAATTTCAATCTTCAGTCAAGATGCATGAGAAGTTTGTTTTAGATATACAATCATGCATGAAAATGCTTTTAATAATAAAATGTTAGGATTATATTTAAAAAAACATTGCATATTGATTTAATTTTCTGTGGAAATACATGATTGGATAATAAAATCTTAATAATTTCAATAATTCTGTGTAAAAAGTAGTCAAGTAATGTGGAAAGATTTTATCTAGATTAAATGTTTTTTACATTGATGGTTGAATAATGTGTGGGCTGCATTGTTTTGAGACAATGCATTTGTAAAGAATAAATTTAAGTGCTTATTAATGCTTCATTAAAAAGGAAAGCAATTGTTTGTACTTATGATGACTTCAAATTGCAGAAAGTATATCGGCAAAATGTTAGAAGTCTGTAACAAATGTGTGTATTTTATTAAGAGAAAATTTTTTACAGTTTTTGATTATTGCAAAATTCTGAGAATACGTTTTTGAACGAAATGATATTTAGTGATTTCTGATTTTTTAAGAGCTCAGTTTTGCAAGAAGTTGATACTATATTTGAAGTATTTGGCAGAATTTTTGGATCAGGTAGAGGTAAGATGTATTTGCAAAAATTATCATAAGGGATCAATTTTAGCAAGTGTTGCAGTATTTGTGAATGCATTTTAAAATTATGATTTAAACCTGCCAAGTAATTTTTTACTATTACATCCCTTTTTTCTTATTCTCTTTTTTTCTTTTCAATTTCTCTTCTCTGCTCTCTCCCATTTCTTCTTCTTCCTCACCTCCCTTCTTCCCTCTTTTTCCTTCTCTATTTGTCATTTTTTCTTTTTCCCCCTCTCTTTCTCTTTTCAAAAATATAAATTTATTTTTATAAGATAGTACAATATTAAATTTTATAGTGATGCATATAAATATAGTGGATTAAAGTATATTTTTAATTCTCTCTTTTTTCTCTCCCACTTTCCTTTTCCCTCTCCTATTTTAAATTTTACTAGTGCTGTATATAGATATAATTGATAAATAAGTACATTTTTATTTAATTATCTTTTCTCTCTCCCACTATCATTTTCCCTCTTTTTTCTTTCTCTTTTTCCTTTACCTATTCTTTCTTTTCCACCTGCCCCTTTTTTGTGCTTCTCTCTTTCCCTATTCAAAAATATAAATTTATTTTTATAATACAGTTATTGATGTTTTATAGTAAATAGATAGGTAAGTTTTTGACTTAATTTGTGTAAAATTTGTTTATGGATAGGGACATATAATTTTCACATGATCACCATTTATTATGCTTGCTTATAACTGTTATTAAAACAGTCAAAAACTCTCTATACGTATTGCCACTCAGTGCAAGCCAGAGTAATCAATGGATGCCAGAAGGCTTGTGCATAAAATCCCCATCTAGTGCCTACTCATCCAATATTCCAAGACTAGTTTCTGGCTTTTGGCCTTCATCAGTGAGGAGCCTTGGATCTGAGAGCACTGCACCTAGATCTTAGGATTTAATGCAACCCTCCAGCAGCCACCTTTTATCTCTATTTAACTACAAAACTATGAGTCCTAAATTGAAAACACCATAACATAACTCATTAGATTATATAGTCATATAGGTCTGAACTCAGTTGAATACCTATACATTTTGGTGTCTTTGGTTCTTTAATAACCATAGTCATCACTATCCTATTAGAAAGAATTGGTTTTAAGCCAATAAACATCAGATGATCACCATTTCTTATGCTTGCTTATAACTGTTATTAAAACAGACAAAACTCTCTATATGTATTGCCACTCAGTGCAAGCCAGAGTAATCAATGGATTCCAGAAGGCTTGTGCATAAAATCCCCATGTAGTGCCTACTCATCTAATATTCCCAGACTAGTTTCTGGCTTGTAGCCTTCATCGGTGAGGAACCTTGGATCTGAGAGCACTGCACCTAGATCTTAAGATCTAATGAGTAGGCACTAGATGGGGATTTTATGCACAAGCTTTCTGGCATTCATTGATGAAGCAGTCGGATCTGAGTTCGATCCTAGCTTTATGTTATTTACCCTAATACTAACCTTAAATTTCCGATGCAATGGGGCTTTATACGTTCAATCCACACTAATTTCCATAATGAATAACTTATTTCAAATGCGTAGTAAAATTAATTAGTTTAGTTTAAATTTGATCAATTCTCTAAATAAATTCATGATAAAATATTCATGAATTTATATATATTAAATTGCGTGGATTGTGTATATATATATTTGTAAGTATTAAATATATATAATTGTTCGAAAGTTTCATTGCATCGGGAATACTTGTTTTTTTCACCTTTAAATAATTTGTAAAGTTTCGTAGATTAAAAGCTACATTCCTTCGATAAGCTTTAAAATTCTTAAAAACAATAGTAAAGTTTTATGAATTGGAAAAAGATAAGGATTCATTTTTCTAATTAAATCATTTTCAAATCTTAAGAATTCATTTTCAATTAGAGAAGGAATTCAAGCTAATTAGTTTGAAAGCCTTATCGAAGGAATGAATTTGAAAACAACTAATTATAAAAAAACACATTGATAATAAAATGAGCGCTAGCCTTAAGGCATCTGGACAATATATATAGCCCTGAAAAGTCAGGAAAAAAAAACTAGCTTTGTTGTAGAGTAGTGCAGTGAACTCTGTGCGTATAAAAATTGTATTTCATCATGATAGAGGGCTAGAACATCAGGAATCTGGCTATGGTTCCTAAAGTCCCGAGAAATCTTCAATGGAGCTGCTGAACCTTTTTCCGGACCGATCATTCTGCTAAAATTATGGAGGCTACTAAAATGCTGTTCCAATAATCAATCAATGGTGCCTACGTTTTCAACAACTTGGAGGAGTAACTTAAGGACAAGCACGGAAGGGTAATATATTTCTCTAATGAATGTTAAACTTTCTGGCCAGTTCGAACTTTATTTTACACTCCCTTATTAAGAGCTCCTTTATTCTTTAATGTAAAAATCTTTATAAAATGCTACTATAAATTTATATTGTAATTCTTTCAATCTCTAGTCTTTAAACTTTTCTTTTCTTACCTGGCGGTTCATTTAATATATATATTTGTATGCTTTATTAATGTCGTTTATTTAAAATTATATGCCAATAATCTTTCAACTCGATGAGCTCCTTTGTTCCATTTGCCTCACGCAAATAAGATAATATAAATTTTAAATAGTTATTCTCGCCCATTAGAACTAAATTTATAAGTTCTATTAATCATCGAGTCGAAAGAAAATATTACATGTTTACTATTTTTATAATTGGCTAATAATAAATTATTAGCTCCGTTTTTCATCTATGTCCCCAGCTCCTAAGTTACAAGTGTTTATATACTCACAAAATGTTAAAATATTGATTTCTTGTTCCACTAATATATATATTTATTCGAATATAACCTTAAATGTTTTTATTGCAAAAAGGGTCGATAAAGGGTTAAATGTATTTTAATTCCACTTTTGTTATTTTATATTAATATTCAGGAAGGGCACGATATTAGGGCATAATTAATATAGTTTATAAATGTTTTAAAATAGTTCGATAAAAGCTCGTTTGACTTTAATTAATTGGTCAAGTCATCACGTAGAGCATTCTACATGGGTTTTATTTTTCAACGATGACTATCAAGTCATCATCATCAAACGTTGCTGACGTAGGGCCATCTTCCGCTCCGTTAGGCTGGTCGGTGATCATATTCTCTTATTTAAATTTCTCGAGGAAGACAGTACTTCCTTTCCTATTCATTAGTCAAAGGGCATAAGACTTGCCAAATGCAAGCCGCCATAGGACTTCGATCATCGACTAGCGATCGTATTTCAATTTTACTCTCTGCCTTGTAATTCGTCAGTACCGTTGCATCTTTGTCCCGGTAAAACCCGCTCCGTGCTCGTAATTCGTGATGAAGTGATTTAAATTAAAGTCGAACCAATTCTCAAATATATTTAGTTTAAATCAGTTTTCAAATTAAGATTAAAGTTATGCCTTAAAATACGTTTTGCTCTTCATGAATAGATTTCCGAATGTGAAAATAAATCTCACATTCCACCGTAATAAAATTAGAACAATCATTTCCGTTCTTAATGAATACCTTTATCTGCCTTTATATTTCTCGTTGGGGGCATAGACATAGAATCCCATGTTGTGTAATACTTGTTGGCATATGATAAGGACCGCCACTCTTATTATATTTATCAATTCTTTTAAAGACTAGAGGTAATTAATGCATTCTATATTTTGATTGAAACAAAACAAATTATTCTTATTAAATATTTTCTAACATACTTGGTTTCTCAGTTCATCATTCTTTTATAATTATTTAAATGTTAATACTCGCTGTCTGTGTTGGCAACCCGAACATACATATGATTCGATTTAAAAGTAGTTAAAGTTAATTGATATTCGTGTCAGTAAAAGGGTCTCTAGTCCTCACCAACCGTTGAGCTAGTTCTTGGTGCATAGCACTGTGCTGTCGATTTCTGCTATCTGAGCTGTTGAGTTGGGTTTGAATTCAGTTTTGAACCACCTGAGTTTGAATCCGATTTGACTTGCGGTGGTGGTGGGTTTCGACCGGTACATTGATTACTCTGGCTTGCACTGAGTGGCAATACATATAGAGAGTTTTGCCTGTTTTAATAACAGTTATAAGCAAGCATAAGAAATGGTGATCATGTGATGTTTATTGGCTTAAAACCAATCCTGTCTAATAGGATAGTGATCGCTATTGTTATTAAAGAACCAACAACAACAAAATGTCTAGCTACTGAACTGAGTTCAGACCTATATGACTATATAAGTTAATGAGTTTGGATTGAAAATATTATGGTGTTTTCAATTTAGGACTCATAATTTTGTAGTTAAATAGAGATAAACGTGGCTGCTGGAGCATTAGACCCTAAGATCTAAGTGCAGTCTCAGATTCAATGCTCCTCACTGATGAAGGCCACAAGCCAGAAACTAGCCTGGGGATATTAGATGAGTAGGCACTAAATGGGGATTTTATGCACAAGCCTTCTGACATCCATTGATTACTCTGGCTTGCACTAAGTGGCAATACTATATGGAGAGTTTTGCCGGTTTTAATGACATATAATTTATAATTTCAAAATAATTAAAGGGTATTTAAGTATTAATCCAGACACCAAGATTGATTACAGATAAAAAAAACTCCTGAGAGTAATAAATTAAAAATTCCTGATTTAAAAAAACTAATTACATCTTTAATTAGATAGATTCTAATTATGGTTTAAAGTAGGTACTTAACTGATTTTATTTTAACTTATATTTTTTATAAATATCACTTTTACAAACTTTCATTTAAAAAAAAGAAGATAAACTGCCGTCAATCCTTTCTGTTAATATTCACAAACATGCATACGACAAATCAGCAAGAATATTTACAAACATGCATGCACAATATTTGTCTTCTTTTTTTAAATGAAAGTTTGTAAAAGTGATGGTATGTATATTTATAAAAATGTAATTTAAAATAAAATCAGTTAAGTACCTAATTTTATCTATAATTAGAATTTATCTAATTAAAGATATAATTAGTTGGGTTTTTTTTAATCAGAAATTTTTAATATATTTATTTCAAGAATTTTTTATCCTCTTAGTGTCCGAACTAAAATATTGCTCTCTAACAGCATTATTTCGAATATTAAAGTTAATATAAGAAGTTTATTTTGCATAATTTTTCTTTTAATTTTTTATTACTATATATTTAAACATTATACGTAATTTTTCAGCTATTTTGGTCATTTGGTTCAATATTTGAAGTTGTACTAGCATTTAGTATCATACCTCGTTTAGGCTGGAGATGGCAAATTGCTTTATCCAGTTTACCTTTAGCTGTAATGTTGTTATTTTTTAACGTAAGTAAATTAAATAAATTTATATTATCACACATTACAGAACTCTCATAATTTATTTATTTTTACAGTTTTTCTTCTTATTATTTTTTCATTTGCATCCTGTATGCTTATAAGTGTGCGTAATATTTAATCACTAATTATTTCAAAGAAATTTATTCATTATAGGCAGTAAAAAAATTATATATAAGAAGAGCAAAATATAGGCAAAACTAAAACAGTTTTTAAAAAGCATTTGTAAGGCAACGGCCTTTTTGTAAGAAACTCGAGCAGTGAAAGAAACAGCATTATTCACTAGTGTTGTCAGTCTGTAAGAAGTAATGAGGATTTGAGTTTTTTATTTTTATTTTATTCTCCAATTAAGACTTAGACAGACTAGCTCATATTAGATAATTATCTAGATTGATTGACGAACATATACCTGAAAGAAAAATCTGAAGTTTGGATTCGAACTTTAAAAAAAATTATTAGGTTCAACCAGCCTAGATTGGAATTCACGTCATAGGCATTACCATATAAATTCTCATTATTAACATATATTAAATTTAAACTACCAGTACAAAATAAGAATTGCATAAAGTAACACTTTATTATAATGAACAAACATTTGCGTATGTATACACACATAAACAGGAGTTTAAAAAAACCAAATAATATATTAAATTATTGGTAAATATATGCTTACAAATGAAAGGCCTATTGAGTAATAATAATAGATGGTAGCAGATTGAACATTTAATAATTTCCATTTACTTTGAGCAAGCTTTTTATTTATTTATATTATTAAGCAAAGAATAGATCTTGCAACTGCTAGCTTTGAATCAGGCATTTTACTATTAGTCACATTTATAAAGGTTATATCAACATCCATAGTATTTTGGCCCATGGACAGGTCTAGAGAGTAGTCAAATCATCAATTCATCCATTTTTCCACTCCATTTCTTTCATTGCCCAATTCTTCAATTCCATGTAACTTTTTTCATTTCTTATATCATCCAACAATGTCAGTCATTCTTCTTGTTTGCATCCCTCCAAAACATTTTTCATAATCTTTTTAATATGCATTCAATCCAGATTCTCTTTCTAATTTCCTCAATCAATCTTCTTTTTCATTTACTCTTTTCAAAACTTAATTTATTTTATTTATCCAACTGTTTTTTTTTTCCATTCTTCTCCATGTCCACATCTCAAAGGCTTCCTACCAATCTGTTCTAATTTTACTACTTATTATCAATCTTTTACAACTATACATTAAGGCACTCCACACATAGCATTTAAGGTTATAAACTGTCAAATAATGATATCCATTAAACAAGTAGTTAATATATGTTATGAGACATGTTTTTGGTAATAAACATGTTTAATAAAATAAAATAAATTTATCTACATTTCAATAACATTTATCCTCAACTGGGTGAAAAAATATATAGCAATAATCACATGATTATAGTAAATAGAATGGTTATTAAATAGCTTCAATTTATATTTAGCAGTATTTTTTATATTTATTTGCATGAAAAAACTTTTCCAAATAATTGGTAAATATATTGTTTCATTACATTTATTAATGCAGTTTGTGTTTTTAAATTTTTTTATAGCTTCTCTAAATATTCTTTGGGCATGGTTATTGCATGCAAATATAATGTTAGTAGTTGGGAAGTTCTATATGGTGGTGAGTATCCAAAATTATGGAGAGCAAGTGCTGAAAATGTTGAGAATTTTTTACTGCATTCATGTGTTCATCTCTTCTAGCATTTATACACTGATTGCTCCTTCCTATGTATGTAGTTGGAGACAAGCTACATGGAATTTTATAGACTTCTTGGGCTTTTAGAGGCATTTCATCATTAGGTTTGATCAGAATATGGTTAATCTGTTTTCTATTTTTCAAAATAAAATCTTTCTGAAAATGAACTTTCTATATTAGAAAAGAGTTTGAACTTTGCTCTTACACCATCATGCATTTCTTATGAGAAAATTATTTGTAACATTGAAATAACTCTCAGTAAGATAGATTCTTCAAAAGCTGATCTTGCTGTAACTGAAATGTGCAATATTATTTACAAATTATCATCTCCTAAAAGTAATATAACTAAAGATGAACAGCTACTTCTTAAAAATATTAAAGCAGATAAATCTATAATAGTGCTTCCTTCAAACAAAGGGAATACCACTGTTATCATGGATAGTGGACTAAATGATAAGATATATGTTAAAACAAAAAGAGGTTCACCATGTCCAATTGATAATGGCATAAAAAATAAAATCATCCCTAAGGAAAAATCTCTATGTACTAAATTCTATGATATACCAAAAATACATAAAGATATTCCACTTTGTTTAATTGTTAGTGCCATAGGATCACCTTCTCAAGCCGTAGCAAGATACATAGCAAATGAAATACAACCAATTATTCCCTTCATGAAATCATATATAAAAACACAACCCATTTTATAGCTATTATGAATAATTTAAAATTAACATCAAATGATATCTTTGTTAGCTTTGATGTTGTTTTTTTATTTACAAAGATAACAATCAATGCAGCAGTGGATATAGTTTCTAAACAATGCAAATTACAAAGTTATATAATCACATTAGTTAAACATTGTTTTAATAATATGTATTTTACTTACAATAAACAATTCTACAAACAAGTAATTGGAATCCCAATGGAATCTCCCATCTCCAATGTTTTCACCAATTTATTCATTGAAGAATTGGAAACACACGCTTTATAACTCAGCATTCATGGAGAAGAAAAACTGAATGACTTTTTTCATATTAATAACCTACATTCACAAATTAAATTCACTATGGAAATAGATGGAAAACCCCCTTTTTTTGATATTCTTGTTTCTAAAACAAAAACTTTATCATCCTCTGTATGTAGGAAATCTACATATATTGATAGATATCTAAAAGCAGCTATCACATCACCATCCAGCCTAAATCTTCTCTGTAGCTAAATCATTTTTTTCAAGGGCATTTTTACTTCAAAATACATCTGCATTAAGAAAAAAGATTAAACACATATGTGAAGTCTTATTAATGAATGGTTGCAATACTATCACTACAAATAAAATAATACACAAAGCAAAAGCTCTTAGAAAGAAAAAGAAGCAAATACCTCTATTAGAATATGCATTCCTTATATAAAAGGAACCACAGATAAAATTGAAAAGATATTAAGATGCTACAACATAAAAACAACATTCTCTACTAAGCAAAAGATTAATAATGTCCTGATTAAACTTAAGGATGTAATCCTTCTAGAAGTGCAAAAAATCTATGAAATCCTATGTGGAATGTGTGCAATTACATGCATAGGAAGATATATTAATCTTTAAGTAAAGTTTAAAGTTTATATCAGGGTTAGAAGTAATCTCTAGTTTAATAAATAATATTATTAATGTATTATTTATCTGAAGTGGTTGAGATTAAAAAAAATTTAAAATAGAATTTGGTATCAATGAATACGAACAAACAATAAAGACATATATAACAAATTGTGATCTGATTTAATATCAAATGCATCTTGGGAGTCTCCCCCCCCCCAAATTCTTTACTTATATGTTTAAAGAATGTATATTAGAGTGGAAGTGTTTAAATAGATATTACCTTTAGAAAAAGAAGGATAAAATTCAGATGTTCCATATTTGAGCAAAAGAACATTTCTAGTTTAGTAAATATTTAATAATAATATATTTATCTGAAGTTATCGATATCATAGTTATGAGTGCAGAAAGATTGATACGTGTTAATCAAAATACAATAATTTGGTATTGATAAGTACTGAACAAATGATGGAAGACAAGCTCTTGGTTATGATTTGTCTTTTCAGATGTCTTTATATATTTTAAGAATGTATGATAGTGTGAAACTTTTAAACATATATATAATTTTATTTGATGTTGTTACATAGATATCTATATAGATTATTATTATCTTGATTTTTTTAAGTATATTCCAGAATCTCCACGTTTTTATCTTGCACAAAATAATGTGCAGGGAGCAGAAAAAATATTGCACAATGTATTTAAAACTAACAAGAAACCAATGCCAACAGGTGATCTGGTCCCTTCCAAAGGAGTCTCTTTTGTAAGTAGTTAGCTACTTAGGCAAAATTATTAAATATTTCATTATAAAATTTGTGTGTATATATTTTATTGTGTGTTGTGACTGGTGATAAAGTCACTCAATTTAAATGATGAATCAATTATCACCATCTGAAAGCTGGCAGTTGAGTGTAAGTCTTTTTGCTATTTTTCCTGGATACTCTAGGAAAGGGGTTGTCAAGCTACAATCTGTGGACTACTTCTGGCCTGCTTAATGTTTTTATCTGGCCTATGACATGTATTGCTGCTTGGAATGAAAAGGTCTTGTTATAATCAAAAAAATGGTAAACAATTATTTTTTGATCTTGTTATAATCAATAAATGAAACAAAAAGTTATTTTTTAACTATATAATTTTTGTGCCACAAGAAAATGAAACTTAAACTCTACATACCAGCAAATTTTTTTCTTTTTTGCACACAAAAATGTAAAAATCACTTTATTTTTCCCCACTCAATAGATGAATAACATTTTTTTTTAATTGAAAATAGTTTAAAACTGAAAAAGTAAAACATTTTATAAAAAAGATAATAGAAAGGTTTTTTTTAGGAAAATTTTGTGTCCAGATAGCAGAAAATATCAAAGTTAAGAATATTCAAAAAAATAAATTTTATAAACTTTAATCAGTTCAAGTAATTTGATTATAGCACGTCTAGTAATTAAATTGGTTACCAATATAATTTTCATTAACTCAAAATACTGTAACAAAACACCGGAATAAATTAATTTTTAAAAAAATTTTTTTAATAATAGACAGTCAATAAATAATTAAAATTATCCAAAATCAACCAGACTAGCCAAGAAAAAATAAAATCAAAAACACAACCAATGGTTTCACTGCTACAAGCAGACTTCTCAAAAACTACAAAACAACACCATATTTATATTAAACATTACTCAAAATCCATTTACTTCCCATCCACCCTTAATATTAAAAGAACTTTTAAATGAGTTAATTGCGTGGATGGAAAGAAAATGGATTTGTGGGTAATGTTTAATATAAATATGGTATTGTTTTGTAGTTCTTTACATTTGAGAAGTCTGCTTGTAGCAGTGAAACGATTGTTTGTGTTTTTGATTTTATTTTTTCTTGGCTAGTCTGGCTGAGTTTTGGATTTGGGGTAATTTTAAGTATATTATATATACTTTTAAATTAGATATAATTAGAGGAGATTTGAACCCAGACTTTCAAGTTATCTTTAGTCATTCACTCCATCACATGACCGCATACATGCAAAAAAGATAAATAATCTCCAATATATGTATTTTGTGCTAAACCAGCACTTATCAGTTGTTCCAGATCATCTAGCATATATATATAGTCAGTGCTCAGATTATATTAGGATAGCAAACCTTCAAACTTTAATGGACATCTTCAATTTTCTCCACTCTCCAACTCTTCAGTCCCTCCATATCAATGAAAATCTGAAGATGGCATGTTCAAAGCCCCTTTCTACCACATACCTGCAAAAAAGATAAATGATCTCCAATATACATATTTCATGCTGAATCAGCACTTATCAGTTGGCCTATATCATCATCTACCACACACACACACACACACACACACATATATATATATATATATAATCAGTGTTAGGTTTATATTAAGATAGAAAAATTTCAAACTTTAATGTACAGGCTTCAGTCTTCTTTATTCTCCAACTCTTCAGCCATCCATATCATTGAAAATCTGTAGAAGCATGTTCAAAGCCCTTATTTGCCAATTTTGTTGTCATGCTCATATTGACTATACGTCACTCTGACTAGTCATGTGCAGGACCTTAAGCCCACTTAAATACACAGAAGAGAGATGGGCAGAATACAAGTTTCCTCTAATTACATCTAGGTTAAAAGTATATATAATAGTATTTAAATATTATATATTCAGCTTATATTCTGCCCGTCCCTCTTCTGTGTATTTAAGTGGGCTTAAGGTTCTTCATATAAGGGGTCAGAATGACTTATGTTCAACATAGGTATGAAACAAAATTAGCAAATAGGGATGCCATCTTCAGATTTTTAATGATATGTATGGCTGAAGAGTTAATGAGTGGAAAAGTTTGCAGTCTGTCCATTAAAGTTTGGAAGATATGCTATTTTAATATAAACTGAGCACTGATTATATATATGTAGGAGAAAGTAAGTGTTGTTTCAGCATGGAATACATATATTTGAGATAGCTTATCTTTTTCTCATTAGGTGGACATGTGTATCGGCTGTATAAGATGGAGAGAATAGATAAAGGAAGCTTGAGAGTCAGGTCCAAATCACTTCTAATTAATGAACATAACTACTACTAAGAGAAAACAATACTATTATTATGTTCTATTCATATCACCTTTTTTTTTTGATTTGTTTGTAAACACTTTTTTTTAAGTTAGAATAAAATTTTAAGCTGACTTATGAATAATTGTAAAAAGCATAAGAATGCTAAAAACGTAAGAATAATATATTAAAATATTAACAAGGGATTGACTAAATTAATTTCCGTTTCCTCCGCGCACACATACTTTTATTTCAAGTTAGATATAAAAACCTCAATTGTGCTAGAAAGGCATTGATTATAAAATATTTTTATATCTATTACTTAATAAACATTTTATAAGCATTGTTTGTGACTTTTTTATTTTTATATTGTCCTGTATATTTTTTGTTGTCCCATGAATGCTCTTAAGACTTGTTATTCGGCCCTAAAAAGTTTGCCAACTCCTGTTCTAAAATTCCACAAAAAATATAAATCTGATAAATATTAAGTGATAATATAACATTTGTTCCAGAGAATCATTAGGTTTTTTATTAATCATGACATATTTTATGCCCAGCATTATATATAATAGTGAACATGCAAAAAATATGTATTTTCATTTGTAATTGTTTTAAAAAATAAATAACGGTTATATATATATATCAAATTAATAATTGATGAACTACAGTATATATAAAACAAAATCAAAGCTGTCATTTTCATCACACAAATTCGCCATATGCTTAAAAAAAAGAACAGATTCTGAACTGATTTAGGTACCTGTTCCAGCTTTGGTAAATAAAATCAAAATCTTGCATGACAGCTTTGATTTTTATTCTGCATAGATTGTTGATGGCATGAGTTTACTATTTATTGTACATATTTTATAAATAATAAAACAGTCTTAAAAATCTTAACGGGAAAACAGAAGATAACTCATTAAACTAATCAAATGATCATTGATCAGGATTTATATTTTCTTGGTTTATTCTATAGCTAATAATTTTGTAAATACATGAGATATTATAATCAAATACTTATCAACTTAGATCTAAATCCAAGATTTTTCTAGATTTACATCACAGATCATGATAATAGTGTGTAGATGCACTAATTTTTGGAATTAATGTATTTTATCAACATACATGAACATATACAATGGTTTTAAATTAGATAGTTCAGGGTAAAAAAACAATACCAATCAGGATTATCAGTTGCTGAGTAGTGAAAACATGAGTGGCTTTTCATTTTTGTTTTATCTTTTAAGAATATCTAATATTGAAGAATAAACTAATATTGAATTTAATTGGCTATAAGGTGGTTACCTGAAAAAAACTTTAACCAGGTTAGAAACTAAAATAATGTTCAAGCTACCTAGTACATATATTATAATGATAATTGGCCTTTTAACAATGATAATTGATCAAAAAAACAATATTTGCAAATTAATTTTTAGTCTAGGGAAATTATGAAATCTAACAGGTGACCATGTACATGGTGGAGTGACTATACAATTTTTTATTTAATTGACTAATTTATAATAGTCATGGATAACAATTAAACTGAATATAAATAAAAATACAAGTTTTTATGTGAATTCAATCATGTTTTGGTAAACATTATCTTTAGTGGGACAAACTATACAGACTCTGGCGGGATAATTTTGAACTATAATACATAGTTCTCAGTAATATATATAATAGATTAAATACACAGGCTTATATATATCTGTGTCTATATATGTAATAGACAGGGTATGAGCACAGACTTTCACATGACCCACCACTCTCCACACTATCTCATAACACTGATACACCTGAACACACATATGTCGAAAAGATAAATAATCACCAATATACGTATTTCATGCTAAACCAGCAATCATCAGTTGGTCCAGATTACCATCTCTATACATATATGCTACAAGTGCTCAGGTATATATTAAGATAGCAAATCCTCTCACTTTAATGGACAGGCTTCAATGTACTCCACACTCCAACTCTTCAACTGTCCATCCAATTAAAAATCTGATGATGGAACGCTCAAAGGCCACCCTTATGCTGAGATTGTTGCAATAAATTCCACAAAAATGGTGTCACTATTGCAAAGATTCCTGAGTGAAAACTCCTGCAGATAGCATGAAAATAAGGCATTGCTGGTATCAAATTGTTACTTTAGCTTACATTTCATGCACATACATAGATTCTCTACACATTGTTGAATCCACTGAGCTGTGGTGGATTTCAATCAGAGTATATTGTGCATTGGTCTCTGAAAAACTTGCCCAGTTTATAATAACTTGAGTACTTATATCAGTCTCATGAACAATGTAATCTTGTGGTAAATTATCTGCCCAATAAAAGACTATGGGCACAAGGATTTTCAGGGACAGATGACTTCTGTAAAAAAAGAGCTGTATCTGATAAATATATAATGGTGACATAATCTGCATTGCCATCCAACACCATTTGTGCTTTCATCATATCTCACCAGTGAACTCTGTTTATCACAATGCTGATATAGGATATTATTCTTTAGCAGCTGCCTCCTCATTAACCACATCATTGCCATATTCCATAGTTCAAAATTCCTCCATCAACTGAGATGAGTGCCAAGATTCTGTGAAAATAGCTGGAAGATCTAATATTTCATTTATTGCCATGATAAGTGAATGTTATAGGATTTATGCCTGCCATAGTCTTATTGTAGTTAGTCATGAAGTAATATGATTCTCACACAAGCTTTCTGAATGGATTTCAAACACCAGATAGCATACATACAATCACTTTTGCCAAAGTACCAACTTTACAACTATAGATATTGTCAAAGGACCAAGTTTACAACTACAGATATTGTTACAATACCAACTTTACAACTACAGGAAAGAAAAAAAAAGTAACAAAATTTGAAAAAAAAAAAAGTTTTCAGCCTGCTAAAGATAATGTTTACCCATGTTTCCTGATCATTACTCCCTCCAAATTAATAACAATATTAAATGATAAAATAAATAATCTACTTAGAATCCAGATGAAAAATAAATAAGCAACAAAAATTTCTACAATAACAACAATTTCAATTAACAAACAGAATGAGAATAATATTTAAAAAATTATAGTTGCATATTTGCAACTAAGATTGTACGAAGACCATGCATGATAGGAAAAATTTTAATTGATTCCTAATTCATAAAAAAAGTTTTTATTAAGTTCGTTCAATTACTTTATATCTTCAAGCAATTTTAATATTTTAACTTCTCGTGGTTTGTTTCCATCATAGTTAATTCCCATGAGGTTTTTCCTGTCATTAAAAGTATCAAAATTACGCAGCTTTATAACTAGAAGATTGCTTCCATTTGACAATTAGTTGGAGCAAGTTTTCTTGTATCAAGTGTCACACATTTTCAATATCAGAAAGTAATTAATAGATCTGCAGAATTGAAATTAATTTTAAGGTGTTTCTTTATTTATAGTTCCATGATATCAGGGTAAGGCATTCTATAGTTTCTATCCCAGAAACTGCATTGTCAACTTAAAAACAATCATTATTTTTTTTTTTTACTTCCATTCTCTAAGTGACAATGAAGAAGTGATCATTTCTTTCCTTTGTTTAAAGTAGACAATGTAAAAGTTTGCAATTGGTTCCCATAGCAACTTGGTATTATTAATAATTGATTTTATTTTGAAATAAAGAATTGTAATAAAATTTTAATTTTTACAATTATTATTATTTTAAATTACTTGTATAAAAGCCAGGTGTATAAAATAAATTGTAAATTTAGAATACATACTGATAAAAAAATGCACATTTAAAAGCCATGCATGTAAACTCGGTCATGTAGGTTATATTATGTAAGACATATATATTATATATTTATATATTCCTTTTTGCATATGAATTATTGTTCTATAAGTATAGTTAGATGGATAGAAATCCACTAACTTGTATGATACTGGAGTGAATGTAGTGTTAAAAAGTTAAACACAGAAAAGAATAATTTAAGCAGTAAAATCAGAATTGTTTTCAGCATATGCAGAGATGTTTCATGCCTCTAGGTCACCTGATTAACATAGATGGTTCATGGAATACATGTGTAGTGAAAAAGGGTGTGTCTATAAAAAATTAAAATATATTGCAATTAAACTGATAGTAATAATCATTACCACCCCTATAAAGAAACAGAATGGACTATTTACTTATTAATCTTTTGATGATAATAAGTTAGATTTTAACAACCATATTGAAATTTGGGGGTGGATATTATATTTAAGCCAGATGTTAATATGACATTTTTAATTATTAACATTTGTCTTAAATATGAGATTCACTCCCAAATTTCAACATGGTTAGCAAAATTTAATTTATTATCAATGAAATATCAAGAAATTAATAATCTGCTAACATTAATAAGTGGTGAAATTATGTAATTATTTACAGCTAAATGAAGCTTAATCATCTTCTGTATTATTTCAAATATGGCAATATTGTCATACTTTATTTAACATACATATGCAAGTGTTTATGTGTATAAATAAATTTGGAGAGATATATAATATAACTTCTAACAGCTGCCATACTATATCAGAATCAATATAGTCTGCAATATATATGTTTTTAAGGAATGATGAACTTTGACTGAACATTTCCAATAATTAACATAAAAATGACAACCAGAAAAATTTCTGTAGTGTAATTTTCACTATACATGAGTTTGATATAGTGAAAATTACACTACAGAAATATTATTTATTATTGGATAATCTATATTCTAATGAATGACTAATAAAAAAATATTAATGACAACCAGATGTTTTATATAAATATGTATAGTCAATGTAAAAGTATAATACTCGTTATAAAAAATATTATATGAAATATACAAACAAACAATTTAACTGTAAAAAATATTATATTTTAAATTCTTTAGTAGCACTTTCAATTATTTAGTAATCCTCATCAGCTTTAAATGAATTTCAAATTTTAATGTTACATAAATTTCCATAAGCTGTGTATGGCCATATTTGCAACTTGCCTATTAATAACATTATCTTTATATTTATCTATTAAAATTGCCTCTTTAATTTTCCTTTTTTTATGAATCTTTTCTTCCATTAATATTTTTATTTCATTAATATTAAATGTAAACCTTTAATTACAAGTCTTTTCATGGTCAAAGAATACTGAAGTGTATTAAATTGACTATTTACATTATTTTTAATCCAATTATATAATAACTGATGCTTCTTTAATCTTTTTTCCACAGAACATCTCAATTCACCGATATATAATTTATTACATCCACACAAAATCTGATAAATTATATTAATTCTTTGCATTTTAGAAATTATACTCTTAGAATTATTAAGCAATCGATTAACATTCGGAGGAACACAAAATGAAATGTTATACTTTAAATATATTCTTAATTAATTTTGATTTCATGTTATTTACAAATGGCATAGATATTCATTTTTTATTATCTAAGGTAACATTGCAAATTACTGTACATAAAATTTGGTTTTTATCACAATCAACCTTTAAAAGTTTATTAGCAAAGAATTCAATCTAAATTAATTAAGAATATATTTAAAGAAAAGGATAACATTTCATTTTGTGTTCCTCCAAATGTTAATCGATTGATTAATAATTCTAAGAATATAATTCCTAAAATGCAAAGAAATAATATAATTTATCAGATTTTGTGTGGATATAATAAATCATATATCGGTGAATCTAGATGTTCTGTGGACAAACGATTAAAGGAGCATTTGTTATTATATAATCAGATTAAAAATAATGTAAATAGTCAATTTAATACAGCTTCAGTATTCTTTGATCATGAAAAGACTTGTAATTAAAGGTTTACATTTAATATTAATGAAATAAAAATATTAATAGAAGAAAGGAATCATAAAAAGAGGAAAATTAAAGTGGCAATTTTAATAGATAAATATAAAGATAATGTTATTAATAGGCAAGTTGCAAATACGGCCATACACAGATTATGAAAATTTACATGACATTAAAATTTGAAATTCATTTAAAGCTGATGAGGATTACTATGTAATTGAAAGTGCTACTAAAGAATTTAAAATATAATATTTTTTATTGTTAAATTGTTTGTTTGTATATTAAATATGTATAGTCATACTGGAATAGAATCATGAGCTATTTTACAGAGGATAACTGTACTTCTAAATGTTTGAGCTTTAACAACATATGGGTTATGATTATAGTATTTATAAATGATAAACAGCTGTTGTATTGGTATGGATTACTGGCAATACTCCAAGGCGGTTGATGGTTATTCTTGAAATGCATGAATAATGCAGAATGATTTATTCATTTTTTTTATGTAGTATAGTTGCTATAAAAAATTATTATACATGATTATTGAAGCCATCTCTCCAGATTTATTTTCAAGCTGCATAAATTTATATATATATATGAAAAACAAAAACAAGTTATAAATCACGTAACTTGCTATATATATATATAATATTAATAACTTTATAAATAAATAATAGCTATTATTGAATGTCTAGCACTGAGATTATATAATAATATTATGGAGAAATAAACTGAATGTGCTTACTATATCACAACTCATAAGTCAGACTTACTAGAATCATTTTTACAAAGTTATGAAAAAAATATCTTCTCTCAAAGTGATAATGAAGGAGTTAAACATTATATTAGCAGTGTTCTTTGTAAAGTATTAATAAAACCATAGCACAGCTTAAAATAACAATTAGAATGTAAATTCTAATAATTTTAAAGATCATCACAGCATCAGTAAGAAAAAAAGACTCTAGCACCCCTCTTTTTTAAAAATGGCATTTATAGCAACCATTTTCGTCATTAGTATATAAATCTCTAAAAATTCAATTTTATAAATAATTCATTATTTAATATTCAAAAATCACTTTAAATCTAGATCTCAACTTCCTTTAGTTATATAATGCTATGATTATGATTCTACTCAGTATTGAAAGCTCACAGCTTCAAGTAAATTCTCTTTATTACAAATTCAAACCTGTTTTGTAGTTAAAAATGTTTCAGCATTTTTTTTGAACCATTACAATAATCCCATAAATAAATAAAAATAAAGGCTTATTAAATGCCACATTAAAATACACTAAAATATATGTAATAATATTTATGGAAAAGTAAATTTTGAAAATGTGTACCACAATAATAATTCATAAGTCAGACTTACTAGAGTCGTTTTAATAACTTAAAAGGAATGCTTACTTTTGTATCAATGCTAATTTATTAGTTAGCCAATAAATAATTGACATTGTCTAACTATCATATTATATGGATAATAAATTAATCATTGACACTAGAAGAAAATTTTTTTCTATGGAATGAATCCATTTTTTTATCTGATAAACTAACATTAAAGGGGAAAGGGCATTCGTTTGCATGGTTGTTAAATGACTTTAATAAGTCTAATTTGGGGGTTATTTTTACGATTTATGCATTAAAAGTTTACTTTTATGTATATGTGTGTAATAAATATGTTCTGAACAATATATTATTGTAACCAATTCAGAAATGTGTATTTGCAGTAAATTCAAAAACTAGCCAAATATTCATACCCTTCCTTCTCTCCAGTATGTTTACATTTCAAATCTAATAGAATGCCACAAAAATGGCATTCCTCATATATATATAATTGTTGCTTATAACATAGTTTTAATTTTGCCTAGATTATTCAATAGGTAAAAATTTCATTATATGTATATATGTGTGTGTGTGTGTGATCAATAGATGGTGTTTTACCAAAACCACCAAACAAGCGTATATTTGTTTACATAAATGTCAAAAGAGTCGGAATTAACTATCTCTTTATTTGCCCACCCTCAGATCAGCTGATTTCAAGCTAATTTGCTATCATCTATTGATCATAAATACAAGCGATAGCAAGTTGCGTGATTATAACTTGTTTTTGTTTTTCATAAATGTATCTTTAAAGGTTTTTGCAATGATATATATTGCAGAGGCTTTGACTATGTGGTGAAACTGAACTGATATCAGACCCATGTAGCTATCTGGCTTGTTAGGCTGAGTTTGAAGACTTACGGGTCTGAAAAATTCATGCTTGCAAACTGACAGAAACTTTTTGCATAAACGCTTGGAGTCAGTGTTTAGATCTAATTTCTAGCTCTATCCTTCACTGATGATAGCAAATTAGCTTGAAATCAGCTGATCTGAGGGTGGGCAAATGAAAGAGATAGTTAATTCTGACTCTTTTGACGTTTATGTAAACAAATATACGCTTGTTCGGTGGTTTTGGTAAAACACCATCTATTGATCATAAATACAAGCGATAGCAAGTTGTGTGATTATAACTTGTTTTTGTTTTTCATATATATATATATAAGAGTCACATATCATAAGCTTATTTGATTTACAGTTAAAATTTGGTGGTATTTTTCATTTATCTAATAAATATATCTGGAAATATGCGTTTTTGTTGAGTATCATATTTACTGATTTCAAAAAATTATTAAGTAATGATTGACTATGATTATGCAGTAAAAAATATTTAGTCATCAATATTAGATCATATTTTTAGTCTTTAGCTTTTCTTCATTTCAATATTTTTCTATCTTCCTCTAACAGCAATTTTATTCCGTAGTTCAATATTTTAATTTTAGTGTTAAAACCTTTATTTAATATTATTAATGAATTGGCTTTATCTGTTAGAAATATAAGTTTACAAATGAAAGAAATTTTTAAAAACCATATTTACACTTTCCAAACGTATACATAGTATGCAATACATAACAGGAACAATCTTTACTGAATGAATTCCAATTTCTAAATATGATTGAATAATTATAAAGACGTCATAAATGTATGAAATCCTGCTCTAACATTTAAAATTGCATTTATATTTGTAAAATTCTCACAAAAATTTAGTACCATGCTATTTCACAGAGATTAATGATCATAATTATCATTGTTTCATTTTTAACATACTTTCAAATTTTTTACTTGAAATTTTTAAAATGAAACATATTTCAAAAAAGTTTAAATATAAACATAAATATATTTATTATTTAATAATTATTATGAAAATATTTTGTAAAAATAATTACAAATTTTTCAGTAAACTACAAAATTATGCAATATTCTTTTCTTATTCATGGAAATAGTGAAAGGGGACTTTACTAAGTTTATTTATATATCCAATATTAAGGAAAATATCAATCAGGGATCTTTAAATTCTTATTAGTGTGTCTGGATCTTTTTCTCTATGGACTACTGCCATCTTCAGATTTTTTTATAATAAATCAACATTTTTTAAATTTTAATTTTAACAGTAAAAGTGTCAAAATAATTCTAAAAATAGCAGTGTAATAATTAGTTAAAGCTGACACATAGTCAGTCCTCTGTAACTTCAGACAACTTATAATCAGTAATAATGCAACTCTATAAATATAAAAACATTCAGCAACTAATTAGATTAAAAGATTGATAAGCAATGATAAATTATTAGAGATGATGACCATATACCTCTTAGGGTCTTATTGTCTACCTCAATCTGCCTTCATGAAGAGACATTAACTATCCATTTTCTTTTTAAATAATGAATAATATCAATTTTTTCTAGAGAACACTTAAAATATTTAAAATTGAATTATAATTGCATAATAAATTTTAAAAAAAGATATTGAATTACAAACAGCATGGATTCACATCACACATATGATATTATTTAAAACATGCAAGTCAGTATTTTAGTAGAACAAATTTATTTACTAGAAACATGCTGAAAACAAAATATTTCCGAATTGTTGTAAAATAAAAATAAGACAATTCTTAACCCAACTCTTGCTCAATTACAATCGCTACTGCTTAATAATGTCATTAAAGGGTGCAAAAGAGCACATTTTTTTTGTATTACAATTGCATAAGAAAATCCAAAAAAAAAAGGATATTGAATTAAAATATTTATAGTATAAAATGGGGGGGGGGAGTAAAAAAAAGTATTTAAAAACAAGATCTAATGTTTTTCCCCCATTAGAATTATTATAGAACTTAAAAAAGAATCTTAATTTTATATTAATAAGACAGAAACATAGTTAATTATTTATATATTAATAAAATTCCAATTTTCAGTTATACAGTAAAATTATGTCAAGCATTGGTGTCCTAGTGGTCAGCATAGCTGCCTTCCAAGCAGCTGGCCAGGTTCACTTCCCAGTCAATGCTTTGACATATGAAAAAAAAAATCTAGCTAATTATTGATTAGAGAATCAAGGAATGATGGAAAATTATAAACTCTTATGAATCAGCATTTGGTGACTACTGTCATATTTTGGTTTTAATTTTTATAGAGGTTTTCACTTTTCAGTGGATTGTTTTAACTCTTTTATCTCTATAAGTAATGCTTTGCATCTCAGATAGCAGCATTTAAGATTATTAGTGCATGTGTTAGCCTAAGTGAAGATTATATATCATGTGTTGCATAATATGTTTATTTATTTCAGGTGTCATTTTCTACTCCTTTCAATTATCTTTTTAATGCTGAGTATTTTACTACAACAATTGTTTTATGGCTTTTGTGGTTTACCCATGCATTTTCATATTATGGAATCATACTCATTAGTTCTGATATATATGAAAGAAGTAGCTCCTGCTTTCAGAGTAAGTTAATTCATAAAATTTATTTTTTAACTTTATTACAGTGAGTCAGTTCTATTTTATAACAGATAAGAATTAAAATTTGCTTAATAAGATTGAAACTAGTGACCAACTTTTTCTTGCATTGCTATGCTAAATTTTTAAAAGCACTTATAATTACTATCTTATATTTATTTATCTAATAAAAATATTTTTTTCTGTGCTAAGTCACATATTTAAATAGATTCAATTAGAAAACAAATTTTTGATGATGTTTAATCATGTGGTAAAGTTGCGTTTTTTAAAACTTAAATCTGTATGGTTCAGGTAGTAATAAAATGGCAAATTCTGGACCTCTAGATCCATAGATCAAGGCTCCAGCTATTTCAATGCTACAATTTAAACTTTTTATAGACTTAAAAGCACAACATTAGATTATTTTTTATATATGTAATATTAAACAACCATTATAAACGTATATGGAATCATTTTAATTCATTTCAGCACGTCTTTGATGAAATAAGGAAATCACACTCAAGAATCTATAGTACATAGATATCATCTCAAAGGAAGAAATACTGGCTGAAGAAAATCGAAAAAAAAATTATATTAATAACTTTAATAATAAACATCACAATCTTGCCTAAGAGGATAGTGGTGGCTATGGTTATTAAAGAACCAAAGACACCAAAATGTATGGATACTGAACTGAGTTCAGACCCATATGACTATATAACTAATGGGCTTGGATTGAAAACAGTAAGGTGTTTTCAGTTTAAGACTCATAGTTTTGTAGTTAAGTGGAGATAGGGGATGGCTGCTGGAGAGTTGCATTAGATCCTAAGATCTAAGTCTAGTGCTCTCAGATTCAAGGTTCCTCACTGACGAGGGTCACAAGCCAGAAACTAGTCTGGGGATGTTGGTGAGTGGGAACTAGATGGGGATTTTATGCACAAGCCTTTTGGGATCCATTGATTACTCTAACTTGCTGTGTGTGGCAATACGTATAGTGAGTTTTGACTGTTTTAACTTTAATAATAATTATAATTAGTAATGTTATTGCTAAAATAGTTATAAATTTTATAAGAACTTTTAAAAAAATAATCTTATATATTTTTAAAACTTTAGAGGTAAAAGAAATTCCTGTTAGTTGTAATTGTAATGTCCTTAATGTGAACGACTATTTATCTCTTCTGATTAGCACGTGTGGAGAGTTATTAGGTGAGCATTTATTTTGTTATTTTTTTTACACTATAGTATTTTTTTTTTTCCAAGAATATTAAATTCCTATTTATTTGATTACAGCCTTACCAATTAATTTACTACTACTAGATAAAATAGGAAGAACTCGCTCATTAGCTGTTTTAATGTTTGGAGCTTCTGTTTCCTATATGCTACTCTTATTATGTTCCCATCGTTCAATAATTACTATTATTTTTTTTCTTGTTCGAACATTAGTATCAGCTTCTTATAATGCTCTTTATATTTACACTGTTGAGGTAAGTAGAAATTTTATTTTATCTGTAGTTGCAATTTATAATTGTAGAATGCAAGCTAAATACGAAATTATATTCGTTAAATATTAATTAATTACCTATCTCGGAAAAGTCTTTTACATTATAACATTGTTACTTTCTTCATATTTTTTTTTTTTTTTTTAGAAATTAACTATAATAACTAATGAAATTTTGTTTCATATTTAGTTAAATAGAGGGCATCCCTCATTATAACGTTTTTATTTCGTTGGTAAAAATTGTAAATAAAATATAAAAAATTAGAAATTAGTAAGTTTTGTATATTTTAATTTTTGTTCATATTGCATGTGTAATATACACCCACATCTCTGTAATGGTATGTGTTGTTTTTTCAGCATGTTTATACATATGTATACACCTACTTCTATATATATACGGATGTCAAAATACATGGTTCGTTTTATCTGTGTATTCCTGTGATTAAGATATGGCTTGGAGCCATATATCAAATATATATATATACACGCACATATGCACAATTTAGCATTACAAAACATTGAATAGATACAATATAATGTGATCTTTATAGATTCTAAAATGAATTGCACTGTCATTACAAAAAACTTACAAAAATTGCATCCAGTCCTACAGAACTGATTAGTTTCACTGGTTAAAAATAAGTTACTAATTGATCTTGTAGTCAAAATACCTATATAAATTCTAGGTGGTCAACCTCCATACATATCTACTATCAAAATCCAGTGGAATCATTTATTCTTTTACAATTCAATAATTTATAATTGTTACATTGTCATTGTAAATTAGAAAAAGTTTATTTACGATGGCAGCAATTCTATCAGACTAAAAAGTGTCATAAATGTTTTATTAAAATGATTTAGTTCTGAAAAAGAAGTTATACTATAAAGCTAGCAAGAAGATAAGAACAAATCATCAATTCATAAAATAATAAAAAAAATCATCATCAAAAAACATTGAATATATATAAAACATCAGCAGAAAAAATATTAAAGCAGGCAAAACTCTCCATTCAGTAGTGTCACTCAGTGTAAGCCAGAGTAATCAATGGATGCCAGAAGGCTTGTGCATAAATCCCTATCTTGTGCCTACTCATCCAATATCCCCAGACTATGGTGCAGTGCTCTCAGATACAAGGCTCCTCAATGATGAAGGTCACAAGCCATAAACTAGTCTGGACATATTTGATGAGTAGGCACTAGATAGGGATATATGCACAAGCCTTCTGGCATTCATTGATTACTCTGGCTTGCACTGAGTGGTACTACTGTATGGAGAGTTTTGCCTGTTTTAATAACAGTTATGAGCAAGCATAAGAAATGGTGATCATGTGGTGTTTGGTGCAGAAAAAATGTTCCAGAAAACAATTATGTTAAAAAGTAGTATATTGCAATATTAAAGAACACTGAATTTATATGGAAACTTTAGCAGAAAGAATGTTCTAATAAAAAGTAATATTAAAGTGAGAGAGATTTTATGCATATTATCTATAGATGGACTTAATAATCTCTACTACACATTCTTGAAATATATGAATTTTAAAAGACAAATGATTCCCAAGATGCATTTCATGCTGAAGAAGCACTCACATCACAATCTCTCATTATCATATGTTCAGTATTTTGTTGCTACTAATTTGCTATATTATGATTTATAAGCATCAAATTTACTCCACCTACAACTTTGACATGATCCACTTTGGGTAATTACATTATGATTATCGCTAATCATTTATTAAACTAGTGCTTATCTGCAGCCCAAATGTAAACATTAAACTTCAGTTAAAGATTAATATATCTTTTTTAATTAAACACAGTAATTAAATTGCATTTTTCTTTTTTCATGTGTAATATCTTTTAGAGTTGTATACTTAATCATCTTCATTCCCTACACATTCTTGAAACACATGAAATGCATCTTGTGGATCATTTGTCTTTTAAGATTTCTTATTTCATGTGTTTCAAAAATGTATAGTGGAGTAGAGGTTATTAAATACATCTATGAAATATATTACACATGAAAAAAAAAGAATTGAAGTTCACCATGTAAAGGTGTTTAAATAAAAAATGTATATTCTCTTTAACTGAGGTTTAATGCTTATATCTGGGCTAAAGATATTCTCTAGTTTAATAATGATTAGTGATAATCATTAATGTATTTATCTATAGTGGATCTTATCAAGATAGATGGTGGAATTAGTTTGTCTCTTGTAAATCAATCTATTGATAAATAATGAACATTTGATAAAAATATTTGGGAGAGATTATGACCTGGGCCAATTAATAAATATTGGTTCAGCATGAAATAAATCTTGGGGTTTATTTGTCTTTTAAAATGTCTTCGTTCATGTATTTTAAGAGTGTGTAGTGAAGTGAAAGTTATTAAATACATCCATAAAAGATATTACACCTGGAAAACAGAGAAATAAAGTTGAATTAAACAACAGATATGTTAATCTTTAATAGATTTAATGATTATATCTGGATTAGAGATAATCTCTAGTTTAATATGATTAGTGATAATCATTAATGTATTTATATAGAGTAGATCAGGGGTCTCCAACCCTATGCCTGCGGGTACCATGGCACCCGCAGACCATTTTACTTGTGCCCGCTGCTATCCAAACATGATAAAAAATTATTTATTTGATAAAAATAAATGTAATTTTTAAAATTTCTTTATAAATTGTTGTATTATATTGTAATCAAATTGTAGGGCATACTATACTTTTACAGTGTAAAAATATAAGCATTAATTATATGTTAAAATTTTATTTTTGAAATAAATATTTTTTTGTACATTATGTGTATTATTAACAATATCCAACTATAAATTTACATTGAAAAAATAAATGGTGCCTGCCATCTGGTTGAAAAAAATAAATGGTGTCCGCCACCTGGCCGATATTATAGAATGTGCTCTTAAGTGCAAAAAGGTTGGGGACCCCTGGAGTAGATCATATCAAAGTTGTGGGTAGAGTAAATTTGACACTTGTACATGAAAATATAACAATTTATCTAGATTTGAAAACAACACATCCATAAGTAAAGGTGTTTTTTTTTTCAATTCACTACTCCAATATTCTTTTTATAACTGAATAATATAATCTATTTTATACTCATGTCTTAACTCATCTACCAGCTATGACACTACATTGCATTGACATTAAAATCAAATTCATAGTTCATTTTCATCTATCTGTAGCATTCTTTTTATAGTTTTGTCTTCATTTAACAATCAAAACCAAACCTGAATATATGTTTTATTGATATTAATTTTAATTAGAATACATAAATTTTGATATCTTTCAATAAAAAGTTAATTCAAGGAGATCAGGTGTTTATAAAAAGGTATTCAATGTTAAACTTTAGAGAAATTTAAAAATGCTATTTAATTGTAATTTGTTTATTTATTTTTATAAAATTAAATTAAATATTTGTTTTTTAGTAAGAACACAATGTATACATTAAGCTTTTATTTAAAAATATTTGCTTTTGTAGCAAAAAAATTAATTAACTGAAAATTTACTAATAACTAATAGGAAGAGCTTATAATTAAATTAGGAATGCTTATTGTTAAATAAAGGCCACCAACTTGGTCAAGCATTGGTGGTCGAGTGGTCAGCACAGCTGTCTTACAAGTAGTTCTCCTGGGTTCCTGGCCGACGCTTTGATACATAAAAAAAAAAACTTTCAAGAATGTCATTTTTCTTATAATTATAAATGGAATTTTAAGATTTAAAAAAATAATAATTCATGCTGAAATATATATGGTTGTTTTTTTTTTTCAAAATTTGTTTTACTGGCTGAATTTATTGAAGAAAAAAATTTTTTATTACAATACATTTTTAGTGGTTAAAAATGAATTCTTTTATTTGATTATTTATTTTTTATTATTTATTCTTTAACTTTATTTGCAAAGTTGATACATTATTTTTAAGATTATTTCTTTATAATATTTTTAATAATTTTTTTCAAAAATTTAAATATATAATGAAAAGTAAGTTTTTTTTATTACTTAATAAATAAAATAAAATCAATGGCACATTGTAACAACAAAAATTAGTTCACTAAAAAATTAGTTTATATAGTTTTTTAATTCATTTGCAATCATAGATATGTATGTAAATGTTTAGACATTTATATATTTGTGTGTGTATTAAAAATTTATATTGGACATAATATTAACTTGATTTTTGCTGTCTGTGAGAAAATTTATAAGCATATAGTATGAATGCAGCAGTTATATATAAAATAATTCAATTCTGAATATAAAAGCGTGTAAATCTTACTTTTCTAAACATATGAGTTCTTGTGTGTATGTGTGTCTAAATGCAATCATTTGTTTTCCAATGCATTTCAATTAGATATAGCCGCTTTGTTTAAACAGTAAAACTAATGAGTCTTACAAGATTAAATGAGTTTTATAAATTAATACTTGATAATGCTGCAGTTTGCTTTATATAATATATATGTGTAGAGATGGTAATCTGGACCAACTGATGATTGCTGGTTTAGCATGAAATATGTATATTGGTGATTATTTATCTTTTCATCATATATGTGTTCAAGTGTATCAGTGTTATGAGATAGTTTGGAGAGTGGTGAGTTGTGTGAAAGTCTATGCTCATATATCCTATATGTTTATATAATATAGAAATTGCAATGCATTTTGGTACAGGTATCATAAATTGTAAAATTGAATCTTATATATTCATTTAAATTGTATTTATGATTTGTGTTTGAATATTTTATCACTATCTAAAACCACATATGCATTATTTTTTCTCACTTATATAAAGTGACTCCCAATAATCCAGAATTGAGTAATATGTGACAAAAGTATATAAATTGTGTGACATAGCCATTGTGATTGAAATGTATCATTAGCTTTTATACATTATATGAGCTAAAAATGTTTAAAAATTTCATTTATTATATATTTAATCCTAACTAAAGATTAATAGCAAAAAGTATTAATAGTATGAAATAAAAATATCAAAAAAATACTCCTTTAACTTTATTGGTCATAATGCAAAGATAATATGCTATTATCTGAAGAATTGTGATGGTGGCTTTTCTCTTGCAGTTATATGAATTTTTTTTTTTTTTTAAAAAAAAAAACCTTTATTTTACTTTTCTAAATGCATTCAATTGATAGGGATAACACAAAAGTTACTATGTAACTAATATTTTAAGTTTTAGATCTTGCTAACATTGCAACCAATTAAATATTTTTCCAAAAAGTAATAGGCAGTAAAAATTTAATATATTTCTCTTTGACTATTTTCTTGATTCCTCCAATCTTTTTTAAGAGAAAGGTTACTAAATGGTTTCCAAACATTACTGATGATCACACTACATTGACTTATAAGATTGTTTCCCCTTGTTATGTGAACTTCTTTAAGTTTTCTTTTTATTTATTCCTCTTTACCCAATATTTTTGTATATTCCAGTAGAATATATGAACAATGTGCTACTTTTGATACATCTGTCATTTCTTGTTTTTACAAGCCATTATTTTATATTTTTTAACTAGTTCAATTTAATGATTCAATTAGAAGACAAAAATATCTGTAATTATAAATGCAAACAATAAAGAAACACAAATCTAAGACAATATAGTCATTATTACTAAAAACAAAAATTTAGAAAAAAAAATTTTTTTTAATGTTTCAATTATTAATTTGTTTGTTTCTAAATTCTAAATACATTAGACTATTCAGTAAATTTGTTCCCAAATAATTAATGCAAATGTGTTTAATGTTTCATTTTGTGTTATAAATAATGTTAATAAATTAGTGAATAATTCTAAAAATATCACCCTATTGAGCAGAAAAGAAATGTTGTGTGATAAATTTTGGGGGAATGCATATTATCATATATAGGTGAATCCAGTTTCAGTATTGAAAAAAGATTAAAGGAGCATGTCAAGCATTTGTGCATGAGAGGTCAGCACAGCTGCCTTACAAGCAGTTGTCCCGGGTAGTGGGTTCACTTCCCGGCCAATGCTATGACACATGAAAAAAAAGTCAAAATAATAATGATTTAATAACTGCTTCAGTTTTCTTGGATCATGAAAGGACATGTAAATATAAATTTGTTTGATATTGAAAGTGTTTATATTTTTTATGAAGAGAGAAACCATAATAATAATAAAAAATGAGGCAATTTTCATAAATAGAAATACAATAAAATATAATTAATAGACAAGCTGTTTAACATTAAAATTCAGGATTCATGGGATTTGAGTTGATGACATTTGCTTCCATTTTGTTTGTGAATTTAATGGTAGTTGAGGCAGGTTAAGGAATTAACCAAAACTTCTTCTGCAGAATTATTGTTATATTTATTATTTTTATTGTTATGAAAATAATCAAATAGGTAATTAATCATGTACAAGGTTGCAATGTCTAACACTGACTGAGTGACACATTATGAATACAGGCAATTAAAAAAAGGTAAATAACTTTTATTTTCATTCAGTTTGCAGAGAACATAGATTGAAAAAGTTTTAAAGTATATCTAACATTAATGTGATTATGTAAAAACAATATTTCAAATGACATTTGACACTTGTAAATTGAGTTAATAATGTAACATTATCTAACATGGGAGAAGTAATTACATGCATTAATCTCTTATTGTTTATTTTTGTCACTGTCATATCTCATCTTGCTTCCAAATAATTGCTTAATCTAGGTTCCTTTCTTATCACAATCGGACTGAGCATTCATTGCCACTAGCCAATATGTATATATAAAGATAACATACAGCCAATGGTAAAAACAGGACAATAAGCAATGATGCTTATGGAATCTGAGTGTTTCCATTAAGATTGGGAATCTGGCTATAAATAATCAGCCTTTTTAAAGTAAGAGAGAGAATGACTATCAAACCTGTAAGATAGTGTGTGTTCTCCAGGAAACAACTGTTAAACCTGAATAACAGTAGTCTAGTTCTCTTACATGGTTAAAGAAATTCCTGCTAACCTGAGCAGCAATGATTATTTCAGAGACTATAGCTATTTAAGCTAATGGTTAACACAGTGAGGCAAGTCCATGTTTAGGACTGGAAGCTACCAGATGAAGCTGACTCAAGGCAAGCTGTAAATACAGCTGGAAGAGTTATTATACTTACTCACAAGGCAGGCTGTCAAATATTGCTGAAAGTGGGCAGAAAAATCTGTGAGGGCACATACAGTCCTTTCTTCAACAGTTCATATTAGAATTAGTAGTTATGCCTGCTAGACAGTAACAGGCAGAGTATAATCATCATTACTTAAGTCTGTAAATATTGTAATATATCAGAAATCATGTGTATGTTTGTATCTATATATTATTAATAAATTTATTATTAAAATGTATGTATATTCGTTTGTGTTTATATGTATAATCATGACAAACACAACAGATTTGATGCACTTCAACAAAATAAAAAAAATATTTTTCTCCCCATGCCTGGAAATAAATATTCAAGCAACAAAATTTTGCCCCGTGGATCAACAGATTTTGTCATCATTCAGAAAAATTGACCACAAACATTATTGGTATGTCAATAAAATTTTGTAAAATTAATTGAGAGTGGTTAGTCTAATAATAAAGACACCCCCTTCCTTGTAGGTTGATAGATTTTGTCTTATATCAGAAATTGACAGTTATGTAAACAATAGCTTGTAAAATAAACATTAAAAGATCATTCTGGGTGCATTGCCAATTGCTCAACAAGCTTTGTGATAAATGCTTAGCCAGAGAAAGCATTTAAAATATCTCTGTCAGGAAACCCCCAAAACCTCTGACCAATGGTTTCATGCTTTGGCACTCCTTAGAGAGGCGCTAAGGTTGTTTCATACACTAGATCTAAAAATACCAGCCCAAAGCCAGCATTTATCTAAAACTTTGTATCGAGTGGAAAGCTTGAGCAATTAGCAATACTCATTGTTTATATTTTACAAGTTTAAAACAATGGGGTCATGTGATTTATGCCTCTATTTTTTTCCATTCTGAGTGGTGACTCGCATAAATTAAAAGAATTTTTTTCTCTCTTGTGATATAAAAAAGATAAAAATAATAGAATGATTAATATTGGCTCAAATGAAGCATTCAAACTGGCCTATCTAGAGAATTGGCCAAGCTATAAAGGAATAATCTTTTCTTTTCAGGCTATATCAGATCCAAAAGTCCAGAGTTGAAATTAGTCATGCTTATGTCAATAATTGAACCCCAGACTTATGAGGTCCTAATATCACAAACAACATCAGATATACAAAATGATCTAGATTTTGATAAAACATTATCTCCACTAACCAACTTGTTTTATCTGTGGAATAAACTATTATAATCTTAGAAAGTCAAGCTATTAATGGATCCTGACATAAACTCTGAATCGGCTTTGTCTCAAGCAACACTAGCAGAGTCAATGACTAGAGAAGCAAAGCTATTGAAAAAAATAAATTCTAATATTCAAAATATTGAGCAGAACACTGGGTCAGTCAAGCACCCAGTGAATAACTCAAATAAATCAATAACAATCAGTAAAAAGCATTGTTACAAATGTAATGAACCAATAGACACACACACAATGTCCACACTCCTATACTTTGTGTACATATTGCAAGTATGTCAGTGATACAAGATCTGCTTGTTTTAAAATGAAACAACAAGTATAGATTAATCCATTCCAAAAAGCAAAAAAGCAATTTAAAGTCAAAAACAAATTACCTGCATAAATAACCTGAGAAATAGTGACTTTGATTTCAAACACATGCGCTCTCACAAAGAAACTATTCACAGGGTTTGCAGTGTCAAACAAGACCTGGTCTATCATTAATAAGAGTAATAAATTTCAGCTGTATCTTAGCAATAAATCAATAACTGATTACTAGGGCAATCAAATAACACTCTTTGGACAGACAAGAGTCAAAGTTACGATATCTAATATGACTATTACCACTGGTCATAGTATCAAGGAGATATAGCAATTTATTAGACCATGACTGCTTCAGTCACTTAGGGTTTGCAGTGACAGAAGTGAACCAGCTCACAATTATAAGTGATGTAAAAAGGGTTTACCCAGACAATTATTCAGGGTTTGAACCCTAAAATAATGCAAAAAAACTATAAACACAAAGTGGATAGATACCCATCCTACATTGCATGTTCAAGGGCATCACCAAATGGATTCCATCAGTGGTGATTGGATTTAAAGGGCTTCAAACAGTAGTGGTTAAAACTGCTGATGGATAACCTCATTGTCATAAGAACCAACTTAGGTTAAATGAACCTACAGTTCCATGACCAGATATTAGCAAAGGCTCATCAGATGAAAAAAATGGCAAGCCAATAGTGATGTGGCATCAATCAACTGCATGAATCTACAAATCCAAGACCAGACATCAGTGAAACATCAACAGATGAAACAGTTGTAATCTACCAGGGATAAATCAACAGCCAGCTATAATGGATCTACAGTTAGAAGAATACCAAGTGATCACAATACCAAACCTACTGAGAACATCACCAAGCCAGAAGAAGTGACAAAGTGAAGATGTTTTCCAACACACCTGCATGACTACATTCTCCTGGCTAATTTTAGCCAGGAGGAGAGAATGTCATATCTCACCTTGCCTTCAATAACACACTTGTTCAGATTCCTTTCTTATTATGATTGAATTGAGTATTCATTAGGACTAGCCATTGCATATATATATATATAATTGAAACCCAATCGTATATCAAGCATTTAACCCATAAATGTCAAAGCCCCAGTTGGGCAGCCATTGAAACCCTCCCTACAACTCCATCTTTTCACTTATTTATAATTGCCCAGGTGCCAATTCTATGCAAAATAGAATAAATTTATAATTGTAAATTATATTTAAACTTAATTAAAAGATTTTTATATTGAAATTACCCTATGGCTTAGCTCAGTTGAGATTATAGGGTATGGTCTTTATATATCAAGCCAACAAGGATGATAAAAACATCTATAAACAATAATATTATAAGATTAATTGAAATATGTTCAGAGCATCTGTTCAATACTAAACTATTGCACAATCATCAAGTATCATATTTAATATAGAATAGTCAATTATTAGGACCGGGTACTTTTCTATCCATATCACTATCTATTCTAAACAAAGTAAAATGTATTACTGGCATTGTAATACTGAGACTTATTACCACTAAACAAATTTAACTAAAACTTGAATTATTTGACAAACTTATATCTTCTATAACTATGCTATGATAATTAGATGTGTGTGTGTGTGTGGAAATGAAGAATCGAACGTATATAATCAAGGAATTCCTATAAGCTGTTGATTCAATAAAATATTTATTAAAAAAAATAAAATCAAAAATAAATCATAAATAAAAAAAAATATTATTGATACACCTTTATCACCAATTACATTTCTTCTGTGGTAAAATGAAAATTCACTACTTTTAATATGTTAATCATATATCTTCGAATATGTGCATTTGTTTATATAATAAATATCATGAATTTCTAAACTATATTCTATTGGATTATTTATAAAACTTTGATGATGACAGAAATTAATCATCTTTTATACATATTATAGAATTTTATATAACACTTGTCTGTTATAACCAATATATATTCCATCTAACATTAACTATACAAAAATTAAAGACAAGCATGGGACAACAATAATAAAACACTTATATACGTGAGAGTTAATAATATCTCCCAAACTCCATTTAAATAATCTAATCATCCCTAATCATTTCTATTGTCAAGTTATATTCACTCTACTTCCTATATAACAAACTTATAACCGACAAGGTTTTTATTCTTTATTTTTTTTAAATAAAAATCATTAACGAAATTCAGCATAATAAATACAATTAAAAAAATAATAATAATATAGCATCACGCACATATCTGAACATCTATAACCACCGATAATATAATTTCTAGATTATATAAAATAATACATAATCATATTATAAATGATATGAAGTTACATTGTATTTGTTGTTTTGTTTTTTTAAAAAAAAAAAAATAAATAAAAATTGATTATACATCTGCTGTATTCAGTAATGAAAATATTTATCAGTATCTTGTCATTACAGGTTAAGTTTTTTTAAACAAAATTGAAAGTTAAAAGAAACACATATATTAATTTCAGTGACACAGTAGATTATAACATAAAAAAATGTCTATCCATTGTTAAAGCATATTTTTGTTAAGAATGACAATAGTCTTTTCCTTTTAGAATTCCATGATAAGCCTTATAATTACATTTGCATGCATTGAAAATTATTTTGTTATAGACACGCGTATAGTGAAGTTATACAGTATAAAATTATCTTCTTGATATCAGATTAGATATATAAATTTTTTCATTTTAAATTTTGTTTTATAGAATATTGATAGCAAATTCTTTAAGTTAAAAATCAGGCATTTAATTTTAGCGTCTAAGAAAAGAATTTGAAGTAGCTCTATTTTACAAAACGTTGCCATTTTAATATTATTCATGTTTTAATAATATTTTGAAATAAATTATAATAACTTATCTTATGTAACATCCAGGTATTCCAAAGGTAGTGAACTTAAATCATGACTTTGGCAGAACTTTGAAGCTGGTTTCCTTTTGGGTCTATCTCTTCATTGTTTTATTTACTCCAGTAGTACAATATAAATTTTCCATAAATATATTATTAGAATCCTTGTGATTTTTTTTATGTTTGTTTTTTTTTTTGATTTATTTAAGTTTTTTTTAACTTCTTCCTCGGAGGTTTTTTTTTTTTACTTTTTAGTTGTAAACCCTGTCTTTCTCTCCTCACGCCCTCTATGTTTCCATGACAATTTTGGAAGCTTGCCAGAAATATTATTTATAAAATTTTAAACAATATAATGTTTGAATATACTATACATAGTAATTAAAAAAAATATTAATTATTAATTTTAAAATGTCATTTACTATTACAAATAATCTTTATCATTTTTAAATTATAAGATTCTAAGACAATATATAATCAATAAATTATAAATAAAATATAAAAAAGAAAATTCTACTTAATAATACACATATGCATCTGCCTATGATGACATGTAAATCTTCTATTGTACACAAACATCTACCACTAAACATATAGCCCCAAAATTCCATCAATCAATCTACCCATTTAAGATTTTAATTTTGTTAAATCCCAATTTTAATTAGCAAATCACATCACAGTTTAGGCCTAATTTTACCAAAAATTCAATTCCAAATATTATATTATATCACAATTCATTTTTCTCAACTAATTATCTTTATCCCTTATTAGTACAAATGTGACCTTCCCCATATTTCTTTCTGGTGCCAACCTGGAAGGTTACAATATATATATATATATAAAGATAATGCACAGTCAATGGCAAAAACCGACCAATAAGCAATGATACCCATTGAATCTGAATGTTTTCATTAAGGTTGAGTCTGTGGCAATAAATAGACAGCCTTTTTGAAGGTAAGGGAGAGAACGACTGGCAAACCTGAAAGATGGTATCTGTTCTCCAGAGAACAACTGTCAAATCTGAATAACATTATCCCAGTTTTCCTATACAATTAAAGCAAACTCCCTAACCTGAAGAGCAATGATTGTTCTTCTAACTGTAGTTATTTAATCAACAGTTAACATAGTGAGGCAAGTTCACATTTAGGACCAGAATCAGCCAGAATTGAAGCTGACTTGAGGTAAGCTGTAAATGCAGCTGGAAGAGTTGTACTTATTCACAAGGTAGGTTGTCAAATACACTAGAAATGGGTAGAGAAATCCATAAGGGCATATAGTCTCTTCTTCAACAATTCACATTAGAACTGGTAGCTATATCCTGCTAGTCAGCAGCAGGCTGAGTAGTGCCATCATTACTTAAATCTGTAAATATTGTTAAACATATTAAAAATCGAGTACATATTTGTATCTATATATTACTAATAAATATATTATTAAAATGTACGTATTATCATTTGTGTTTATATGTATAATCGTGACTAAACATAACAGTCATTTTCTGAAAATGGTTTATTTAACCGTCGAGGTTAAACAATAAATTATCTCCAACCTTTAAACGTCCAACTGGCACCTTAACAAATTAGTGTTCGCTCTACTTTATAATTAATTAATACTACTAGCAGATAATTCTTTGTGTAAGCTGCAAGTTAATAATTTTGTATACTCATTTTATATCTCACGCGAGCATGAAGTATGTTGTTAGCAACAAAGATTATTATTGTTGTTGTTCTAAGCAAATAATTATTTCTCAGCGATGTATCCATTGTTCTGGGTAGTATCACGTCAGGTTTTAATTAATACATCACACTTCTCCTCCCACTACACAGAACTAGGAGTAACATGGAATACATTTTATTTTCTCTATAGTCCAACATAGCATTTTCTCTTTTCTAGTGGACATAGTCCTTTAAGAATATGGGAGACTGTTTTTTTCTCTGAGGTCTTGGTGATCTTGGTTTATCTATCTCAGATTTCGTCTCTGCCGGTTCGATGATTTTATTTCCACTGGGTTTATTGTTCTCCCAGCTTGGAGAACTGTGATGGCATATGTGGTTTATGTGTCGCTTGTGTAGACTATCTCTAAACCATACTTTTTCTCCAGCTATGAATGTTTTATTTTCTGTTTTGGACAGCACATTTTTAGCTGGTAACCATGAACTATATTCTTTGTGGGCATTTGATTGACATGCTGTGCATGTTTTTGTGAAGGACTCAATGTTCTCATTTATCTTAGGCCACCAAACATAGCTTCTGGCAAGTGCTTTTGCCCAAACAACTCCTGGGTGACCATTGTGCAACATTTTGAGCACCTGATTCCAGCCCTGCAAGGGTATTATAACTGTCTCCATTTAGTATGCACCCTTTGCAGACTGATAAGCTTGAACGAGCATTCCAGAAAGCCAGTGGTAAGTTTTTTGGTCGTTTTCTGGGCCACCCTTTACTAATCCATTTTATAAGCAATTGATATCCTGGATCATTATCTGTCCATTCTGCTACTTTTTTACTATTTATCCATGAATTCCAGTTGTCTATGTAGTTGATTTCCACATTGACTTTTTTAATCTCGTTTATGGTAATTCCGAGTGGTCTAAACCAATTCCAGCCTATTAATGGCTTTACTTGTTTATAGACTATGTATAGATGTAATTTTCTTATTTTTGAGTTTAATTTAACTTTTACTTTTACCATTCCAACTATTTCCACCGTATTGCCGTTTATGTCTTTAGCGCTTACATTGGTTTTTTCCATTTTACGTATAATGTTTCTTTGCACAGTGAGAACTTCCCAATCACTAAGGGACATTAATGTAACTCCGGAGCTGCTGTCAATTTCCATTTTAACGTATTTCCCTTCGATGAGTATTGGCAGTTTGAATTCTGCTTCGTTACATTTTAAATTTTTAATGCTTGTATTAAGGTTTCTTTTGTCTGTAGTTTCTGGTTTTTGTTTACGACAGACTTTTGCTAGATGACCTTTCATTCCACAATTTGTACAATACTCTCGATTTTTCTTACAATTTCGAGTGATATGACCCGATTTGCCACAGCAGTAACAGTTTGTTTTTATATTGTTTACTCTTTCCTGTTTTGACATTTCATTTGCACGTTCCAAGATTTTATTAATTGATTGGTAAAAATTTACCGATGGCATGATATCCAGATATTCTTTAGCTTGGTTCATCACAAACTCATGTGCAATTCCTCTTTTAATGGCATCCTTGTAATTTAACTCTGAATCGGCTAGTAGGTGTTCACGGAATTTAGTGTCGTATATGCCCCATAATAACTGCTCCAACAGGGCCTCTTCTAAAAATTGTCCATAGACACAATTTTTTGCTAGTTTCCTTAGCGCTGTGTCAAATTCTTTAAAGGTTTCTGCTTTCATTTGCCGTCGATTTCTAAAATGCAGTCTAGCGACATGTTTCAACGGAAGAGAGCAGAAGTGTTCTGTTAATTTTTGAACAATTTCATCATATTGAAACGTTTCAGGCACTGCCAGTTCACATAGATGGTTTGCGATCTCGAGCACTTTCATTCCGGAAAATCCAAGTAATATGGCCACCTTTATGTGGTCTTCCTTGATATTGTTAACAAGGAAAAATTTTCCCACGTGTTTAACGTATAGTGATCAGTTGGTAGGGTTCTCGATATCAAATTCTGCTATTGACATTTGGAACATGGTGGTTATTGCTGATTATGTTTAATGTTTTCTTTTACAGGTTCTATCCTTGACTGCACCAAATTGGTTTATTTAACCGTCGAGGTTAAACAATAAATTATCTCCAACCTTTAAACGTCCAACTGGCACCTTAACAAATTAGTGTTCGCTCTACTTTATAATTAATTAATACTACTAGCAGATAGTTCTTTGTGTAAGCTGCAAGTTAATAATTCCGTATACCCATTTTATATCTCACGTAAGCATGAAGTATGTTGTTAGCAACAAAGATTATTATTGTTGTTGTTCTAAGCAAATAATTATTTCTCAGCGATGTATCCATTGTTCTGGGTAGTATCACGTCAGGTTTTAATTAATACATCACAGAAAATAATGAAATAATTTAATATTTCTACAAGACTGAAAATTTTATATTGTTATTGAACAATAAATGGAATAATCCATGACTATCTACATATTAAAATGTTTTTTTATTAAATGTAAAATTGAGACTAAAATTATAAAATAAAATAATAATACCATGCATGATTTCTTATGAACTCTCGAGCAATAAAGCCACGTGACTTTTTTTTAATATATATAATAATGATAAAACTAGTAAAATTTATATTCATGATAGAAAAATTAGCTTCAAACTAGCATTGTAAAACTTATTAAATAACAATAGGTGTCTTTAATTTATACATGCATAGCTTGGTCCATTTTTATGCAATTTGAACAGTATAAACAGTCACAAATTGAAAATGCAATTAAGTAATTATTAATATTACAATGTTTATTTAGTGATGCAATCTAAATGGATTGATAACTTTACTGAACATTGGTGATAATTTAATAATGGTGAAATGAACTGTAGAAATTTTAAGTTTTATAACTATTATATTTACACAACATATATGAAGTTTATTAAGAAGTGTTTCTTTTAAACGATTAGTTGTTCAAATTACTATAAAATAAATAAACTAATAATTTATAGATCAGTAAGAAATTATTTGAAGTGAATAAGTATCATCAAGTCATGGTTGTAGCTATTTCAGAGTCCTCAGAAAGCATTCATTGTTTGAATATAATTTTTCTTCATTATGATATTCTTTTTCTCACATTCAAATTTTTAAATATTAACTCCGACCTCATAAATAGAACCATTGTATAACATATTCAAACTAAGTGAACTTCAGTCAAAGCTATTAAGCAATAAATTGAAATACTAAACTAAATATATTTAAGCATCCGAAGTGACAATTGGATCATGATTCATGGACTTTGAGCTCCAAAATTTGTCTCTACCACTGCACCAAATCATGAAGGACCCTACATATACATAATTATTTGAAACAATATTAATTTTTCATGCACTATCTAAAGGGTTTTCTAAATTTTTACTTTATAAAATCCTTTAAGTAATTACGTATTTATGGATATCATTAAAAACATTTATATGTACGTTTACATTAAATAAAATAAATAAATTGAACTTACAAATTTTTATGCATTAAAAAATGTAAATAAAAGTAAATATAATAATTTAATATATATTTAGGTTTATCCAACAATAGTAAGAGCCTTAGCTATGGGTCTCAGTAGTGGATCAGCTAGAATTGGTGCCATGATGACTCCTATTATAGCTCAGGTAATTCACTTATTTTAATAATTTAATTAATATAAAAGCAAGCAGCTTTTATATAGATCCTTTCAAAAGCCTCTTCAGCAATAGCCTATATAGAAATAGTGAGAAATAAGCATTATAAATTAGATTTGTCAATTCTAGATGATAAGTTGGAGTGGCATTCTATTCTTGTTTAACCTTATTGCTAATAATAGCAAGATAATTGTTGAACAACCAATAATATGTGTGTAATTGAACTAGCTATGGATTGGCTATCTTGTCGGCATGGCAGAAAATGTAATATTACTATATGATGAGACTAAGTAGAACATTTCTGTAATTAATAACATTGACTAATCTACTACTGATATAAGTACTTATAAAATGAATGAAATAGAAATTGACTAATCTGCTACTGATATAAGTACTTATAAAATGAATTAAATAGAAATCTATATCTAAATGAGTAATTGACTACATATTTATATGTTGATCTATTATATGTAATTTCTATAATAAAATGAGCTCTATATGATTTTACATTATTATTTAACCATGTTGAAATAAATCTATTGATTTCTAGATTATTTCTGTTGATCATTGATCCTTTAAGGTCAAGTTAATCAATTTAATATTATTAATATAAAGTTGCTATACTTTAAGTGGTTGATGAAAATGTTCTTTCTAAAATATACATATTCTTAAGAATAATTGATCAATTTTTAAATAGTATAGTATGTAACCAAAGAATGTTTCCCAAAGTATAATTAAAGCTTATATCAACTCAATCTTTTACATATATTTATGTGTGTGATTGTTTATTTAATTGTATGTATATATATATATATACATACATATATATATATATATATATGTTTTTAAAGTAATTTAATTAACATATATGTGGAATATATTTATAATAATAAACATAAGTTACAAATCTGACTTGATCTAATGCTATGAATATGATCTGCCTAGTCAAAAGCAGTGCTAACTGTAGTTAATTTTGTAAGGTTCTTGTTAAATAGCCACTGTACATCACTTGGTGGTGCTGTTTCTGTGCAAAAATGTTTAATATAACATTTCCAGGCCAGGACAAAACAAAACACTTTTCTTTTTATTTAAAAATGGTAAATGAAATGGTTTAAACAAAAATTTAAAAAAAACAACAACACTTAATTAACAAAGTAATCAGTCTGAATTCAATGCAATTCCATTCAATTCAATTATAGCACGTAGTGCTGGAATGTGCGAGAGGGAACTATGGTTTTGACAATCCAAAGGATCGTCCAAAAGATGCATTACTCTGATCAAACCAAGCTTATGATTTCCAAAACAACCTGCAAACCTCAGACAAGTTTACATTATTTTTAGCATTCTACATTAAATGTCAAAAACAAAACATTTTTCTTTTTATTTAAAAATATACAGTATTCTTCTAATAGTAAATTAAACATTTAAACAAAAATTAAAAAAAAAACCACTTGATTAACAAATTAATCAGCCTGAATTAAATTCCAATTCCATTGCATTAAATTTCAACACGTAGAGCTGGAATGTGCGAGGGGGTTGATGGTTTTGCCAATCCGAAGGATTATCCAAAGGATGCATTACTCTGATCAAACCATACGATGTGTCTTGTAGCTCTTCTTGCAAAAACATGCCTATTTGCATGATTTCTGGGAAATGGTGTTTGGCCCTACCCTTTTGCAATTTTTTCACCTTCCAAGCTGTGCAAGAAAGCACAGGGACAGGATTACAATTATTAGCATGTAATAAAATAATAGTTTTCCACGTCACCTTTGATTAGTAAATAATTGAGATTGCGCTTTACGCAAAAAAAGTGAAGCTTGTCTAAATCTTATTAAAAAGTTATATGGCTTAGCGTGTTTTATTGCAAATGACAATTGTGCAATAAACCAGAAAGAATCGTGCTTTGCAATCTCCAGAAAATGGTCGTTATAAAATTTGCATAAAAATTATATAAACCACAGCTAAACTTCAGTTAAAAGTAGGCTATGATTATAAAGACTCAAGGTCTCTGAAAGCGCTAAGTCATATAACTTTTTAATAAGATTTAGACAAGCTTCACTTTTTTGCGTAAAGCGCAATCTCAATTACTTAGTATGTAATAGTACATCAGCTAGGGTCTAACAACAGGGCTATATTTTATTGACTATATTACAGTTATTATTTCCTATTGCACATTTTCGATCTGTTATAAATGCCATTCATACTGGTGGGGCTATAATAAAGGTTAACACCCACATTTATCCTCTTACAAATGGTGCTGCAATTTGTAGGCCATAATTAAACAGGATCACTCTATCATGACCTTGTTATGTCCACTATGTTACTAATGGCAACTTAATTTTAAGGGCAATAATAAAGGTTATTTCATCATAATCTTTTCATGTCAGTTATAAAATGCTGCTCAAATCTGTAGAGCAACTTTTTATTTCATTACAAGTGGATCCCAAATCTGTGGGGCATTAAGAGACGAGTATACCCTAATTTTTTTATTTTTTTATAATATATATTGTAGGGTATTGAGTTCAAATCACAAGGACTCCAGTAAGAAATGGAGAATTTTTTTTCCTTTCCTCAGGTGATAATTTGATAGATTAGATATCTATAGAAGAACTAAGATTGTAAAATGAAGAAGATAAATGAACCAAAGGAGTGACATGGTTGTGAAAATATTAAGCTTCAAACAAAAAGTGAAAAATTGCTGAAGCTTTATCTAGTGAAGATGACAATGTATATATTTTGAATATTTTAACAGTCTATTAAATAATGAAATTTTAATAGGGATATGAGAAACTATTGTTTCAATTTTGAATTTTTAATATATCCAGAATTATGACTTAGTTCAGTGGTTTTATGTATCTGATTTATAACTAAGAGTTAGTTTTAAGTCCATATAAATAGTTGTCTGTAGACACAGACTCCATAAATCTTTTTTTTCTCAGACTACTTAGTAATTTTTTTCTATTACTTTTATATCTAATAAATTATAATTTTTTTTTTCTTATTCATAATTTTTTTAGTACTCGTGGTCTTTAGCATTTCATATCATTTAATTTGCTTTCACCAATCATCTATTAATTCAATATATTTTTCTGCCTTTGCTTTTATTAATTATACAGGTTTTATGTATGTATGTGCATGTAGGTCTATGTGCAAACACCAAAATTTAAACATAAAAGTTTTATTTCAATAATTTCATTTTTTTTTTTGTAAAAGTTTTTTAATTATTATTTATTATATAAGTCCTTTTTTAAAGTGTTACAAAAGAGAGACATGGTCAATTTTAAAAGATCAAGGTAGATAAAGTCAATTCTAAAGATCAAGATAACTTCAGTGTTAACAAAAAGGGAGAGCAAAAAAGAAACTCATTAGTAGGCAATTTAAAGGTAAAAGAAACTGATAATTATTTGAGACCACCAAAGAATAAATTTTCAACTATCAGATAACTGTATAGCAGCTGGATAGATAAAGACGTTTTGTAGGTAACCAAGTGTCCACACGCTGTAGATGTTCCAATAGATAAGAGTGCTGTTATGTCACTAAGGCAAGTACATATATATTCAGGCAAAAGAGATTATTGTAAATTAAGTATTAAGTATAACTGCTTCTTCAAATCAACTCTTCAGAGAAAATTTTTTTATATAGTTGAGATTTTTACAAATACCGAAAACGCAGTGCTAAAGAAGATCCTTTGTTGGAGGGTCGTTTTTGGGCCATCCAAGAATGCTGGTACATCTAAAAAATTTAAATAGAGAATGAAACCACAAAACACCCTATGGCTGATCTCCAGAGACCAAAGAGGACTCCAGCCTTGCTACAGCTTCATGTCTCCCATTGATGGATTCAAATAAAATAGAGAGTAAAATACCAAAAGAGCAAAAAAAAATTGAAAAACCCATTGCAATTTCTAAAGAAAGGTGTCCCTAAAGAAATGCAGATGGTACACTGACCATTATTATCCAAAACCATCATCATCATTACCGCTGTAAAATAAGAAAAAAATTATTAGCCTGAGCTTAAAAGAAATTTTCCAGCTAAACAGCTCTATCTACGTGTGTGTGTGGTTGAATTCAAATTTCTAATCTTTAATAAATCTTACGTTGAATAAAATTCATTAAACTAGCTGAAATGGTTTCTACATTGGAAAAAAGAGAAATGCCTGGTCATATATATATATTTTTAATAACTCTGAACAATTTTTTTTGGTTGTTATTAATGTCCTTCTCTCCCTCTCTTTCTCTCCAAAGCATTAAAATAAGAATAAATTATGAAAAAGGGGGGTTTTCAATAATGATGAATATTTACTATATCAATATTGTTATTTTATTATAATCATTTATATATGTACGTATTTTTAAAGTGTTGTTTTCTTTTTATTTATTAATTTTGGTATCATGAAAAAAAAAGGTTTTATTTTATATATTTTATTATATTTAAAGGTCAAATATAGGAATTATTAATATTGGGAAATAGTACACACACCCACACACAATATTATCTATATGCTTGGGTAAGTGCTCTGTATAAATGTACAAATCCAGAAAGTGAATAAGGATAGAAATTTATTATAGTGAGAAATAAATTTAAGATAATCAGTAACTTAGCTTAATGAGAATTAAGATGAATAAGGATTATAATTAGGAACCGATCTCTCTTTAGATATTCCTATCTTTGTAATTTAAATAAATTTTCTCTACCTACTCTCGATTATTTTAAAAATTTGATGCATAAAATTTGTTATATATTATGTGCGTATGTGGGTGTTTCGAATTTATTTGTGAAATTTAAATTTTCCATATCTATACATCTACTAAATGTGTCAACATCCATATATCATATTACATGCTACTAACAATTGAGTTTAAATTCATTTGGAGGAGGGGGGGAGGAGGGAAGCTTATATTTGTTGTTGCTATCATTATAATGTAACCAATCTATTAATTTTTATGTAAATTTTTCAATGTATATAATAAATTCAATTCTTTGATTAAAGAAGTTTATAGTTTTTTTAAAGTTATTTTTCTTGTAAAAAAACAAAATTAGCATAATCATCATCATAAGAATTGGATTCCAATCATAAAACATAGTTTAAAATGTGATAGTGTAATAAATAACTAGAGATGGGAAGCTGTATAGTATGATTTAAAAGAGGCATTAACCTACTGTCATCAGAGTATCCATTGAATTATTTAAGGTTATATTATATATAATCATAGAGATTTATTATGTTAAGTGACTTAAATGATCAAATGTGATCTATAAAGACTTATGATGTTGAGTAATTATATATATATATATATATATATCCATTTGTTTTTGAGCCATTTTAATATAGCAGCTTATTATATATAATCATAGAGATTTATTATGTTAAGTGATTAAATATGATCTGTAAAGACTTAAATGATCAAATGTGATCTATAAAGACTTATGATGTTGAGTAATTAAATGTTATATTGTATATATATATCTATCCATTTGTTTTTGAGCCATTTTAATATAGCAGCTTATTTATTCTCTTACCAACTCACTGGATAACATATAAGAATATAGCTAGTCAACTGTGGACCGATGACGATCATGTCCTGGTGACCATCACTATAAAATTGCCACTCAACTTGATCTCAACCACATCTGAGAAATAAAAAGTATGCACCTGAAGGTTTGTGATGATTGTATATTATTAGATATGATATGTTGGACTATTTCATCATCTATGAGTGAATGCTGAATGTATAGAAAATTTTAAACTTTATTTAAACATGGAATTGTATTATCACTATGGAATAAAGGAAAGGAGGTTTGTTCAGAAACCAGTGATTTAAAAAAAAAATCATATAAAACAAACACTTATGAAGAATGGTTATACATCAGCAGTCATCAAGAAAACCTTTAATATATACCACAATGAGACCCAAAAATAAAAAACAATTATTGGTACTGTAGTGTATCCATACATACCAGGAATAGCAGACAAATTAAAGAAAATCTGCAGTCAATATAACATTAGAACAGCTTTCCAAAGCCATACAACACTTCAAGGAATTCTTACTAAGCCTAAACTGAAAATGCTGAAGAACAAAAATTGCATTTATGAAATACCATGTGAATGTGGAAGGAAATATATTGGTGAGATTTGTAGCCTTGTTGAACAGCAATTGAAAGAACACAAGATAATGGTTAAAAGAGAAAAAATATATGTATCTACAATAGCATACCATGTATGTACTAATGAACATATGTTTAATTGGGAAAATACAAAAATATTGGATGAGGAAAAAATGCATAGAAGAAAATTCAATGAAGCTGCTCATATGACAATGGTAAAAAATCCTATAAGTCAACCTACTATGGCAATACACAATGTATGGAAGTCTCTGATCAATCTTGCTCTTAGAAAAAATTAATATTATAAAAAAAAGATTCAGGAGGATTTGAACCAACCCTCATATATAAATATATCAATTTTCTACTATCTCTTGCCTTTGACAGAATAGCTCAGTTGGTTAGAATATTTGCCTTAAATTCGATATTCAAGAATCTAAAAGATGTGAGTTCAACTTCTATGTGAATACTGTTATTGTGCATATCAGGTCAGCAACACCTGAAGAAGAGTAGAGAATAATACTACTCTAAATGTGTAATTACTAATCTGTTGCAACCTCTATGCAAATACTGTCATTGTGCATATCAGACCAGCAACATCTGAAAAAGAGTAGAAAATACTACTACTCGAAACATGTAATTACTAATATGTGTTGCAACTTCTATGTGAATACTGTCATTGTGCATATCAGGCCAGCAACACCTGAAGAAGAGTAGAAAATACTACATGAAATGTGGTGTAATTACTAACCTGTGTTATTTGTGTGTTATTACTAACAAGTTGAGTTGTCTTTATTTGAAAAGTTTAAATAAAGTTTAAAATTTTCTATACTTTTAACATTCTCTCATAGATGATGGAAATAGTCCAACATATCACATTTAAAAATTATGCATTTTATGCAACCTTAATTTTAAACTATTCCTGTATGAAAATTTTGTATAATATTTTGCCTGAGAGTTTGTATATAAGATGAAAATCAGACAGACCAACTAGGGCTAGATAGATACCAACTCAGGTTCAAACTACTTATCTTTATAAATGGCCACCTAATGTAGCTTTTTCTAGGTTCAGATAGCCTAGTGGTACCCTGATAAGAAAGATATGGATAGAGAGTAAAATAGTTACCACTAGAATATATATATACACACCTGGGTCTCATTTTACGCGAGATAGGTTCTTCAGAAAACACACGCAAACAAAATCGCACAAAAATAGATGTAACTTACCTTGAAAAAGGGGGGATACGGACGGTGATTTTTCAAAAATCGCGTAAAAGCAAAGCACCAACGTAAAAATCTTACTATAATAAAGCACTGAAAATATTGAAATTACTAAGATGAAAGTCGAATTCCAATAATGTGCTATTACTTTCAATATGATGTAAGTGCGCGAAATTTATTATTTAAAGTAATAGCGCATTATCGGAGTTCGACTTCCGGAAAAACGTGAAGCACGTAACTTCAAAATCGTGTTAAATAAATCCGCATAAAAGGAAACCCAGGTGTGTATATATATATATATTCAAATTTACAAATGTTGTAACATCATCTACATAATGAAGTGGTTTCTTTCAATGAAGATCACTATAATCAAAATATTTGTTTGTTTATGTTTCAAGTATTTACTAAGAATAAGTGATTAAATTATTTTTTAGACACTGGCTGCTACCTTTTACTCTGGGAAGAAATGTCCTTGACAGTGAGTTCCTGCCCAGCAAAATAAAGCATTTTTGCTGAACTATATATTTGCAAATCCGACATTTATTTTTCCTCATTATTTCTCTGAATAATAATTCTTCTGGAGAAAGACAATCAATTGGGTTCATTTTAAAAGATTGCAATGTTTCATCAAAATCGAATTTACAACTCCACGCAAACTGAATCGGAGATCAGCATGCTGTTTAACTCTTGCAAGATTACAAATACAAAGGGAAAAATCAATATATATATATATATGTGTGTGTGCTAAAACAATTTTTAGGGAAATTTCTAGGAATAAGACCAGACATGAAATCATTTATACAAAGCAAATCGCCAAATAAATGATCCTAAAAAAAATTGATCACCATTATGATTAAACTTGGCTTCCAAGATTGTTTGCAAAGGTTTCAATAACATTAATGCTATTTTTTTCAAGGCAAATATGGCTGAATAAAATAACTGGTGCTTCAAACATTATTAACAATCTTAGACATCCTGTATAGCCAGAACAGAAATAAAATCTTTTTCAGAACATGCTTTTGATCTTGCTCTTATGAAAAACACTTGATTGTGATATATATATATATTGTAACAGAATAGCGTTACATGGGATTTGAACCCAGGCATATGAGGTTATATTAAACATATTCAATTGACGAAATGAATGACAGGAACAGAACTTTTAAAAAAGTGGTCTTGCTTTAATAATAAACGAGAAACAGCCGTTTCTAAAGCATGATCGCAGCTATATAGGAGTACCTGTCAAATTTATTGAAATAAGAAAGTAAAAGAGTTTTTTTTTATTATTTTTTTTTTTTTTAAAGAATAAATCTGTAATCCTTAGTTGTAAGTTTTTTTTGCATTTTTAGTTAAATAAAGATGAATGATTGAATGCAAGTTTGACATTTTATTAAATCATTTGAATCATTTTGAACAAAAGGGGAAAATGAATTAATTAATTTGCAATATGTTCTGAAATTCCAAGTGATCTAAAATTATTTTAAATGGGGGTAATTAGTAAATGTAAAATTAGAGAAATTAAAACAATAGGCAGAATATGCGTTGGTACGCCTAGATAAAATAGGCCGAATTTAGAAACAGAGGTGAGAAAAAGTGTACACTGCTATTGTACAACTCAGACTTCTGTCTCCAGCGAAACAATACCTGAAAAAATGGTCAAATTGAGTGAGATTCCAAAGTGGTGCAAACAATCCCAGAAATCACTGAATTGAGTTAATACTCGATGGACTTATAAGATGAAGGGACTCACAGGTGCATGGGAGTGATTGGGTGAAAAAAATTCAAGGTGTGATGGTGGGAAGGAAGAGATCAAAAAGGCCGGACAGCGCTTTTAATTATGATTATTAAAATTAGAACTAGAGAAGAAATAAAATCTAACTTTCGTGTAGAAATCTAACGGAGATGCGTTGCTGAACATAAAATTCGCGGCTTGACCGCCGGACCTCCGCGTCCAGCTCAGCTCATTGCCCCAGGATGCTCATAACACCGGAGAAACTTCACATAAGGACCACACATGCTTTTGAGACCTTGCAAATTGCCAGAATGCTTCATTAAAGAAGAAATCATCGCTCAGGATCCCTCTTACAGTCTTTCTACCTTTAAATTATCATATTCACTTATGCACCAAAGTAAAATAACTTTAAAAACCAAGAACTATTAAAACATTAAGCTAAAATGATAAAGTTACTCATGACCATTAATGAACGATTAGAGAACCTAATCAAATAAGTTTGTCTACAGATTAACATTCTTTAAAATATGTGCGAAGTCACCTTTAAATCTATATTTAAATTATCTCGGCTTGCCGGTCATATACCTGCATGTATTGTTATTAAACAGATTAAAATAAACCTTTATTTAACTAGTATTTCTTTGTTATTAATTGCTTGGAATTTCAACATAAATTTATATAATAGGGAATGAGTGCTGGAGCGATCAAAGTTGTTTGTATATGAATGAATGCATTTGATATTTTTGGTGTTGGGATTTGATTATGTTTATTATGCTCTCTTAGATTAATATTAAGTTTTGATTAATTTATTCTGTGGGATATAGGGCGGGCCCTCATATGATAAAGCTGATTGATCGTGAGTGAAAGATCACATATACGATGTAATTTGAAAGGCGATATAGGCTGTGTTCGTTCTTGCTTCCGACTGGAGTGATGCACGGGCATGTTTTGTGATATAGTTGAGTGAGCTTATGCACATACGTGGCGGACTCTTATAAAAGTTCTCCTGGTGCCTACTACTTGGATTCAATCCGAATTTACGTATAAAATAAATAAAAAGCGTACGTGTATATGTGTTTGAAATTATCTTCACAGAACATTATGTAATCCCCCAGACGCAAGAACACAGCAGGTTCATAGAAGTGAACCATCAACCAAAACATGAGAATGTCACCGTAGGAATACGGCAAAAGCGTCCAGATATAAATGACATGACTTTACTGGGCTTTTGGTAAGGAAGCTGGCGGGGGGGGCGGGTTACATTTGGCGCGTCAACGTGGCCGCGAAACTATTGTTTCAAGTGGTGGGACCGATGTGGATACAGCTGACATTTCTACCAACGAAAGCAAATTTAAAAGAGAGAGGGTGCTCGAAATAACAGAATAAATTATCTATTAAAGCGGGGGGAAATTTTCGGAATCACCATAAAATAAAATCATTAAATGTTGCTTAAGGGAGTGGGAAAGGGATTTAGTTCTCTTATTAGCACTAAAATAATCAAGCGTCCAAATATACTTAATAGTTGTAGAAGGCTGTGGAATAGCGGGATTCCATGGAAGAAAGATTGTATATTAAAAGGAAGCAAATTAATAAATTAATTTCTATGTTAAAATTAAATGCAAATAATTTAAACGCAAATAAAAAAATAAAATATACATCGTTAAAAGACGTATTTATATTCTTGCACAAAGGAAGTACTGTAACTGGGATCTTGTTAGGAGTTTGTGTTTTACTTAAAAAGAAAAGGGGGCTAAAGAAAAGTCAACATAGCGTATATATATAAAGACGCATATAACCATATAATAGATATAGCCGCACATATAATCGATAGCTGCTGAATAGAAATGGAGGAACAGAGGGACCTGGGATAGTATGAGTGATAGAAACCAAATTGGAGGAATGACAGGAGCTGTGGGAATTCTGAAGGGCAAGGAGCATCTGAGGATAGGATAAGACAGTCAGTGGGACCCGCGGAGTAGTAGGTAACGAGCCGTGGATTACTATAAATTGTAAATCAGATATTAAACAATGGAAGAAAACCCAGATGGAAGCATGTGGGAACAGACGGGGGAGAGTCCGATACAATTTAAAAAACAGGATACGGAGAATGAAGGGGATATTAAAACATTAATAAAGATGATGATGCAAATGATGGCCAAAATGAGGGAAGATAGAGAAGAGCGTAGAAGAGATAGGGAAGAGTTTAAAGAGGAGATAAGGCAATTACTCAGGAAAAAGGAAGTGAAGTCAGAAGAGAACAAAGGGGAAGATAGTAGCTTAGCCAATGTTGAGGAAAAATAGGCCAGAATAGGATGGAGATGGACAAAACGAAAACAGACCTGAATGATCTAAAGGAAAGGGTAGAGATACTAACGGATGATGTAGAAAAGGGAAATAGGCATCAAGATGCGATGAAGGAAGCTATCAGGCAGACGGAGGAGGCATGTCATGAAATTAGACAACCCCAGTACGAAGTCCGAGAGGCACTGGGAGAGTGGGGACAGAGAATCCAAAGGATTGAAGCAGACCAGGGACATGGAAATGTGGGTAGAAGGATGGAAGAGATGGAGAAGAGATGGGAAAGGCAGATGTCGCAACGGGACACAAGTCATGTATGGGCAGAGAGACAGATGAAGATAGAAATATTTAGGGCAGGAGAAAACGAAAACCCAATGGACCACCTCGAAAGCGTCAGGAATCTGTTTGGAGAACCAACGGCGAGAGAACCTGACCGAATAAATATTGCAAGCGGATACCTACAGGGCCCAGCGAAAGACTGGTGGAGGACGCTGAAATTTAAACCCCAGTCATATGAGGAATATAAGGAAGAAGTTTTGCGGTGTTTCTGGAACACAGCACGTCAAGAAGGGACTTATTTTAGAATCACCAGGGAGAAATATGGGGGAAGGCCCAGTGAGACGGCCACTCAGTTTTATTATAGGTAGGTGGCAAGCCTTCAACAATTGCCTGCGTACCAGATGACTGAGACGCAGATCATCTCAATAATAAGGCACAATATGCCAAACACCCTCAGACACATGATGCTGGGAAGGGATTGCAAAGGGATCAATGAGATGGGGGAAATGATAGCAAAATTTGAACAAGAAGAGGGGATAGGAGAGCAGATAGAGAGGTCTAGTAATGAACAACCCAGAAAACGAGTACCACCTGACCGATACTAACCTATAGGATGGAGGGAAAATGAATTTATGACCGTGGATATCACAAAGTCAAATGTTTAAAGGAACTCACATGGGAAATAGATGCCACGAACCGGGAATGACCTGTGACATGAATCGACATATGATATTGGAAATGGAATTTTAAAAAAAAGGAAAAAGGGAAAGGGGGGATGACTAACACCAACCCTAGGGTGTAACATATAAAACAAACAGGTCAACTGCTCGCAAAGCAGCCTGTAGTGTGTAGAGCCAATGTGTTGGTGAATCGACGTGGGAGTACCCTGCAAGACCAGGAGAAGGCTGGCACATGACGCTGGCCCAACTTAAGTGCGGAAAATCACGCAACACATTTCATTAGAGTTCTTGCCAGCTCACTTCCCAAAACTTCGTTATTGCTGGGCAGATCAGACTTTCCAAAATCTTAGATAGAGATCGATCGTATTCTGTATAGGGGACTTCGGAAAGGTCCATCCCCATACCTCCTGTCAGGGATGCACGAAACCCATTGACCATTGTCGTCAATCGTGGCAGACCCTAGATTACCAAATAGTTTTTTTCTCCATTAATAGTCGTTGTAAAAAGAAGTCTGACCGCAGAGCACCTGATCCAAATTTTAAGGGAAGGCGGAGCCGCAGACAAACAGCTGGGAAAGCCACCATAATGGGACCCGTATCGCACAAAAGAAAGGAGGACGTTGGGTCGATTCATTGAACACTGCACAGAGAAAAATGATTAAGGGGACTGTCAATGCAAGGGCACTGAAGAGGGCCGAATAACTTCGCTCCTTCTCAGAGCTAAAATCCACAACCTCGGATTTTACTCTACACCGGGTGGGGAGATATGTAACGGAATAGCGTTACATGGGATTTGAACCCAGGCATATGAGGTTATATTAAACATATTCAATTGACGAAATGAATGACAGGAACAGAACTTTTAAAAAAGCGGTCTTGCTTTAATAATAAACGAGAAACAGCCGTTTCTAAAGCATGATCGCAGCTATATAGGAGTACCTGTCAAATTTGTTGAAATAAAAAAGTAAAAGAGTTTTTTTTTATTATTTTTTTTTTTTTTTTAAAGAATAAATCTGTAATCCTTAGTTGTAAGTTTTTTTTGCATTTTTAGTTAAATAAAGATGAATAGTTGTAAGTTTTTTTTGCATTTTTAGTTAAATAAAGATGAATGATTGAACGCAAGTTTGACATTTTATTAAATCATTTGAATCATTTTGAATGAAAGGGGAAAATGAATTAATTAATTTGCAATATGTTCTGAAATTCCAAGTGATCTAAAATTATTTTAAATGGGGGTAATTAGTAAATGTAAAATTAGAGAAATTGAAACAATAGGCAGGATATGTGTTGGTATGCCTAGATAAAATAGGCCGAATTTAGAAACAGGGGTGAGAAAAAGTGTACACTGCTATTGTACAACTCAGACTTCTGTCTCCAGCGAAACAATACCTGAAAAAATGGTCAAATTGAGTGAGATTCCAAAGTGGTGCAAACGATCCCAGAAATCACTGAAATGAGTTAATACTCGATTGACTTATAAGATGAAGGGATTCACAGGTGCATGGGAGTGATTGGGTGAAAAAAATTCAAGGTGTGAGGGCGGGAAGGAAGAGATCAAAAAGGCCGGACAGCGCTTTTAATTATGATTATTAAAATTAGAACTAGAGAAGAAATAAAATCTAACTTTCATGTAGAAATCTAACGGAGATGCGTTGCTGAACATAAAATTCGGGCTTGACCGCCGGACCTCCGCATCCAGCTCAGCTGATTGCCCCTAGGATGCTCGTAACACCAGAGAAACTTCACATAAGGACCACACACGCTTTTGAGACCCTGCAAATTGCCAGAATGCTTCGTTAAAGAAGAAATCATCGCTCAGGATCCCTCTTACAGTTTTTCTACGTTCCACAGGTAGCTACCTTTAAATTATCGTATTCACTTATGCACCAAAGTAAAATAACTTTAAAAACAAGAACTATTAAAACATTAAGCTAAAATGATAAAGTTACTCATGACCATTAATGAACGATTAGAGAACCTAACCAAATAAGTTTGTCTACAGATTAACATTCTTTAAAATATGTGCGAAGTCACCTTTAAATCTATATTTAAATTATCTCGGCTTGCCGGTCATATACCTGCATGTATTGTTATTAAACAGATTAAAATAAACCTTTATTTAACTAGTATTTCTTTGTTATTAATTGCTTGGAATTTCAACATAAATTTATATAATAGGGAATGAGTGCTGGAGCGATCAAAGTTGTTTGTATATGAATGAATGCATTTGATATTTTTGGTGTTGGGATTTGATTATATTTATGTTTATGTTTATTATGCTCTCTTAGATTAATATTAAGTTTTGATTAATTTATTCTGTGGGATATAGGGCGGGCCCTCATATGATAAAGCTGATTGATCATGAGTGAAAGATCACATATACGATGTAATTTGAAAGGCGATATAGGCTGTGTTCGTTTCTTGCTTCCGACTGGAGTGATGCACGGGCATGTTTTGTGATATAGTTGAGTGAGCTTATGCACATACGTGGCGGACTCTTATAAAAGTTCTCCTGGCGCCTACTACTTGGATTCAATCCGAATTTATGTATAAAATAAATAAAGCGTACGTGTATATGTGTTTGAAATTATCTTCACAGAACATTATGTAATCCCCCAGATGCAAGAACACAGCAGGTTCATAGAAGTGAACCATCAACCAAAACACGAGAATGTCACCGTAGAAATACGGCAAAAGCGTCCAGATATAAAGGACGTGACTTTACTGGGCTTTCGGTAAGGAAGCTGGTGGGGGGGCGGGTTACAATATATATATATACACACACACTCACACAATAAAGATAACTAATCATCCCCACAAAAAACTATATTATATAAATGTGTAACAGTAATGCATATCATATTCAATAAAAGATAATGATCAACTAACTTATCATCATAGTATCTTATTCTGCAACTGAAAACTAAATTAAGATGCCCTTAGAATCAAGCATCAGATACCAATCAATACATAGATATCACCTACAATATTGAAACTGTATGTTTATTATGAAGAAAAAAATAATATAAATGTACTATGTAAGCTTTATTATAAAGATATTTGAATTGTTTTTTTTTTCTTAATCATATTCAAAATAAATAAATAAATACTATTATGTTACCATATCTATGTATTTACTGGGACTTGATGATTGACTTTAGAAATATGTGAATGAGTTTTTAATTGCAGAATGAAATGTGTGTAGTATTGATTTATTTGGCCAGTATCTTTCATTGCATTAGATGGGTCTACTATAAATTTATATAATTTGACCTTTCTGTGTGATTCAGTTAGTCATTTTTATTGCATTATATATGTGTATTTATAGGTCTTTATGAGTTATTCTCCTGCTGCCTCACTGGGTATTTATTCAGGTCTTTGTTTAATAGCTTCAGTATGCTCCCTTTTATTACCAATTGAGACTAAGGATAAAGATTTAAAGGTTTGATCTTTTAAACTATACTTCTTTCTATATCTATACAATATCAGAATAATCTAGCACAAAACACTATAATTAACTCTACAATTTCATATATACTAACATATTTATTAGTATATTGAAAATACATATAAAGTATTAAAGTTATGTTTCTTTAAATATATAATTATTAAAGAGAAATAAACTTTTCATATAATCAAGAGAATTTTGTAATCTTATATACCATTACCATTTTAATATTAATATATGTGATTGAATGCAAGTAGTTTTACATGTAAATTATAAGGGATTTGAACACAGACTTTCAAGCTCCCTTCAACAAGAAAGCAATTTTATCACAGTATATTTTTGTCATCTTCATCAAGTTCTCTAGAAATTATCATCTTTACAGTAATATTATCAATTTTATTCCTATTTCAGTATCACTGCTATACAAAATGTGCAAGCAAAGCTTTAGCATTCAAATTAGCAATAAATTCAATATACCTTTATTTCTGATGGCTTAATATTAATGTAGAACACATAACTATATCAAATTCATATTTTTGTTTTTATGATACCATTTCCAACTTTCTTATACACTTAACAATGCTATTTTTTACACCAAAACTTTACTCTTATCAGCTGTCCTGCAGTCATCATCAGAGCTGCAATATCCAAATATATAATCATACAATTAATACATTATATTTATATACATAATCAATAACATGTGTCTTAGCCTGACCATTATAAATAATAATTTTCCATTTTATTATTCTATTCTTAACTAATTTTATCTTCCTATTTATAATATTTTATTATTAAATTATTCTAAAACAATTTTATTATAATTTTAAAACTTTAATAGTTAAACTCTATTTAATCTATCATTTTATTATTATATTTTTAATTATATTTTCTTAATTACTTCTAAACTTTCTTAAAATGGAAAAATACTATAAATAAGAAAATAAATTAAATAGAGTTTAAAGATTAAAGTTTTAAAATTATAATAAAATTGTTTTAGAATAATTTAATAATAAAATATTATAAATAGGAAGATAAAATTAGTTAAGAATAGAATAATAAAATGGAAAATGATTATTTATAATGGTCAGGCTAAGACACGTGTTATTGATTATGTATATAAATATAATGTATTAATTATATGATTATATTTGAATACTGTAGCTCTGATGATGACTGCAGGACAGTCGAAACTATAAGAGTAAAGTTTTGGTGTAAAAAATAGTATTGTTAAGTATATAAGAAAGTTGAAAATGGTATCATATGTAAATATAGAAATCAATACATAAAAAAAGGAGGAAGAAAATTATATTACTTCCATAAAAATTTTTATACAAATAAATGTCATGTAAAAGAATATATAAGATCCTCTAGATTGACAAATGCATCAGATATTTATAATAAAACATCTATCATTTCTGTGAATATGTGAAATATTTTCTCTTGAAATATATGTACAGTGAAAGATTAATCTCACTGAGTGGGTAGTTCAAAATTTGTTACTTCAAGGATTATGTCACATATCTTACATTTGATTAATCACTGTATATATTGTAATGGATATGTGTTGGATGGCATATCATGCATTTACTCATCTCCCCAATATCAACAAATTTTATGGAAAGCATCAAAGCAGCTGATGATTAACTACATCCCCATTTGTACTTTTTCTTCATTGCAGAATAATCACAAGAAACTCAAAATCTATGTAATTATAATGGCAAGACAGCATAATTTAAAACTCAAAATAGCATCTGACTTCCTCATGTCTGCTTATAATTAGAAAAGTATCAAAATTTTGATCAGTATTTATTGACAAAGGAAGATACTGACACAAATCATTTCAACAATAAGAAAGTTTATCAATCATAAAATAATAACCACAACAATATTATCATGGAGTAAAGAAAGATTCCTTCTAAAATCATCCATTGACTTAAAATTTATTTATATAAAAACCATAAAAAAATATATATATTTATTTATGAAACTTTGCATATAATTATAAAATTTGTAAATCTATTTTGCCTGATTACTTTCATATAACCACTTATGATGTTTTGCTCAAAATAATACTTATTTTTGACAAACTTAAATAAACTAATTAGATTAAATTTTGTTAAAATAGAATACATTATATTATGTATTGGTATAAATATATACAGGTGATCCTTTACTTTTGTACTTAATTGGTTCCTGAAATGTGTATGAAAGTTGAAATGTATGAAAGTAGAGCAATGTAAAAAAGAAATATCAAAAAAGGTTTTCAAAATATGTATTTTTTATTGATTAATATCTTGTATTTTCTTTATAAATTTATCAAGAGATAATTCAATTGTACTCTTTTCTTTTCTTTTTTTTGATAAAGGGTTCTCTAACATGCAGTGTTTTTTTTCTATTGCCCTTCGTACATGAGATATAAGCTCTCCATTGGGATCCCATTCTTCCATGATTGTTAATTTGCTTAAATTATATGAATGACTGGTTGAAGCAAAAGATTTTCCACTTTCAGAACATCTAATTATATTCATCTTTGTCTTGATAATATGGAAGTTATAAGACTTATTTTCTTTTTATCTGTATCGAGAATACTGTTTTTTCATTTTCACTCATGTTTATGGATTAATAAGGGCAATTTTTTCCACCAAAAATGTAACAAACTTTTCATAAACCAATGTAATTTATAATATCTGTGCTTAAATACTACATCTTAAGAAAAGCTATTAACGAATGCATACTTATTAAATCTTAATGCTTTAGAGGGGAATAATGTCCTCATAATGCATTTATTAATAACTTTTCTTAGAATAGTGTTTAAGCACAGATATTTGTAAATCAAAATAAAAATATACATAAAGTGATAGCACAAATCCTAACATAAACTGACAAGATATAAGTTATCAGCACACTCACACGCTAACTCAAGACATGCCTACTCAAAACTGAACTAGTGATGCTGAAAATGGATGTGATTAATATTGAAAAGGTGGGGAGGGACTAGTGACTAATAGTCCATGAGAAGGGAAGAATCATTACGTGAAAGTATGCATATATTGATAAAAATTGAAAGTGTGAAATGTGTATGAAATAACAAATTGTATGAAAGTGGAGGACCACCTGTACATATTTATTACACTATAATACATATGATATGATTCACTCATACATTTTATTTTAAATTGACTTGATAAATACTGGAAAAGTATATAAATATGATTCAAGGATTAGTTGATAAGTATTAAAAAAATATTCAACATTGAGTAAAGTGTGAAATAATGGACATGTATATAAGTTGAAACTATAAGCCCTTAAAAAATACTACCTATTAGATCTAATGAATAATTTCTTCTAATCAATAAGTCATGTCAACAATATTATTATTTCATAGTATGATGAATGGAGTGCATTTATTGATCTTTCTACTCTTGAATATATAAGAACTTATATTCTCTTTTATTAAACCAATAACATATCACATGATTAACAAGATATCATATAACTTTACATGCCAGATGGTAGTGCTTAATAAATCCAATATCAAGTACTGTCCTATCCAAATATTCTAAACTAATTTAAAGCTTATGGTCTTTGACAATGAGGAGCTTATTGGATTATTTTTGAACAATCCAACTTGGACCTTTTAGATCCAATGCACCTTTCTCTAGCAACCATTTTTTACTTTTTGTCAGACTATCAATCTTCCAACCCAAATTTGAAAAACTTGTTTTTTTCAATCCAATCTTATTTGCTTGCATTGGAAATCAGTTTATTTTCCATATATTATGGTATTCTTCAATTTTTAAATAACTTCACGCATCTGTTTTGTTTTGTTTTTTGACCAGAATTCATATCAATAAAACATTTATTGATTATTGAAGTTTTTACTAGATAGCATAAAAGCAGTGAGAATATAATATGCTAATGAATAGCACCATATAAGCTAAGATTATGTGATATCTTATTGATCATGTGATGTCTTATTGGTTTTGCACCAATTCTGGACACAGAATAAAGATGACCTAAAGTTATTTAAAAAAACTAAGATCACAATAATATATAAAAAATGAACCCATTTCAGATGTATATAACTTTATAAGCAAATAGGTGTGGATTAAAAAATTAACAAGTTTTTCAATTTTGGCTGAAAGCTTGCCACTAGAACAATAAATAAAAATGGATGCTAGATGTGTTCAATTCAAAAGATCCAACTGCTCTGCATTGATGAAAGATATAAGCTAGAAACTAGTCTGGTGATATTTGGATAGAATAACAATGAATATGGATTTATTAAGCATTATCATCTGGGATTTGATTATTAAAACTTACAGTAAATTCCCTTTATTATTGTGTGGACTTGAGTAATATTTCTTATACCTCTTATTTATTTCTTTAAAAATATCTAATATTTAATCTAGACTGATTTATTTCCTTCTAATATCTGATTCAAGCTTCTTCTTTTTTTTAATATTTCATCTGTGATATTTCAGATTTATGTTTGTCTGGGATTTATCTACAATAAATAATAATAATTTGTTTTCATATTCATTCAGCTATTTATTTTTCCATTACATCAAGTTTTATGTTAAGGATTTCTTTATTGAATATAAATAAGTTTAAGAATAACCATCTCATTTAAAAACAAAACTCATTAAACTGATCATTTGATAATAAATACTTATAGAAATTGAGCTTAGTTGCACCAATATTCTAAATATTTCATTTTAAAGCATCTATTGAGATTTCTGTCACACACGCAGTAATTTAGATTTGTAATTAATAAATTCCATTCAAATGCAGTAGTTTATTAAATCTAATATTTAAATATATAACAAATTTTATAGTGTTTTCATTTTACTTTCATTAATTATTGTGATTTTTTTATATTTAATTACTTACTAATGTTCAAGCAATTTTAAATGTTTATTTCTGTCAAAACAAGACATATATTTATGTTTATATCTAAGTGAATAGTCAATTATCTTCATAATTTTCTTGAATTAAAATGTGATTTTGAAAAATCAATAGGTTTATAAGCAAAAAGACTAAACAAGCATCTTGTCTTGAATCATTTTTTAAAAAAAATTATAACATTAAATTTTATCCTCCTTGGGATATAAATAAACATGGATACTTATAGTAACAAATACAAACAATATCAACATCAAAAGGGGGTGAGCTGAATAATATAATTCCATTAATCGGGAAAGTATGAATAAATTGCAATGTGGAATTTGAAAGGCATCCTAGTAGGATATATATATATATATATGAATATTGTAATGGTAAAAGGTGAGGATATAAAATACTAATAAGCATTTGTTTTCATACTAAATTCAATAAGAGCAGAGAGAAAAAATATGGCCAAAAATCAGCATCAGAAACAAATAATTAAGTCAGACTTAGTATCACAGCGCTTAATCAACAGTCATGCAGCATATTAAAAAAGAGCAATTGTAAATATTTCTTGCTGCAGGCACAATCACAAATGCTAAAATACCTATAAAATTAAACATATATCAAAAATGGTTATTACATCAATGCTGATCATCACCAATGCTGTGGTCAATATGGTACCACGAATTTACTAACCAAAAAGCTAATCACTAGAAACATATAAAAGGAATGGATTTTAAAGGTGACATTATTTTAGTGTCATGTAACTAATGTGAAAGTAAATTATAGATGTTTACATATAAACCACATATTATTAGTCCAAAGACAGTTTTGGGATTGTTAAGTATTCTAGTGACTCTGATCAAGATCTAATAATAATACTATATTCTAGTACTAAATAACTTTACTGGCATAACTTTAAATAATGATAATTTGTTAATTAGTAATAATAATAAAAAAAAATGAGAAAGGTCTGATAAATACAAATAGGCTATTCTGATTTTGTCTTATTTCCATTAAATGACAAAGTATGCATGTAATATTATTTAAAATGTAATTTACAGATATTTAAATGTTCTTAACTACTATACACACATATACTGAGTACACAGACGTGCATGTAAGGCAATACAAAATATAATAAGCTAATAATTAATCCATTTTAACATACAAATAATTAAATGTTAAACATATAAAAATAATATTCAATTCTTAATATTAACTTCTTTTAAACTTATTTTTTAATATCTTATGCTCTCATTTAAAATCTGGAGTTTCATCTATCTTAAAAAAATATATTTGGCGATTTCATTCTATATGACTTAACAAAATTCATAATACCCAGAATCATTGGCCAATCACTTTTTATTTTCTCATGAAATTTTTTTTTTTCCCATTAGCTGACTGATTTATTCAAGTTTACTTTTAAAACAAATTAGTACATCTTAATTAAATACTTTTTTCTTTTGGGCCGTAAACAGAAACATTTACATCAACTATAAAATTGTTTGAAATAATATATCAATATATAAAGAGGGATACAAATATAAACAGGAATTTTGTAATAAAAAATTGTGTATTTATTTTTAAGTGTTACAAATTGAATCCCTTTCAAAGTACAGTCCATTTAATGCATTGCACTAGTCTAAAATTGTTTTTCACTTTTCAAAATAGTCCAGAAACTCTTGCAAAGTGATGCATTTCAATACCTGTGTTGTTTTTCCCCTTCATTTCTAAGTCTGGCAAAAAAAAAATTTGAGGCACAGCAAGATCAGGTGAATATGACATAGATAAACTGTGTCATTCTGAATTCAATAACAAATTGTTTTACACTTAAGGCTTTGTGCACTGGCGTGTTATTGTGGTAAAGCTTGCACTCCCCATTAAGTCAAAAATCAGGATGTTTCACTTTACTGCATCACACACAAACTTTTCAAAACTTGTAGGTTTTAAAAGTCTGGTCATTATGAACAAATTCTTGCATCCCCCAAAAAAATCAGTCTTTTGGGGATGTTTTTGACACTTTCATTAAACAACTCACAGACTTGTGTTTTCCCCAGAACAGATTGCTTGCAAGATGATTTAAACATTCATTACAACTATTTTCCCTAACAGAAAATAAGAATTTCACATTTTTTCAGCTATTACAAAAATCGATAAAAAGACATGAAGCATTTAACAAAAATATTTACAGCACATCATGACATCTCAATGACAATTGGAAGACTGGTGCAGGAGGGTCTCCTCAAGAAACACATAGTAACAGAAGCATGGTCTATAATGTGTGCCCTCTAGAGAATGATTGCATTTATTTTGGGACACCACCTTGTATATTTTACTTGCTAGACAATTTCTTTTATCTGCATTTCATGTCTATAAAAATTTTAGTAAAAGCATACAAAGTGCTATATAATCAGCTTTTGTCTATATTCCTATATGTGTGCAACAAGTTTCTTCCATATGTAGTTTTACATTTAGCTATCATAAGTCAACGTATATCATTGGAATTTATCACTATTAAATTGGCTTTCATAGATTGTCATCATGCCCTGTTCTGATTAACAGATAAATGCTGAACATCCTCAACTCAGTTCAACTTTATAATTCACAAATTTTAAAGCTGTGTTAAGCAATGTCTACTACACATGTTGACCTTTAAGACATCACAAAAAAGCCATCCCACTATTCAAGCTAAATTCAAGTGAATAGTGGCAAATAATTAATCTTCTTTTGAAGCTATTTTATAACATCTTGAATTAAATTGAACCCACTATTTTATTACATACTATGGAATTTATAAACAATAGGATTATCAGTAAGTCTCTTCCTTCTTGATTAATAAAAACAAGTTAACTAATTATAATTATTTTTTTTTTAATTTACATTCATCAAAATCAAAAATATTTTAATTCTGAAAATATCCTCTTAATGTGTTAAGTAAAAACTTATTAAAATTAATTCTATAATTTCATGTATTATCATTAGTCACATTTTTTATATAAGTTTTCATTATTTGTTGTTTTTTTAATTTTTGTCAAAGTCAGAAATGCAAATAAATTTTACTAGAGACCTTTTTTATATTTGATTTTAAACAATTTACAGTATTTCAAAATACTGATTGTTTAATTATTCAATCAAGATTCAACTTATTCCAGACTATACTTTAATTAATTACATATGTAAATTTTGTGTTCTTTTCTCCTTTTTAAGTTTTAAATATATATAAGGTTTCATCTATATTGTTGTGTGTCATGAGACCTATATATATATATTCCAAACAATGGTAAACAATTTGTAATATAATATAAATAAAAACTCATAAAGAAATATTTTTGATTATATTCATAATCATTATCAACTCAACTTTCAAAATGGAATCATCTATTATTCCATTTTGAAAGTTGAGTTGATAATGATTATGAATATAATCGAAAATATTTCTTTATGAGTCTTCATTTATATTATATTATAAATTGTTTACCGTTGTTTGGAATATATTTAAGTTTCGTTATTGTATTATTAATATTAGCGGACATTTATTTTGTTTTATATATATATATGCCCACACACTAAGTTCTATATGGTTAGAAATAACTATAATAAATGACAGAATATTACTTCATTTATAGTGGGTTTATTAAAAAAATGTTAAATTTGCATTACAAGTCAACTAAAACATCACAAAATATGGAATTTCTAAAACCATCACTTCACTACAATATTAAATCCCATGATTATTTGAAATAAGGATATTATAGTAGCATGTATCGGTTAGGTTACAATTAGGGCAATAGTAATTTATCAATTACGTTAATTACTACAAAACTTATCTGATGATTGTCCACACAAGCATTCATAGGATCTCAGAAGATGAAGCAATTGTTTTAAACTAAAAATTTCATCATTAAATCTATATCACATTTTGATATCTATTTTGTGAACCTCCCTATGTACTTGTCCTGAAGACCATTGTCATAAAAATAGAATACAAAATGCAGTTTAATATACATATTTAGTGGAATAGTCTTCATTTCAGGCTTCAATTAATTATTTCATTGTGATAAGTTAAATGAGTAGATTTTGATGAATAGTTAGCTATTTTTCACATTACCACAAATCTTTATGAATGAATTTAAATGTCTAGATCAAATTGATAAATAAACATGTTTAATCCTGGCTGCCATTTGATGACGATTTTTTATTTAGGTATTTACAACTGCAGATCACTTTCAAGTGAAGGAAGATTGCAAGAGTTAGAAGCAGAACTGTCTTATATTAAATGGGACATTATTGGACTTTGTGAAGTTAGAAGAAAAGGTGAAGAAACAATTGATTTAAAAAGTGGACATATTCTCTACTATAAAGGCACAAATATTGGAAATAGTGAAGAAACAATTGATTTAAAAAGTGGACATATACTCTACTATAAAGGCACAAATATTGGAAATACAAGTGGAGTAGTATTCATTATAAATAAAAAATGGAAGAATAACATTGTGGAGATTGATGGTGTATTGGACAGAGTGGTAAGATTAGTTTTACAACTTAATAGCATATACCAAATGCAGATAATTCAGGTTTATGCCTCAACAAGTTGTCATAGTGATGAAGTTATGGAAGATTTTTATATGGATGTACAAAAGGCTTTTGATCAGAGTAAACAACATTTTAAAATTGTTATGGGAGACTTTAATGCTAGAATTGGTAAACAAATGAAAGATGAAAATGCTGTAGGTAATTTTGGTTGTGGTAATAGAAATGAGAGAGGGCATAAACTTGTGGAGTTTGCAGAAAAAGAAAAACTTTATATTATGAATTCTTTTTTTGAGAAAAATGTTAAAAGGAAATGGACATGGAAGCATCCAAATGAAGGCACAGCAGAATTGGATTATATTTTGACTAACAGAAAATACATATTTCAAGATTGTAATGTTCTTAATAAATTTAACACAGGTAGTGATCATCGATTAGTAAGATGTAAGATGCATGTTAATGCAAAACTAGAGAGACAAAAATTATTAAGAAAAACAATATTTACAATTGACATTCCTAATCTTCAGAAACATTCTAATGAATTTAAATTAGAACTTACAAATCGGTTTCAAGTATTAATAGATTTTGAACATGATTCAGATTTGAATGACATTAATAGGAAAATAACTGATACACTTTTAAAAACTGCAACAAAGATAGCTGGTAGAAAAAAACAGCAATTGACCAATAAAATTTCTACTGAGACTAGAGAATTTATGAAGAAAAGAAGGAATATGATGATATACAATAATGATGCCTTAAAAATGATTGAATATATTGAATTTTGTAAAATGCTGGGAAAAGAGTTGAAAATGATATAAGAAAGTATAATTGCGAACTAGCAAGGAAAGCTGTAGAAGAGAATAAAAGTCTAAAGAGTGTAAAACAACATTTTGGTATTGGTAGGAAATTTATATCTGCAATAAGAAAAAAAGATGGCATTATTACTAAAAATAGAGATGACATCATGAAATGTGTAGAAGACTTCTATCAAGAATTATATAATAGTAAAGAACAAGTGTCTTCTATACCTATTATATCTTCCAAATTGCCCAGAATTTTGAATGAAGAAGTGAAACATGCAATTAAATTTATGAAGAAAGGGAAGGCTCCAGGTAATGATGGAATTATAATTGATATATTAAAAGAAGCAGGTGAAGAATTAAAAATTTTTTTAGCAAAGTTATATACCAAATGTCTAAATGATAAAGATGTACCAGATGATTGGAAGAATTCAGTATTAATATTAATATTTAAAAAAGGTGATAAAGAAGATATTAGAAATTACAGACCTATCAGTCTTTTTTCAGTTTTATACAAAAAATTTTACTAAGGTAATTACAACTCATCTACAGAAAACACTGGATTTCCACCAACCAAGAGAACAAGCTGGATTTAAAAGTGGTTTTAGTACAGTAGATCATATCCAGGTATTGAGAGAAGTTATAGAAAGGACAAATGAATATGAGTTGCCATTGTGCTTAGGATTTGTAGATTATGAAAAGGCATTTGATTCTATAAACATTTCTTCAGTGATTAAAGCCTTGGATCATCAAGGTGTAGATCCAGGATATTGTCATATTTTAAAGAATATTTATAAAAATGCAACAGCAACAATTAGATTACATAATGATAGTAGGAAAATCAACATTGAAAAGGATGTAAGACAGGGTGACTCCATATCTCCAAGACTTTTTACAGCAGTGCTGCAAGAAGTATTTTGTGGATTAAAATGGGAAGCTAAAGGAGTGAAAATAAATGGAGATTATTTAAGTCATTTAGATTTTGCAGATGATGTAGTTGTTTTTGCAAATAATGCTTTGGAGCTACAGGAAATGTTGCAGGAGTTATCAGATGAAAATAGGACTAAAGATAAATGTTAAAAAGACTAAAGTAATGATTAATAGATTTTCTCAAAATATGAACATAAAGATTGATTATGATGAGTTAGTAGAAGTTAACAGTTACAAATACCAGATTATTAATACAGATAGAAACATAATGGATGAAATTAATCATAGAATTAAATTTGGTTGGAGTGCTTTTGGTAGAAATAACTTGATACTAAAAGGAAATATGCCTATGAGTTTGAAAAGGAAGGTTTTAATAAATGTGTTTTACCAGTTCTTACTTATGGATCTGAGACTTGGACACTTAATAGAAGAGCAATACAGAGACTTCAGACCACTCAAAAAGTATAGAGAGATGCATGTTGGGAGTAACAAGATGAGATCGAAAACACAATGTATGGGCAAGAGAACAAACAGGTGTTACTGATCTCATTGAAAAAATTAAAAGACTGAAATGGAGTTGGGCTGGGCATATTGCTAGAAGAGATGATAATAGATGGATAATTGAAATTTTAAACTGGATTCCAAGAGATTGTAAAAGACCCAGAAAGAGACTACATGTGAGATGGATGGATGAAATAAGAAAGTGTGCAGGGGTGATATGGAGAAGAGAAGCTAAAGATAGGAAAAAATGGATTGAACTTGGAGAGACCTTCATCCTGCAGTGGATTGATAATGGTTGGTGATGATGAATCATATTATTGCTTATTACACTTTTTCTGCATTTTCAAAATTAGAATATTTACAGTTTTTAATTCTCTAGAATGCTGTTACCCCCTTTTTATTTTTAGGAGCATCTATAAAATCACATGATTCGTTTTAATTAGTCCACATCTTTAAAAAAAAAAGTCTATTAGTATCGAAACTATACAAAAATTTTTAGTGATCCCACCATGAATTGCCTTTCTGATTTTAAGATTACACTAGCTGGTTATCTTTTTCCAAACCTAAATGAGTTAACAATTACTTGCTGATCACAGTCATCTTGACTTGTATAAAGGAGAAAATAAATCTGAAAAATGATTTGCAATAAATACCATTAAATCAAAATATCCATTCAAGATATTCTGAACAGATAGAGGGAATAATTAAAAAAAAATTAAAAAAAGGAATTCCTACGCATTTAATGATATCCATTCATATTAGGTAACTATAAAAATTGTAGAATAGTGATAGCAAATCACTACTAATGATGATGATCAGTGTTTTTATAGTACTCCATAACTCTATTTGCTTTTGAGCAAAGAACATATATATATATACCCACATATATTTTATTAGTTTTTCTTATTGCTTTTTTTTTTATTATTAGGATCAATAATGAAGCCTTTGCTGTCAAATGAAAAGCAAGATGAAAGAATTCTTTTAAATAATCACAATTTAATGATTTATCCATGGCTTTGTAAATATCACATAAGAGTTACGATATTTGATATGAATAAATATTATGGTAATTCAAATAAAATTATTTTGTAATATTTTTTTTATAATGGTTCCAACACAATGTAATATTTTGATGAGATCCTAGATAGTTGTCCAGTGATTTATATTATCATTATATAATACTGGTCTAAAGCAGCAACTGCGCAAGACAAACCCATGGTTTGACATTGAATCCAGACTGAGTAAATTAGAAACGTTTTTTCAACTAGTAACCAGCCCAACTTACTATCCAATATAAAACAAAGCTGAAAAATTATCCAAAATTTTTATTATCTAATCAATAGCAAATCTTAAAAGTACTGGTTCCTTTTCCCCCCCGCTCTTTATATATATATAAATACATAAACAATCAAATTATTTCCCAGCATTCACAATCTTACAAGCTATCAAACCAATAAAAAAAAAAACATCAAACTAATTTCTCCAACCAAATATTTCTCGATTAAGCCAGGGTTATAAATAATTGAATTCTCTCAGTAGAAATGATAGCCCAACTTTCTTAAAAATACTATGATTGCATACCAGATGGTTTTAATATATTCATAATCTTAAACACATATATACAGTGATAAACCTTTTAATATAAGTTATAAAGACACAAACAAGGGTGGAAATAATTGTATTTACTGTCTTAACAACTGATGAAAATAAAAGGTGCAGTTGAAGAGGGTTGTGAAATACACCTGGGTCTCATTTTACGCAATAGATAGGTTCCTCAGAAAACACGTGCAAATGAAATCGTGCAAAAATAGACATAACTTACCTTGAAAAAGGGGGGATACCAACTGTGGTTTTTCAAAACTCGCACAAAAGCAAAGCACCAATGTAAAATTTACTTTAAAATTCACGCAAAAAAAAAATAAGGAAATAAAATATGATTAATAAAAAATTTCAAATTTGAAAAAAATTGATACAAGACAAACTTTTTTTAACTATAATATTTAATTTTATTCAAAATAACATATTTTTATGCATAATTTACAGTACAGTAATTTACATTTTTTTATACACATTTTAATTATTATCGCTATTTGCTGATAAACAGTTTCGTTTGCAAACTGCTAAAACATAAAGATTCTTCACAAGAGGAAATACAACTAGCGCCAAGTTCACTCTCATATTGTGTTAATGGTTTTCTGTTGATAACGTAATTAGTAATTAATCTTTGAGAGGATGATTTTATTAATTGTTTATGAACTTAGACTTCTGATAATAAAAAGACAGTTATTCACCACTGCTGGGAAAAATTTAATTAAAACTAACAACTAAAAATTAAATTCTTATTTTTGTCTTTAATTTTCAATTCCGTTTAAAAATCAAATTTCATTTTACATCACATTAATTTCAAGTCGCCGTAAGTAATTTTTAAATTGTTAATTACAATTAAAAATCAGATTTTAATTTTTAATTGTCAAGTTTAATTGTGCCCACTGCTATTACTCACCTTTTGAAAATAAACTTGTGGACATTAAATGATTAATAATTGATTATGTTCTTTTTTAAAAAGCAAAAACAAAATGTGATTTAAAATCAAAATTAACATGCACAATGTTTGAACAAATTTACATTATAATCTTGTAAAATTTAATGTGTGTATACATAAAATGTGGAAATCATGATTTTAATTTCATTATTGCATAAAATCTTACTATTATAAAGTACTGAAAATATTGAAATTACTAAGATGAAAGTCAAATTCCAATAATGTGCTATTACTTTCAATATAACATAAGTGCGCGAAATTTATTATTTAAAGTAATAGCGCATTATCGGAGTTCGACTTCCGGTGAAACATAAATCACGTAACTTCAAAATCGTGTTAAATAAGTCCGCATAAAAAGAGACCCAGGTGTAATTTGATTAGTTATTTACATTTAGTGAATAATTAACTTTATACATATTGTAAACGGACCTGTACAGCCCCTTTATTACCTTGGTTGTAACAATTTCCTGATGAGCATGTTGCAGGAAGGAACTATCGATTGGCATTCCCCAATGCAGATGTTAACACCCCCTACAACAATAGGATGTAGCACCATAGAGACTGGAAGCATCTAGACATTTGTGTGTCTGGTTTTCCAAACAGCGCCACTAGATTTCCATCTCACTACAATCTGACTTACCTAGGTCTAGTTATGCCAGACATAGCTCAGGAGGCATGAGATTCTCATGAACAAGTGCACTGAATGATGAGTGATGCAATAAAAAAAATAGAATTGAACAACTGCATAACTAAAATTAATTTTAAGTAACAATAATTTTATTTAATAATAGGTTTAATTAAAGGTCCATTAAACAAAATATTTCATTGACAGTCCCTTGTATCCCTTTGGCCTACTTCCAATAACATTTTTATATGACTTAAAAAATGTAATCTGTTGAGAGTATAATAAAGTCCTTCTTTCAATAGTTCTTTAACAGTTTACATCTTTTATTTATTTAATTAGTTCAGAGAGGAGTGTGATATATTAAGACAACAGAAAGAATAATGAAGACAACTGATAGCATCTAATGAAGTTCCATTTAATTTAACAAGTATTTTATTTACAGTCCATTGTGTATCTTTGTGTTCATCCAATAGTAGGGTAATATGAATTACAGAATTCAAGTTCTTTAGCAATTTATATCTTACATCTAATTCAGAGTTCCACTTAATTCAACAAATATTTTACTTGCAGTCCATTGTATACCTTGGTATACATCCAATAGTAGGGTAATATGAATTAAAGAATGCAAGTTCTTTTACATTTTACATCTAATTCAGAGTTCCACTTAATTTAACAAATATTTTATTTACAGTCCATTGTGTATCTTGGTGTACATCCAATAGTAGGGTAATATGAATTAAAGATTGCAAGTTCTTTAATAATTTACATATTTAGTTATTTAATTCAGAGTTCCGTTTAACTTTTAAGTGAGTTAAAGCATAATACATATATTTTTATTCATGGTTATCCAAATCCAGGTTTGAATCCATGCTATATGCACATTTATCCTAGGTTCATTGGTTTAGTATTCTTATTTTTCAAGTCATACGTATATATAACATGTTGTAATTCTGTGTGTATATTACTTGGTTTAGTAGTCTTATTTTTCAAGTCATACATATATATAACATGTTTTAATTCTGTGTGTATATTACTTTTTTCAGACTTTTCAAATAATAAATAAAATCTTTAATAAAAAATGATTTTCTTAATCTTTCAACTTATTTAAGTACATGGTTCATTATATGCATATAACCATTGACTTTTATTGACGTACCAGCTCATATTTAAATGTTTGAATTGGTTCACAATATAATATAAATCTACTAAATACATTCCATTTTGTATGTATACTTTCATTTTGATATTTTCTAATTTTATCTAAATTATAAATACGTTATTATAATTTAATTAATTATAGCAATATTCTTATATAATCAATAGGCAGGTGAGCATTTGTAATTTTATTTGGTTACTCTAATATCTAGCATAAATATTGTTGTTTGGTCTGGCACAGATGTAAGTTTCCAGATATAAGTTGATCAGCATTTTCATTGATAATTTATCCAATAATAAACGTATTTTCATATAGCTACATTTGTTCATAATTTTATTTAAGAAAGATGTTTTGTCTTGTCTTTTATAAACACACATAGTATCGAATATTTTGTAAAATCATTACCTTCATTTTATCCAATTGTTTCCTTCATATCCATGATGTGACTACATTAAAAAGGGACATTGATTTCAGCTGAATGGCATAATTTATTTTGTATGATGTTTATCCAGGCAAATCTTGGAAAAACATGGCTTGAGATGAAGCTGTTGGTTTAGCCTTCCATCATTATAATTTCCTTAGTAATGTTTTCTTTTCCCATTATTAACAGTAGTTGTAATGGTTATATTCCAAGGTGATGAAAGTCAGAGTTGAGTAACACTTAAATAAGAATTTTAACCTTTTAATTCTTCACTTTTCTTACTTTTTCAAAAAATCTTTCAAAAAAAATCTTTAATCATACACTTTAAAAATCCAATCTAATCTGCTCTAAACTCCCAACTTGACTATTTATATTCTGACCTCCAGATTAATTATGCAGCTCAGACCACTTTATTTTATTTGTTGCACCGCTTTCATTTGAGCCTGAGTGCTTGTTTCTTCTTCAAGATTGGATATTTTTCAGTGGGACAGATAATGAACTAGGAGGATTAATTCATGTTTTCCAATTTATTAAGACTGCCTCAAGCTGTTAGCACACTTTATTCGAAAACATTGTTACAAAAATTAAAAATGTAATCTTTTTAATAAATGCCAGCTTTTATTTACATCGTAATTTGAAACTATAAAATCAATAATGATTTTCTTTTAACTATAAACTTTTTGTTTTATTTCTTTTTTAATTTGATCAAATCATGCTAGTCTTTTTTAAATGGGGGGGATCTTTTGAATATATATATACGTGGAACAGTATATTTGTTTCATTATCCCCCACCAAATTTTGGGATGAAATCACCTGGAAGTATGATTTTATTCCATATAATATACACAGCATTTCTCATTACTGCATCTCTTCTGGTTTTAGATGTGCTGATGAAATGGGTAAGATGAGCCGAAAAAGTGAATACATTAATTGTAGCCCCCAATGCTAGAGTAAGTAGATGGCCAAGCACAAACTACCAGTACACACTGCCCCATGCCACAAGAAAATATCTCATTTTTAAGCACTACCTCTCTTGTACCTAGAAGGATCATCCACAAAGAGTAGGAGCCAGAAAAATAATTTGGCACACAGTCAACCCTGCTCAGTTTCAGTGACTCTTAAAGGCTTATTCATCTAGTCTATTCACGAGACCAAGGCCTATTCATGAAGCCTATATATACATACTGCTGGACTACTCTCAGAGCTCAACATCCAGGTCTGGATAGTGCCAAGCATATACTTCAGAGCATCACAAACACAATGCATCCAAGCAGCTCTGCTCAATCATCCACCCATCTCAACCTGGAGAACACAAATTCATGCATCACTACATCCAACTCACAAACTTCTTCCATCAGCTATCTCTATTTTATTGTTCTGTATTATAACTACAGCCTGGCTTGGGAGACTGATAATCATGATCAGTTCTATCACATCTTTCTTTGTTTTGAGGTGATGGAATTCTATTTTGTCCTATTTTGGGGCATTTTCAGGTCATACATCATCGTGGTGGCTTGCATTTCTAGCCAAACCTTTCTGCAAGTTATCATCACTATTTGATCTTCTAATTACACGGGTTTGGTATGGGCTATGCATATTGTCTGTTGAATATCTTCTTCGCCTTTTCCATGGTGGTATCCCATTTCTTTGGTGGTGATACCATGGTGATGGGTCATAGTTATAATTTTGAGAAGGCATTTTCCTTTTGTATCTGATGGCTCCTATTCTAGGCCCATCATTTCTTCTATAGGGAGGTTTGTTTTGTGGTTGCTTTGCTCCCCCTTCCTTGGTTGCTGATGCACCACAACTATCATATGTTGTTAATAGTTCACCAACCTGCTCAATAGATCGATGATCAGTCCCAATTAGCATTCTTTCTATTAACTTGATAAGCTGTGCCATATCAATCTAATAATCTGGAGTTCAGGTAGGAGGTCAGATGTCAAAGTTCTTAACCTGACCACCTGTCTTCTAAAGGGTGTATAAGGCTCTCCAGGTGGCCATTTCTCCTGGGACACCTTATATTTAATCCCCTCCTAATAGTCATCACTCCAGTAGCAGCTCATTAGTGCTCCTTTAAAATCATCAAAATTTATAGGTTGGGTGAACAGTGAATCCCACCATGCTTGTGTTGCACCTTGGAGATGCCTACATGCTATTGCCAGTTTTGCCTCTTCTGTTGATACATTAATACTAAAGTATCTCTCCAAACTTTTTACATATTCTATAGTTGCTTCATTACAGCTCTTTGAAAAAGTTCTAATTTTAAGAATTGATTTACAATTCCAGACATCTGGTTAATTATAGGGACATCATGACTAACTTGATAATTCTCTTTTTTACTTTCTTTTGGGACTGTTTCTGCCTTTCCTTGTTTAGGCAATGTATTGCTATTTTTTATTTCTATCTCTTTTATCTGGGTGGTCAGTATATCCACCTTCTCCTGCATGGTTTCTTAGATTCTTATAATTTTTGTAACCATGGCCTCACATATCTGGGTCATTTTGATTTCTTGCTCTATTAGTGAGCCTTTTACTTCCTCCTTAATTTTTAATATTTTGTTGGTCATTTCTTTTATTAACTGGTTCAACTTTTCATTTTGGCTTTCAGTTATTTCTCTGAATTGTTCTTTCAATTCTCTATTGTCTTTTTCTCTGTGTTCCTTTTTTATCTTTCCTCTCTTTTCTTGTTGTCGTCTTCTCTCAGTTCGTCTCTTTTCTTATTGTCTTTTTCTGTGTTCACTGTTCTTTTTTCTCTTTCTCTCTTTTCTTGTTGTCTTCTCTTTCTTTATCTCTTTTCTTGTTATCTTACACTTTCTTTTCTTATCTTCCTCTCTCTGTTCCTCTCTTTTCTTATCTTCTTCTCTCTGTTATTTTATTTTATCATTTCCATTAACTGGGCTAACATGAACATCTCTCCTGTTCTCTGTGATTGCTTTTGATCGTCTGCTTTGTCTTCTTGTTAATCTTTTCTCAGGAAGATTCTCTATACTTTCTGTATTCATCATCTTTTTTGCTTTTGATCTGGTTATCATCAATATTTTTTTAAAATTTTATTTGTACTTTTTTATTTCAATTTTGATAAGCTTCTCTCTCCTTCCATACCATGATTTAACTCCAAGTCTTTGTTATGCCTGTTTTATTCTTTATCTACCATTTATGCCATTCATTTCTGTTCTTTTTCCACCCCTTTTTGAATAAATCACATCACATCCTATGCACTGCCCATATCTCAGAATCATGATCTGCTTATGCCTATGGATAGGCTAGATAAGGCCTCACAGTAGGGAGACAAATGTAACTGGATCCATATAACCCCTTTATTACCTCGGTTGTAACAATTTCCTGATGAGCATGTTGCAGGAAAGAACTATCGATTGGCATTCCCCAATGCAGATGTTAACGCCCCCTACAATATTTCCGGCTCATCAGATGTAGCACCAGAGACTGGAAGCATCTAGATATTTGTTTGGTTTTCCAAATGGCACCACTAGAGTTCCATCTCACTACAACCTGACTTACCTAGGTCTAGTTATGCCAGACATAGCTCAGGAGGCATGAGATTCTTATGAACAAGTGCACTGAATGACCTAAGGATAACTAAAATTAATTTTAAGTAACAATAATTTTATTTAATCACAGGTTTAATTAAAGGTCCATCAAACAAAATATTTCATTGACAGTCCCTTGTATCCCTTCGGCCTACTTCCAATCATTTTTATGACTTAAAAGAAAATGTAATCTGTTGAGAGTATAATAAAGTCCTTCTTTTAATAGTTCTTTAACAGTTTACATCTTTAATTATTTAATTAGTTCATAGAGAGGAGTGTGATATATTAAGACAACAAAGAGAATAATGAAGACAACTGATAGCATCTGATGCAGAGTTCCACTTAATTTAACAAATATTTTATTTACAGTCCATTGTATATCTTGATGTACATCCAATAGTAGGGTAATATGAATTACAGAATGCAAGTTCTTTAGCAATTTATATTTTACATCTAATTCAGAGTTCCACTTAATTCAACAAATATTTTATTTGCAGTCCATTGTATACCTTGGTATACATCCAATAGTAGGGCAATATGAATTAAGGAATGAAAGTTCTTTTACATCTAATTCAGAGTTCCACTTAATTTAACAAATATTTTATTTACAGTCCATTGTGTATCTTGGTGTACATCCAATAGTAGGGTAATATGAATAAAAGAATGCAAGTTCTTTAATAATTTACATATTTAGTTATTTAATTCAGAGTTCCGTTTAACTTTAAGTTAGTTAAAGCATAATACATATATTTTTATTCATAGTTATCCAAATCCAGGTTTGAATCCATGCTAATGCACATTTATCCTAGGTTCATTGGTTTAGTATTATTTCTCAACTCACACGTATATATAACATGTTTTAATTCTGTGTGTATACTACTTTTTTCAGACGTTTCAAATAATAAATAAAATCTTTAATAAAAAATGATTTTCTTAATCTTTCAACTTATTTAAGTACGATTCATTATATGCATATAACCATTGACTTTTATTGACATACCATCTCATATTTAAATTGGTTCACAATATAATATAAATCTACTTATACTTTCATTTTGATATTTTATAATTTTATCTAAATTATAAATATGTTATTATAATTTAATTAATTATAGTAACATTCTTATATAATCAATAGGTAGGTAAGCATTTGTAATTTTATTTGGTTACTCTAATATCTAGCATAAATATTGTTGGTTGGTCTGGCACAGATGTATGTTTCCAGATATAAGTTGATCAGCATTTTCATTGATAATTTATCCAATAATAAACGTATTTTCATATAGCTACATTTGTTCATAATATTTTAGAAAGACGTTTTGTCTTGCCTTTATAAACACACATAATATCAAATATTTTGTATTAGAAAGACGTTTTGTCTTGCCTTTATAAACACACATATCAAATATTTTGTAAAACGTATTTTCATATAGCTACATTTGTTCATAATTTTATTTAAGAAAGACATTTTGTCTTGCCTTTTATAAACACACATAGTATCAAATATTTTGTAAAATCATTACCTTCATTTTTATCCAGTTGTTTCCTTCATATCCATGATGTGACTACATTAAAAAGGGACATTGATTTCAGCTGAATAGCATAATTTACTTTGTATGATGTTTATCCAGGCAAATCTTGGAGAAACATGGCTTGAGATGAAGCTGTTGGTTTAGCCTTCCATCGTTATAATTTCCTTAATAATGTTTTCTTTTTCCATTATTAACAGTGGTTGTAAAGGTTATATTCCAAGGTGATGAAAGTCAGAGTTGAGTAACACTTAAATAAGAATTTTAACCTTTTAATTCTTCACTTTTCTTACTATCTTTTTCAAAAAATCTTTCGAAAAAATCTTTAAACATACACTTTAAAAATCCAATCTAATCTGCTCTGAACTTCCAACTTGACTATTTGTATTCTGACCTCCAGATTGATTATGCAGCTTAGCCCACTTTATTTTATTTGTTGCACCGCTTTCATTTAAGCCAGAGTGCTTGTTTCTTCTTCAAGATTGGATATTTTTCAGTGGGACAGATAATGAACTAAGAGGATTAATTCATGTTTTCCAATTTATTAAGACTGCCTCAAGCTGTTAGCACACTTTATTCAAAAACATCGTTCCAAAAATTTAAAAATGTAATCTTTTTAATAAATGCCAGCTTTTATTTACATTGTAATTTGAAACTATAAAATCAATTATGATTTTCTTTTAACTATAAACTTTTTGCTTTATTTCTTTTTTAATTTGATCAAATCATGCTAATCTTTATTAAATGGGGGGGACCATCTTTTGAATATATATATATACGTGGAACAGTATATCTGTTTCAATATATAAAGAACTTTGCAAATCAAGCTAAGTGGCACTATATAAATAATTTGCACAACCTATATATAAATTATTCAGCTAATGAATTCATGATATCATCTGGTATTGAAATCTATTCACATACAAGTGAAAAAATGGCTCAACTTTTTATTTGCTATACAACTTATTATATAGTCAATAGATTTCAGTAGGCTGTCTAAAATATGGTCCATAGTCTGCAGCCTACAGTCTATGGTAAAGGTTTCGGTGGCCTGCGTAGAGATTTTTTTTTTTAATAAAAACATTAAAATTTGAATTAAATGCTTATTAGGTATTTTAAGTCTATCATTAATAGATGGTGTTAATGTGGATATTATTATCTACTAGTTTTACATCGATGTATATACACATATTTTTCAAATGAGTTAAAGCGATCTTGAACTTGCTTTGATTCAATGCGCATAGTCTGTATTCATGATCGAGTATATATATGATTCAATTAGTTTTCAGTTGTAGTTCATGTGTAATTAATGACAGAACTCTCCAATAATTACTTTAACATTCTTGTTACTATATTTAAACTTATACTGTTATAAAATCCAAATAAACAAATGCTAAAACTGGCATTATATAAACAAGTTACATAACCTATATTAGATTATTCAATCAGTAAATTCATAGCAGTACTTAATATTGTAAGTCAATGAAAAAATGAATCCACTTTTCATTTAAATATTGGTTGATTTGATTAGAACTTCAATATCAGTTCTAAATTTTGACTTTATTATAATCATCATCTGAACCAGAGCTATCCAACCTTAAATAGGCAAAGGGCTACATTAAAAAAAAATCAGAGCATCATATTTAAATATATATTTTATTGGAGAAATCTACCATCAATTATAGATGAATTATATGTGAACAGAACTAATTAAATCAAACATGTTCACTATGACTACTCAAAGCATGTGTGTTGAATCAAAACAATGCAATACTGCTTCTTTGACATATATTTGAAAAATATTTGGCCATACAGCCATATTTCCAAATAATAATATCAATAACAAGATTAAATGATTTATTCATTAGTGATGGAATTAAAATATCCAATAAGCATTCACTTACAGAATTAAAATATCTAATAAACATTCAATTTATACTATTATTTTATTTTTACTTTTTCATTTGAAAAAAATCAAAATCTCATTCAATACAGGTTGCCAAACCCTCACCATGACCACATGCAGCAGTGTTTTGGACAGCTCCGATATAAACAATGGAAATTAAGATGGTGTATCTGTGTAAATAGTCATATACAAATTTATTTTTAATGTTGCTGGAAAACTATCAATTACTAAATGACAAAGTATATATATATTGTAAATAATTGATCTAAGGACTAAAGATCCTGAAATCAAAATTCAATTGTCACTTCTGGTGCCCAAGCATCACAATCTAAGTAATTAATCACTTGATTATATATATAATCCATATTTTGTCTGTTGTCTGAATATATGTTTATTCATGAATGTATTATAATGTTTTACTGGAGTGCCCTCTGAATTTTTTACTCTGAGATTACTCCAGTAAACAATCTTATATATAATAGGTATATTTGAAATTTTTTTATTTTAATTTAGCTTTATTAATAGTTTTGTATATCTGGTCTTCAACTGGATTCATAAAACTATTAATAAAGCTAAATTTATTAATACCTTGCCAGATACATTTCTGAATGTGTATACAAACAGGCCAGGTTGTTCCAAACATTTTTTTTCTCTTTCAATTGTAAATTTTTCATACTAAAATCTTTTGTTTAATTTACATTAAATCTTTAAAAAAATGTGTTAAAGCAACCAATTAAAAAAATAAACCACAGTCTTTCGATAGTTCAGGTACATCTCATATGGTGCTTGTATTATAGATAAAGATCCCGTTGGATGGCGCCGTTTTCACGCTAAAACTATAAAATATGAACATTCATGGGCCGTTGATTTTAATAATTTTTCTGTGCTTTTTTGTAATGCAGAAATAAAAACAAAACAAAATTGTCTTTTATAAATATTATTTTTTATTAACGTATACAATTTAAATGATAATAATAAATGTAAAATAAAATCAACAAATTAAAATTTGATTCGTGTTTTTCTATCGTATATTTTTTTAATTGTGTTACGGCTTTTTTTTATACATTTTCTATCGGATATTTTTTTACTTGTGTTATGGCTTTTTTTTTATCAATTTTCTATCGGATATTTTTTTATTTGTGTTACGACTTTTTTTGTTGTTGTTTAACTAAAAAATAATAATCGTAATAAAAGTAAAAGTTGTTACGGTTAGATTTAGGGTTAGGTTTAGGATTAGTTTTAGGGTTAGTATTAGGGTTAGTTTTAGGGTTAGTGTTCTGTTTGTTTGTAATGCTAAAATAAAACAATTCAAAATCGTAAGCGTACTCGGACAGAAGAAAGAAACTCAAACTTTTTTAAACAACAACAAACATATACAAATGTCTTCTTTACTTATTAAACATGTTTATAATATTTGATTTTTATTAAATTTACAAAAAAAACTGTATATTTGGACTTTTCTTACTGGATATTTTTTTTGTACCGCTCTTTTTTACTTCAAAAATATACAGATGGTAGAATCTTCTTTGTCTCATGGAATGTTACTAACAGTACGTTACTTGACACGTTACCTAATTGCAACTCAATAAAAACATAGATATTTAACATTTACCCAAATAAAAGTTCAATACAGTACGTTGTAAAAAGTCTTATAATTATTGTTTTAAAAAAGCTGAACATTTCAATAGTTTAAAATAAAAAAAAAATCCAATGAAAACAACATTTCAACACAATTCAAATACAAACTCTCTCATCAAGCTGTAATTATTTTATAAACTGTGCGAATTCGGAAAATGTAATTGCTGCTTAGCGACATACATGCTGTACTGCGACGCGACATAGCAGCCTGTATTCTGTAGCACAACAAAAAAGTTGTATTATAGAAAATGCGGGTTCGAACGTGTCGGCTGCGGAAACAGCATTTTTATGTGTTTTAGCATGAAAACCGCACCATAGAATGGCGTCTTTAGCTATAAGACGAGTACCTCTCATATATTTAAACAATAGTAAACTATAAAAATCTAAAAAATGCTAATAAAATTCATTTAACTAGACTTAACTTTTGCAACTATTTTAACTGCCCAGTTCTAGACAAATTACTTAGTTTATATTTTTTTAAGATTCATATAATTTACTATAGTTAATAACATATTTCCAATATTATAAATGTGTGTATATTATTTTTGTAAATGCACTTTAGTAGGTCCTAAATTAAATCATTTGTTGAAATTTTTTATAAAGAATAAATATAAATACACAGATTCACATAAAACTTATATGCAGTGCAGCAGTTACCATTTAGGTTGATATAGCATTATTTAAATTTTTTTGACTATACCGAGGTCATTGGGATTTTTATTTTCTTTTACGGCAGTTGTGTATGAAATTAAGATAAAGGTGATGAACTATCGAGAACCTAGCTTAAGACCCTTTTGTGTAATGATTAGCTTATCTGTTTTCTATATCCACAACAAATGAGATAAATCTATGAAATCTTTTCCAAACTACAAACAGGCTTGGATTTTTCTTTCAAGTAGTTAGATAACAGGTAACCCAGCAAATCAATATTAATCAAACAAGTGTGGATGTATGTATTGATTGCAAAAACCAAAATGTAAACATAATATATTTCCTTCACTGATGAGAAGAAGTTGTACTTCTAAGGCTGCTGAGCCAATGGACTTTTACTTATTTGAAGAATTGCTTCTCCATCTTAAAGCATCAGATATTTGAGAAGTACCTGAGGTTCAAGCAATAGCTAATTATGTTTCAGTTCAAACATTATTTCTTAGAACAGAGTTGCTTTTCATACAGTATAGTCTTAAAATAATCCTTCCCACTTAATAGGACAAATGGAAAAATTCTTCAGAGATGCCTTTCAGATGTTTTTGTTCTGATCTGACCATCAACTGCTCCTAATTTATCAAATCACCAAAAAGCAATGGTTGAATTATTAATATTGCATTAATGCTTCCTCCTCTTCCCATTACTATCACCACCAACAAAATCAATAAACTTGATAAAACCAGGGGAAAAAAATATTAGAGAACTTCAAGCTTCCCTTTCAGTAATGTTTCTCTAATTTAAATCTAGAAGTAAAAAAGACATTAGAAAAGTAAACTAGTCATTAATTATCTTAAACCAGGAAAGGTCCAAGAAATAAATAAGATACTTCCAGAGTTTTTAATAAATTTAGGACCTAAAACTTTTTAAAGAATGGCTTGCAAAATTATTCACCAACATTCAGAAACTATTCCAAAGATATGACATTATTACGGCAGTCTTAAAATCTAATAAAGTTCATCACATACCAGAAGTTGAAAAATTATGAAGTATACCAGATTTACCAATAATTCAAAACATAATTTCACCATTTGAGATGCACTTCAAATTTTTAACCAAAAAAATTTTCAAACAAAAATTTTTTTTCAATCCAATAAAATAATCTTTATTTGGTCATTCCAAACATTACTGGAGCCTTATCAAAGATTTAGTACCATTCATGGTTGTTATGTTTATACGCTTCAAAACTTGGAAATTTAAAGCCTTTAATTTTAGTGGCTGTTGGCTCACACACAAACTACTAACTACTTAGTTAATGAACAACTGTCTATGCATGTAATGGAAAAATTAAAGATTTAATATAGTTACTAAAGAATCAGATCTTATAATCTCTCAACATTTCTTTTATAAAGATTGTGAATACTTAACTGATTAAAAACATTAATATTTTAAATAAATACTTGTTACTTTTTAAGCACACCACTTCCATCTTTATAAAATACATTTAATCCTTATTATAATGAATAAGGATAATTTTCATGCTCTACACTATAATATCCTTACAGTAAATGAAGTGTGTTAATCTGGCTTACGATAATCTTAAGTTCGAATTGAGAATGGAGCAATATGATTACTTTTCTAATAAGTGAGGATATCACAGGCAAACTTTTTAGATAACTGTGGAGATCTAGGTTATTCATTTAATACTGATTGATTATAATAAATATCACTGAAATATAGTGCAATTTATTAAATAAGACATTGCCAAAATTAGGAAGCAGTAAAGCTGTGTAGCAATAGAAAAGAAATCATTGCTAATAGGATTTTAAATTCCACTCAGATGCACCATTTACATCACACTATAAATAGCAACCAATAACAGCAATAATATCCAATACATCCTGTACAAATATTTCAGCCGTCTAGTGGCTTCAGTGCGTGTTTTGTAGACAATAATTACTACATCCACTATCCAGAAGAAACTTATTTTTTTTCAAAACCCAGCAAATTTAGGATTATTTTTCAGGCAGTTAACACAGTTTTGTAATTAACCATTAGTTATATTTCTAACTAAAGGATAAACAAAAAAAGAAAAATAATAAATTTTCACTGCAGGATTTGATTAGCTTAGTGAATATTATATCTACTCCTTTACCATTTCTCTATAGAGATATGTGAATAGCTCTTTGCTCAGCAGAGAGCAATTTAAAGGCTCTTTTACCATTTATTTTCACTCTTATACCAATAAAACTTCATCATTAGTCAAATGTTTTTAAGCTTTTCATGTTTATCATTTCTATTATTTAACAAAGCAGAAACGAAATTTCTTATTAATATGGTCAAGTGACAATTGACAATAATAATTATGGTTATGAATAAAAATATAATATTAAAAAAAAAAGAAATTCAAAAATATATAAATAAACATATAGTTTAAAATCTGACTATCTTAACAAACTTTCAATAAATATATATTTATTTTAATAAAAAAAATTATTTTTTTTTATATTGTACAAATTATTTAGTTGAAGTGCTTCTTCTATACTACAGCCAATATAGAAAAATATCTGAAAATAAAGAAAAAAAATTCAAGCATATTATAACATTAAAAATAGTTTAGATACATATTTCATACACTAAAATATTTTTTTAACAAAAATAATACATTGTGCATTATACATATATATATAATTTAGCTTTAAACACAAATGTCTCTACTAACTGCAAAAATTTACTGGACCTAAGTTTCATTTCTAAACTGTAACCTCTCAGTCAAAAATGGTTAAATGTAATCAATCAATCAATCAAAGGAATTCAAGATTTTATATCTCACATTAACATCATTAATAATTTCTGTATTACTTAGGCATAAATAACTTGCATTAACAATTGTCAGTTTAGCAATAATTTATTAATATGCATGTAAATGCTATTCAGTAATTATGCAATTAATGTTTGAGCATCTTTTAAAGGGGGGGGGAATCATTTTTTTATAATATTTGTAGATATATATAAATTTCCTAAACTTTATAAATTTATTATAAAGTACTGTATCTATTTTTTTATTATTCAATATAAGCTTTATATATTTGGTATAATTTATACATAATAAATTGTGACCATATTTCTTTAAAAAATGTAAAAACTTTTCACTATGTTGTATCTTTGCCACACAATAAATCTAACAATAAAATCTATTATATTGCTTTTATAGTATTATAAATAAATGTACATGTATATAATTATAAAATAGCCCAATGTTTTTAAATATATATGTAATTTAAATGGAAGACAACTATCCTTCCACATATGTGTCGTGAATAGACAGCACTACCCATCAATAAATAATATTATAAATAATAAGCTGATTTAAAAATCTGTCTCTCAAATAAGATAGTACTTCTTTTCCAGCACTGTTCATGTATGTTGGTTTATTTTAAAAAGTAGCCTTTAACAAGGGGTGGCTGCATGTTCTTTTAAAACATTTATCAATATGGAATGCTATCTACTCGTGCATGTGTAGAAAGGTAATTATCTCTCATCTGAATTATAAATATACACATATGTATATATAAAATAACAACAAACCCACTATACAAATAATCATTAAGAGAAAAAATCACGGCAATAAATGTAAATATATAAGGTTTATAAAAACTTGTGGAATAGACTTCTAAATGCAGTTTTTTAATTATATTAATAAAATAATATATGAATAATGAAATAGAACTTTTTAATAATATTACAGTACCTTCATTTTAAACTCACCCTATACAATAATAATATGGGAATTTGTCCATACATGCATTCATGAACAAAAAAAAAAGTCTAACTACTATTTTCTCGGAGAGTACTGTATTCATTCTGCCATTATTATTATTATTATTATATAAACATAATTAAATTTATTGAAAATTCTTACAAAAATATAATAAACAATCATTCAATATAATCCTAACAAAAAGAGATCACCACATAAAAACAACATATATGAGATAGTAAAAAAACATTAGTAAATTAAAATTAGCAGCAAATCATATTAGCTGCATATTAGGTGATTCAGGTATCTAAAATATCATGGTACTAATTGGTTAAGTGTACTGTAGCCACTAGGCAATGCTGCAGTACCATCAAGAACCACCAAGAAGCCTAAAAGTGATAAATTTCTATCCAAAAATCGCTGAAATCGGTGTAAAATTAAAATGCCTAAGGCAAAAAAATCCTCAAACCCACCTCTACATAAATTTCTATCTAAAAATCGCTGAAATGGATGTAAAATTAAAACACTTAAGGCAAGAACTCAAAATATTAAAATGCCTAATGTAATGAAATTGAACAAATCCTTCTAAAATACAAATCAAAAAGAAATCGACGAAAACGCTATAAAATTCAAATTATAAAACAGAAATTGGTGAAATATGGCAAACACAACACCACCACCACCATCCTACCCCTGCATGAAGAATTTGATCAAAAATAAGTCAAATACAAATTATAAAAACAAAAAAAATCATGAATGCTATTTTAAAAAGTCTGTGAAATAAAAGAAAAACTATAATACTGAATCTCAAAAAAATTAACGTATGCTAAACGCTATTTAATGCTAATTAACCTACTTTTCAAAAATATATTAAATTTCATCAATATTTAAAAAATAAAAAACACAGCAATAATTCAAAAAATGGTAGATAGCGAGAAAAATGAATTGGGATCATCCACATATAATAATAATTCACAAATCTTAATAACAGATTAATACATATTAAGTAATTAAATATAGATAACAATAGCTATAAAATACAAATTACAAAAACAGAAATCAGTCAAATATATAAAACCCAAACCCCCCCCCCAACTCCACATTAAGAAATCAATTAAAAATAAGTACTTTTCAAAAATATACTAAATTTCATCAATATTTAAAAAATAAAAGACTTTCAACATTTGCAAATATGCCTGTGTGATCATCCCTGGATGTTATCTAATTAACAGATATAATAATTCACAAACCTTAATAACAGACTAATACATTTCATAACATATGAATTCGAATTTAGAAATGAAACAAAATAATCAGAATAGAAAATAGTCATGGCCGTAGATTATAGAAAAATTAAAAAAATAACTGATTATAGTTACAGGAAAAATTATTATAAAGTTATATTTATAGGCAAAAATGTTACAGTTACCATTTAGAGATTTTATTTTAACAAGAATTTTAAGTAATTGAGAATTTATAATTTAACAAACATTCATTATAGCCATTTAAATATTATAAGTTTTTAAAATAGATTTGTGGAACTCTGCATTTAAGAAATATTACCAATTTTCTTCCTTACTGAGTTGTCCACCATTTTCAGTAGGATGGGTTGATTGTCCATGATGTCCTGCCTTGTTTACAAGTCTTCTTTAATTAAAATTATAAAATTTAGCTTTCTATTGCTAAATTTCTTAACTTAGCACTTTTATCTCAGTAAAACAAAGACAACCCCAAATGAATATCAGCAGATTAAAAAAATAATTTAACACAAGACGTGGACCAAATAGTACCTAGAAAAGCTATTTAAAGAAAGTTGCAAATTGAAATGTGATGCAATAGACCTCCCACATTAAAAAATATAGGCACAGGCTTTAGCAAACAAATATTTAAAGAAGGTGTTCAACCAGCTTTTTCTATGCATCAAATCGCAACTCGTACATATCAAATTACAAAAACATATTTAGTAACAATGACTTCAGAAATGTACTTGAAACTATCACAAAACTGTCATCAACTTACAAGCTCTTAAGTATAATGATATTTGGTACTGGTGGAATGCTAATAGACAGATGGTAGCATAAGATTGACAGAGACAATCTTGAGATCTCAATGATCTTGACAATTTCCCATTGACTGCAAAACATTGCCAAATTAGAATAATTTGCATAACATCTAATAGAAATCATAATTTTATAATCACAGAATCGCTCTGATAAAATAAACCAGAAATTACTTGATCTGTTAACAGTAAATGGCACTCAGGTCTTCTATAAGAGGTGCCATTAGTTTTGATGCTCAGTCATTTATGGTACATTATTAGCCCTAATGCAGGGATAAATTTTAAAACTTATAATGATGACTTTTTTGTATAATAATTATGCAGTCATTTTACAACGTAAACATCAACCCATTTCTCAACAATCTCTACAAATTATCCAAATTTTTATTTAACTGTCAATTTCAAATCATTCACCCAGTAGACATTTTCATAATTTCACTAAAGGGCAATCACAAATATCCTTCCAAACAACTTGATATGTTTCAGAATTATGGAATGGGTAAATATTAAAAAGATACATGTCAGGACATTCTTAAAATATCCAGCTGTACTACAGATCATGATGGTCATACAAAATAATAATTGCTATGTTTCTTCATCTATTAGTTAATATATTCCTTTGTAAATTAAATTTTATGCAATATTCCATGCTTTTGATAATTTTAATCTGATCTTAGTAATTATTTTGGCTAGGACAATTTATTAAAAAAGGGCAAAATAATTAAAAATTACTATCAAGTAGTCTATTAACATTCACATAAAATCCATTATGTAAATTTTTTTACATATATATTTAAATACATAGAATTGGGTTTTCTTCTTTTGGCCATCATATGTCTCAAAATGCGAACATTTCTTAATTAAAACTATTTTACTGTTTGTGCAAACAATTTAAAAATTTAAAGGCTTGAGAAAAATTCCTATAACTACTAATGGTACTAGACAAATGAAAAAAAAATAAAGAAATCTGATCTACTATTGCCCAACATGGACAAAAACAAAAATTTATTTCTATAGAAAAATCATTAGAAAACTAACATTATTGATTCTCAGTAAATCATTCATGTTCCACACCTAATATTTCACTTCACTATAAGACATCCGATTTGTATTTTGTCAAAACAATGGAAATTGAATGCTCAAACTACATTTATGGACATATAAGACCCACTTTTATTCCCATGAAAGTGTAACTCAGAATGTTGAAAATAGGGTTAAAAAAGATTACAAGTGCTTAATGAAATTCCATTGCATCCACAATTTAACATTTAGTGCAGTTTTCCAAAGGACTTTGTTGTTAATCACTATCTTTTTGGGAAAAAGTTGAAATCAAAACTGATGACATATTTGATAATTGTACAGGCATTAGAAATTTATTTACTTTAGATTGAATTGAATGCAAAAAAATTTCTTAGATGAGCTTTTGTTAGTCATATTAAAAATTCTCATGTTGACTAAGTCCTTATATATTTCATATTGTGATGACCACGTAAAGTCGTCGACACACATATATATTTATTAATAACATTAGATAAACTCGCTAACAAGAAGTAATAAAGGTGAAATAAATTAGCTATTAAATTTTTAAAAAAAGGAAGGAAAAGAAAAAATTGAAAGTCTAATGTCAAAATTACTGTGGATTTTGTAATAGTAAGAGAAGGGGAGGGGGGAGCATAAAGAAATGCGTCTCTTCCTCTCTTGTAAGTCAAATGCTAGAAAGTTATTTTTGTTTATTGTGGGAGAGGGGAAGGGGATGCATAAAGAAATGCGTTTCTTCTCTCTCATTAAAAACTATATAATAACAAATTAAAATAAAATGTAAAACACAAATGTGAAAAAAAAAAAGAATTGTAAACTTTAAATAAAATTAAATGTAATGTGTGATATATAAAAAAAACAATATGGCCGTAGGTGTGAAAGTCTGTTGGACAAATTAAATTCCACGGACAAAGAAAATGTTAACAATGGAAGATCTTTGCCTGATCTATTAAATTAATTGGGACTTACATTCCAGCCACTAATTAAATAAAGAAACATAATGATAAGAATTGGTTGGAAATCTAAGTCTTAATTAAAAAATTTAAAAACAATGAACAAAAGAAAGAGATTAAGAAAATTACAATTTTTATCTGGCATTGCTAGTAGAGACTTTGAAGAAGCAACAGCTCAAAGAAAATGAAAGAAGTGCGTGGCTAGTGGCGTTAAAGAGACGTGGGTTCGGATTCAAGCCGTCTCATCACTGACTCACAATGTAAGATCTTTGCCTGACCTGCTAGAGGGACCACCGCTTCTGTAGCTGTCAACTGAAACTCAACCTAAAGAATCAACAAGCAAAACTGGAATGAGAAATAACCCCACAAACTGAGGAAGTTAATCAAGAGCGCTCGGAAGAAATACCCATGGGACAAGTACAACAAAGCCTAGGTAAAAGCATGCATGCATTTTAATCTGTTTACTACTCATAACTAAATACACAATTAATAATTTGATAAAATAGAACTCTATCAACAGGACTTTAATATTTGATCTGTTTTCATATGTTCTATTATAGCCATGTATTTTATAAGTGTGTGTTTTTTTATTATTATTATTATTATAATGTATTTTTTTTATATAAAGTGTGAGTATTATTATTAAACATATTTATCATTAAATTTCGTATCCTTGCTTTATTCTCCTATCACCAAGCTACGACAGGGGGAAAACTGTAGTTAGTGATTAAAGGCGCATGCTGATTTGTTTAAGGTATTCACGTGCTGCTTGTTCGTGCGAATTCCCAATTCTAAAAAATAAGTAGCAAGCGTTGGACATTCGTTAAATTTCTTTGAAATAGTTTGCTCTGTTCAGCAGCCGAGAGTTCTTGGCCAGGAAAAATAACGCCAAGATAATATGTACATATTGCCTTGGGGTTCGGTCAAGGGTATAGATATGAAGTTAAATTTGTATCTGTATTAGCTCTCTGCTTGCACTGTAACGGCGTTGGTTAAATAAATAAATAAACAATACCCATTACAGTTGGAGGCTAAGCCGGGATATTTCGGTTAGCAAAACTGATAGTAAACAAATAAGAAGTAAGAATAAGCAAATGCTGTAAAAAAAAATAAAGTATAATAAATAAGTCTAAAATATAATTGAAAGTACTAAAGATTTAAATCAAATCAAGCAATCATCCAAGTAACCATTTCCGTTATAATATATACAACTCTACCAAAACTAATATTCTTTTCTATATAATTGTAATAATAGCAGTTTTATCATTTTCAATATTCTATATTTCTTTCCTGATATAGACAATGCAAATCAAAATTTTAAAAACTATTTCTATCCATATAATTTATTGTCCCTCTTTCAATATTGTATTCCATAAATAAAACTTAAACCACTAAACATCACATGATCACCACTTCTTATGCTTGCTTATAACTCTTATTAAAACAGGCAACATCACATGATCACCATTTCTTATGCTTCCTCATAACTATTATTAAAACAGGCAAAACCCCCTACAAAGTGTCACTGAGTTTGGGGATATTGAATGAGTAGGCACTAGATGGGGATTTTATGTACTAGCATCCATTGATTACTCTGGCTTGCACTGAATGGCACTATTGTATGGAGAGTTTTGCCTGCTTTAATAAATAAAATTTCCATTCTCTCCCTATTATCTCCATATACAACATGCCTTCTTATCCATGATTTCTATATCTGCCGTTTCAGTTATGTATGATTCAAAAAAATAATACATGAAATATAAAAAATGAGAGATTAATAAAATATTTTAATTTTTTTGATCACAATAATATATATGGTACACTATGTACACTTATCTAAAAACACATTATGGTACATTATTAGCTGCAAATTGAAGTATTCATAACATAACTTGGAAGCAAATGTCATGAATAAAAGGGAACTTGTAAAAAGCTACTAACCTTACTCTAAATAATGTCTGATGTATTTTTTATTTCTATTTTTTTTTTTCTTGATAACACACATTTTCTATTATTCTGTTTCCTTTTTCCTACCAATATGTTTCACCTCTTTCTCTGAATTACATATAAGAAATGCATTGCCAATACAATTACCCATTTTTTTTTAAATATAAAAGCATTAAATTCACTACCAATTTTGCATAATGTAATATCCTTCTAACTAACATGTGAGTTGAACATCAACTTAACCCAATTTGCTATTAATTTAACCTAAAATATTTTAAAGTTGCTTTTAGGATTTTAGTCATTAAAATTGAAGATTCCATTTTCTTTTAAATAACTTCATTTGTTGATAATTTGCCACTCAATAGTCCTTTCTATATTCTATCCAAAAAATTTGGATTCTTGGTCAATATAGATTCATTCTTATGCATTAAGATTAACACAATTAATTCTTTTCAAAATACACTTCATATTGCTTAAATAAAAAATCATGTCAATCTTTTAATTATCCTAATTATCCTATTCTTTGGTTTATAACTCAATTCTAGTCAACAAATAACTCTTTTTCTCCCATTTAACAAAATTCAGATGTCTATATTCTTCTGCTTCTCTACCTTTCATTCTTATCTACAACATTATTACTTATTTTAGGTATTTAAAAAAATATATTGTGAATAAAAACTATTTAATTATAAATTACTAAGATTTCTCACTGAATTTGTGATGTGATGTAAAATTGCTTATCCTTGAATTCCTGTAAAATCCATATACCCATAAAACCTGTTAGCGACGTTAAACACAACTACTCTTTAAAAACATAAAATACAATAATCCATTGAAGCAGTCATATATATATTGTACCCCTAATGATAACGCTCCATGAAAAATCATGTTTACAATTATTAAAAGTAAAATTTTCTTAAATAACGCAAAAGTTTTAAAAATAGATTAATAAATAATAAAATCACTAAGCTATCCATAAATAATTGAATTAAAGTATCTCATTAGAAAAAGGGGAAATCTAAAAAAAGTTTAAAGTTATTCATATAAATGTCATTTATCAGCAAAAGTTACAATTAATTAATTAGAAGGAGGTAGAAAATGTAAGCTAGAAAAGCTAAGTAGTTGTATTTCAAATAATTAAAAGTTAACACTAAAACAGTTAAAAATAAATCTTTTCTATTAAATTAAAAGTACTCTCTCTTTTTGTTTAAACTATTAAAGAAAAAAAAAGTGGAAAGAAATCTTAAAATTAAGAGAAAAAAATCTCTTCATATTTGTTTAAAATAAATAAAATGTAAATATATATATGGGTTAATAGCGAGATGTAAACATAAAGAAATAGTAAAATGTGTGTGTTAATAAAATGGAATATGAAAGTTAAATATTAAAAAATAAATGAAAGTGTATAAGTTAAAAGAAATTCCCTCAAATATTACAAATACTCAGAAGTTATACAGAAACAGAATTAGCAATGGCTACTAATTAAAATCCCTAAACAACAAGGATTAGCAATGGCTTCTAATTAAAGGATCCATAAACAATTAGTTAATTAAAATCTTATCAAAAATTTAATCAAAAGCAGTGGACAAATTTTCAACAATGGATATAGCTGGCGGGTATAGAAACTAATTAAAAAGATGATAACAGATCATCACATAAATAGTCAGTTTTTCATGTAACAATCAGTTTTACAATCAGTCTTTAGTCAGTCTTGTCATGTATCCAGAGTCAGTGTTTTTTCATGGCAATGCAGTGTTAGCAGTCATCAGAAACATACGACCAGATCCCAGCCTCAGTCCAATGAAACATCAGCAACCTGCCCAATAAAAGTAATGCCTGCCTAATAATTTGAAGCCGCCAGAGATATCTAACTGTCTTGAATAAGAGTATCACAAAATAGCAATCATAGGAACCTCCATTGAAGCCTAAAATCTAACCAGTTGGTAAAAATTCACATGAAGCAGCAAACAGCAAGAAGTCAATGCCCCAAATCCTATAGGTAATAAATAACATTTTCTTATTCCATTTGTGATATTAATGTAACCATTGCAATAATTTGAAGCCTCCAGAGTCAGTAAAACCAATGAACTCTATAGCATGCATAAAATGAACTATTGATGTACATGTTTTAAATGCCTTGTATTATTTGAAGCTTTGTTATATTATATTGTATGTTCTGAAGAATGTGTGTGTGGTTATTATATAAACTATCATTGTTAGATTAATTGAGCATTTATAAAAGTAGTTTAAAAATTATAATAATAAGTATTTAGTTAAAATAAATTATCTTTAAAACTTAACATTTTATCAGTCGATTCTTTTACTACTAATTAAAACAGTAATGTATTATATTATTCCTTTTGACTAAGCTAGTTGGGATTTCTTAGGCACTGAGTTAGTATTTCATTGTTCAAAGTGCATTATTTACTTCTTGTAATTAACTGGCACCTGGAGTTCTCTCTGAAACAAAAAAGTGCTTTTAATGATAAGTGTTGAATTCTGCAGCCAAGAAGATCTATGTCCTTCAAACATGATCGCAGTTATATATTTTATATATAGCTCTAGTTTGGGCATGGGTCTTCTGGTATTTAATTGTATCATATATTTTTTTGTATAAAAGTAAGTCTAACAATATTGTTTCACAATTTCTATTTTTATTAAAGAGTGAAAGTTAATATTAGATGCTTCTATTCGATCAATATCACCACCCGGTTCAATATATATATATATATGTATATGTGTGCTTCATGTATAAATTTTGCTATCAAGTTAAAAATATTAAGGCATTTTAAAAAATATAATGTATAAAAAAATTTAATTTTATTATTAAAATGTAATAGCTACCTACATATTAGTAAAAATAACATAAATATTATCAGAAAAAAATGATGGAAAAAAACTAAACTAATTATTAAATAAAATATGAAGTTTACCATAAGAAAGCAAGAGGCAAGAAAGATTACAGATTTTTTTATTTTATTACATTGATTACAAAATGTTTAATATAATACACAGAAGACACTAAAAATGAATTTCCAATGAATGTTAAAATTAACATTCAGTAAAAATCTTGTAAAATAAAGGCTAGTGCATTAGCCAGCCATGTTTATTACTTAGATTTCAAGTCTGAACCAAATAGACCTTAAAATTTTTTCAACTCATAAACAGGTTTAGAAATTTTATTTCAGATCAAACTCCAGAGCCAATTTAGTAGTCAGTAAATGAATCTGTAGTTACTGTCACTACATGTCAAAGTTCAGGTTAGTTTAAATTGGCCAAGTTGAGTGTTGATGTGCTGATTGTAAAAATATAAAAACCAATAGCAATATAATGCATGCAACCTTTACTGATCCCATACTTACTTTACTCTTTTTTTTATTGTTATTATTTAAAATTTACATTTAATAAAGTAAAGATTACTGACTTTTTTTTTTACTTTTTTTTTTGTTTATAAAGATGATGTTGATATATGTTTAATATATAATAACAACATTTCACTCTTCTTATACTTTAAAGCAAAATATATTTGTTTATTCTTTGCAGTTTCAACTGTTCCTAGCAATCTTCCTCAGATCTCCAAAATTTAAACATTATATCAATACAACCATATTTCTATAACTTTTAACTTTTTAATTTTATAATATTCTTTATTTTTCTTAATTATTATTATATTTATTCACCTTTTACCTTTACCATAATTTTAGAAATTCAATGTAATATTTATGAAATCTTTCTTATATTGCTATATTCATATATTTAATCTTATTTTTCATTTCACTTATTTCTAAGGAATAGAATAAGATAAAAAATTAAGATAATATGTAGAAATAAGTGAAATGAAAAATAAAGTTAAATATATGAATATAGCAATATAAGAAAGATTTCATAAATATTACAGTGAATTTCTAAAATTATGGTAAAGGTAAAAGGTGAATAAATATAAATATGATAATAATTAAGAATAAAAATAAATAAGAAAAATAAAGAATATAATAGAATTAAAAAGTTAAAAGTTATAGAATAGTAAGTTTAATAAATAAAGTGATGTTAATAATTAAGTTGATAAAATTGTAAGATTATAATAGATATTATGTATGAAATATGGTTGTATTGATATAATGTTTAATTTTTGTAGATCTGAGGAAGACTGCTAGGAACAGTCGAAACTGTAAAGAATAAATAAATATATTTTGCTTTAAACTGTAAGAAGAATGGAATATTGTTATTATATGTTATATATTTAAAAAAATAATAATAAAGAAGGAAAGAGGAAGAGAAAGTATTGAAGATTATATTTAATATACTAAAGAATATGCATCCCATAAATATTAACATTGAATATTACTTAATATTTAAGTTTCCAATTCTAAGAGCATGGAAGAATAAACTTTTAAAAAGTAAAAAATGCTATTGTTAAATTATTACTAAATATCATCTTAATCCAATCAAATGATCAATCTGTAAAAACTAAGGAACCAAAGGTGCCAAATATCTTAACAGCATTACATCTCCATGAAAAAAATTTAATTTGAAATTATGCAACAGAAAACTTACTTTTAACCACTCTTGTCATCAAGTGCATTTGTTGGCTTCCTATTTTCTGAAAAAAAAATTATTATTTTTTTTTCAAAACGATACACTTTCACCTTCATTGCTTTTAGCACCTGTATTTCCTTTGCTCAGTTTTCTGCGTTCATTTGCAAATTTCATTTTTAAATCATTTAACCAGGTATTCTGAAAACATTAATATGCATATTATTATAAACATAGAAAAAACTTTCAAGATATAATAGATCAATCTATAAAGCAAAAAAAAATTAATATTAGTATATATTAAGACTGAGCTCCTAGACGAATTGACTACTCAAATATAAAAAAAATTGATTTAAAGGGAATTTTAGCCTTATATATAACTGATGAGAAGATTTATGAAACCATATTATTATATCAGTCCATTTTTCTTCTGACTTTTCAATAATAAATCAGATTATTATTACTATAAATCTAAATGACTACTGAAAAGTCAAGATGTAGGCACCTCATCTTCAATCAACTATAACAATCCATATAGTAAGAATGTTAGGATGATGATAATAGTAAGTGTACTGATATGAAAAGAAAATGACTGGATATCATGAGATTCTATGCAACAAAATCAATCAGATGTAAAGAAGAAAATGGAAAAAATTTTTGTATTATAAAAGTTGTTATTAAAATATGTATGCATCAATAAATAATTATAATAATGATTAACTAGAAAATATGAAGATATCAAAAAAAAAAATCATTTAAAAGAAATATAAATAAAAAAATAATTGTACAATGATATTGAAGAGTGAAGAGATGATCAAAATTTTGGAGATTATGAATTGAGGATAGAAAAAAAAAAGGAAAACTGATACATTTTTATACATAAAATACTAAATATTATGAAAGTAATTTAAAAATCCCAAGAAAATGAGAAAACTCTGTTTTGACACAAATTGGGATCTAAAACTGAATTAAGAATGTAATCATATTTCCTGAAATTGACATAGATTTAAATTACAATTTAGAAGGAATAGAGTTAAGATTATATATTGAATGAATAAGAACTGAAGCAAGAAAGAAATGACAATTTATAAATAAAAAAATATTACAATAAAAACTTTAAGAGTTGTTAAATAAGCAGATAAGAGTCAACAGGAACAATTAAACTGATAAAATAAATTCAAATAAAAGACTAATTATTCAAATAAATAAAATAATCAGAAATGGGTTATAAAAATAGTTAATAGAATTTAAAAAGCATTGATCAGTAAAAAAATTATAAATAAGATGGTAAAAGAAAATGAAACTTCTATAGATAGTAGAAATATATGCAGAAGGCAAAATAATGAATTGAGATATGAAAAAAAAAAGTAGAATGACTAAAAGTAAAAAGTAGGGAACAAAGAAACTACAAAGTAAAAGTAGATATAACTGAATTTATAACAGAATAAAACAGTTTGCATGGAAAAAGCAGAGTGAGATAAATAAGATAGTGATTGAAGATGAAACTGTATATTACTAGATAAAGAAATTAATTGAACTGAAAAGATAGGATAAATGCATAGTTGATTTGTTTAATAGAAATAATAAATAGTTATCTATACTAATCGAGAAAAAAAAAATCACACAGATAAGAATAAAATAAGTCCAAGAATTGATGAGAGTCCAATTGAAAATATTGAAAAAATACAAGGAAAAAAGACTTAAAAGAATTTTCATATCTTTACTACATTTTATAAGTCAAGAGATTCCTTTCAGTCGCTATCATTTCCTTGGGGGGGGGGGGGATGTAATTCATGGAATTATAATAATTAATTAACCATACAGCTAAAGTACTTCTCAGGAATCTGAACAAAGGGTTTTCTCTACAGACTGGATATGTTCCTATGAAAAGAACAGTGTAGATTCTGAAAATATGGATGCAATTGGATAGGTGAGAATTATTATTAAGAAGTAGAGGAAAGATGAAATGGATTAATATTTATTTTATTAATCTTGAAAGAGCATTTGATAAAATGAATTCCATTATTTCATTGTATATTTTTAAAATATTAGATATAGATTGGAAGAAAAGATGTTTATAGAGAAATTTGTGTAAGAATAGGATGATCTATTATAGTTAAATGATCTTCTTATGAAAGAAATAGATATAAAAAAGCGGTACTATCTCATCTTTATTTAATATATATTTGAATATGTTGTTTTGTTAAGGATAAAATTAATATTGAAAAGAGGGAAATAAAGGGGAAATTTTATAGACTTGTTGAATATGTTAAATAACGTTGTTAAACCTTATAGAAACTTTAGGATAAAAATAAATACAAATAAAATTAAAGCAATTAAAATAGGTAGATACAAAAAATATGAGTAAGCAGAAAATGGAAAGTTATAGAACAAATTAAGATTTTTAAATATTTGGGAAGTTAAATATATGACAATGGAAGAATGAATAAAAAAAAATTTTAAATAATAAGAGTTAAACACAGATTTTTAATAAGTGTAGAGATTTCTTCTTTCAACCATTAAGATTAGAACTAAAAACAAGCTCGTTTTTCGAGTGTAGCTGGATATGGAAAAAAAGCATTCAATTTGAACATTGAGGACAGAAAAAATGAAAGTTTTAACTACGTGCATTTGTAAGAGGAAGGAAAAGATAAATTGGAAAAATAAAATTAGAAATTAAAAACACTGAAAAGGGTAAATAAGAAAAACATATTTTTTGAGAAATTTACGAAAAGAAAAATGAAATGAATAATTCAGGTATATAGAGTAATGAAAGATTGTAGAAAATATAAAAAAAAAAGAAATGAAAAAAACAAAGCAACTGATATAAAGCTATAGATACTTCAAAATTTAAGCAAGAAACAGAAAGGATTGGAGAATGTGATCTGATTTGATAAGTGGAATCTGCTTCTTGGCCAATAACTACTAATGACGGTCAACCAAAAAAGAAGCTTGGCAAATTAATTTCTAAAATTATATATGTATTTAAGCAATATTACATAAAAAAAAAAAGAGAAATTATAATAGAAAATAAATTCAATTCAATCTTTGTAAAATGAATGTTGATTTACATAAATTAATAGTAAACTAAGCATAGTAAATTAATTATCTCAGTTTACATTATATTGCAACATAGTAGATAAAAGATAAAATAACTGGAAAGACCTCTCCAAAAATACTCATAATGAAATAGTAATGGAAAAAAGTCTCATTAGGTTAATCAATCGCTAGGAGAAGAGATTTACAATTTTCCTTCTTTGTTTTACAAGCGTTGGTGGCCTAATAGTTAGCATAGCTGCCTTCAAAGCAGATGGCCCGGGTTTGCTTTCCAGTCAACGCATTTGACACACACATATATATATATAACTAAATATCCATTCACTTAACAATAATTGGATGGCTAGCTTGGTTGGCTATATAAGGTAGTATTTAAATAAAAAGTCTTCAGCTTGTTTAGAACTTGAAAAAAAAATCTCTCAGAAATGTAGAGAATTAAAATCTCAACTCATGGGCATATATTAAACAGTATTATTTATTTTCATGCACAGATTTATGCAAACATTTGTAAGACAATAAAATCAATAATTCCAGGATCTCAACATCTTGATATTTATTTTTGACTTCCTATCTAAGTCCAAAAATTACAACATGGATTTTGAATACACATCATTTATTTATCTAAGTATTGAAATTGTTAGATCGGAGTTCGATTTTCGATCTAACGATTTCAATATTTTCAGCGCTTTATAATAATAGATTTATCTAAGTATGTAAATGTGAAAATACTTAAGAAACTAAATATTTTGGTAATTTTACTTATAAGATATCTGAAGATATATCTAGATTCTTGTTGAAAGAATAAAATACATCAAATAGGTGTCGCATGATTCTATTTTCTTAGCTTGAATTTTCACTATTCAACACTGACATCTGTCATCAATGATATAAGCACTGAATAGAGTAATGTAAAATATATCATCAATATAAAGATATTTATCAATATTGAAAGCTTTGTTGCTGTTTTGTTGTTTGCATTTTCAAAACATATTCTTCCATGGTTACATGCTATGATTATGATTTTTTTATATATAATGACATGCCATGATTAAAAGTATCTATTTATAACTTTTCATTATTCAAAAACATTTTCTGAATTATTTTATTATTTAATAATGCCTTTGCATTGGTGCTAAAAATAATTATCACAAGGTATAAACAATTACATAGTTATGGAGGAATAATTTATTAATCTAACTGCTTGATTCATACAATATTTATTCATTTATATGAAACAACAGTGATTTTCTATACATAAAAAGTGTGATGATGTATATGACAGTTTTTGCCATGAGAGATAGTCATTTCTCCTGAATGACCTGCATCAACAACTAAGTTTTTGTATTTACTGATTAGCAAAAGCATATTTACAATGCAAGCAAATACGTATTAACTGAAATTAACCAGAAGTGATTATATATACGTTTTTGAACTTTTTTTTTTTTTAGAAAAATCATCTAAAATCTTGAAGAACTAATATTGTGCCAATATTCATCCATATCTAAATACTTCTCATCAAAATTTAAAAATCTCTTAATGTCTATCATTACCATAATAATTTATTTTCACTTTAATATTAATCCATAGATTCTCTTTATAGATCATTCAACAAAACTTCCTTATTTCATCTGTCTCACATGTGATCTTTTTTCTACATCTCTTATAGCTTTGAGAACTTTAATCATACTAATGTCATGTATGCTGCATTATTTTTCAGTTATTAATTTTAATTAAGAATTTTTTAAAACTTTGAAATACTTAATTTTATCATATATTTTATACATCCAACACCTAAATTAGTACAAAAACTATTCCACAAAATTCTGTACCATTTAAAATTTTCAGAACCATTAAATTTTTGAATTACTCATCAACATTTATAGATTGTTAATCTAGCTTGTATGCAATTTCAATTATTAAATTAACTAAGTATTTTGTTTTCTTTTTTTTTCCAATTAAAGACCAGCAAACATTTATTTTTTAATGTGCTTACACAAAACTTTGTCTCTTGAATGTCTATATGTTAATTTTCATTGGTTGCATATTTCAAAACCTATGTAATCTGTGATATTTATTAATATAAGTTTTTCAGCTTTTCTCTGATATACTTATATACTCAAGTTCGTAATATTTTCATTCTGAGTGCAGACCCATAATCCAATTCTTCATTTACAATTCCAATTCAGTTTCTTAGGTTATCACTTTCAATTAAATCTTATAATTGATGATAGGCAAAATCTCTGCAGTTTTTGCTTGGTTTCATTAGGTCAACACTTATATAAAAATAAGCAAATCAAACAATTTGTCAACTATCTTTTCATTCCAGAAATAAAATATGAAAATGTCAACTCAATACAAATAATAATATTCAAATAGTTTATTTATTTGGGAGTTTGTATGAAGTTTGAGCAACAGAAGTGGTACAGCTGAAATCATCATCCATACATTAAATCACAAAGGCAATGAAGAGATGAGTAGATACTTCTAGAAAATTAGCAGTTAATTAATGAATATTAAGTGACCCATGTCATTTGGAGATTATCATCAATAAGTAATGTTTAGAAGTTTAAAAAACCCTATATTATCTCAAATCATTACATATTTACAGAGCAATTTTATATATTTATATATAAATGGAAGAGAAATAAACATTCACTTTTATTACTGGATTACCACTCAATTTTTTTATTAACTTGTTTCTTTTAGTAGAGATCTGAATTGTAGCCATTGTCATCTGAAAAGACATAAAATTCTTAGAGGTAGTCTATACCTTAAACCTTATATATATATATGTGTGTGTGAGTATCAAAGTGATAGAATGTAGGTAGAGAAATGGTTAAGTAAATAATAACAAACATGATTGTTATTTTCCAATAAAATATACCTCTAATTAGAAATGGGACAATTAGGGTAATAATTTGTCAAATATTTTGTGATATGTTTTTATTAGAAAAAGATAAACAAAAAGAAAAGAAGTATAATTTAGTGTTGTTAAATATTTTACAAGACATTGTCCTTTCCAAAATTAAAGAAATGATAAATAGGCCATAATAAAGGAATTACAATATAAAAAAATAGTATATTTGAAAATATTATATATTATTTATTAGCAAATTCGATTTGTTTTTTACTTGGTTGTTTTTCGAATAAAAAAATAATAATGCCAAAGAATGATATAAAAAGAGAGAGCATGAACAGACTAATAGACTTTTCTCAAAGATTCATTCTCCTGAAAATATTGTCAAGAGTTTTCTTAGTATAAATCAATATATAGAGAGAGATAATTTCATAGTTTAATTGCTAATATTCAAAAGAAATGGAGGAATAAAATCTAGTACTGATTGATCAACCTAATTGCTTCTGAAACTATCTCATTTCTTCATTGAAACAAAATTGCCAGCAATGATTAAAATAAAACATATAAGATCAAATTAATATTAAGTTATTAACAACTGTCACATTGTATTTATTTATATTGTTCTGCAATACTTTTGTTGGAGAAAAACTTAATTACACTAAAAGAAAACTTTGATAAGTGCATTATAAGATAACTTAGACTATATTAATGATGAAGAGATTTAATATCAGAAGTGTATTCTTTTTTAAAAAATAAATGCTTCCTTTTGTGTGTGTGTGTGTGTGTTCAATTTTTCAATCAGCCTTTAAAATTGTAGATTTTATGTATTATATATGCAACCAAATAAATCTATAGCAATCTTACAATGTGCTGGTTTATGATTTCTTTTTATATGAATAAGCACATTGCTCAATAATATGTCTGCATATATAAATATCAAATAGGCATAAAGGAAAATAAACTAACTCCTCTATAATCTTTAGATAAATAACATTCCTACATCAACAAATATTAAAGAATAGAGTCGAATCACTCTATTCTTTATCATTGGTTAATAAAATCAATTATCTATTAATATAAGCTAAGAAAGTGAAATGTGAATTAATATAATTATCATTAGATAAATAAAAATAATAATAATGGACAGTGAAACATGTGTAATGATTTGAAACAATTAATTAGATACAGTTTATATCAAAATGCATCTTGGAAATCGTTTACATTTTTCCTTTGTTGGTAGCAATGAATGCATGCTGTTCCAAATTTGCATTTTAAAATAAATTTGTAATTTTTTTGTTCTGGACTGAAACTAATTTGTATCCATTTAATAAATTGTTGCTCCTTAATATTGACTAAAATGATAAGTTAAATAGTTTAAGCAAATTACCATTAACAAATTTTTAAAAGATCATTCAGCAATCATGTTTTTTTTTTTCTTTCTTTAATAAATTTTAGAGTAGTTTTTTTTTTAAAAAAAAAAAAAAAGAAGAAGATTTTAACAAGTGAACAATTAAAAAAAACCCTCCCATATCTAAATTACTATTAAATAAATTCTATATTTTACTTACAAAACAAATACCATCAATTTCTAAATGTGGATATGTTGTCAACAAACTAGACACAATGTCTTTATAATTTTGGGGATACCTGAAACATTAAACATAACATATATAATTACAAAAAAAAAAATTTGAAGGAATATATAAATAAAATATATACATAGCTATAAGGACTTGAACTCAGACTTTCAAGCTCCCCACAACTATTCACTTATCTTATACAACTGAGTCATATGACCTCATACATATGAAAAAGATAAATGATCTCCAATATATATATTTTGTGCTGAACTAGCATTCAGCAGTTGGTCCAGATTACCATCCCCCACAAATATTTACAATCATTGTTGTGGGGAGTTTGAGTTCAAGTCCTTCTATTTACATTAAGTTTAGTATAAATAATAAACATATATATAAATATTATATATATGTAAATATGTAATTCTCTCTTTGATATTTCAGCAAGAGAGTGATTTCCTTTAGAATCTAAAACTAAATAGAATAGAATGTCCAAAATATAAAAAAATTAGTTTAATTATGAAAATGTAGAAAGACATGAATTTTGATTGGTTAACACAAAATCATTAATGAGTCTAGTCAATTATCTGTTTATCATGTGTACCTGATACTTAAAATTAAGAAAAAATATTTTCAGTTTAAATTGTAATATATATATATATACTGTATACATCTGCATGCACAGATAACTGTGTGCAAATAAGTAGTGTGTATACTTAATAAATCACAAATATAGAGAAATATATAAATTAAATACTTAAATATTAGTTCCTTAATTATATTTGTGAATGAAGCAGTCAATGCATGTAACTAAGAATATATTTATATTTTGAATTTATTTCATAAAAATGAAATGCTTTAAATTTAAAAATAAAGGGGGGGGGGGTGATTTTCCTCTATTGAAAAAAAAGTTATTTGTAATATGATTATTCTTACTTCATTAATTGTGTGGTCCCTATTATTTATTTTTATGTACAATGACAAATCTATGATAAGTCATAATAATATGCAGACTCATAATTCACTTATAATACAAATGAAACATATCCTGCATTCTATTAAATGTATCAAGTTTTAACTTTAAAGTTATTAGTTCAGTTTTGTCTATTATAAGCTTGAGGAATCAGTAGCTAACAGACTATAGTGCAATTTAATCCTCATCTCCAGACAACCTTCTAGCTTTCATCTTTAATTAACAATTAAAACTGGAACTAATGCAGTTATACAACTGGAAGTCACCTTTAAATCTTTTTTAAGCTGAAAAAATCAAGTGATGTAATGCTTCTGTTAACATTATTAACCAAGACAAAAAGAATAGAACAAAAATTCAAACAAGGTTTTGAACATAAGCAATATATTTTAATAAACTAAGTTCTATTTTAAAAATATCAGCTTACTAATAAATTAATAGAATAAAATGATATTGTAGTGCATTTAAAATAGATATTATCTTAGACCATTTTTGTAATATGCTTTCATATAAAACATTTTTATCTCCAGATGGAAAGCAATCTTTTTTTGGCCATGAATTATTAATGAATTTAGTTTTGACTAATATATTTTAAAATATTATGTAACTTCAATAGAGAATTTTAAAGGTGGCAAAACTTTTAAATAACTTATGAATATGATATGTTAAAATGTTTTATTATATGGAATTAATATTAGTTAAATTGCTATTAAGAGCACAAAGTAATGTAGTGCCTAACAGAAAGCTTTTCTTCTTAAGTATTAATTCTTTTGTTTCAAATTTTAACGACTTCATAATTACTTTATTCAAAGCATCTTATATTTATGAATTTATTTTGCTGGCAAAGTTTTTCTTCACTGCAAATTCTTTTATATCCTTAAAAATAGACTATAGGGAATATTAATTCTCAAATGGTTTGGGTGATTATTATAATAATATAAATAGTTATTCTGCTGATTTATTACAGTGTTACATTGATGATTCAAGAGCTAATGGTTCTTAATCAAAATTCAACTCATGTCACTTCCTGCATTCAAACATCACGACTTTCTGTGATAAAAACCATTCAATATTTTCTTAACATAAATGATTCTAACATCAAGAAAATTTCTTTGTAAAACATACATGTTTTATTAAAATTAAGAAAGTGTGAAAATTATTTTCATTTTGAGGCTTATCGTAATGCAATTATGAAGTCATCAAAATTTGACAGGAACTACTTTTACTAAACAGAGCAAAACTCTCCATACAGTTAATGTGCTAGTATAGGAAATGTGATCATGTGATACTTTTACTATATATAAAGAAAAACAATCACTCCATTTTTCACACTTTTAATAGAAATTTACTTAGTATTAATTTCATATTACAAAGTACTTTAACATATTAAAAATTAACAGACATATTATTTTTCCCATTCCATGTGAAAATTGTTGGTTCTGTGTTCATGCAGGTACTACACATCATATAGAAGTACATAGTGCTTACCAATGGCCAAAGAAAATCTTGTTAAAAAATGAAATAATATACAGAATTTGAAAATAATTTATTTTGCTAAAAACTATGCTATTTATAAATAATTTTTAAATTAATATATTTACTATATATTTTATTATTGCTATGTTAATAAAGGTAAACATTTTAAGTAAAATAAATTATTTTAATTTTAACATAGCTTTTGCCATGCATTAATTCATGCATGATAAAACATAATCATTTTACTTCTTTTATTTAATACAGCTGCCAGACAGTAATTGGTTTTTTTTGGAATTTTCATAAAAGTGCATAAAAATACAAATTTATATTACATAAAATATTTATTTTCAAACACATAACAATACTAAACTGTATAATAAATATATTAATTAAAAATTATTCATAAAATTTTGTAATTTTTGGTTAAGTAAATTACTTTCCAAGTTCATACATTTTATTTATTCCTTTTGATATTGTAATGCACTACATGGATCCATCTATTGAATAGTATATGCACTAACACAATACTAAGTTGTTTATCAACAACACTAAGGATAGACTAAATAAAACTGAACATACTAATTATTCAATATTAAAGAAAAAGTTGCTTTCCGTATATAAATAAAAAGAAGTCTTACAAATAACATATTTTTATTTCTAAAATGGTCCAAGATAATACCACTAACAATTTTAAATGTTGTATCCCCAACATTATGATACATTTACTAGAATGCGTCAATATTTAAATCATTATACTGATGAATTTGTAAACAATTTATACATTAGGATGATATAAATTTGACATTTTACATATAAAGATAGACAGACATTTTCTAAACACTTCAATTTTCCAAACAGCAAAATTTATAATTTTTAAAAGGAATTACATTACAAACAGAAATAACAAAGTTTTTTTTAACCTTCAAATTTGAAACATTACATTCACACAGAGTATTCAAACAGACACTATCACATTCTTACAGTGTCTAATTTGATATGCTGAAAATAAAAATACATTTACAAGCATGCTCATTGGTGTAAATATGTGTATAAGTGAGTGTATTTGATTATCATTATATATAAAGTTTTGATAAATGCATTTGTTTATATACATTCAACCCAAAAGTAAATATACAGTATTGAAAGTTTCATATATCTCTTAGGTGCTCAAAATGCCTTCCAACAATCATAATATGACTCCATCAATGCTGAAAATTATTTTTGATCTATCATATACACAATTGACTTTTCCATTCAAGAACTGGATTAAAAATTAATATATAAGTATTTACTTAATAAACATCTCCACATCTGTAGCTATAATATTTGTAAACAAAAGTGAATGTTGACATTCATTTGTTGATGTTTTTTTACAGTTCTAATCACAATTTTATATTTAGCCAATCAATTTCTTTTATACTTCATTTTGCAATGTTCAAATTTTATTAATTAATCTGACTTTTCATTTGACTTTTCAAAGACTTAACCCAAAAATTATATATTTTGCTATTTATAAATTATTATTTAACTTTAACTCTATAATATTTATATCTCAATATTCAATTTATATATTTAAAAAATATTCATTAATTACTATATTGGAAAAACATATATATATAAAACATTATCTGATTATAATTTAAATCAATAAATTATTTTAAAAATATTTAATTATTATTTTACACATGTACCATATATATTTACATATACATCTGGGTCTATTTTGTGCGGATTTTTAATGCGATTTTGAAGTTATGCAATTCACGTTTCTTCTTAATATCTTTTTATGCAGTTTTATTTAATGCGATAAAGTTCATATTTAACTTAAAATCAAGATTTCCCCATTTTATATGCATGCATTAAATTTTACATACTTTAAATGCCTGTTGGAAAAAGGTTTGGCAATAAATTTAGATACTGTAGAAGATTTAAAAAAAGATAATGAAACAGAAATGGAACCTGTTCATTTCACAGCAAAAATGATTTGAGAAAGTCTTCAACTTTCTAATCAATTGGAAAATCATTTACTTGTTAATGATACAAATTATGAACTAAATTCTAATGAAAACTAAATAGTTGTCTGTCTGTGTTATGTATGTGTATGTTTATATTTTCTTTTATACACATACATACATGGAGAAACTTTTAGACAGAAAAAAGTTATAAGTAAAAATATTTAAGATCTTTTAATTTCTACTTGAAAAGAATATATCATTAAAAGTTTTTAATATTTTTACTTGTAACTTTTTTCTGTCTAAAAATTTCTCCATGTATAAATGGGTATAAAAGAAAATTTAACCATTAGTCATTATTAACACACTCGTGACTTGTGAAAATGTGTTATATATATAGTAGCACTTATGGAAGCGCATTCTCTAATAGCTAGACATAGCAGTTTGGATATCATGAGCTTCATAAACAATTACTAAAATCATCATCTCAAAGTTTAATTACTGATTACATTGTCAACAGACAACCATTAACACAGCACGAGACTGAAGTTGGTGCTAATTGTATTTGCTCTTGTGACGAATCTGATGTCTTACCAGTTCACAAACGAACTGCATATTGTCAAATAGCGATAATGATTAAAATATGTATGAAAAAATGTAAAATAAATTACACATAAAAACATACTGTTTTGAATAAAATGAAATAGTTAATAAAAAAAGTTTGTCTTGTATCAATTTTTTTCAAATATTTGAAATTTTTTATTAGTCATACTGCATTTCCTTATTATTTTTTTATGTGAATTTTAAAGTAATATGCGATTTTTGAAAATTTTGGGATGTATCCTACATTTTTCAAGGTAAGTCTAGTTTTATGTGATTTTTTTAATGCAGGTTTTCTGTGGAACCTATCTACCACATAAAAAGAGACCCATGTGTATACAGTATACAAATATAAATTTACATCGATAGAAATAATAAACCCATAATCATATTATCTATATCTTATACATTTATATAACTATGTTTTGTATCTAATTAATTTTCTAATTTTAATTCTGCATCAGTTTTATATATTTATAAATTATTTTAATTATAATTCACCAAATATTTTATTTTAATTATTATTATATTTTGAACTTCAAAAATTTATATTATTTTAATAATGACAAATATTTAAAAAGATTCACCATCTTTTTTCTTATAGTGCTATTCCTTTCCTAGTGTATCGCAGAGCATGAAGAGTTCTGCAAATTTGCTATAAATGTTCCATAAAATTATAAAAGGGATTATTACTAGGAAACTACATTTTATTGATTTTTAACATAAATTAAAAAGCGTACATACAATTTACAAAGCAGTCCAGATACAATTTGCATTTTTGAGTGAACTATCTAATCAAGTATTCCTGTTACAATCACTCATTATCAAAATCCATTTTTGAAGTACATTTGATTCTTGTATTAATATATAAACATTAAAAATAGTAAAATCTTTAACTTAGATCTCTTACATATAAGACTGATTATCTTTTTATTAATAAATAACTTCAATATGAAAATTTTTTTATTTTAGGAATAATTTTTTAATACTGTAATAGTTCTCAATGAATAAATTTATAAGTAAATGAAAATATGATTCTGAACTAAATATTAATAATAGAGAGAATATAATTGAAAGTAGCACTAACAATATTGCTATAAATACATTTCGTATAGATGATAAAATTATATGTAATAAAATAAAAAAAATTAATAAACAATATATATTCAGATGTATTATTAGTTTTACATGCACCAATGGAAAAAAATGTCAAATTCTACTGTGCCTTGCATGTGGAGAAAAACTACCCAATAATGGCAATAGTTCCCGCTAAACATAAATGTCACTTTATTACAAAACAAGAATAGCTAATATGTTTATTTACTATGAAACAATGAATGATTTGCAGGGTTAGCTAGCTGTAAGAAAACAAATCTTAGGATTGCTTAATAACTATGTTTAGTTTTTGAAAACAATTCCCAAGCATCAATTATTAGCTTCACAACATTTGTTTTACTACAATATGAACATATTCTTTATATTGTGTAATACTAAAAATGAGAGATTTTAGTTTCGATATTGAAGCGGGTGGGTAAGTAGATCGAATAGAAAAATAAAATCTAGCGTAATTTCTTTTTACTCTTTGGTGGAAATAGAAAATTGTGAAAAGCAAGTTTTAAGACAAACACATTGTTGACTTGTATGTATAAAAATTGTTATTATAAAATTATACATTCAATCTACTCCAATGTAATTTTAGTATTGCTCCATCGGTCCTATAGGCAGAGAAGAATAATGCCCAGATGATACCTGTGACCAAGCCGGAGCTATATATATAACTACGACTACGTTTCGAGACCACAGATCTTCTAGGCTGCAAAATTCAACACCTATCATTCCAAACACTTTTTTGTTTCAGAGTAAACTCCAGATGCCAGTTAATTACAAAAGCAACTAACATGTCCTGAATGATGGCAAACTAATTCAGCACCTAAAAAATCCCAACTAGCTTAATCAAAAAGATAATATAATAAATTGCTGCTCTCATTAGTTGTATGAGTAAAAGAATTGACTGACAAAATATTAATTTCAAAGATAATTTATTTTAATTAAAATGCTTACTAAGATTTGTAAATTATAAATTTTTAATTAAATACAAACAATGATTTATAAGAATCTCAGACACACACATATTATAATACAATATACAATAATAATATAATTTAAAATAAAGCATTAAAATAATCACAAGCATTCAAATACGCACATAAATAGTTCATTATATGCGGTTATAAAGTTCAGTTATTAAACTGACTCTGGGAGGCTTCAAAGATTGTGATGGCTATTTAAATTAATATCAGAATTGGAATAAGAAAATCTTATTTATTACCTAAAAGATTTTGGATGTTGTGACTTCTTGTTGTTTGCTGCTTCATGTGTGCTTTACCAACCAGTTGGATTTTAGGCTTCTATTGAGGGTCTAATGATTTTTATTCTGTGCTACTTCTATTTCAGGCAGTTAGACATTCCATGCAGCTTCCAATTATTAAATGGGTATTGCTTCTATTGGGCGGTCTGATGTTCTATCGGACTGAGACTGGACTTCATTGCATGCCGCAAAAACTGCTCAACACTGCATTATCTTTATTAACAAATACATATAACAGGTGATTGACTTTTAGATACATGAAAGACTGACTGACGAAATTTTCGGCCCTATTTATATGATCTCGTTGTCATTTCTTTAATTAGTTTTTAATTCATCCACTTTGATTACATTCTTAAGATGCCTTTTAATTAATCCTGTTTATGAATTTTAATTAGTAGGCATTGCTAATCCCTGTTGTTTAGGGATTTTAATTAGTAGCCATTGCTAATCCTGTTTTTATATAACTTATGAGTATATATGATCTTTGAGGGAAATTTTCATTACACGCTTTCATTTGTTTTATATGTTTATATTTACCTTTCATGTTTTAATTTTTCACCACATACACATTTTATTTTCTTTATACTTAAAATCAACTCATTATTTATGCACACGTGTAATTATTTTATGAGAGATTTTTTTTGTTTTAATTTTTTTTTTTCTTAAATTAAATGAAAAGAGAATATTTTTAATTTCATGTAAAAGATTTTTTTTAAAACTCTTATAGTTTCAATCTTTTCTCCCTCTTCTAATTACTTAATTTGTAAAACTTATTACTGACTTTTAGCAAACTGTTTTAAACTAATAATTAAAAAAAACACTTTAAACTTCCTTTTATTAAACTTTAAATTATTTCTTTAAACAAGATGTTTTTACTTCAATCATTTGTAAAACTTATTACTGACTTTTAGCAAACTGTTTTAAACTAATAATTAAAAAAAACACTTTAAACTTCCTTTTATTAAACTTTAAATTATTTCTTTAAACAAAATGTTTTTACTTCAATCATTTACTGACAGTGATTTTATTATTCATTATCAATTTTAAAACTTTTTGCGGTATTTATGAAAATTTTTATTTTTAATAATTGTAAACATGAACTTATTACATGTACCTTGCTTAGCGGTACATTACGTATACTGCAATAAAATGGTCTGACAAATGTCTGAGTTTGTGCCCAACACATTGGTCATTATTTGCAACAGAATGAGCTAGTCAAGTTAGAAGCTATGTAATGCATGCCCAACAATTGGCTGCACTATTTGTAATGGAATGAATGAATTTATGTATTTGATCAGTTTCCTAAAGACACAACTGGACAGTATCTGGCTCTAGTAATTGGTTAATTGGAATTGAACAGACCAAAATGGCTATTTGCACCACTCATTTTACTTGTACATTGAGGTGATGGTGTGAGTTTGACTCCCTAAAGTTCACCAGTTATGAATGTATCACATTAGACAACACGTGTAGTCCAACTCTGATACATATCATTATCATATAGTGGCACTTTAGCTCCTCGACATTTAGAGTTCTCATATTACCATTACTCTTCAGTATTCAAGCTCTGCAGTTATATGCATGATTCTAATAAACTAGGATGATGACTACCATAAGTTTGATATGAAACTAAAAAAATATTTACATCTAAGTTATGTGTGTAGTATGGCATGGATGATGAAAAGTTGGATAATTATATGGCATGGCTAATAGTAAGTTAGGTAAATTATATGGCATGGCTAATGGAAAGTTAGGTAAATGTTATGGTATGGCTAATGGAAAGTTGGATAAATGATATTGCGTGGCTAATGGAAAGTTAGATAAATGATATGGTGTGGGCAATGGAAAGTTGGATGAGGATACATACACAAATTTCTAATTATATTAAATAAATCATTAACAACTTTATTTCATTATAGGTGATTTACAATCCTTTAGAAAAAAATCAATTCGATGTGTGGGTAGGTCAGATCATCCTTCATTTGATTCATATAATTCCCTAAACTTTGACCCCAAGCAGGATGGACATTCACTACCCACTCTAACCATTCACTTAGTCTAACAATGTAATTCATGACTACTTTGATATGATCATCCTGTTGACCAATCCTTATATTCCCTCACTTGTCTACCTCAATCTCTAGCAATGCATCATGATTTATTGACTGTCATCTTTGGATATGAAGACCCCTTGGATGTTACCAGTGTTTATGATAACAATAGCCATTCATATAGGAGGTTTAGTCAGTCATACAGAATAACAAACAATAACAATCAAGTTAATTTAACAATAACAATAAACATAAAATTACCCTGTACTAATGTCAGCATTTAATATTTTATAGATAAACTATTACCTTGACACCAGTCAGTCATCCAGTCCTTTAGATGATAGGTCTAGGGATCAGCAGCTAGATTCTATTACAGTCAAAAATTATAGTATTGATCTATAGAACCCCCTTATACAATTATGATTGATAATTATAGGGCTGGATCATCGACTCTTTCAATAAAAAAATAACAAAGAATTATACAACAAAAAATAGGTTCTACATGATACATATATTATTTTGAATAATTGAAATTGTTAGTCCATGTAGCTAGCTATTCTTCCACACATGGATGCACATATAAGATGGCTGGTTCCTTCTAGAATAGGAAGATCTTGGGAGTTGGTAATCCATTTGATGTTGTCTGGTGATCCTCTAGGTAATTGGTTGATGACTTGCCAGTGGACAAATAATGTTCATTTGTTTACTGCTGCTTTCTCCATGCTAGTAAATATGGACTCTTTCTGGTAATGATGAAGACATTACTGATGTTATTAAATTATGAAGTCAAATTAATAGGTATATGACAAGCAGACTCCCAGCTTTGACATTTGATGAGTTTTCTACCCTTCATCCTTTTGTATTCTTTATTCATAAATTATATTATCTCAATAATTAAATTGTCTTTTTCGTTTCTTCACACTAATAATTCTTCTTATAACTTTCTTGTGAGTAATAAAATTTAACATGAATTAATTCTCTTGGTATTATTAATGTAAGTTTTTCTATGAAAATAATTACTACTTTGACCTTTATAAAGTTTTCATTTTATAATCATTCTCTTGGTATTATTAATGTAAGTTTTTCTATGAAAATAATTACTACTTTGACCTTTATAAAGTTTTCATTTTATAATCATTTTCAATAGCTTTTGGAGAGAATGTGTTCTTTTATAAGATAATCAAATTATAAATTGAACATTAGTTCATTTTTAAGCATCATTTTAATGCACGTTGAGAGCTTAAAAAAAGAATTATATCTATTTCTTTCTTGATTAAAACAATTCAGTTTTTTTATTGCATATGCAGTCTATTCCCATTGTTTAAGTGTTTCAACATCTAAGTCTATTTTAATAATTTTAAATTTAAATCCCATTTTTCTTTGTACACTTTTATCCAAGTTCAGGAATTTGGTAAAATGAGTATTGATTACTCTTACTTTGTAGTCAGTAGATATAACATAACAAAAAGAAAATAAAAACAAAAGGCAATGTCACAATCTATTTAAAGTACAATTAATATTATAATTTGTTTTTACATAACAAAGAGTGTTAATATATTACTTATACCTTTAAGTATGTTTTGTTTCAGACCCTCGTTTTAATAGATTGGGACCATACTTTTACATTTCCCCTTTCCTTAAAGGATTAAAATGGATTGTAAGGGTTTTAATTCTCAAATAATAAAAGTTATGATTTTGTGGCTTAAACATTGCTTAATCTTTCTTTATGATGTTTGATTCTGTAATTTGAAAAAACTTAATTTACTTCTTTTCCCTTTGGATTTGCAATTATGAAAAATCGATTTCCACAGTAAGTGAAAAATTGACCAAAGTCAACTATAACTATTTCATTCTCATGGTATCCTCACACATACATAAAAATATAATAGGGAATAGTTTAAGGGATTTGATTTAATAATGGGTTCAATTGTGGGTGTTTGTAGACATGTCCATCGATGGTTTCATAAATTCTCCTCAGGCTATACTCATGGTAAGGTTTTAATATTCTTGAATTATAGGTGCCCCTTATCTCATCTCCTCAATCCAACCATTATGCATGAACTTTCCACAATCTTATATGACCCCTCATATGCATTGCAGAATTTATGGAAAATAAATTCCTGCAGCTTGCTGACATGAGGTGTTTTGACAAAACTAAGTCTGTCAAAACTAAGTCTTCTAACTGGAATTAATGATTTGACTTCACTTGATTTTTGTTGCACTTATTTTCCATATACTTGATTCGGTCATGGACTTTTCTCTGTTTCTCTTCATGATCTATTGGGGTTTTGTGGATGTGTGTGTAAGTTTTAAAGAAACTTGGGACATTTTGTTTTGAGTGGAACCAGATGGGTAAGAAACTGTGGATTCATTCACACTCCATTCCATCCATCCCTTGTCTTTCCTCTAAATAAGTCCTAAATAAATGTCCATGCATTCATATGGGTTTTATTGCGGATTTCTTGTGGATGTTGTTAGCACATTTTATTTGTAATCTTTCTACCCATTTCTTCCATTCTTTGGATAACAAAGGAGTACCGTGATCTGATAGGATCATTTTCGGTTTCACTATTTCTTTGAAGTGGAGGGTGCCTAATACTTTGATTAAGCTGACACAAATTTTGAAAAGAGATGGATAAGCTACTAATAGATATCTTTGTTTATTAGATGGTGATACAGGTCCGTAGAAGTCTATAGCTAAGATTTCATTTGGTCTTGTTGGTATTATAGATCAAGTCGAACTGACATGACTTTGATTTATTGGCTTTGTTTGTATGCATGCTTGACATTTCTGGATTATCTTTAAGGGGTCAATATCCATTCCAAACCAGTAAAACCAATTTTCAAGTGGTTGCTGTTTTAAGGGATCCATAGTGTCCGTATGAACAATGCACAAACAGTATAAGTGGATTTTTTAACCTATCAGGTATCACAACTCTCCATTCATACCTTATTGTTCATTTTGTATTACAAGACCTTATTTTCTAACTTGTAGTTTAAGATCATTGGCTGTATATAGAACTTTCCATTTAATGTCTTGAGATTAGTTTTCATCTTGGGGCTGAAGGTCAAAATATTTACCAAATCATTCTCTACATCCTTATTGAATATTGTAACAATGTTGGTCACGTAGGCATTGTTTATGGACAGGTGTCATTCTGATCTACATGGATTGTGACTTAGTATATTGGCAACTACATTTTCAAATCCTTTACAGTATTGGACTGTATAGTTGAATTCTTATAACAAGTTCCATTTAACCAATCAGCTATTAGTAAAGTAGCTGTGGTTCAAGAATTCTAGACTCTTGTGGTCTGTGATCACTATTACCTCTGATCCGAGCAGCATCTGTCAAAATATTGACTCTTGATGGTGGCTAATAAAATTAGGGTCCCTAGTTAGTCTGTCCTCCTACATTAGGGATTGTCACCCCTAATTCATAATTACTACTATCAATTTGTATGATGATGGTTTATTAAAATCAGGAAAAGCTAGCCCTCTTTGCTCTAGAAATTTCCTCAAATGCCTTGTCCTGTTCTTTGGCCTAATTCCATTTTTCATCTTTTCTCATGAGTTTCAATAACAGTTCCATGTCATCAAAGAATTTTGTGTAAAAACAACAGAGGTCTCATCCCACTACAACCAATGATATGTTCAAAGGTCATTTCATTACTCATTGGTATAAAATTAACTTTGATCCCTTTATCATGGCATTCTTTAAAGAATTCTTTCCATGTATCCTTCAACAGTAGATGAGGCAATTATGACATCATCTACATAATGCTCATTTATTTGATCTCAGGAGAGAGTTTGATCCAGGAATCTGACTAGTCTGTCACCATTATTTATCAATCTGAACAGCTGATGCCTTCATACTAAAAAGCAGTGTATTGGTCATCATCTGCTAGAGTTCTATCTGCCAATAGCTGGAGGCTAAGTCAAAAGTAGAGAATACTTTTTTATTCCCTAATCTGAAGAATAGTTCATGGATGAGTGGTGGTATATTCTTGTTAGAAATGGTAACTTTGTTTAGTTGCCTAGCATCTAGACAAAATCTCGTCGACCCATCTTTCGTCTTTACTATCACTACAGGATTGCAGTATGGTGAAGAACATTTCAAAATAATCTGCCACTCAAGCATCTTATTGATTTGCTTATTTCCTCATGATATTGGTACGCTATGGGGTATGACTTGGATTGAAATGGCTGGCCATCGATTAATTTGATGCATTGTTGAAACCCCTCTATCACTCCTGGCACTTCAGAAAATATTCCAATGTATTTATCAAGGATGGACCTTAACTTGCACTTCTATCATCATCGATCAAATTGGATTCAGCGATCTTTGTATAAATGCTTTAGAGACATTTGATGCTACGCAGTCAATTTTAGGTAGGTGATATTTTGGCAGAAGTGTCATTCTAAGACCTCATCACCTACACTGACTACTTTATTAAGGAAATCAACTACAGTTCCTTTGTATGAAGTCTGCCCCTAATATGGCTTCATGAATAAGGCTAATAAAGATAAGGAACACCTGGTAGAATATTGTTTGGCCAACTTTTATCTCTATCTGAATTTGCTTTTGGGTCAGTGTGGCCTTCTTGATATTGGCCATGGTCACATGGACTGACCTCAGTGGTAGCACTTTAATGCCTCAGTGATAGGACTTTAACGCTAGGGTTTTTATATGTAATTTTGTTGTAAAGATCCATCGATATCACTGATATCTGGCTTCCAGACTCAATTAGTGCTCTGGTAGGCAAATCTTCAAACAATACTTCTATGATGGGGCAACTTTGCAGAGCATAGCTAGGTGCTCTATCTTCCCATGAATATGTCATATTGGTGATTTTCTTGATTAAGGCTTTGATTTTGGTTCCCCTTATTTAATATGGTTGCTTGAGATGAGGAACAATCTCTCAAGTTCCCATTTAGTTTGTTGTGATACTGTTTTTGATTGGGGTTTTATTTAACCCTGAAGTTGATGGCTTTGGTATGGTATTGGGGTTTCAAATGTACATTTTGCGCCCCACAGATGTTGGCCATTAATGTTATCATTTCTATTATTTGTAAGTTTTTCACCATTCTGTTTTTGGTATTGGCTGTTGTTTTTTTCTTTTGTAGTTAATGACATTGATGGGGATTTCTTCCTTTCTCTTTTTGCCGAATTTACTATTCATGTTTTGGTTATTTATCTCAATACTATTAAATAATTCCACTAGCTGTTCGATCCTATAAACATTTGTGCATATTAATGATTGCTTGATCTTGAGGGTAAGGTTAAGCCAAACTATGCAAAGGATTTGCCTCTCACTTAGTGGGTAAGTATCCAGAGTTTTTAACCTGATGATCTGTCTCCTAAAGAATTTCACCTCTCTCCTGGTATGTTAGGATATTTCTCTTGCGTTATCTGATATAGTAATGCTCCCTGACTATTTTCATTCCAGAAACTTTTTATTAGGATATTTCTCTTGCATTATCTGATATAGTAATGCTCCCTGACTATTTTCATTCCAGAAACTTTTTATTACTAGGGACTTGTAATCCTCATATGTTGATGGGATCTGTAACAGTGACTCCCACCATGCCAATCCTGCAAATGGTTGTAAATGATTGATCTCTCCTTCAGATAGGTTCTGCTTTATTGAGAGGCACAGGTCCACTCTCCTAAGATGTTCAGTAGGGGTTTCAGTGGATAAGCCTTTGAAAACCTTCAACTTAACAAACTGGTTGACTGAACTCACTACATCTTCCCTTATACTGGACTGACTCTTTAGTCATATTTTCTATAGGTTTGGTTTCCCGACTTTCTGGGTTTTTGACTAGGATCTTTATTCATACTTACATGTTGTAGGGATGTTATTCTCCCCTCTTTCTCAATTCTGCTTGTGGGATCTATCTTATAGATCCCTTTCTGGACCTAAGACCTTTTTTCCATAAGTGACCTCCTTCTGGTCACCTTTGGCCTGGTGAGTTCTTTTGGGTTAATTCAACCCAGTGTCTCTCCATTCTTTTTGATTAACTCATCCTCTAGGATCCCAATACACTAGTCAATTGAATCTTTTAGTTTTGTTAGTTGGGCCTGTAAGTTAAATCATCTTCTAGAAGCCCTCATTATTTTGTGTGATTTCATTCTTGATCACAACTTATACTTCCATTAGTCCCTGATTATCCCCCTCTATTAACTTCATCCTACCTTCTATATTGATCATCCTATAATTCTGTATGACTTCTATAACCTTTATTTTTGAATCTATTTTTTATTTATTTTCCCCTTCACTTGCTTTTCCTGTGTTGTTCTTGTCTTTCCTTCATATTGAGGCTTAGGCTCAACCATAATTTCTGCAACTTCATCATTAAACTGACCTCCTAGCCATCTTTTCAATTCCATAATTCTATTTTGATATTTATTCTTTCAATTTCCCATGAATTTGACATCATCCCTCAATTCTGAGGTTTGGTTACTATGCCTTATGAATTCTTTTTTATCTATTTTCCCCTTCACTTGCTTTTCCTGTTGTTCTTGTCTTTCCTTCATATTGAGGCTTAGGCTCTCACATAATTTCTGCAACTTCATCATTAAACTGACCTTCTAGCCATTTTTCTAATTCAATCATTCTATTTTGATATTTCAAATAAGTTCATTCTTTCAATTTCCCCTTTCATATATTTGACATCATCCCTCAATTCTGAGGTTTGGTTAATATGCCTTAAGAATTTCTTTTTTCATATCATTATTCTGTTTATCCCTTTTATTTTCTAAAATGGTCAGTTTGGCCATATCCAATTTTACTGATCCCACTCCTGATTTCAATCCAGAAAATTGCATTCATTTGGTCCAATTTGCTGTTTTGCTTGTCAAACATTTGTGGCATCAAAGGCAAAACTCCCCATACAGTAGTGCCACCATGTGCCAAACAGAGTAATCAATGGATGCCAGAAGGCTTGTGCATAAAATCCCTATCTAGTGCCTATTCATCCAATATCCTGACTAGTTTCTGGCTTGTGGCCATCATCAGTGAGGAGCCTTGGATCTGAGAGCACTGCACCTAGATCTTAGGATCTAATGCAACCCTCCAGCAGCCACCAAAATGTATGGGTGCTGAATTAAGTTCAGACCCATATGACTATATAAGCTATTGAGCTTAGACTGAAGATATTAACAATGTTTTCAATTTCATTCTCATAGTTTTGTAGTAAAGTAGAGTTAAAAGGTGGCTGCTGGAGGGTTGCATTAGATCCTAAGATCTAGGTGCAGTGCTCTCAGATCCAAGGCTCCTCACTGATGATGGCCATAAGCCAGAAACTAGTCTGGGGATATTGGATGAGTAGGCACTAGATAGGGATTTTATGCACAAGCCTTCTGGCATCCATTGATTACTCTGTTTGGCACATGGTGGCACTATTGTATGGGGAGTTTTGCCTTTGTTTACAACAAATTATGTGCTAGTATAGAGATGGTGATCAAGTGATATTTGTTGCATCATGATCATAATCTGGTGCATGGGTTTTTGTCTACCCTTATACCCTCTTCTCTTGACTTTTCCACTGCCATCATTATTTTGTTTTGAAGCTGGTCCTTTCAACTCCAATCCCCCAAGATATCATGTAATCCTGTTCCATTATAACCCCTGAAATGGATGCTTCTATCTTTTTACAGGGTTTTTCCAATCCTGTTCTTCTAACTCCTCTCTACTCTCTTCGATCACTTTCTGTATCCATTAATGTACTATATGGTAACCAGCTGAGTTCATGTCCAATACATTGGATGCCATTTGCAATGCAATGGTCTGATAAATATCAGTTTGTGCTCCAACATGTTGATTGCCATTTGTAGCAGAATGAATTAGTTAAATTGGAATCTATATGATTCATGCTCAATGATTGGCTGCACCATTTATACAGAATGAATGATTATGTATGTGATCAGATTCCTAACTATACAACTGGAAAACATGTTGATTGCCATTTGTAGCAGAATGAACTAGTTAAATTGGAATCTATATGATTCATGCTCAATGATTGGCTGCACCATTTATAACAGAATGAATGATTATGTATGTGATCAGATTCCTAACTATACAACTGGAAAGTGTCTAGTACCAATAACTGGTTGCTAATTGGAATCGGACAGACCAACATGGCTATTTCCACCACTCATTTTATTCATACATTGAGGCAATGGTATGTGAGTTTGAGTACCTAAAGTTCACCACTTATAAATATATCACATTAGACAATATGTTTAATCCAACTGATACATATCATTATCATATAGTGGCACTTTAGGTCCTTGACATTGTGGGTTCTCTGCATATTCCCATTACTCCTCAGTATTCAAACTCTGTGGTTATAAGCAGGATTCGAATAAGCTAGGGTGATGATTACCATATGTTTGATATAAAACTAAAAAAATATTTACATCTGAGTTATGTTTGTAGAATGGCATGGATGATGAAAAGTTAGATTATTATATGGCATGGCTAATGGAAAGGTAGGTAAATGTTATGGTATGGCTTATGAAAAGTTAGATAAATGATATTGCATGGCTAATAAAGTTAGATAGATGATATGGCATGGGTAATGGTAAGTTAGATAAATGATATGGCAAGAGCAATGGAAAGTTGGATAAATGATATAGCATGGCTAATGAAAAGCTAGATAAATGATATGGCATGGCTAATGGAAAGTTAGATAGATGATATGGCATGGGCAATGGAAAGTTGGATAAATGAGGAAACATACACAAATTCTAATTAAATTAAATAAATCAGTTTTATTTCATTATGGGTGATTTACCATCCTTAAGAATAAATCAATTTGATGTTTGGGTAGGTCAGATCATCCTTCATTTGATTCATATATTAGGATTATCCTCCTAATGTTTGACCCATGTAGGATGGTCTTTCAGTACCCACTCTAACTACTCCTAACAATATAATTCATAATTAATTTGATATGATCATCCTGTTAACCAATCCTTCTATTCCCTGGCTTTAACTTGTCTCCCTTAATCTATAGCAATGCATCATGATTAACTGACTGTCATCTTTGGGTATGAAGACCCCCTTGATGTTACCGGTGTTTATGATAGCAATAGCCACCTTGACCCTTGATGTTACCGGTGTTTATGATAGCAATAGCCACCTTGATGTTACCGGTGTTTATGATAGCAATAGCCATTCATACAAGAGGTTAAGTCAGTCATACTAGAATAAATAATAATAATAATAATAATAATAACAAAGTTAATTTAACAATAACAATAAACATATAAAATTGTCCTGTACTAGTGTCAGCATAAAAAATCTCACCCCAACACCAGTCAGTCATCCAGTCCTTTAGTTGGTAGGTCTAGGGATTAGCATCTAGATTTTATTAGAATCAAAAATTAGTGATTGACCTATAGACCCCCACTTACACAATAATGATTGATGATTATAGGGCTGGATCATCGATTCTTTCAATAAAAAAAATTAAAAAATGATTCTACATAATATATATATAATTTGAATAATTGAAATTGTTAGTCCATGTAGTTAGCTATTTTTCAGCATATGCACACACAGATGATAAGATGGCTGGTTCCTTCTAGATTAGGAAAATTCCTGAATCTTGGGAGTTAGTAATTCATTTGATGTCTGGTCATCCTCTAGGTAATTGGTTGATGACTTGCCAATAGACAGATATTCCTTTGTTTATTGCTGCTTTCTCCATGATCCCAATGAATATTCTCTTTATGGTGATGGTGAAGACATTAGTGATGTTATTAACTTATAAACCCGAATTATTAATAGGCTTATGGCTAGCAGACTCCCATCTATGATGTTTGATGAGTTTCCTATCCCCACATCTTTTTGTTTTGCTTAATATTCATTAGAATATTATCTGCTACAGATTAGAAGGTGGCTGGTCTTTTTTAGTTTCTTCAGCCAGCTAACAATTCTTCTTATGAGCTTTGTGTCGACAAGTAATAAAATTTTACATGAATTAATTCTCTTGAAATTATTCATGTAAGTTTTTTCCATTGAAATATATTACTCCTTTGATCTTTATAAACTTTTCGTTTTACAATCATTTTCAATAACTTTTGGAGATAATATGTTCTTTTATAAGATAATTAAATTATAATTTGAACATTAGTTGATTTTTAAGCATTATTTTAATGTGTGCTGATAGCTTAAAAAAACAATTATTATCTATTTCTTGATTAAAACAATTCAATTAATTTTCTTGCATATACAATCTGTATCATGAGCATGTTATATATATCGTCTGCATTCCCATTGTTTATGTATTTTATTTTTTAAGTATCTTTAATTTCTTTTTTTTTTTTTTTAAATAATAATTTAATAATTTAAGTTTAAATCCGATTTTTCTTTGTTATTCTTTTATCTAAGTTTGGGAATTTAGTAAATTGGATATCAATTAATCTTACTTTATAGTCAGTAGATTTAACATAACAAAAAAAGAAAATAAAAATATAAGACAGATGTCACAATTTACTTACAATATAATTAATGCTATAATCTGTTTTTACATAACAAAGAGTGTTAATAGATTACTTACACCTTTAAATAAGTATGTTTTGTTTTAGACTCTCTTTGTTTTTAATAGGTTAAGACCTAGTCTTACAACTGAAACATCTAAATTACATACATAATAACACTATTATTTGATGTCTACTTCTATTTATATTAATATGCTTCATTATCACAGGTCATTAAAAATGAGATACTATTTCTTCCTTGAGGTTTATTATTCAAACCTTCAATACTAATAAGTTAATTTAAATACTTGGTTGCTTAATAAAAATCACACTCCATTTCCAGCATTGTCAACAAATGTTGATTGTGGCCACCAATGCATATGTGAAATGTAGCTTGTTTCCATTTAAATTAAAAAACGCTACATTATTTAATATAATAATCAGAAAATAATAATAAATTATTTACTGCAGCTATATAATCAATAATAATTTTATACATAAAAAACCGTTTAAATATGGTCATAGAATAGATGCTACAAAAAGTATTAAATATTTAAATTTCATCAAAAGAAGGCAAATATATGAAACATACTACATTGAAAATAATTTGAATAATTGTATGAATATTTACAACACTTCTATAAATTTGGTTAATAATTGCTTGATTAAAAATGAATGGAAAATTATATAATATATATAATTGTATAAAAAATGTGTGTAATATTTATTTAATATATTGTTATAATATAGTCAATTATTTTGTAATTATTGAATATATATATATATGAGGGTTTTAATTTGTTTTAATTTTTTATATTATTATTGTTTGTTTTAATTCCATTATTGGACACTGGATGGTTTTATGTCAGAAATAATTTATTAATGTTAAATAGAATAGTAACATTTGAAAAGAGTACCAAAGTAGGTGCTGAAAAAGGCTTTTTATGTATAAAATTATTATTGATTATATAGCTGTAGTAAAGAATTTATTATTATTTTCTAATTATTATTTTATAGAAGAGAACCATGATTTCTTTTTTTTTCAATTTTGATATTATTTAATATTTACAAATATATATAAGGGCTAAACAATTATCACATTATCTCCAACAAAATTTTATCCCGATTCACTTTTTTTTTTGTACAATTCTCCTGTAAAAACTTTTTGTGTTTATTCATTTCTCAATGACTTTGTGTAGGGTGTTTTTCCAATGCTTATATTCTTCTTGCTGAATGTTTTCCACCACTTATGTTTAAACCTAACAATATCTAGTTAATGCATTTACTATGACCTGGATTTAAAGCCTTCTACCTAAAAACAAATAGATTCACATTTATTGGCCAATATTGAATGGTTACCTGGATTAAATGCTTGAAAACAAAAAAAAAAAAAAACTTGATTGAAAAATTCTCATCTTTCTTTAAAAAAAAATTCCAAATTTTAGTCAAATATAAACATACTAAGAGCCACATTTGTGATGACAATATGGTTAATGAAATAATCACTGTATCATAATACCTTTATTATTAATAATTTACAAACTCTTTGCTGAAGTTTTGCAATGACTTTTAAGGAAAAGATGGATTATAATCATATTAAAAATTGATTTTCTTTTACAATGAGATATTTACTAAAAAAAAATAAAAAAGCCTTTATAGTGAATTACAACTTTCGGCACTGAAATATTCACTGTAATAATTATAAAATTTCAATATATTTAGTTGATTGATTGAAATAAAAAAGTGATTAGTTAATATTAATATTTTAAAACCTAGAAAATTAGCATATATCTATCAAATTTACAAGAATGCTATATTAAAAAAATTATTTGAATAAGAAAGTTTAAGTGCCCTTTATTAGCTCATTGTAAAAATATGATGACATATATAATAGTTAAATCTTGAATTGTACTATGATAATATAAGCTTCCCAGGTATGGTTTCAGAAGAACTCCTTCATCAGCTGTGCCAAACTCTAAACATTACTAATCACAAATCCGAATAGGCTTGAATCTCATTTATATTATTAACTTGCTATATTTTAAAATTTGCAAGATGAAATATACAGTTTTTAAATAGGATGATACTGATAGTTAAACACATGTAATGCACTAATAAAGGGTTCTTAAATGATTCCATTTATAATAACATTATAAGTTATAGTTCTGAATATATTAATTAACAATTATTTATTTAGTAAAATTACATAAAATGACTCAATTATTCTAGCAGAGAAGTACCAAAATGATACAATTTTTCCAAAATTATTTTTGATCACTTTATAAACTGTTTATCTATATTGGAATGAATCAACTTTATAGCTGTATTAATCTTTATTAGTTCTTTGCCTTATTAAAGATGCTACTTACTATTGCTAATATCATTATTATTATTATTACAATAATTAATAAAATGAATAGTGATACTAGTATGATGAAAAATAATTACCAATAAAACTGAGACACATCATGAAAAATTTCCTCTATAATCCAGCATTTATGTCTTTTGGTTATTTCTTCATCACCACTTAAAACAGCCTGTAGCCTGGGGGAGAACTGTGGAAGAACATAGCCAAAATGTAATTGTGACTGACTGTCTACTACCATTGGCTCTTCTAAAGAATCTTCTACTTTGACTCTAAATATATACATATAATTAACAAATTTTTGCAGATTTTACAGATGTGAATATTAAAATTATAATGCATGAGAATTGCTTACTTATTAAAGTAGCTAGGATATTATTTATGATCAGTTTTTACATTTATAAAAAATTACATCTGACATAATTTAAAGTATTAAGCTAAAGGCATGTTCAATTTTGGTTTAAAGGTGAATTAGACTGAAATATTATTTCTAGATAATGTCACTTCATTTTGAAATGTCTATTTTTAACTGATTATTTGTCTGGTCACATTATAGTTAAAAATATAACTAAATAAATGCATAAATTCCTGTTATAATTTCCAATATATATATATAATGAACGTGCTAATAGCTCTTAACAAGCTTTTCTGAATATCCCTATCCCCGGACCGGTTTCTAGCAGCTTACTGTCATCAGTGAGGTACTAAAATATTCAGACACAGCAGCTAGAAACCAGTCTGGGAATAGGGAATATTCGGAAAAGCTTGCTAAGACCTATTAACGTGCTCATTATATAACATTTGTAGTATAAGCTTATTAAATTAAGTCACATGATGTATGACTTTATTTTATATATATATATTACACATACACACACAATATCCACAAAAATAAATTGATATAAATTAAAAAGATGAGATCCAATATTAAATAATTTAATCTCTTATTAAACTAAAGTATTAGCTATATGAAAACAGACAAAACTCTCCATACAGTAGTGCCACTCGGTGTCAACCAGAGTAATCAATGAATGCCAGAAGGCTGGGGCATAGAAACTAGTCTGGGGATATTAGATGAGTAGGCACTAGATGGGGATTTTATGCACAAGTCTTATGGCATCCATTAATTATTCTGGTAGGCACTGAGTGGCACTACTGTATGGAGAGTTTTGCCTGCTTTAATAATAGTTATGTGCTAGCATAAGAAATGGTGATCATGTGTTATTAGCTATATGTTGAAGTGAAAAGATTTTGTTAAAAGACATAAGTTTTTTAATGTATAAATTATAACAAATGTACATACTTCAAATGACTAAAAAATGCATCAATAAAATAGGCCAATTACTATAAATTAGAATGTTTTATTACATAATGTTAAATCAATATGATATTTTTGAAAAATAAGTTTAACTGTGGTTCATGATGGTAGTTTCAAATCCTGCAAAAAAAACTTAAAGAGTAGATCAATAATGTCTAAACATTGTTCCTACTAGAGTAGTTACAATTGAAAAATGACAAAAATATAATGCAAGTTATATATATATTTTCAAATATGAGAACAACTTTTTTTAAATAATTCAATGGTCTAACAAACATTTCAGTATTTACACATGTCAGTGCTTCAGTTTAATGACTTTTATTATTTTTCAAATATATTCCTTTAATAAATTAATTACTTTAATACATGTCAGATCCTGCTGTCAGTGCAAGGAATGTTTTTAGCTCATAATTCTATGCAAGTTGAAAATGTATATAATATAAAAAGTCAGATGTCACATGACTTATATATATATATATATATATCAGCCAGGTCATATCAAAATAAACAAACAACACAAATAAAACCAATGTGAGTTTATTATATTTGTAAATAATATATTGTAAGGGCACATTTAAACCGGCCACACATCCATTACTACCAACAATTATCAAAAGCATATTATTAATTATATATTAATAATTTTGTGTAAAATTGTCAGTTAAAATTATATCCTTGACAATACTGAGATATATGTAGACCAAACCTTTAAATGCAAGCAAGCAAAAATCTCGAAAACAAAAGAAAGAAATCATTAATGTTAAACTTTATTTATTTATTTATTCATTTCGAAAACAAAAGAAAGAAATCATTAATGTTAAACTTTATTTATTTATTTATTTATTCATTAATGAAAATAAGTGCTGAACTTGAAACTCATGCATCAATAAATCAAGCATAAGATGATATATAACAACTTGGTTCTTTTTAAGAAATTCCTAAAATTAATTTATTCATCATATTAACTATCCTCAACATTAGCACTCATAAGTCACTACAATAACAACATAAGAAAGAACCCATCATCAATTCCATAAAGCTTATATTTTAATCCAAGTTATAAACTAGCCATGCATGGCTAGGAAGTAAGAAAATATTGTAGGAATGGAGCTGCTTGTCATGCAACCAAAAATTTCTGATGTGATTATCATTTAAAATTAACATCAATGATGACCATTCTAACAAAAGGATCTACAATATGCTGCAGTCAAGTAAAGAAATTATCTCAGCACAGGAAAGATAGTTTATAAAAGGAGTCACCATCACAAAGATCCAAATGGCAACTGAATACCATCAGAAATGCTACCATCCAGTTGATGCAAAGAAACTTTCCTAAAGGCAAAGATATTCGGATGCTCTCCAAAATTTTAAACTGGCTAGACTATATCTCATGTTATGTTTTGTAATTTTTTTTATTTTGCTTGTTAAATTGATTTCTTTTTTTTGAAACAGAAATTCAATCCATCCAATCATCAGTTAATCTATAGGAAATGGGAGGCATCAATTCTAATTTTAATCTTTCATTTAGTAATAAAATATAGGTGCAGACTCTTGGGCCTTGCTTGCTAATAGACCAAGTAATCTACTGACTTGAAGGGTGAAACTTTGTTCTTATAAATTATTAAGCGCTCACACTTTGACAATTACAATATTTGATGTTATATATTTATATTCAATCAATTTAATTATTAATTATTTGTTATTTGGAATGTATGACTAAACCTTTGAATGACTGGTCTGTTCTATCATGGATCTAGATGGGACCAGAATAGGAGGCGGCTCAGAGTTTAAAAGCAATTCTCAACAAATCACAAAATATAGACAGATAGATTGGAAATCAATGACCAAATGAGGACAGGAATTAGTTAGTAAAGATATAGTTTTTAAATTGTCTTCGGTGTAAATTTGGGATTGTTAATTTGGAATGGGGAATGACTATTCTTTGTGAGGATCAAAGGTATGGGTTAGTAAATAGTTAATAAACACAAACGAAGGATAATCATGCCTATACCATTATTAAATTAAAACAACACATTTTTGTTATAAAACAATCATGAATAGAAACCATCATCAAAATTAATTTGTTAAACATTAAATATAAGGGATTTGAACACAGACTTTCAAGCACCCTTCAACTATCTACACTATCTCATACCACTGATACACATGACCACACACATGTAGAAAATATAAATAATCACCAATATATGTATTTTGTGCTGGATCAGCACTCATCAGTTGGTCCAGATTATCATCTCCCACACATATATATAATCAGTGCTCAGTTTATATTAAGACCGCAATTCTTTATACTTTAATGGACAGGCTTCATTACTCCAACCTCCAACTCTTCAGCCATCCATACCAATGAAAATCTGATGAATGAAAAGCCCAAATCCCATGTTGATGCCAATATTACTGCCACACCCATGTTGACCTCAAGTCACTCTGACCCCTCATGTATAGAATCTTATCCATTTAAATACATAGAAGAGGGATGGGCAGGATGCAGGTTTAATGTGTAATATTTGAAATACAGGCATTCTTCATATATCTGGAGCTTAATTGGACTTTCCATCATCAGATTTTCAATGGTATGGATGGCTGAAGAATTGGAGGTTGGAGTAGATTGAAGCCTGTCCATTAATTTATGAAGAATTGCTATCTTAATATAAACTGAGCCCTGATTATATATGTGTGTAGGAGATGATAATCTGGACCAAATGATGACTGCTGGTTCAGCACGAAATATGTATATTGGTGATTATTTATCTTTTCTACATGTGTGTGGTCACATGTATCAGTAATCATCGATTAATAAGATGTAAGATATCTATTAATGCAAAACTAGAGACAAAAATTATTAAGAAAAACAATATTTACAGTTGATATTCCTAATCTTCAGAAACATTCTAATGAATTTAAATTAGAACTGGCAAATCGTTTTGAAGTATTAGTAGATTTTAACATGATTAAGATTTGAATAAAATTAATAGGAAAATAACTGACAGGCTTTTAAAAACTGCAACAAAGATAGCTGGTACAAAAAAGCAGCAATTGACCAATAAAATTTCTATTGTGACTAAAAAATTCATGAAGAAAAGAAGGAAAAAATGATGTATTAAGAAGGATTGAATATCTCAAATTTTGTAAAATGGTGCAAAAAAAAGTTGATAATGATATAAGTATAATTGTGAACTAGCAAGGAAAGCTGTAGAATTAGAAGAAAATGTCTCAAAAGTGTAAAATAACATTTTGATATTAACAGGAAGCATTTCTGAAATAAGAAAAAAAGATGGAACTATTATTAAAATCAGAGATGACATCATGAAATGGGTAGAAGAGTTCTATCAAGAATTCTATAGTAATAAAAAACAAGTACCTCCTACATCTATTGTATCTTCTGAATTGCCCAGGATTTTAAATGAAGAAATGAAATGTAATTAAATTTATGAAGAAAAGAAAAGCTCCAGATAATGATGGAATTATAATTGATACATTAAAACAAGCAGGTGAAGAAATAAAAAAATTTTGGCAAAGTTGTATACCAAATGCCTAAATGATAAAGATGTACCAGATGGTTGAAAGAATGCAGTATTAATATTCAAAAAAAGGTGATAAAGAAGATATTAAATATCACAGACCTATCAGTCTTTTATCAGTTTTATACAAAATTTTTACTAAGATAATTACAACTTGTCTACAGAGAACATTGGATTTCAACTAACCAAAAGAACAAGCTGGATTTAAAAGTGGTTTTAATACAGTAGATCTTATCCAAGTATTGAGAGAAGTTATAGAAAGGACCAATGAATATGAGTTACCATTATGCTTTGGATTTGTAGATTATGAAAAACATTTGATTCTATAAGCATTTCTTCAGTGATTAAAGTATTGAATCATGAAGGTATCCCAGGATATTGTCATATTCTGAAGAATATTTATAAAACTGCAACAGCAACAAATATATTACATAATAATACTCAGAAGATTAACAGTGAGAAGGATGTAAGATAGGATGACTCCATATCTCCAAAACTTTTTACAGTAATGCTGTAAGAAGTATTTTGTGGATTAAAATCGGAAGGAGTAAAAAAGTAAATGGAGATTATTTAAGATTCATTTAGATTTTGCAGCCATTGTTTTTTCAAATAATGCTTCAGAGCTTCAGGAAATGTTGCAAGAGTTATCAGATGAAAGTAAAAAGTAGAACTAAAGATAAATGTTAAAAAAAACTAAAGTAATGTTCAATGGGTTTTCTCAAAAGATTGATATGGATGAGTTAGAAGAACTTAATAACAAATAATATTATGGTCAGATTATTACCACATACGGAAACATAATGGAAAAAAATAATCATAGAATTAAATTTTGTCAGAGTACTTTTGGTAGAAATAACTTTATATTAAAAGTAAATATGTCCATGTGTTTGAAGAGGAAGATTTTTAATAAATGTGTTTTACCAGCTTATGGATTTGAGACTTGGACACTTAACAGAAAACAATACATAGACTTCAGACCACTCAAAGAAGTATGGAGAGATGCATTTTAAGAGTAGCAAGAAGAGATTGAAAACACAATACATGGGTAAGAGAACAAATAGGTGTTACTGTTATTGTTGAAAGAATTAAAAGACTGAAGTGAAGTTGGGCTGGACATATTACTAATAGAGATGATTATAGATGTATAATTGAAATCTTAAACTGGATTCCAAGAGATTTTAAAATACCCAGAAAAAGACTACATGCGAGATGGATGAATGAAATAGGAAAGTGTGCATGAGTGATGTGGAGAAGAGAGGCTAGAGATCAGAGAAGATGCATTGAATGCTATATGATCTTCCAATATTATCATAAATTCCACAAAAAGTTTATTTGAAACTCTTAGGATAATTTTATAAGATGCCAAATTTGATATTATTAATCACAATCAATGAAAGATAATTAATATTAGAGTTTGAAAAGTCCTTTTCATTTATTATGGAATTATTAATATACACTTCTTACTTGATTTTTGAAAAAATTTGTTGATGTTAATAAGACCTCTTATCAAGGATTGTTTTCATACCCAAATTAAGATTTTCTTCTTTATCATAAAATTTTATAATTTAAAATAAGTTTTTTCATTTCCAAAAGAAATATCTGGCTTTTTAATGAAAATTAATTTTTTTATGATACCTTATCCCCACCCCACCACCCATCTACCTACCCAATTATAATAGACTTAATTAAAAGCACATTCAGCTTGTAACCGTTCTTTAATAGATATTTCTAGAACAATTATATTGATATATTTAATTTGTCATTAGTAGAAGATAATAATTTTTTTCACAAATGATTGGTTTAGAGTATTGGTTTTTAAAGTCATCATCTTATCATTAGAGAATTACAAAAAAAAAACACACACACACACACCAAAAATCTCATCATTAAATTAAAATTTCATCAACACTAAAATTGAAACAAAGTAACTTGGCCAAATATTTTTATAACGATAGTAATTTTATTTGCATAAATGATATTTATATTAAAAGAAACAGAAGACACATTAAATACAATACAGATAAAACTCCAGTATTTTAATTACTCACTTAAGTTTTTATTGACTTATTTATTGAATGATTTGAATTTGATTAATAATGAGAAAATTCAACAATTCAATGCAATTGATTGATTAATAATTCAGAGGATTTGAAGTTGTTTTCGTTTTTTTTATTTTGTGCTCAAAAAACGGTAATCTTTTGATGTCTTAAGGATAACAAATTGTTTCTAGGATGATCAATTTAGAAAGAAAAATGATTTCAAAAGATTTTGTTGGAATTATTTTAAAAGCGCTTTGTGATCTTAATCATTTTATTGGTCATTTCATTTGATAAGTGATTGCTGCTTTTTGAAAAAAAGAGGAAGAAAATATTGATTGGATAATTAGTTCAATCATGTATTGTTTGAGCACTCAAGCGGTAAGTTGTGCATAGAAGTTTCAATCAATTGATCAGATTGAACTTTTTTTTTTTTTTTACTTTAACTAAAAATCAATCCACACATTTTTAGGTTAAACAGGTAAAAACTCTCCATATAGTAGTGCCACATTGTGCTAAACAGAGTAATCAATGGATGCCAGAAGGCTTGTGCATAAAATCCCTATAGTTCCTCATTCTACATGGTACTGCACTTCATAGACCAGAACAAGAGAATTTTTATTTTTTGATTATCTGTAGAATCTAGAAAATGTTTTTTTTTACATATATATATATATATTTAATATATTGTAATGCTTTCAAATATATGGAGTAAAACACACATATATGCGATACGTGTACATTTCATAATTTGGAGAAAAAAATATATAAAAGAAAAGTAGAGAAAGGAAATAAATTTTAGGAAAATAAATTTTAAGAATTAAGTAAAATAATAGCATTAGATCATTAAGAAGATTGTTTTTTTTTTTTGGGGGGGGGGGGGGAATGATGAGGGAAAGAGAATCCGGTTTAAATTAAGATTCAGAACCCACTCTCTTCTTTTTATAATTAATAAATAAATATTATAAAAGAACTAAATGTTAAAATATAATGAAAATTAGAAACGCAAAACAATAGATGTAATCTTTAATTTTGGAAGATTCCTGGTCTATCAGATAGTAGATTAATCTAAGAAAACATTAGATTAGTCATTTTAATTAAAAATTAAAATTTGATTAAAGTGAACAATAGGAGAGGAAGGTATAAAAACAGCGGCTTGATAATAGAAGAGACCAAATACCAGAGGTGGCACTTATAGCAGTAATATCAATTATTTCTAATTGCATAAAAAAGGGGAAAAAATATAAAAGTTATGAGCCAAAAAAGCAGCACAGGCATTGCTGAGAGAACTTCAGGAGTGTCCATCTGGGCTTTGTGCCCCAGTCTCCAATACCATCATTCTCTCTTCTGCTATCAATGCCTCACTCATAATATAAGATACTGCTGCATACTCTCTCGTATTGTCACTTAGAAGCACAAAAGAAAGAAAATAGTCATCGATGACCACAAGTCCAGCTACAATGAATGTCAGGAGCATCCGAAACTGAAAGGATCACGAACCGTGGAAAGAGAACTTTTTAAATTGTCAAAGTAAATGACATCATCTCCCCATTAAAGAAAACCTAGGTAAATATAAATATTCTCAAGTGTTGATAAATGTCTAGACACTATTAAGAAAAAATGGACAGGTATAAGAAAGGACTATTAATGTATAAAACAATATTTAGTGTTTACTAATTGTTGTATGTTCATTTTACTGTACTGATTAACTGGTTTGTGTGAGTGTGTGTGTGTGTAATAATAAAAAGCATTTACAAAATATGCTCCTTCTTTTACCTGTGTCACCATGATAGCTAATTGTTAATATGTACTCATTATTAATGTGCTAGCTTCCCTCTTCGAAATGTTAGAGCTAATCTGGGTAAGTTTTTAAGCCCTAGGTTCATTTGTCTTTCGTCCGGGCATGCCAGTCATATAAAATTTATATGGCCGGATGGCGCCTGAGATTCGTCTCAAAACAAATAAATTGCCTTGGAGAATTGGTGTTATTCCAGCAGTATAAAGAAGTGCAGCGATCAGGAAAAATGGTCAGGATTACACATTCATGCACACTCAATCTGGTCATTCGTATCATTGCTAGTTAATCTGTCACGGATATTCTACCTCTCTGCTTGACCATGCAATCACCGAGTCAAAATTGTCATAAACTTACAAATGATTATACAGTTATATTTGATAATTATATTTAAAATTGATAATTTTCAGAATAATAATAAAAAAATAATGTTTAAAACATAAAAAAGAAAGTAGTTAACCAAAGAGAGAAACAACGATGCACTACTGTTACCCCCCCCCCATTCTGTGATCATTACAATATATATATTTTGTATGATGTGATTGAATGAGTGTTATTAAACTTTATACAACATTGTATTATTTTCACTATATCATGCTGCAAGAAAACTATTTATATTTTAAATCACAATTTATTAACATCAAATCTAAGGACAATTTTTTTCAACATGAAATAAGCAAATGATGTAATTAAAGCCACAACATTGAATCTTCTTACAAATATTCTCAAAGGATAAAATAACAGCAGATTAGTAAATATAGAATTTACCTTAAATTTGTGACGACAGGAACTATTTGATTACTTGTTGTGGTGACAGAAGGACTATCATTTGACTTTACAGTCCATTTCTCATTAGAATCTTTATTTGAGTGAATAGAAGAAATACTTTGTGAATCCTAAAAAAATATAGGCAAAATTAATTATTACATGTGTAAAATTATTCAAATAAAAAAATGTAATTTGTATTAAAAAAAAAAAAAATTATAGAAAAGTAACTCTTTTAATTCTAAAAATCATTCTAAATTTCAACAGTAGTCAATATTTGAGATTCACCAGATAGCAACAAATCTATTGACATCAAGATTCATACAATGATATGTACTACATAAATTTAATTCAAAAGAACTTTTTCTTTTTTCTAACAAACACTTACAAAGATTATCCTAATTGAAGACACCTCACTTGATTGAAAGCATCTTGGAAACATTAGTGTGGTGTTAATATTTGCAGCCATAAATTTGAAATGAGAGAATATTTTTTTACGTATATGAAAAGCTTCATAGTGAAATGGCAAAGACATTATCTTATTATAGCTATAACCTGACTGGATTTTCTTCATATAGTTGAGTATTTCAAATAATCTCAAATTTTTTTTTTTATGTAAAAAGCAAAGTATCTAATATGGTCGCTAAATGAATATCTAGTTATTCATATATAGAAGATAAAATAATTGTTATATTTGGAAGAATCTTAAAATGCATTTTAGAAGCTACTTGCTACCTGAAGCAAATTTAAAAAAATTGCTATATATAATAAATGTCTATATCAGGAGGAATCATAAAATGTATCTTAGAAGCTACTTATTACCTTAAGCAAATAAAATTAAAAAATAGCTATATATATATATGGACTTAAACTAAGAAAGATATTTTTACAAATAAAAAAATCACATTTTTTGTTTCTAAATAAACTCAAGACAAAAAAGATAGTGCTAGATACTAGAATACGAAGTTTGGCTTGGGAAATGTCAATAAAAATTAATAGCCACCTAATGTTAACATATTTCTGTAGTTATTACCCGGACATATCCCCATTCATTTCTTTGTTTACATCATAATTAATTCATGAAAATATTTAATACATATAGCTCTCTGGGGGAGATCAACTAATATTTACAGGATGCACAGAAGATATGACTCTTCTAAGACTTCATAATTATAAAAATATCTAGCTGAATCTACATCCATGAAAGACCTTGGGTTAGAAATAAAAGAGAAACTTACTTTTCTTTCTAAGTAAACTCCAGATAAAAAAGCTATTGTACAAATAGTTTAGCATAGGAGTTGTTAATAATAATAAATAACTACCTAATACCACCACTTCCATCATATTTCACTAGTTATTACATGAAAGGATGCTCACTCATCTCTTTGTTTACATCACAATTAATCCATGAAAATATTTAATATATGAAATAAGTTTGCTGTTAATTGAAAAGAGATCCTTCGATTCCTCTTTGAGGCTTAAATAAACCAAGCAGAACAAATTTCAATATCCATTTGTTCTTGTCATTGCAATTGTTGTGAAATTACTCATATATTAAAAGAATATGGATAGGCTGCCCATCAGCATACAACAACCAGGTTGATAAGATTATTGATTTTTTACCTCTAAGACCAAAACAATACTATGGTTCTTTCTTCTCAGCTATGGCATAATTTGCAAATGAAATATCAGTTGGGTTTTCTTAAAGAAAAAATGTGTGGTGTAAATAATCTCTTCTTTTTTTAAATAAATCTTACAATCATGACCCAGGGATGCCGTAAAGTAACCAGCCAAGGCACTAGTTCATAGCTAAAGGTGGAGGATACTAAGAATTTCCTAGATAAATTCATACTGCCATTCATTGATGCCTTTTTTTAGGTACCTACAATTATAGATTACTTGAAAATAAAAGAAGATTACATGAATTGAAAGAATCCGTGAAATCAAAAAAAAAAAAGGTAAAATGACACTTTACAAAGCAAGCATGTACTTTAAAGCAATGGCACAAATATTTGAAATGTAAGTGGAATGATATTCATTATATATAAAAGGAATAACAACATTGCAGAGATTGATGGTATATCAGATAGATTAGCAAGATTAGTTATTCAATTTATGGTAAGATACCAAATGAGGTAATTCAGATTTATACACCAGCAACTTCTCATTGTGATGAAGAAGTAGAGGATTTTTATATGGATATATATTGTTTTTTACCAGACCAAACAATGCACTAGATAGGGATTTTATGCACAAGCCTTCTGGCATCCATTGATTACTCTGTTTGGCACAGGGTGGCACTACTGTATGGAGAGTTTTGCCCTAGTTTACAACAATTATGTGCTAGTATAGAGATGGTGATCATGTGATGTTTAGTGGTTTAACACCAATCCTGCCTAATAGGATAGTGGTGGCTATGGTTGTTTAAGAGCCAAAGACACCAAAATATATGGGTGCTGAATTGAGTTCAGACCCATACGACTATATAAGCTACTGAGCTTAGATTGAAAATATTATTGTGTTTTCAATTTCATTCCATAGTTTTATAGTAAGGTAGAGTTAAAAGGTGGCTGCTGGAGGTTTGCATTAGATCCTAAGATCTAGGTGCAGTGCTCTCAGATCCAAGGCTCCTCACTGATGATGGCCACAAGCCAGAAACTAGTCTGGGGATATTGGATGAGTAGGCACTAGATAGGGATTTTATGCACAAGCCTTCTGGCATCCATTGATACTCTGTTTGGCACAGAGTGGCACTACTGTATGGAGAGTTTTGCCTTTATTTACAAGTATTAGAAGTTACAGAAAGACGCAATAAAGCAATTGATTCCATAAGCAAAACATAAACCCCAAATATTGTCATATTTTGATGAATATTTATCAAAATACAACAGCAATAATTAGTTTGCATGATGATATTAAGAAGATTAACATTGAGAATGGTGTGTGAAGGGTGATGCTACATCTCAAAAAAATTTTGCAGCAGTTTTGTACAATAAAATGGAAAGCTAAGGGAATAAAAATAACATTATTTAAATCATTGCAGATGATGTGGGTGTTTTTGCAAAAAATGTTTCAGGGCCTCACGAAATGTTACTAAAGTTATCAAATAAAAGTAAGATTATGGATAAATGCTAAAAAAGATTAAAGTAATATTCAATGGATTTTCCAAAAAAATAAAATAAAGATTGATAAGTTAACAACTACAAACAGCTTGGTCAGATTATTAATTAATATGGAAATATAATGGACGAAATTAATCATAGAATTATACTTGGATGAGTGATTTGATAGAAATAGCTTAATACTAAAAGGAAATATGTCTATGTGTTTGAAAAGGAAAGCTTTTAATAAATGTATTTTACCAGTACTTATTTATAGATCTAAGACTTGAATACTTAATAAAAGAGCAAAGAAACTTAAGACCATTCACAGAAGTATGAAAAAATATATGTTAGGAATAACAAGAAAGGATCGAAAATTAAATACATGGGTGAAATAATTAAACAGATATTACCAACATCATTGAAAAAATTAAAAGAATGAAATGAAGCTGGGATGAACATATTTCAAAAACATCTGATAAAAAATGGTCAGTTAAGTATTAAATTGTATTTCAAAAGATTGTAAAAAATCTAGAAAGAGGCCACAGTTAAGGCAGATGGATGAAAGAAAGAAATTATCTGCTGTGATATGAAGACAAAATACTGGAGATCAAAGAAAGTGGATTAAACTTGGAGAGATTTTTGTCCAGGAGTGAATCAATAATGGATGAAAATGATAATGATGATATAGTTATTTTAATATTGTATAATATGTACTAAGTAATATCATAAAATAGAGTAAATTCATTATGCTGTGTTTTTTTAGTATAATTTATAAATAAAAAAAACCAATAAATAATAATAAAATGATAAATGTAATACAGATAAAAATGTAACTGGCTTACAAAAAAAAAATGGTTTATTAAATTATATAAAGATTATGAATTATCAACATCATCAACCATTATCAATCCACTGCAGGATGAAGACCTCTCCAAGTTCAATCCATCTTCTCCAATCTTTAGCTTCTCTTCTCCACATCAGCTCTGCACACTTTCTTATTTCATCCATCCATCTCACATGTGGTTTCTTTCTGGGTTTTTTACAATCTCTTGGAATCCAGTTTAAGATTTCAATTGTCCATCTATTATCATCTCTTCTAGCAATATCTCCAGCCCAACTCCACTTCAGTCTTTTAATTTTTTCAATGAGGTTACTAACACCTGTTTGTTCTCTTACCCATATATTGCATTTTCGATCTCTTCTTGTTACTTCCAACACGCATCTCTCCATACTTCTTTGAGTGGTCTGAAGTTTCTGTATTGCTCTTTTATTAAGTGTCCAAGTCTCAGATCCATAAGTAAGAACTGGTAAAACACATTTATTAAGACCTTTCCTTTTCCTTTTAGTATTTCTACCAAAATCACTCCAAACAAGTTTAATTCTATGATTAATTTCATCCCTTATGTTTCCATCTGTATTAATAATCTGACTAAGGTATTTGTAGCTGTTAACTTCTTCGAACTAATCATAATCAATCTTTAAGTTCATATTTTGAGAAAATCCATTAAATATTACTTCACTCTTTTTAACATTTACCTTTAGTCCTACTTTCATCTGATAACTTCTGCAACATTTCCTACAGCTCTAAAGCAAATATACTTTTTAATTGTAAAAAAATCTTTATTAAATGGCAACATGTCTATGTAAAATGATTATAATAATGATGATAACAATAATTCAAATAAAAAATGGATCAAACTTCCATATTATCTCAAAATTTGTAATACAATAAAAATTATATTCAAAAACATATAAATATTGAATGGTCAAATAATAAGTCAGCATAAATTAATAAGTAATTATAAAATATGAAATAATATAAAATATAAGAAAGGAATCATATAAAAATTTAACTGTGACAATTGTAACATAATTTATACAATCATATAGGAAAACAGATGAAAGAACCAAAGATGATAATAGTGTATGAAATGATAAATCTTCTTTATATATTCACTACTTAACACATGGACATAAAATAGAGGATATAAAAAATATTATATTTTAAATTACATTAAAAATCCAAAAAGCATAACATGCTGTTAAATGCAGGCTTTATCTTTACTCACAAGGTTGCTGAAAAAACATATGGAAATTTTATAATTATACGAATATTTATAAAAGCTCATTAAATTTAGTTAATAACTGGCCAATTAAAAATGAATAAAAAATTATATAATAAGGTAGTATATCAAAAGTTGTATAAAAATATATTTTTCATTTATTCTATGTATTATTGTAATTGTAGTTAATTGGTTTCAAACTTTTATTGAGTATCTAGCAATTGAGATTGCTGTATCATAATTTTATTGCTTTATTCATGTTTGTTTTGTTTGTTATTGTTATTCTTACTTCTACTATAGAGCAGTAGATAGCTCTCTATATGCAATAGTAGACTAGCAATTGAAATAGATGTTTAACATTTGATAAGGCCAAAAATCATATGCCAAAACAGACTTTGTATGTATAATTATTAATATATATATATGAAATATCTGGGTACATCCGTGTATAATTTATTGAAAATATATATATAAACCAAAGCTTCCACCAGGTTATATGATAAAAAAAAACACTGATATATAACAATAATGAACATTATTAAAACAGGCAAAACTCACTATATGTATTGCCTCTCACTGCAAGCTAGAGTAATCAATGGATGCCAGAAGGCTTGTGCATAAAATCCCCATCTAGTGCCTACTCATCTTTAATCTGGGGATACTGGATGGCAGATATCATTTATAAATGATTATATATATATATATATTTAATAATTGTAATAATATTCTAAATAGACAATGGCTATTAAATATAACAAAATTTATGAAGTTAGTTTCACCAAAGTATATATATATTATGTAAATTGTCTCATTACACTTTTTTTTTTTTTTGCAGCAAATAAAGCCACAGTAACAAAATTCATTATTTTAAAAATTCAAATTGTTTCCAATTCTAATTTTTTTAAAAATGTCTAAATATAAATACTGAACCTCAACATTACTTACACCAAACTTCCTGTAGATTTGTTTTAAATCAGAGCATCACTAAATTTCAAAGATATAGAATATAAAAAATGTATATACGTCTCTTTTTCAGGAGATAACATATATCCTTAAGAACCACTCTATCGTAATGGTTCTTAACTTATAATCTATGAATCTTAGGTACCACAATATCCTCATAAAAGTTCCATGAAGACTGTGTCCATTTTTACACTTAAATTAAAAAGAATGAATGAATGATTGTAAAATTGACAAATAAGGAAATAATGAGTCAAATTTTAATTTCTCTTTCATGCTTGTGCAAAACTTTTTTTTTTTTATCTTACAATCTCCATTAAAAACAAATAAAAATAAAAATTGTTTATGAAAATAACTGCTTGATTGTCAAATGTAATACCTGGCTTCCTATTAATAAGTTAATTTAAAAATTAAGAGTACCATTAGACCATGTTTCAGTATTCAATTATTATTACATTCATTATTATCATTATTTTGAATTTCTAAGAAATTATTCCAATAAAACTGTTATTATAAGAAGGTGTGCATTTACTTATTTTTTCCTTCACTTCAAATTTAATGATTCTTGATTAATAATTTAAATTAAGTATTTGCGGCATTTTAGGAATTTAAACTTGAGATAAGTCTGGGTATCTCCATTCATTTAGGCATCTCTAATCTATGGTTCTAGTAGTCTTTAAATTAAATATGTGCCTAATTTATTTGAAAAGAACCTAATTTTACATCACTAAACACTTAAGAGAACATATAAAAATAATGTGAAGAAACGAAGACCCATATTGTGAAAAATAATGAGGAATACTGATATATCATACTTGTATATTATAACTCCATTACTGTTATAACCAAAGTCAGTTATAATACATATATAATCAAGATCAAATTATCTCTAGTAAAAGTTAAACTCTGCAATAAAAATTTCTTTTTATATTATAGTTTGTTTAAAATATTGTTCTTCTATTATTGCCAGAGAGATCAAATGTTAAAATATCCAAAACTATTGAATATCTAATATTTGTGTGTTCCCATCAAAATTCATAAAAATTATTCAGAATGAAGTTTCCATCATCTGACAAAAACATAATCCTAAAATCCCTTATACTAATATAAGATGCATTCATCAAATGTAATAATACTTTATCTTATTAACAAATATCTTGCAATTGTACCTTTGACGATAAAAATATCCATTAAAAAAAAAAACAGTTGTTCATTGTAAGACTAAAAGTGAAATAATATCTCCAAGTACACAATATTTCTAAAAGAAAAGTCACTCTTGAATTCTTTTGCCAAAAGACAGGTCTAACACATCAAACCATACCATTTTCTATCAGGCTTTAACTATCTCTTGCTCTATTCCATAAGCACTCTCCTCCTTAAAATTACCAATTTCTTTATCCCTTTCCTTTTTTACTTTATCATTATCAATGCTTTAAATTAATTTATTCAGATTTTATTCTGTTTCAGATAAAATAGCATCAAATCCCTATGCAAACTTTTAAAAAGTCAAGCTTTTTTTATTTATTGTTCATGAATTTAAGACCAAGATACTGAAGACTAATATACTAATGTAATATCAGTTAATACATTACTTTTCAATTAACTTCAATCTCTTAGAAAAAGCATAAATACATATATATCTCCATATTCTTTTTCTTTCCCCTTTTTTTTTTATTTATTTGAAACATTCCTTATGAATCATGCTTATAATAATAATTCAATTCCATTCAAGATCTGATCCAATAACTACTTTAATTTCTCAGAAATATTATAATAATTATTTTTTGCTATAATCACAACTATGCAAATTAATACTCTTTTCATCAGATAGCTCATAATTGCCATCATTCTTTTTAAGGTTCTCTTTTCTTTTTTGGTACTTCCTGCCTGCTTCTATATTTTTCTCTGCTTCAGCACATCAGCATCAGTCACTGGTATTAAAACTCTTTTTTGGTACAATAGTTTGAAAAAAAATCACCTTCTGACATTAGAAATAGATTGCATGTAATTTACTCACCAATCAGGTTTCTTTTTGTATAGTTATTATTCTCATAGTCTCTTCTATTCTATAAGAATATAGATATTAGTATTGTAGCCATTATCACACTATAACATATATCACCCATTTTTTTTACTTAATAATAGATATATTTTAAAATTCCAAATACCAGTAACCACTTTAAAGAGAATGCCGCATATCTATTGCTTTCTTAAAATATTTCAGTGGTCAACTTTACTAAATATAGCTTATAACAATTTTATCATTCTAATACAATAGTATCTTATATTTTCTTAGTCTTCTACTATTTTACAAACAATATAGAAATATCTGCAATTTAGTAATGGAGATCAACAATTAAGCAATCCAATTTAATTAATGAAAGTTAATCTGGACAAAACTGATTTCGTAAAGAGCATATTTTCAACCAGGATAAAGATCAATCTTAAAACTTTAAAATACTAACTATATTGTAATGATACAAGGTTGGGGCTAATATATATTCAAATAAGAAATGATTAACAAACCAAATATATTCAATAATATAATCAATACTCTGATGATGATGATAAAATAATCCTAGCATTGAAAAAGTTAAATTAAGTATAATCATTCCAAAAGTATTTTTAATTTCTTTGGTTAGATTCAATTTAAAATTAATCTTTAGGTATCTCTCTTAAATAAAAAGATTGCTTCTGGATATTTTATTCTTGTCAATCACCATTATTTTAATATAATTCCATTATCCCTGCCTGTCCACCTGAGGATTACGTGGCTTCTCAGGATTAGTGGATAATAATGACATATGTTTAGAATTTAGGAAAACAGCAAAAACAAATTAAATTGTTTAATAAAAAATAACTTGATTTATTTAACAATAAATAAATAAAATATAAAATCATTGCCTATATATTTGCAACTATCACAATATAAAAGAGGTAAATAAATAAATTAAAAAATACAAAATAATGAATTGAATAAACATAAACATTATATGTAAGGCCTTATAGTTAAGTATAAAGAAATCTTATCAGATAATAAAAATGTTTCAAACCATGATTTTTTTGTAGAGAATGTAAACTTTAATGATAATCTTTATCAATGCAGTTCTAATTGTGATAGTCCTCTTTGGGTATCAATGATAGTAGGCAATACAGATGTTTTCTTCTTTTGAGCAGGTAATGTTCAACTTCAGCATTCATATTTGCATACAACTACATAGTTCAAAGTCTTTTGACTGATATACTTTCAGTTTTATTAGCCACACATATTAAATACTTTTCTGCTAGTTAATATAGTCATAATTACACTTTGAAACAATCTTTAAGGTAGAGTTATCCAAAGGTATTCTGAGGGAAACTGTTTTAACCAACAGTTTTCTTTTTAATAGCCACTTCTCTATCAGTATTTTCTCCCACTTCACAGAATCAATCTTCACTACCTTCTTATTGAATCAAAACTAGATTAATTTCATTTTTCAAATCTATTTACATCTTTTATCCTTATAACATATTTTTAACACATAATCCATAATTAGGCCTGTATTAATTTATATCAGGATATTTTTTACAAAATACTCTTATTCAGATTTATTACAATTTTACAAAACATTTTTTTTTAAATTTTACATTGATAATTAGTTCACAAATAATTATAAAATAGTTTCTATTACAGGTTAAAAAGAAAATGATGAACGAACTCTGAAATTTGTTCTCTAACTTTCTCAATTTTACTGTTACATAATTTGTAATAATATATTTAAATTTGCCATTCGATTTAATACAAGAAAAATGCAAATTATTTCTTTAAATCTATTCCAGAATGCAAATGGGAATGGTAACAAAATACAGCATATTTTAGTTTTCATTGTCGTGCAATAAAATTTAAGTAAATTAACTAACTTCTCTTTTTTTTTCTTACTTTATGCTGAATATCATTTTACTAATTATAATTTTACAAAGTACTTTTATTATACAAATTATTTGTTAATATCACTGATTTTATAAACTCATTTCCCTCTTAATTTTTAAACCAGTATAATTTAAGTTACACATAAATTTTATATGTACACATACACGTACAGCAATATCAAATTTTACTAATCAATCTATCTTTGATTAAGCTATCTTTTCTAACTTCTTGATCATGCAGATTTGCAATACAACTAATTCAAGCTGTAATCAAAGTGGTATTGTTAAAATATTAATAAAAAAAATTCTTTACTAACAAAGCAATCTTTATTGTAAACAAAACTACTTTCTAAAATCTTGTGCGGATGTAGATACTAAATAATGACACTTTTATCAAGACAAATGTCAAGTTAATAGAGATGTCATCACAACCTCATTCAAATCAATTTACAACTTAAATTTACAAGGTAAAGTTAACGTCTACTCATTTTAATAATCTTGTAATCTAACCACGAAATATCAAATATGAAAATATTAAGCTATACAACTTTAATAATATTTTATCACTGAATCAGTAAAGTTAAAGTACTAGTTATATTAATAGAAAATCCTCTAATATCAAAGTAACTTATACTGCAAAAAAAAAAAGGAATACTTGATCTGAACATTTTTTTCTATGATCTTATTAGGCAATGATATTAATGGGTTATATTAATATAGTGAGCCCTTTAAAGTTTATCAATTTAATGATTACACACAATCAGTGGTGTACAGTTTAGTAGATACATATATATTTGGTTTGTTTACAAGATAGTTAAAATGAGTAGAAATTTACTCTGCTTTGTGAATTTAGACTGTCAGCCAATTTAAACAAGTCTGCATGAATACATTATTTTTGATACTAAAAGGTATTGTATTTATATAGCTAGTGTTTTGAAGTTTATCAATCCAGTGATTATTTATTATTAGTGCTAATATATGATCTTATGACAACAAACTGAATATATTGTCATACCTACAAACTAACCTTTTCACTTTTTGCATAAATTGCATGCTTAAATTTATTCTCAAATGCATTTCCTTTTACTTTCACTATACTATCTCTTAAATATCTTCATACTTCTCCCCATAATCACTTTAACTTTAGAACCCAATTTGCTTACTCGATTTTTATTTATCTCACTTTTGCCAAAGTTTTTTTTTTTTTAATTTCATGGCTGATATAATTATCACAGCTTTTAACATGTTTTCTTGCAAATTCACTTGATATTTTATATCATGAAGAACATTCAAGAAATAGATATTGTTACTATTAAATATATTTCGAATTAAAATTTCTATAGATTTCAGATGATAACAAATTTTACACTTTTTATCAAAAATTGAGTTGATTTGTTCTATTCAACAAATTTATTTTGAATGCCTTAATAATAATAAATATAGTAGCATTCAACATTATGTTGGTCATTGTTTTGTGTTAAAAAATAACATTAAAACATCTTTACAAATTTTTTGTTATCTTAAAGCTGTATGTATTTTAGTCTTCCTTCTACTGTTCATTGCCTATAATGTTTTTTATTTCCTTAACTTGAGTCATGTCATTAATTCACCATTGTAAATTTTTAATAATATATTTTAAATAATAATTTTAAAAAAGTTGATTTTTTACTTTCTTCTTTCTTATATATTTTTACAACATGAATTATTAAGTAAATAAAAATAATATTTTAAAGCAATAAATTTTTATGACAATGTAAAAGTAATTTTGCTATTTATGATAACAATATTGTTTCATCATTACATATGCTTAATTTATAAATAAAAATTAAGACTAATACTTCTTTATCACTCAAAACATCAATATGGTTTATTTCTTCCAAATTATCTGAATAAGATTTTGACATGGCTTTAGCCCTTTTCCGATACAATGGATTCAATTTTCGTCTTTGATTTGCAAACTTCATCTTTAGATCAGCAAGCCAAGAATTCTAATTATTAAAAATAATAATAATAATAATTTGATTAAATAAAATAAAAAATATGTCTGTTTTTAATTCAAAAGGTAAAAATATGTGGGTATTAATATTTAATTAGTATTAAAGAGTATAGCACATAAACTAATTGAATACAGATTCATAATTTAGTGATAATATTCCAATCTAGAACTAATCATGTAAATTTAATTATATTGAATAAATAATTTCTTTATTTTTATGCTTTTTATTTATTTCATTATGTTTTGACTGTGGAAGACGGCCATTATCAATCTATAATAAAAAATTAAATGTTATCAGTGAAATAAATACAAAGCACAAAACCAAAGTTCATTTACAAAATTATGATAAAAATAACTTGTTAAAGTCAATAAAAAGCGAAAATTAGAGTTTATAATTTAATCACATTGGCATTAAGTCAATAAACATTAAAAGCATTTTTCATCTGTGGCAACAGGCAACAGTTTGCACTGCTTCTCTATTCAGTTGGAACTTCAGTTTTTTGTTTTATAGTTTTAACAGAAATCATTAAGATATATAGTTACTGATGTAGTATTAGACACTACAATCTTGCAAGTGAGTTGGTTTAAGTTCAAATCTTAAGAATAATAAAAATGTTTAAGCTAATAGTTTTAAAAAGCATAATAAAAGTAAGAATAGCCATTGATAAAAATGCAATGTAAAAAAGAAATTCCTACCACAAGAAACTAAATAATCATATGACAGCCAGACTATTTTCTTTTAATTAATAATTTGCATTAGTTACATAAAATATAATTCTAAAAATTCATCAATTGAACCTAAGACTGCATTCAAAGAAAATTAATTATAACTCAAATCAACTTTAAAAATAATTTCTCATTTATTTTATTCCTTAATTCAAATTAAATCATTTACATTGTAATCAAAGGTCATAATAAATGTCTCAAATTTTATTTCTTCTCTCTCTTTTGTTTTATGAGAAACCCTAATATATGCAGGTATAGTTTTATTGAATTTAGAAATATAGCTGCTACTAGTTAAATTATGATATTCCTTGATTGGTTTATTACAAAAATCCTATTTTAAGGATATTATAAAAATCATCAGATTATTTCTCAGTTGATTCATATAGTTCCAAGAGCAGCATTATCCTGGTGATTTGTTTTTTATAGGTACTGACTGGAAAATTAAAGAGAGAAGCAATGTTATTATATAAATGATCTATTGTCTTTATGGTGCCTGTTACACCGAAATAATTCCTCTATTATATTGTAATGTCTTCGCCCCTAAGTTTTTCAGAGGGGTTGAAAAGAACATACAATCCGATAGATAACATAAACGAGGACATTCTGGAACTCGGCTGAAACAATTCTTAAAACAGTTGTGCCGTAAATAGCTCTACCAGCTTGATACATATCCAACTTCTTCTGTTAAACAAAACCGTAACAAGTGCGCGATGTTTTTCCTCTCACCGTTTTTATATCCCTCTGAGTTCTTTTGTTTAAGTCATATCTGCTACATCACTCCGAATTCTTAATTCGCATGTTTTCCAACTCTGTTTTGATGGTTCTTAACTTTAATTAGTTATTTTTATCTTTGATAAAAATAATCCCCACAACTTGTTTTCAATTATAATTATTTCCATTATAATTAGTTATTTTTATTTTCAATTAAAGTAAATCCCCACAGCTTGTTTTCAATTATAATTATTTACCATTATAATTTTTTAACTTTAATTAGTTATTTTACTTTCAACTAAAATAAGTGAAAACTTCTGGAGTAAATTGTCTCTTGTAAAATCGCTATTTATTTCTCAACAATGAATACAACATATATATACTTCTGTAGAATAATAAGATTTTTTTTCTCAACAGATAATTATTTGAAGCATTTCATCTTTGTTTGTTTAATTAATTTAATTTTGGTACTTATTCTTCAACTATATAATGCTGAATAGATTATCCCATATGATAATAGTGTTAATTTTTAAAGTATTAACTTGTTTTTGTGTCTTCTTTTTTAAAACTAAATTACTCTCCTAAATGAAAATGGTTTACAATTAAATTGACACACATTTATTTACTCCTTCACTATTTCAGACCATGTAATAATGATATTTTTAAAAAGCTCTTTGGCTAAAATAATGATAATTTGATAACAAAGTAAAATAATCTTATTTATATAATGACCGAACAAATCAACTAATACATACATACATATATATAAAAGAAGTCCTCATTGATTCAATCTATATAGAAATTGATAAAAAATATCACTGGTTCATAAACAAAAACCTACCAAAATGTAGTTCACAAAGTAAAGCCATTTCATAAGTACAAACTCAAAAATAAAAAAAAAAACATGCAAAAACTTTAAAAACACAATGACTATTTTCATTATTTGGTGTTTTTGTAAAACTATTATACTGCAATTTTTGTATTTACAATATGGTATCAATATGTTAAAAAAAAAATTCATACAACACAATTTTTCTTTTTAAATCTTGGTTTATTTTATGAATCTTTTTTTTTTATTTCAATTTTCTTCTAACATTTTTATGTTATTATATGGTTACTGTCAATGATTATATCTATAATATATGATTACAAAGAATCTACACAGAATTTCCAAAACAACATAATAAAATAGCATAATAAAAAAAAAATTTTTCACATAAATTTAATATAGGGTATATGAGCACAGACTTTCACTAGCATAATAAAAAAAAAATTTTTCACATAAATTTAATATAGGGTATATGAGCACAGACTTTCACACCACCCACCTCTCTCCACTCTATCTAATAACACTGATACACCTAAACACATTAATGCTGAAAAGATAAATAATCACCAATATACGTATTTCATGATCTCGGCCTCAGGGTGGCCTTTGAGCATTCCATCATCAGATTTTCAATTGGATGGATGGTTGAAGAGTTGGAGTGTGGAGTGGATTGAAGCCTGTCCATTAAACTATGAGGATAGTCTATCTTAATATATATCTGAGCACTTATACTATATATGTGTGTAAAGATGATAGTCTGGACCAACTGATGATTGCTGGTTTAGCATGAAATACGTATATTGGTGATTATTTATCTTTTCAGCATATATGTGTTTAGGTGTATCAGTGTTATTAGATAGAGTGGAGAGAGGTGGGTGGTGTGAAAGTCTGTGCTCATATACCCTATATTACAGGTATATAACAAGCCTGTGTTTCAGTTATTTCACATAAATTATAATTTTTTTAAACTTATTTCTTGCTTTAATTTCAAGATTTAAAAAAAAAAAAATATGTGTTAAATAAATTAGTTTTTTTAAATATAGTGAAATTAATGGGCCATAGTTTGGAAAGGAAATAGTGAAATAATTATTGATTTTATAGCATCAATATCCTCAAATGAGAGTAAGTTTGAAACCAAAAAAATTGTTAAAAAGTGAACAAGATAGTAGACAGCACCAATAATTTAAAAATACAATATTATAATTAATATGCCAATAGGATTTGCAATAAGAATAAATCAGTGATTGACTAAAAGCAAGACTACATTTAAAATTATAAAAATTTGAATGAAAACCATAATATAAGTAAAATCTAAAAAAAAAAAATGTTTCCATTTTAAAGTTTAAAAGATTGCCTATATCAGGGGTCCCCAACCTTTTTGCCCTTAAGAGCACATTCTATAATACTGGCCAGGTGACGGGCACCATTTATTTTTTCAATGTAAATTTATAGTTGGATATTGTTAATAATATATATAATGTACAAAAAAATATTTATTTCAAAAATAAAATTTTAACATATAATTAACGTTTATATTTTTACCCTGTAAAAGTATAATATGCCCTATAATTTGATTACAGTATAATACAATAATTTATAAGAAATTTTAAAAATTAAATTTATTTGTATCAGATAAATAATTTTTTTATCATGTTTGGATAGCAGCGGGCACACGTAAAATGTCTGCAGGCACTATGGTTGGGGACCCCTGGCCTATATAATTTGGCTGAAAAATATTGCCAAATCTTTCATAATCAATCATTGGGAAATCTAATTTTTTTAAAAAGGCAGTCTTCATTTTGCTAAAAAAAAAAAAAAAAAAAAAGGATTGATTTGTATATTTTTAAATTAGATAATAAAATTGATGGTGAGATGTAAAGCAGGAGGAGGGGGAGATCTTTAAAAGTGAGAGAGTGTATTAAATCTATACTATTTTAATTATAATTTTCATAATTTTTTTCATAATTTTTTATTCGTAACACCAAGAATTCATGAAAAATGTTACATGTATGTATTATGAGCACTACTTGTTGAGTTATAGTAGTAATTAAATATTGTTAATATTAAATACAATTTATCCAAATCACTTCAAACACTTTTTAGCAAAACTCTTTATTTGTACATATATACATAAACCTTACGTTTCAACTGTCCTGCAATCTTTTTCAGAGCTATGATATAATGAACAAAATAAAATAAAATATATAACCATATAATAATCATAGCTCTGAAAAAGACTGCAGGACAGTCGAATGTAAGCTGTATGTATATATTGTACCGGTATAAATCCACCACGCTTACTCATACCCAGTACCCGAGTCCAAACCCAGTCCACGTTTAAGAATAATTTCCAAAACGCCAACTGAATTCAAACCCAAACCCCGGTATGACTAACCGATGATGACTTTATAACAGCACGGGGTTATCCCTTTTCTAGCTCAGCTTAGAACATGGACAAAATTCTTACAGTTAATGATATAGATTTATTAGACTATAGATACTGGGACGGTCATTTATGTGACGTATATATTTAAGTTGCCAATACAGACAGTAAGTGGCTAAATAGACTTAGAGAGTAATAAGGTGGAGGACACAAAGATTAAGATTAAATAAAGTGTTTAATAAGCAAAATATAAAGCATATAAATATAGTGTTAAATAAGACAAATAGAAAGCACATGAATATAGTGTTATATAATAGAAATATACAGCATATAAATATAGTGTTATACAGTACGGTAAGACTTCATAAATCCTCTTGTATTTGGCTACTAGTCTTTAGTGAACGTTTTATTTAATGAACAAACTCATGCCAATAGCTGTGTGATTGAAGGATTGACGGGTGGTTAAAAGAATCAGAGTATTAGAGCATTGGAAAAAATATTTATCTAAAGATTTTTGTTACTTATTTTATTTGAATAGGCTCGAGCCGGAACGTAGACGAACAGTGGAGGTGGTTTTATATAAATACGACATAAGAGATAGATGTACTGGTGGTTTTATATAAATACGACATGGAAGATAGATGAACTGGTGGTTTTATATAATTACGACATGAAAGATAGATGAACTGGTGGTTTTATATAAATACGACGTGGAAGATAGATGAACTGGTGGTTTTATATAAATACGACGTGGAAGATAGATGAACTGGTGGTTTTATATAAATACGACGTGGAAGATAGATGAACTGGTGGTTGCCTAAATTCAAAAGCCCTACAGTAATCACTTGCGGTGCATTAACGGAATACCGGGCGGCTTGTACTTTGACAAGGCTTAATGCCCCCAAGTAGCTCCGGGACACGACAACCAGCCGGGATCATTTCGAACCCCGGTGATCCAAGAGATTACCGGGAAAGAAAAACTGCTTTATTCCCCAATGGTAGAATGGCGAGACGCTAACTTCAGCGAAGGGACGGCATTGCCACAGACGTGAAAGACGAATACTTGAAGCGGATTTTTTAAAAGAAATTATATAAAACCTGGAAACTATTTGTCTGTTTCTACGCCACAGGCTGAGATCCTTACCCCAATAAAACGTAGCGGACTTAAACTGACGGCGAAAACAATAATTAGTTAAATTTACTCTGAAACTCTAACCCTTCGGGTTGACAGGCGGTAGCGATAGTATCAAATTATTCAGTGAATTATTTCTCATATTATACATAACATTAATGAACACTTTGAAACTATTATACATATATTTTACGATCGAACCTTAGATTGCAATTATAGGACAAATTAACATAGACTAATAAAGTGACTTAACATTTATCAACTCGGAATGTGAAAGAATATTTAATTCAGAAAATGGAATTACTTTTAAAATAACTTGATCGATAGTACACTAGTTTACTATTGGCATCGTTTGTTTATGGAATAAGCAACACACAAAACAATATAAATGCATTCATTTAAATGATTATTACGATTAATTACAAATGTTATAAATTATTTCTAAAGACTAGAGCAGAGGGTTAAAAAGAAAAGAAAATTTACTGACAGGTTAAATAATAGCATTATAAATGATATAAAAACTTACATATGATTTACTTGATTGATAATATTAAGCACGTAAGAAAGTTAAAGTTCGTGTAACACAGTTACTCTTCTTTCTTCATCCAGCTTGGCTTGTGACGAACGTAGGCGCGCATTTTTGAAAGTTATTTGTAAGGCATAGCTAATTTAGAGGTTGGAAGTTGGAAATTGTAAGTTACGTGAAACATGATCAAACAGCGGCACGAGGATCCATATTGGCGGGCAGAGACCAGCTCCTGGCAATTAGCCCATCAACATTGCGATTCACTGGTAAACTTCTTAATATAAAATGTTTGAATTACTCAACTGCTGTGTTGTCTCGAGACTACCTCTCTCAAACACGACCAAAGTTAGAATGTAAGTTTTTCTCTAAAGTAGCCACTGCTGACCTTTCCGACTTGTTTTTGTTTTAGGCTCCGCCTACTTTCTCTAGCCTCTAGCGATGCAGCTTGACCAACAATCAATTATCTGTTTTTAGCAATCTTTTAATTTAATATGCCATTTTTAAATCGATACATTAATTACATATAAAAATTCCTTACTAATTTTGAATACAACTTAATTGCTCTGAACATTTGTGCAATTAGATTTTAATTAAAAACACTGATCAAAGGAATGTGATTTTTGATCAGTATTTTTAGACAACTTTATACAATTTTAAACTTAAATCTTTAAAACAAATACGCCCGCACTGAAACTTTAAATTAAATGATATAAATTCACAAACCACGCACACACGAATATTATTTCATGGTTTGTGACATTTATATACGGAAACTTTACATATTTATTTATAAACTATAGAATATATAACTAATTTATATTATAACTTAAAATAGACAAAATCTCACTGCGGGCGAACAGTAGTTTGAATTACCGTACATAAAAACACCTGAAACGAAGATCGGTTCTCCGATCTGTCTGTTTCATTTCTTGTCACTTTATAAAAAAAAACAACAAAAAAAAAATGATTATACATAATTTCTGGTTAACATTTTTTTCACTCATTTTTTTACATAATTGATTTTTTTATTGATTTGACCTTGGAGAACAGTCTGGGTGAGGGTTTGAACTTAACATTTATAAAGGTGGGTATATTGCCGTAATTCCTTTTCTCATCATCATGTGCATGTCATAGTGGTCATTTTCCGGGTTATCATTTATTGCGATTTCTACCTTTTCCCTGGGTCGGGAGGTATATAAAGGTTATAGGTATGTCTTTTTAGATCTCTTACTAAAATAGCAAAAGCGGTCACAATATTGTGCTTTGGTATATTATTATATTGTTCATTATTAAAAGTATCTTGCTTTAAAAGAATTTCTCTAACTTTCTGTGATCTAATGGCATCCATTATAACATTTTCACTTTGGGAGTTGAGAAGTTTTTCTCCATTTTTTATGAAACTATTTTTTTCAACATATGTCCATGCTTTAAAACAAAGTTTATTATTTCTGTTTAATGAGTTCAGCTCCTCATCAATTTTGTTCTGATCATATTTCATAAACAAATAAGTATGGGTTTTATTAAAATGTGCAGCATTGTACACAACTAAAGATCTGTCCACTTTCTTCCTTTTCATATCAGGAGGCCATTCAGCATCATTTTTAAACTTTAACTTTGATGTCTTCATTAATCCACTTTTCCACAGAACATCTTTATAATTATTATGAAAATATAACTTCTCATTAATTATGATTTCAGAAGATTCATCCGTAACAGTATGTATTGTTCTATTGATATTTTTCATCATCGATACAGCCACTCCATTAGAGGGTGGTAAACTGATATAATCACTTTGAAATGGGCTGGCTTGCAGTAAATTTGAAACCACCATTTCCTCAGTACTTTCTTCATTCTTGGCTAAATCTGTTAGAGTAAAACTTTGACTATGAGTAATCTCTGTCAAATCTAATTCTTTACATTTTTGTTGAGTAGAGTTGGCATTTGTATTCACTAATCTAATCTCATGAGGTTTCAACCTTATTTTAGTTGGTCGAGGTTCTGTGTCCTCTGCTCCACTCCTCGCACCATTGCTTTCCTTGCTGTCCCCAACTTCTTTTGGGGTGGCCTGGTCATCTTCATTTTCTATTTTTGGGTCTTCAGAGGGATTTATTTCTTGCTGACGCTTTGCACTTTCTAGATTTGAGTTGGCTCGGATGCCTCGTGCTTCGTCGATCCTTACCAGCCTCTCCAACATCATCATCATAATCTTCCTGTCCTCTCTCCCCTCTCTGAGGATCGCGTTAAACTTCGCATCGCGATCGTGCTCCCTCTGTTTGTTTCCTTCTATTTCTGCCATTTCTGCTTCGTTTTTCCTTAGAAATGTTTTTAGCATAAGACTTTGATTCGTACAACGCTTTGATTTGTATATATCATAAAAGGTTACTGATCCCTGCTCCTTGTGCCAAATCCTCCTCCGCTGCTGATACTGTTTGTGTGGCTTACTTCCTTTCTCTCTTTCTTCCTTCGCCTACGTTCAGTCTGGTTTTTGTTATCTACGCTTTTTTTCTTTATTTAGGAATATAATATGACATGTCTAAAATCATTACTAAAAATATACAGGGGAAAAAAAACTTTATTTCACCCAGTTCGCACTGTTCTCCTCAGTCCTATAATACATACATATTCATAATGGGTACATAACATAGTATTTTTTTTGTATTTCTGTCAGTAATTCTCTCTTTTTATATATGCCACCCTACTCTCTTTTAAAACAACACTCGCCACTGCTGTATGGACAAACATGTTTGCTGACAAATTTATTTGATAGGCGCCAGCCAGCAACATGTGACCAATAGATAATTTAATCTACTGATCCCCAAATATATACTTTTATATGACCTAATAATTTTTGATTTAAGATTTATATAGGCAAAAAAAAAATTTAATACTGACTCCGGTAAGGTTTTTTTTTATATTACAACATATATATGCACACACGTTTTTATTTTTAAAACACAAGAATAATCCTACTTCTTTCTTCTTTTTTCAAAAAAAATATTTTTCACAACAAACGAAAATATATATATATATACGTACACAAATATATATACGCGTACACGTTTTTATTTTTTTAGAACTGGACTTAATTCTACTTCTTTATTTTTTTCATATGATTTAAACGACAAGAATGAACTCGCAAAAACATTATGGAATACTCATTTATTTTAATTAATTACACGCACGAATTGCTTCCGCTCTCTTTTCAAAAAAAAAAATCTTCACTCTGTTTCTTAACAATATTTGAAAGGATTATATACTGAACCTTTGTGTGAGGGAAAAAAAAATTTTATACATTTGTTTCTTACTATAGTTTTCACTTGCGCATTTTAATACGCCAAATACGTATCAATATTATGACAAACGACAAAAAAAAATTGAATATTTTTATCATTTAACTGTTTACTTCCGTTCACTCTGCAGGGTGTGGGAGATTTCTTCATCGAGCACCACGGAGGGCGTCCAAAAATATAATAACTGTACCGGTATAAATCCACCACGCTTACTCATACCCAGTACCCGAGTCCAAACCCAGTCCACGTTTAAGAATAATTTCCAAAACGCCAACTGAATTCAAACCCAAACCCCGGTATGACTAACCGATGATGACTTTATAACAGCACGGGGTTATCCCTTTTCTAGCTCAGCTTAGAACATGGACAAAATTCTTACAGTTAATGATATAGATTTATTAGACTATAGATACTGGGACGGTCATTTATGTGACGTATATATTTAAGTTGCCAATACAGACAGTAAGTGACTAAATAGACTTAGAGAGTAATAAGGTGGAGGACACAAAGATTAAGATTAAATAAAGTGTTTAATAAGCAAAATATAAAGCATATAAATATAGTGTTAAATAAGACAAATAGAAAGCACATGAATATAGTGTTATATAATAGAAATATACAGCATATAAATATAGTGTTATACAGTACGGTAAGACTTCATAAATCCTCTTGTATTTGGCTACTAGTCTTTAGTGAACGTTTTATTTAATGAACAAACTCATGCCAATAGCTGTGTGATTGAAGGATTGATGGGTGGTTAAAAGAATCAGAGTATTAGAGCATTGGAAAAAATATTTATCTAAAGATTTTTGTTACTTATTTTATTTGAATAGGCTCGAGCCGGAACGTAGACGAACAGTGGAGGTGGTTTTATATAAATACGACATAAGAGATAGATGTACTGGTGGTTTTATATAAATACGACATGGAAGATAGATGAACTGGTGGTTTTATATAATTACGACATGGAAGATAGATGAACTGGTGGTTTTATATAAATACGACGTGGAAGATAGATGAACTGGTGGTTTTATATAAATACGACGTGGAAGATAGATGAACTGGTGGTTTTATATAAATACGACGTGGAAGATAGATGAACTGGTGGTTTTATATAAATACGACGTGGAAGATAGGTGAACTGGTGGTTTTATATAAATACGACGTGGAAGATAGATGAACTGGTGGTTGCCTAAATTCAAAAGCCCTACAGTAATCACTTGCGGTGCATTAACGGAATACCGGGCGGCTTGTACTTTGACAAGGCTTAATGCCCCCAAGTAGCTCCGGGACACGACAACCAGCCGGGATCATTTCGAACCCCGGTGATCCAAGAGATTACCGGGAAAGAAAAACTGCTTTCATTCCCCAATGGTAGAATGGCGAGACGCTAACTTCAGCGAAGGGACGGCATTGCCACAGACGTGAAAGACGAATACTTGAAGCGGATTTTTTAAAAGAAATTATATAAAACCTGGAAACTATTTGTCTGTTTCTACGCCACAGGCTGAGATCCTTACCCCAATAAAACGTAGCGGACTTAAACTGACGGCGAAAACAATAATTAGTTAAATTTACTCTGAAACTCTAACCCTTCGGGTTGACAGGCGGTAGCGATAGTATCAAATTATTCAGTGAATTATTTCTCATATTATACATAACATTAATGAACACTTTGAAACCATTATACATATATTTTACGATCGAACCTTAGATTGCAATTATAGGACAAATTAACATAGACTAATAAAGTGACTTAACATTTATCAACTCGGAATGTGAAAGAATATTTAATTCAGAAAATGGAATTACTTTTAAAATAACTTGATCGATAGTACACTAGTTTACTATTGGCATCGTTTGTTTATGGAATAAGCAACACACAAAACAATATAAATGCATTCATTTAAATGATTATTACGATTAATTACAAATGTTATAAATTATTTCTAAAGACTAGAGCAGAGGGTTAAAAAGAAAAGAAAATTTACTGACAGGTTAAATAATAGCATTATAAATGATATAAAAACTTACATATGATTTACTTGATTGATAATATTAAGCACGTAAGAAAGTTAAAGTTCGTGTAACACAGTTACTCTTCTTTCTTCATCCAGCTTGGCTTGTGACGAACGTAGGCGCGCATTTTTGAAAGTTATTTGTAAGGCATAGCTAATTTAGAGGTTGGAAGTTGGAAATTGTAAGTTACGTGAAACATGATCAAACAGCGGCACGAGGATCCATATTGGCGGGCAGAGATCAGCTCCTGGCAATTAGCCCATCAACATTGCGATTCACTGGTAAACTTCTTAATATAAAATGTTTGAATTACTCAACTGCTGTGTTGTCTCGAGACTACCTCTCTCAAACACGACCAAAGTTAGAATGTAAGTTTTTCTCTAAAGTAGCCACTGCTGACCTTTCCGACTTGTTTTTGTTTTAGGCTCCGCCTACTTTCTCTAGCCTCTAGCGATGCAGCTTGACCAACAATCAATTATCTGTTTTTAGCAATCTTTTAATTTAATATGCCATTTTTAAATCGATACATTAATTACATATAAAAATTCCTTACTAATTTTGAATACAACTTAATTGCTCTGAACATTTGTGCAATTAGATTTTAATTAAAAACACTGATCAAAGGAATGTGATTTTTGATCAGTATTTTTAGACGACTTTATACAATTTTAAAACTTAAATTTAAAACAAATACGCCCGCACTGAAACTTTAAATTAAATGATATAAATTCACAAACCACGCACACACGAATATTATTTCATGGTTTGTGACATTTATATACGGAAACTTTACATATTTATTTATAAACTATAGACTATATAACTAATTTATATTATAACTTAAAATAGACAAAATCTCACTGCGGGCGAACAGTAGTTTGAATTACCGTACATAAAAACACCTGAAACGAAGATCGGTTCTCCGATCTGTCTGTTTCAATATGTACAAATAAAGAGTTTTGCTAAAAAGTGTTCGAAGTAGTTTGGATAAATTGCATTTATAGGATATTATAGCAAAATAAAGAAAAGTGTGATTTTGGTAATATTTATTGTTAATATTGTTCTAAATGGTAATTGATTCATGCTGATTAAGAATATAATCATTTTATATTTTTCTGAAATCAATTAATTCTGAAAACCAAAAACCTCTCTCTCTCTATATATATATACCTCTCTCTCTCTCTCTCTCTCTCTATATATATATATATATATATATATATAGAGAGAGAGAGAGAGAGAAAGACAGACCAAAATTCTCTAAATGCTAAAATTATCTATTGTAACTTTAATTAACTAACACATTTAATACTGCTTAATAAATAATTTCAATTATTTTCTATTTGACTTTTTGGAACTTTAGTCTATTAAATCTTTAGTCCAGACATTCTGCCAATGGGCACACAAGGACATTGTTCTTAGGTGCTAGATAATATTCAGAAGAGCCTGAACAGTAACTGTCTCACAGCAAACCTTGCTATTGTTGGTTGTCAAGACAAATATTAAATAATCCAAAAGCAAATATTCTAAGTTTAAATCAACAAATAAAGTTGGACAATTTTATGAAGCTTTTATGTAAAGATCCATACCAGTTCATAAAATTTTCAGCAAACAAAAAAATTGAACATTGTTAAAATCAAAAAAAAAGGCAATCACCATGTAAGATGACCAAGTGTATGGTACCAAAAAACCTTTAATGACAACAAAAATTTAATCTCTACAAGGACTTATGCAAATGCAACAAAAACAAGCTTGTGAATTTTAAACAATAGAAAAGATATAAACTTATCTAATAACAAAATGATACCAAGACTTATAAAAACAAACTAATGACATAAATGAACTGGATTAAAAAAAAAACAAGAAACCCAAGATAGACATCTATAAACTCAATGCAACGGAGCCGCCATGAAGACATTATTCATATCACAGTATAGACTACATCAAAAAATATTTTGTAAAAAAAAAAAAGATTCTCTGTACTATATACATATACAATCATTGAATACTAAACATGTAAACTAATGAATAACTTCTCATTAAATTTATGTATACATATAAACTTACATAAATCTATGTCATCAAAATATCACACAGCTTTAAATACCTAATTGTATGTCCCTTATAAAAATTGTACCCCCCCCCCCATCTTGAGCTATGTAGTTTTACTAATACATTCATAGAAATTCAATGATCAGCATGAAAACATATATATATATATGCAAATAGTAATCAATGTACAATTCCTTTAATTCAATAAAGTTTCTTTTTAAAATATGACAAATGATTTCAATTTATAGAATCTAAATTAATAGAATGATCCCCTCTCTCCCAATTTTCACTTACTTGAGGTCCTGCATGCTTCCTTAAATGAGGATATTTCCTGAATAACTGCACAAAAGCTTGAGCATATAATTTATTTGGATACCTGAAATAATACAAAGACATTATATATACAATATTCATTTTCAAATAAATACTATTGTTAAAAATGAACATTTCCTTACAATAATAATAAAAAAAAAACAATATAGTAAAGTTGCTATTGTAAATACACCTGGGTCTCATTTTACGCGATAGATAGATTCCTCAGAAAACACGCGTAAACGAAATCGCGCAAAAATAGACGTAACTTATCTTGAAAAAGGGGGGATACGGACTGTGATTTTTCAAAAGTCGCATAAAAGCAAAGCACCAATGTAAAATTACTTTAAAATTTGCGCAAAAAAAAATAAGGAAATAAAATATGACTAATAAAAAATTTCAAATTTGAAAAAAATTGATACAAGACAAACTTTTTTTAACTATAATATTTAATTTTATTCAAAACAATATATTTTTATGCATAATTTACAGTAATTTACATTTTTTTATACACGTTTTAATTATTATTGCTATTTGCCAATAAACAGGTTCATTTGCAAACTGGTAAAAAATCAGATTCTTCACAAAAAGGAAATACAACTAGCGCCAACATCACTCTCACATTGTGTTAATGGTTTTCTGGTGACAACGTAATTAGTAATTAATCTAACAACTAAAAATTAAATTCTTATTTTTGTCTTTAATTTTTTAATTTTCAATTTTAATTGTGCCCACTGCTATTACTCACCTTTTAAAAATAAACTTGCGGATACTAAATGATTAATAATTGATTACGTTCTTTTTTAAAAAGCAAAAACAGAATGTGATTTAAAATGCAAAATTAACACACACAATGTTTGAACAAATTTACATTATAATCTTGTAAAATTTAATGTGTATATATATAAAATGTGGAAATCATGATTTTAATTTCATTATTGCATAAAATCTTACTATTATAAAGCACTGAAAATATTGAAATTACTAAGATGAAAGTTGAATTCCAATAATGTGCTATTACTTTCAATATGACGTAAGTGCGCGAAATTTATTATTTAAAGTAATAGCGCATTATCGGAGTTCGACTTCCGGAGAAAAAGCAAAAACAGAATGTGATTTAAAATGCAAAATTAACACACACAATGTTCGAACAAATTTACATTATAATCTTGTAAAATTTAATGTGTATATATATAAAATGTGGAAATCATGATTTTAATTTCATTATTGCATAAAATCTTACTATTATAAAGCACTGAAAATATTGAAATTACTAAGATGAAAGTTGAATTCCAATAATGTGCTATTACTTTCAATATGACGTAAGTGCGCGAAATTTATTATTTAAAGTAATAGCGCATTATCGGAGTTCGACTTCCGCAGAAACGTGAATCGCGTAAATTCAAAATCGCATTAAATAAATCCACGTAAAAAAAGACTCAGGTGTACACTATTCAGATAAAAGACCATAAACAAAATCCCTAATTTCTGAGTTATTTTGGATTTATGAACTTTTCAGATTTCAATAATAGACCCTTAAATCCCAATTCGTCTAATACAGAAAAAAAAATAGGCAGTTCACTGCATTAAGTTTATTCACATTGTAACCAGTTGGATTATATAGCACACAATAATATAGTGTATGTGCATAAATATATATAAAGGAAAGAAAAAGTAGAAATAAACACACACTAAATTTGTAGATATTTTTTTACACTATCCTGGAATAATAAAGGGTTAAATAACTCTGATTTAAAAGAAAATTTTGTTGTGGATTAAACTTTTAAAAAGGTCTGATAAATAATATTTGTAATTCTGATTTTGAAATTTTTAAAAAAAAAGCATAATTTTTTTTTTTAATCTTTTAATTAAAACATGTATAAAATATCTTTTTTAATTAATGCTTGTTTGCATTTCTATTACCTAGTTAAAAATCTTTGTAGATTGAAAATTCTAAAGGATTATTACACCTTTGGTCAAATTCCAAAGATTAAAGTAAAAACATGAATATCACACTTTGACAGAAATTTCCAGCTTGTTTTCAAAAGGATTAGACTGACTGAAAACAGACACGATGTTTTTATCACATGACCCAACCAAGATTATAAAAAGACTGATAAAAAAAATATCAGTTAGTTTTGTTGGCAGTTTTGTAAGAGTTAGCCAAAAGAATCTGGTTTTAATATTTTAAGCAGTGGCCAACTAGGCCAACTGCAAAGTTTTGCTTTTTTATTTTTGAAAAGCATTAGCAGAAGAGCTAGCTGTAAAGTTGGCTAAAATATTTTGTGAAGAATTGTAACTGTAGCAGAGAATGGCCATAGTAAAGTTAGCTATAGAGATGGCTGCAGAATAGCTACCATGAGCTGATGTAACTGAAGGCAGGATAGTAGTTCCAAAAGCTGCTACTATTTTCCTTAACAGGAGTTTTGATTTACTTGAAGCTGGGTCACTTCTGAATCAATAGCCTGAATAGATGAAGACAAAATAGCTTGCTGACCTGACTACTGAAGGGAGAAAGCCAACCATATCTGAATTACATACTTTTATCTGATGATGACAACAAGCCTGAAATTATATTTTTCTGATGGACCAAAAATCAAGCTTACCAAAAGAAAGCTTGAAGAAATTGGTGTACGTATGCTGCTTGTTTATCTATAAATGCAGAAAACCACAGATAAATACGTCGTGTGTATATACAGTGAGTTATTTTATTTTAATATTTCTTAAACAACTTTTAAAAGTATAAATTAATAACTTAAAGCAAAACAATTAAATAATTTGCTTGAGTCAAATGTCTAAAAGAAAGACGATTTGATATATATATATATTTTTAAAGAAATTGTTTTGGTAATTCCTTATAAAAAATGACATTAAAAGAAGAATATATAACTTAACTGGAAGCATAATTTTGTTTGAATTAAAATCAAAAAGCAAAAAAAAAAAAAAAAAAGGATGTTAAACTTTATGAAAGAATTAATCAACATGATTCTATATACTTTCAATATTGAATTATGAAAAATATAATATTATTGTAACAAGTTAAAAGATGTAACGTCAATGTGCGAATACACACACATTTTAAAACATTTGTAGTATTTTTATTATATACAACTGAAAGATTTAATTGTGTATTTATTATTTTATATGACTGTAATATAAGTCAATTGTCCTGCATATTTATGTGTGCATATATATGTCAATGCTTGTCAAATAGGACATATATACAAATTATAATCATTTTTTGTTATTGAATATTAATTGTATATTATAAATTGCGCATCTGTGCACATATACATGTAAACTGTACTAATAACTTGGATTGTGTATTGTAATTTGGTAAATCATAAATGTGATAATTTTTTATTGTATAGTAATCAAAATCAGAAGGCTTAATTGATATGTGAAGAGCCATAATACAATTTTATTTTATTGTTATTAATAAACTTATTTAATTGTTAAAAATTGTTTCCATCATCTCTTGGTCACAAACAGTAATAGAGCTTATGTTCTCTGAGCTAGATTCAAGCATGGGATGAATATATAAATCGGGATGTATATTGGTGCTTTTGGGGCATCCAGAGATGATCAATCATCATCATCCTGGTTGGTGCAAAAGAGAATACACTCTAAATCCCATACACTACCTTTTATTTTATTTTAGTCTTATTAAAAGTTAAGTTTATAGTTGGCCAGTACAAGTGGCCTGAGCATTGATGATGATCAGCACGTTTTAATATCACAGCATTATTGTTTGATTCTTATGTATTCTGATAGATGAGCACTTAAGTGGTGCATCTAAATTATGTTTAAATAATTGCTCAAGGTGGTAAAGGCTCAATAGTTAACCTAGTCTTCAGAAGACCCATTTCCAATCTAGTCTATTGATTTATATTTTTTTATTGTTCAAATCCAGCCACAAGATGGACTGTTGATTTCATTATATTGGATTGATTGATCATTCTCGATGATGAATGTTTTTTTTTTGGTATGTCTTTTGAGTATTACTTACTTTTGTTATGATGCTGGTTGATATATGATTGATGGTTAAGTATGCTTTTAGTTGCTGGTTGATTTCTCAATGATATCTCAGAGATTCTCTAATATCATGCTCTCTTATAAAATACTATATTACTTATAAATAGTTTTATAAATATTTCATTTTATTGACTAAGTATGATGATGATTTTTCCATCATCCAGTTCCTTTCTACTTTCTTCCAACCTGATTTCATATCCCCCCATCCCGTTACAATATATAGGTATTTATTGAATGTCTTTTTTTTTTTTTTGTAAATATATTTACTAACTAATGTATTTATTTATATATCATACTATTTCCAACTTTCTTATATACTTCAACAATACAATTTTTTATATCAAACCTTTATTCTTACAGTTTCGACTGTCCTGCCGTCATCATCAGAACTACAATATCCAAATATATAATCATATAATTAATACATTATATACCTATATTTATATACATCTTAACCTGACCATCATAAATAATCACTTTCCATTTTCTTATTCTACTATTAACTAATTTTATTTACATTTATTTATATTATTTTATTTTTAATTATTTTAAATCTATTTGTTATAATCTTAAAATTTTAATTTTCAATTCTACTATTTAATACATATTACTTTATTATTATCATCTTTTTACTATTTTGATATAAAAAATAGTATTATTGAAGTGTATAAGAAAGTTGGAAATGGGATGATATGTAATAGAAATCATTACATAAGAAAAGAAAGAAGAAAATAATTTATTTATTGTAAAAAATTAAAAATCATTTATTTAGGTAATAAAAGTTTTTGAATAATCATTAATCGCATTAATGTTATTCTACTTATTCATATAAGCAATGAACTATTAATCCATCATTTATGTGTGTACTGTTTTCCTACACATCATTTGTTTTCTTTGATCCTAAAATCACTACCATAAAAAAATATTTATTATTTTTTAACAAATTCACCATTTTTAAAACTATTGTTTTTTATATCTATCACTGACAAATCACAATCTCAATGCAATATTTGTCCATATGGATATTTATATTTAATTTGGAATAGCAAATATATAATGTGTACATATATACGCACATACTAATTTGCTCACTATTGAAAAATGTTTTGATATTTACACTTTCATAAATTCTAATCATAAATATTAAATTTTATAGAAAATTTTCTTAACAATTTTTAAAAAATTATTTTTTATGATTTCATTATTAATAAATACTGTTTTATATTCCTTTTAATGGCAGAATTTATTTCAGAACTCTAAAATCAAACAAAAAACTTCCATTCATAACTTTTTTTTTTTTTGTATAAATCGTGCTTCAATTCTTTGTTAATTAGCTACAGGCACATTAAACTCCATAAATATGTAGTTTACTATTTATATTTTAAATACATTTGATTCTGTTTAAAATAATAATATTATTATTTTAAAAAATGTATTATTTAATTATTAACCAATATTAATCATGATTTTTTTAAGTACTTATAATTATTATGATATTAAAATTATTTTTATATATGCATACACTTTTTGTAAAGAGTAAATATAGAATGTTTTAAATTATAAAATATGATTTATACTTTCTTAATTTAAATTTTAAGAGTTCTATTCTATTGACTTTCTATATTTATCATTTATTTTTTCTTCATCCTTGAGAAACAACAGATTAACAGTTCACTGCACCTATTATTCTTTAATAAAAACAATAATATATTCACCATTTCTTTACATTAAAATATTAAATATAGTGACTGAAAATCATTTAATAATAAAGATAAATAAACAATAAATAAAATAGAAAAAATATAATGCCAATCAATATTTCAAATTAATTTACATTGTTAATAAGAACACTACCAATAAACAAATAATAAGTTCTGCACTTAAAGGTCACTGACTTATTATAAAGTACTATAGAAATTAATATAACCATTAATATAATTAATACATTATTAAGTTACAACTTACAATATTTAATAAGACAATAAAAGGTTACAACTTACAATATTTAATAAGGCAATACACCTTTAAGCATGTGTGCTTGAAAATACGAAGGTAGGGACCTCTACAGGTTTTAACTACAAGCTTACTCTTTGGAAGAAAAGAGGGGAACTTCTTTACTTCAATCTACTTTCTATATAAATAGGTGAAGCTGAAGCGGTTAGAACTGAGAGCGTGAAGCTATTCAATATCCACAATTCCTATTACCCATTAGTACTCGCAAAATCTTTCAATTTACGAGTCAGTGGAAAGATCTTATAGTTAGAAATCTATTACGATAATTTAAAGTTGTAATTATAAATTTATTTAATGCACATTGATTACATAAGTAATATTTACTAAGGCAATAAACCTTTAAGCATGTGTGCTTGAAAATATGAAGGTAGGGACCTCTACAAGTCTTAACCACAAGCTTACTCTTTGGAAGAAAAGAGGAGAACTTCTTTACTTCAACCTACTTTCTATATAAATAGGTGAAACTGAAGCGGTTAGAACTGAGAGCGTGAAGCTATTCAATACTTCACTGATAAAGAAGTTCCCCTCTTTTCTTCCAAAAAGTAAGCTTGTGGTTAAGACCTATAAAGGTCCCTACCTTCGTATTTTCAAGCGCACATGCTTAAAGGTTTATTGCCTTAGTAAATATTACTTACGTAATCAATGTGCGTTAAATAAATTTTATAATTACAACTTACAATATTATAAAAGTATTTAAGCATCCTCTATTAGCTTATTAGTTAATTTAAATATAAGATATTATATAATAGCAAAATTTTAAATTATGAATGATGACAATACAAGGCTCACAGGAAAGATTTCAAGGGAATCCCCTTCATCAGCTGTACCAAGCCTCTCTATCGTTAATCATAAATCAAAATAAGCTTGAATTTTATTTATATAAAGCAGGTTTCATTTTCTTTATTTCAAAATGTAAAAATGTAAAGACCCAATTATCAAATATGATAAGACTCTTTATAGTTACAAGCATACATATAATTATATTCTCAGTAAATAAAAATTACAATCAGTTTCATTTTTTTTTACAATCTTTAACATTAATATACACAGATATAATGAAAGCAATCACTGAGCAAAAATATATAATGATAAATAGATCATAATATTATTATAGTAAATAAGACACACACCCTCTAATCATCCAAAAATAAGATAACAAGAAAGTGATAGCCACTTTCAAATGCTTTTCTTTACATATTATGGAAATTATTCTGAACAACTACAGAAGGTAGTGTGAGAATAAATCAATCTAATAATTTATTGTGAATTATTTGTTAACATATTGACTTTTATATATCAAAGCAAAGAAATTAATTCTTATTTTTTTAAACTTTGTAATAAAACTTTAAATGATAAACGTAATAAAAATAATTATTCAATGAAAATATATAATTTTAAATAAATTTTTTAAACAATAGTGTCATCTGACAACACGATAAGAAAATGGCAGAAATTTTCAAATTGTTTTTTATATATTATCTTATTATTGAATAACTAGGGGGAGTGTGTCTTATATATTATATCATTACTTTTTAAATGATTTCTTTAACACAAAATGATATAAGAAAGTATGACTGTGAACTAGTAAGGAAAGCTGTAGAAGAACAACATTTTGGTATTGGTAGGAAATTTATATCTGTAATAAGAAAAAAAGATGGAATTAGATGACATCATGAAATGGGTAGAAGACTTCTATCAAGAATTATATAGTAATAAAAAACAAGTACCTCCTATATCTATTACATCTTCCGAATTGCCGAGAATTTTAAAAGAAGAAGTGAGACATGCAATTAAATGTATAAAAAAAGGAAAGGCTCCAGGTAATGACAAAATTATAATTGATATATTAAAAGAAGCAGGTGAATAAATAGAAAATTTTTTAGCAAAGTTATATACCAAATATCTAAATGATAAAGATATACCAGATGATTGGAAGAATGCAGTATTAATATTAATATTTAAAAAAGGTGATAAAGAAGATATTAGAAATTACAAACCTGTCAGCCTTTTATCAGTTTTATACAAAATTTTTACCAAGATAATTACAACTCGTCTATAGAGAACATTGGATTTCTACCAACCAAGAGAACAAGCTGGATTTAAAAGTGGTTTTAGTACAGTAGATCATATCTAGGTATTGAGAGAAGTTATAGAAAGGTCAAATGAATATGAGTTGCCATTATGCTTTGGATTTCTAGATTATGAAAAGGCATTTGATTCTATAAACATTTCTTCAGTGATTAAAGCATTGGATCATCAAGGTATAGATCCAGAATACTGTCATATTTTAAAAAATATTTATAAAAATGCAACAGCAACAATTAGATTACATAATGATACTAGGAAAGTCAACATTGAGAAGGGTGTAAGACAGGATGACTCCATATCTCCAAAACTTTTTACAGCAGTGCTGCAAGAAGTATTTTGTGGATTAAAATGGGAAGCTAAAGGAGTGAAAGTAAATGGAGATTATTTAAGTCATTTAGATTTTGCAGATGGTGTAGTTGTTTTTGCAAATAATGCTTTAGAACTGCAGAAAATGTTATAGGAGTTATCAGATGAAAGTGGGAAAGTAGAACTAAAGATAAATGTCAAAAAGTCTAAAGTAATGTTTAATAGATTTTCTCAAAATATGAAAATAAAGATTGATTATAATGAATTAGAACAAGTTAACAGTTACAAATACCTTGGTCAGATTATTAATACAGATGGAAACATAATGGATGAAATTAATCATAGAATTAAACTTGGTTGGAGTGCTTTTGGTAGAAATAACTTGATACTAAAAGGACATATGCCTATGTGTTTGAAAAGGAAGGTTTTAATAAATGTGTTTTACCAGTTCTTACTTATGGATCTGAGACTTGGACACTTAATAGAAGAGCAATACAGAGACTTCAGACCACTCAAAGAAGTATGGAAAGATGCATATTGGGAGTAACAAGAAGAGATCGAAAATGCAATATATAGGTAAGAGAACAAACAGGTGATACTGACATCATTGATTAAAAGACTGAAATGGAGTTGAGCTGGACATATTGCTAGAAGAGATGATAATAGATGGACAATTGAAATCTTAAACTGGATTCCAAGAGATTGTAAAAGACCCAGAAAGAGACCACATGTGAGTTGGATGGATGAAATAAGAAAGTGTGCAGGGATGGTGTGGAGAAGATTGATTGAACTTGGAGAGACCTTCATCCTGCAGTGGATTGATAATGGTTGATGATGATGATACTCACTTAGTGATTATTTTTATTATATGTTTATTATTTAAAGTTTTATTACAAAGTTTAAAAAAATAATTAATTTCTTTGTTTTGCTATATGAAAATCAATCTATTAACAAATAATTCATAATAAATTATTAGATTGATTTATTCCCACATTTCCTTCTGTAGTTGTTTAGAATTTTTGTGTCTAGCAAAAATATAAATTATTAATTATAGAATAAGTTTTAATTTCTAATATACAGTGGAAAGTATATGCATTTAACTGTAAATATCAAAAATATTTTGGTAAAAGTTATTTGTAGAAACAATCTAAATCAAATGTATATATGTATAAAATGTTATCTTTAGAGATAAAATAAACCAAATGTATTTCTGTATAAATTGCTATCCACAAAAAAACTGTAATTAAATCAAAACCTGTAACTAAAGGTTTAGTAATGCAATTAGAAAATGTTCTTAATTAAATGATTAAAAAACTAATATTTAGAACGAATGCAGAAATAAAATCCCTTTGCCAGATAACAATTTATTTTAGTCTCCCATATGCCATAGCACTCTAATAAATTAAGAGTATATAAATCCCTATCAGAATAGATTAAGAGAATTCATGGAATATCATTCTAGAGAGATTTATCTCTACGGTTCCAGTACAGATTACACCAACCTTTTATAATTTTTGTAAACCTTATAAATTCAAGATAACAATTATTACTTATGTTTTAGTGCATTTATTAATTGTTAACATTAACATTTAATAAATTGTCTGAACTACTTGAACTGTTATCTATTAATGTCTGTTCTTAATATTACCTTATAATAAAGATTATGTTTACTGTTCTCTATGGTTGAGCTATGATTAATATATTTTCCATGTTATGCATATTTGGCTGATAGCCTGCTCATCAGTCTAAATCGACTTGGTAATCCCATCATTAATAAGTAGCTACTACTGAATATAATGAGGGCAAACTTTTTAATATATAAAGAAAACCAATTTAAAAGTGGCTGCCACTTTTCTTGTTATCATATTATGAGATGACTAGGGCAAGTGTGTCTTATTTACTATAAAAGCATTACTGTTTAAATTATCTATTTAGCATTACATATATATATATAAATGGTATTATTTACTTTATGAAATTCACAATTATTAATGTGCTGTCTTTACACAAGTAATAAATTTGTTAACTGTAAAACAGAAATAGAGTAAATAAAATCTGCTTATTATAAATAAGATTCAAATCCGTTCTGATATTGTGTTTAGAGATATTGGGGCTTGAAAGAGTTGATAAGGACAGTTCTCTTAAAATTGATCCTGTATGCATTATCTTAATTCACAAGTCAAATGTGGCTATTACATAACATCTTATATTTTAGTTAAATAATAAGCTAATACAGGATACTTCATTTCTCATTTTGTATAGTCAAATTATAAATACATTCACAAGTATAAAATATAAATGTATCCATTTATATTTGTATACCTGTATCTGAGCACCCATATATATATGTAAACATATGGGTGTACAAATATGCATGTGTATCTGTCTGCTGTATAGAACATTACTATTATAACAGAGCTGTTATATGGCACACAATAATATAGTGTGTGTGCACAAATATATATAAAGTTGAAAGGAAAAGTAAAAATGAACACAGTCATAAATTTTTATAGATATTCTTCTATCTTTCTGGAATAATAATAACTGTAAAGGGTTAAATAATTCTGAATTTAAAATAGAATTTTATTATAAATTAAACAGTTAAAAAGATCTAATTAATATTGTATTCTGATTTTGAAATTATAAAAAAATAAAAAAAAGCATGTTTTATGTTTAAAATAGAACTGATAATTGTAAAAATTTCTATTATCTATTTTTAAAAATCTTTGATAAGATTTCCAAATGTAGCTTTTTAATTAAAAGTGCTTTTGGAGAGATTAAAATTGTTTTTAATCAAGAGAGATAAGAAAACAGTTTTAAAATGTGTTTTTATTACCTCAGATGACTCTTATAAAAAGAGTTGATAAAGAGATTAGGACAGTCTGGTTTTAGTTTTTGAGTTTGGCTAGTAGTTTTTTGGAGAAGAGTTGGCAAAAATTAGCTGTCCAGAAGAGTTGGCTAGTTTGTTGTAGTAGCTAGCAGCATATAGCTGACCAGAGTAGCTAACAGAAATGGCTAAACATATAGAAAGCTACAATGAAGATATGAGACTGCAAGGAGAGGAAGTCCAAGGACTGCTGGTTCACTATGCTGAAGTTTTGATTCATGAAGCCTGACCTAGCTTTCTGTATTCATTAGCCTGCACAAAGGCGGACAAGACAGTGTAATTTCCTGAAGTAAATTCAAATGATAAATAAAAAGGGACTGATTCAATGCCAATGTTTAACTGATTATGCCTTTCCCGAATCTGACAATTGCCTGGATATGCCTATCCCAGACTGACCAACTTACCAAGAGAATTCCATCAACTGCATAGAAGTATCAATAAATGTATATGGAAAAGTGAGTTGTTTTTAAATAATTCATTTAAGACATTTTAAAATTTCCATATTTAATTTGAAGATATTATAATTAGTTAAATGCGACTTGTGATGGTGATATATATATTTTTTAAAGAAATTGTTTTAGTAATTCCTTTAAAATGACATTCTAAAAGTGAGATATATAACATAGAACCATATTGTTTAAAATCATTTATTGAGAAAATAAAGACATTTTAAAATTTATATATTTAAATTTAGAGATGTTATAGTTAATCCATCAACACTAATGGTGTCAAGACTGATTTTTTTTTTTTTTTTTGGTAAAAAGAAGAAAAAAGGAAACATTCTTCTGGAGGATTTAACTTTTATCAGTGATCAAGAAATTGATTTGATATTTGTTAAGAAAAAAGAAATACTTTGATTGACTATAAAAAGAGAAACTAATAATTTTAATTCATATCTATATTTTAGGTATACACATGTAGTGAATTTTATGTATATTTTCCAAATGGAATTAATTGCAAAAATATTTTAATAATTTCATTATTTTAATAAATTCAAATGTAATAAAAATGAATTTCCTTTATATGTTAATCAATTAAATAAATGTGTTTTATGAAAACCCATTGCGGTATTTTATCTCATTTAAAAGTGACAACTAAAAATGTTTATTTTGTAACAAGTTAAATATGTTCAGAAATTACATGCACACACATGTATGGGTGTGTATATATATCAATGCTTGTAAAGTATAACACAGTTAAATTTTGATCATTTTTCATTGTTAAATGTCTATTCAAATATGTTTTAATTGTATATTATAAACATGCATCTGTGCACATATCGACATATATGTTGTATGGAAACCTATCAAGAAATATTATAAATCAATGTAATAATTGGAATTTTGTATTAATCATGTAAATCACAATGTGATAATTTTTTGTGAAATTGTATATTAATCAAAATCAGAAAGTTTATATGTGTATAGCCTTATTTTAGAGATCTTAACTTCATTTTTTTTAATTGTTATTAATAAAATTGTATATTATTGTTAAAATTATTCCAGTAACTTAATTCTCCTGGTCATATAACAGTAATCAAGCTTATGTTCTCTGTATTAGATCTGTGCATAACAGTCTGATATATAAAACAATGTAGTGTTTTAGGGGCATTCCAGTATGACATTGTCCTACTCTTTAAAGCCCATGCACTATATTCTATTTCAGTTTAGTCTATTAGAAAATAAGTTTATAGTTGGTCAGTACATTACTAAGCAGCCAAAGCACTGAAGATGATTAGCATGATTTAACATCCCAGCAAACTGTTTTTATGGTTATATATTCAGATGGATTAGCACTTAAGTTTGTAAATTCAAATTAAGGTTTAAATAATTGTCCTAAATTGGCAAAGGCTCAATACTTAGCCTGGTCTACAGTAGACACATTTCAAATCCAGTCAAAAGTTTGACTTGATTTATTTTATTATTAATCACTCATAATGAATGATTATTTCTTTTGAATATTACTTATACTTATTTTTATTTATTGATAATGCTGATTGCTTATAATAGTGAGTTAACTGAGATGATCTCATGCTCACTTGAATATATAAATTTACTTATAAATTTTTATGATATTAAACATTTCTTTAATATCTTGAATAGCTTACTTTAAAATTTTATTTTAATAATATTATACTTTTTTGATTTTAAAAAAACATCTCTTTAATATTACTTACTTTAATATTTCACTAATATATTTTTCATAACAGGCAAAACTCTCTATATAGTATTGCCACTCAGTGCAAGCCATAGTAATCAACAGATGCCAGAAAACTTGTGCATAAAATTTCTATTTTTAATGATGATTAAAAAAAAAATTAAGATACCATGATTAATAATTGTTTAGATTGAGACAACTGAAAAAATAATGTGCTCATGGAGGTAAACATCTTAAGTATAACAGAGGGTAAGGTATAATTTTGCTAAGCCTGATTAATACTGATCTCAATTCATATTTATGTTTATTTACAGAAACACCCTTTATCCATAAAGGTTTTTAGATTCAGCCATGTGCTAAACTGGCCAGCAGATAAAATGTAATGGTAAATCATGTACTTAATACTATATAAGTAAGATATATCCCTCATTAGTGGTAAAAAAACATATCATAGTGTTATGAATGATGCATGTATTATCGTGCATTCCGAATTTTTATCCTTCAGCTGCATATAGAAAATGCCAATTTACTAAGGATTATTTGGATGACAAGCTAGATTGTCCATATACTGACTATCTGAAATAAATACAAAGTAAAAATTTGCTTAAAAATCCCCAGGTACATGAAATAAATTTCCTAGTTCAATCTAAATACAAACTGCCATTTGTAAGTATTACAGTCAAAACCTTTCTATTTAAAATTTAAAAAAAAAAAAACAACTTTCTAGATTTGCTATCGTTGCATCCTAATTAACTTAGCATTTTCCCTGATACTGTAATGCTACTTTGTTGTTTTTTTTTACTAGTGATATTTCATTTCTGCAGTGAAGAAATTTATGACTAAACTTAATATATTATAGTCCAAGAACTAATAATCCTGATTTTAGAACCCCCAATAATCCAGAATAAAAATGCCCTGACATATGACATGTAGTATATTTGTTTATAATGTTTTCAAACCTTGATTCAGATCCTGATATCTAATTTTTTGAAAATTTATTTTCTTCTAAATCCTTGATAATTTTAAATTTTCTATTGAGAGATTCTTTTCTTGAAGATATTTTTCTTTGGATTTTTTTCCTGATACTGACAGTCTATAAAAATTGTTACTTCTTGATAATCTTCATGGTTTTCTTCCTTCATAATAATTCACTTTTAGAGGGATTTTACTTGATGTTGCATAATAAAAAATCTCTTGATATATATATTTTTTAATTATACTATTATTTTTTCTTAATTAAGTGGAAAAAAAAATCTCATTGAAACTTAAGACTTACCAAGAGTATTGTAACAGATTTTGAAAAAGCTCTGAAATTACTGCCCTTTTTACTTTTCCAGATGGCTTTTCACCAGTTTCAAGTTCTTCTCGAATATTTACAGAAAACTCTGGGATCTTGTAATCTTGTGCACTAAAATGAAAAAAATCAATACATTAAAAAAACTTATACAAAAATATTTAAACAATAACATTGCAATTATAAAAATAATTAAGATACTGAATCAATTTTGTTAAGTCTGAATAATTTCATTTAATATTTCAAAACGTTATTTTATTTACAAACCAAACAATAAGTTATTGATCTTATAGGGATTGTGAATAATTTAATGGAGTGATAGAATAGACTCTGGAATTCAAAGTCCATGGGACACAGTTCCAAGTCTGTCAAATCAAGTACTATTACTTATTAACTTCTAAGCAATGAATTACAACTTTTTTTAATTGAAATAATTTACTTTAAGAATATTTATAATATTCTGAATTATACTGACTAAGGCAAAGATAGTTGGGTTAATTCAAACAAGGAGTAAAATATATTCACATAAATGGATTTCTGTAATGAATAAAACATTTCTCCTGTCTACTGAAGTCTTCTAATATCAATTTGAAAATTTGTAAATTAATTTTCATATGAGCAGAATTATGAAAATTATTAAGCTATGTTGAAGTCAGGTAACATTGAAGCAAAGAATAGAAAAAAATCCCTCCTTATAAATAATAATAACAACAGTCATATGGTCAGTTGCTTGGAAATATATCCAATGTTTAAAGCCAAAGTGGTTGGATCAACACAACAATTTCATTCAAATGCTCAAATTGAATTTTGTTTTTTTTTTAAAGTTTTACTCTGTTGAAAACCAGTTCAACAACTTTTAACTCAGTTTGCCACCCTACAACCGCACAAGGCACATTTTTAAGTAAATCATTAAAATATTTACATTTTTTTCAATATACTAATAATAATTAAAATTATTTTACAAAAAACAAATTATTTATAAATACAATAATGATGAGATTCAGTAGAGATAGAAATGTAAATTTATATTAAGTATATACTTACATTTGACCTTTAGACTAGTGTTTACGAGAAATTGCTAACTCAAGATTTAACTTTGAAAAAGCAATAGCTAAAACTAGTTTATAGTTAGAAAAACCAGCAAAGTTAAAAATCAGAAAGAAATGGGATGTCAATGTTATTATACTACAACACTAGTTAAAATATATGTCGTGTAAGGAAGATCTAACTCTGCAATTGGTGGCCATTTTAAATATATTTTATACTATTTAAATTTTTTATAAAGCTCTAAATTTATTAGACGATTCTCTGTGTCACTCAAGATAGAGATGGATTATAGATTATTATTACCAAAGGTTTAATCATTGCTAGTTTTGTTGTTGAGTAATCTTATTACACTTAAAATATTAACTTATAAAATGAAACCTCAACCTGCAAAAAATATAAAACACAACATCTTCCCATTATATAAATAGCTGGAGTAAATGATTCCGAATGATTTATTCAAAAATGTTTTATGTCTTTGTTAGATCTTCCATTAAATATATTATACAAAAATAATCTAATTATGAGCTTCAATCATATACAAATGCTCCTGCATTTAAATAGTTCATCACATATAAAACAAATGCAAAAAGACAATTACATATACATGAAGTGAGATATGATAAATATGGAATAATTATTGTCAGGGTATCACAGACTAAATAAAATAGAGAAATAGGACAATCAAATAATGATATAAAGAAAGCAATCGACATGTAATAAATGGTACACATATCAAAATGAAAATGTATAATAATAATAATAAAGCAAAAAAAAATTGAAAGGACAAAGTTCATCATTCAAATGATCACAAAACAAAATAAAAAAATGTTTGCAAAATGATAAATAACTTCTACAGAGATATGAAAGAATAAAAAGTTAGAAAAATGGGGAGTCCAAAGATGGAGAAAGATGGAAGAATATAAGTTTGATGGGGATACTGTCAGTGAATGTAAAGCAGATAGTGGTAGTGCAGAAGTTTGTAAAACTGATTCTGGATTTAAAATGATGCAATTGCTGAAGAAAATATATTTTTCCCAAAACACAGCTATTACTCTGAGAGCTAAATCAAGTGTGACCATAGGAAAAGGTAAAACTTAAAATTAGAAAAAAATTACAGTGCTTTATTTTTATTAATAAATAATTAGAAGATAACAAAAACTTGTGTGAATATAATATTCATAATAAGGGAAATAAAAAAAAAATATCATGATAAAACATTTACAATATTAATTTAATAGCTAACCTGACAAATGAAAATAATGCCAAAACTGGAAAGTCAAGCAGGAGAAAGCTATAAATATTAAATAAGCTTAGTTCACAATAGAAAAAAATAGAAAATAATATATATAAAAGAATAAGAAAGGAAGAATGGAAAACATGAACAGATTATGTTAATTGCATAATACATGAGAGTTGTTTGGGCCCTGTATGCAGGCAAGACCAAGTGTAAATGGAAAAAGAACTACCTTTGACAATGATGTAGCAACCAACAGCAGATTCAGATAAAGTGATGGATCTTATAAACTTATCTTGTAAATAGTGAATAAATGGTCTACTAATAGGGAAAACTCTATAAATAAATCAAGGCAAAAAAAATATTATCAATGGTGCTATATATGAGAGATGATGGATTTAATCATCTATATAGTTTAAAGATGATTTGTGGAACAGAAAGATGGGTTATCTGTTGAATACATTCAGGTCGAAAATTCAATAATGATGTCATTTAATTCAGAATTACTGATTATTAATTTCTGGTCATATATCATGAAAATATTTTAATCTTAGATAAAGAAATTACCTAAGGATTCATTCCTAGACATTTGACAACAGGATAGATGTTATTTTTTTCTACACAACTCAAAATGTGAAAGTAATATAATTTTCTTCTTCTTCTTCCTTTTCCTATGTATTGATTTCTACTTTAACATATCATACCATTTACAACTTTCTTAAACATTTTATCAATACTCTTTATTTATATCAAAACTAACAGTTTCCACTGTCTTGCAGTCATCATCAGAGCTACAATATTCAAATATATAATTATATAATTAATACACTTATACACATCTTCATATACATAATTAAATACACAAAATAAAACATACATTTTAACCTGACCATTATAAATAATCATTTCTATTTAATTGCTTTACTTTTAAATAATTCTATCCATATTTATTTTACATCACTTCATTTTATTTTTAAAAAAAAATATTATTTATTATAATTATAAACTTTAACATTTATTTTACTATTTAATACATATTACTATCATTTTAATAGAGTTCTGGAACCAGAAAAATTCAATTTCATCAGAGTGTGTTAGCCTTGTAAGGATATTATTTGACTGAATTGTTATCACTTCATATGGGCTCAATAATTAATGCCAACCAACTGGCCACGATGCACTAATAATAATATGCATTGGAGGGATCTCATATATTTAATATTGGTGATCAAATATTAATCAAAGCATTCCATGAAAATCCCCCTGAGCAATACATTAGAAAGTTCTAAAATTTATATGAGTGCCTTTGTAAAATTATTAGTCATCAAAAAAATAATGCACTCTTAATGAATGATGAAAAAGGAATCAAAGGCACATATGATGCTCTCATTCTTAATGCCTTCTCAGGTGGAAACTAATAGAGAAGAGACTGACAAGAAAAAGTTTATTGTTAATAATACTGATAAAAGAACTGGGGGAGGGAGAAGGGTGAGATTTAAAGATTATTGAAGAAATGGGCATTATACAATGTTGGCAAAAGATTTTTGGTGGTATTTTTCCATCAAAGGTTATTGAGTAATATATACAAGCTTTTATGCTATTCATCAAAAATTATATTGTTTCAAACAAAAGCTCTGGAAATATCTATTTATTTTTACAAGATGCTTTATCTGAGATGTTTTCCAGGTATCTCAACTTTTGTTCTAGGCCAAAATGATGGGCAGTAAATCCAACTATGTGTGCAAATACAGCTTTATTGTATTCGAGTACAAATCTGAGACCCCAACAGATTACTGTAGAAAGCACATACTAACATTGTTTACGACGATTAAAAAAGATAGATGCACTCACTAGACCTTCTCCAGTCCTGACCGAAGGTATCAATGATGAAGTGATTTTCTGTTATATAAAGGAAAAAATCATTTACTGGATCCACATGAAGAATAACCAAGACAATAGCTTACAATATATCCCACATCAGGGACAAATTGAGTTTTTACTTATGCAGCAAGAAAAAACAATTACTAGCAAAGACTAAGAATCCAACTGTCCATAGCCAATAAATAAAACCTTAACATATGGAGTTAATAACGTAGACACAATAATCCAGAAAGAATATTAGAAAATAAAATACATAATTACAACTAATAAAACCAAAATAAAAAATACAAAATCAACAAAGGGTAAATGACATGTATATAAAAGAAACAAAATACCTCTTAAAGAAATCAAGAGAGCTAATAATGGTAAAACAATCCATTTCTTATTCATTCTACAGAGAGTGATTATTAAGAATAGAATCATAACACCTTTAGTGAAAGAATAATAGTGAAAATAGATTATGATTAGAAGGTTCACAAGATTAAAAAAATAGTAGAACTAGAACATTATTATGTCATAACTAATAATGTATATAAAAAATATTTTATAGAAAATACTTGTTTAATTTGATGAGTAATGCTCTAAAAGCCAAAAAATAATTTCTTTCTATAGCCACAATTTTGGTTGTTATATTTAACTTGAAATAAAGATGTGATGCATCCATAAAAATTAATTAATTTATAAATGTACTATGCTTTTATTTCATGTTAAAAATAATAAACTCAAATTATTTTTGGTTTTTAGAACATTACTCATCAAACTAAATAAAAGCAGTTTTTATAAATATTTTTTTTTATATATTATTTTTTTATTTTTTAATATTTGGATATTTTGCAATACACTTTTTGTAGCTATTCGCATTTAAATTTAAAAACTGAGAATTTAAACAATGTCGCTATATTTTCAGTATTTAAATTGAAATTTGCATGTATAAAAAATTGTACATAAGATTTTTATTTAATTAAATATAAATGATTTCTAGCAAATTAGTTGGGAAATTCAATGAAAATGTATTTTTAAAAAATATACAGTCATCTATTGCATATTACTGAAAACTTATTGAACTGATGTCAATGCAGTTTGAAATTCGGCCTGCTAACACTTTTAGGCTGGACAATCTAAAATATTGCATTGACATATCACATTACCATCAATACACATGTACAAAATTTGAAAAAAATCTGTTCAACAAAAGTCTGTTAAAAATCAGTAAAGCATTTTACAAAGGACTAAAATAAAATCTGTAAATATAATCTTGAATTTCAAAAATCTTACACTTTTCAGCAAAAAAACTTTTATTATTAATTACAGTTTCAACTGAACCATGCAGTCTTCATCATGTCTTATTCTCTTCTTTTAACCTTCTCTATCCTCCATTTTCCAATACTGGAAATGCTGCCTGTTTTAAAACAGATCTTACCTATTTAAGTAGGTCATCTTTTAGGTGGCCAAGAGTGAATTAAATTACAGATAGTTGATGAATCTGAAAATATAATCATTACCATCAAATATAGGTGTAATACACTTATAGATGAAATAATTTATGATTTAGTCATCATCACTGTTTCGCAGTTGAGTAATCTTATTAAATAAAATATATATATAATCACTTAGGTCTCGTTTTATGTGATAGATAGCTTCCACAGAAAACCCATATTAAAAAAAATCACACAAAAATAGACTTAACTTACCTTGAATAATGGGGGATAGGGTTGTAATTTTCAGAATTCGCATAAAAGCAAAGCAACAAGAAAAAATTACTTTAAAATTCGCATTAAAAAAATAAGGAAATAAAGTATGACTAATAAAAAATATCAAATATTTGAAAAAAATTGGTAAAAGACAAACTTTTTTTACTTTTTTTTATTAACTACAGTATTTAATTTGACATTTTTCATACATATTTTAATCATTATAGTTATTTGAAGATATGCGGTTCGTTTGTAAACTGGTAAGAAATCAGATTCGTCGATGTGATGTGATGTAGCTTCTCCTTGAATGAAGTCAAGAATCTCTCAGCAATTATGCCCAGAGAAACTTATTAGCCACTTTATTTTCCATTCCCCACTCTAAGTTTTCCCATATTCTGCTCCATCTCATTTACACAACTAGTGCCAATTTCAGTCTTGTGCTGTGTTAATGGTTTTCTATTGACAACTGATTTTTACTACTGAAATAAATTTTAAATGTTCACATTATGTTTCTATATTAAAAAAATTAGATCGCAATCAAAACAAAAAGATTATACATTATCATTAGAAATATTATTTTCAGTTTATAAAATCAATAAACTCTTCATTATTTTAAAAATCTCATTATTTATTTCTGTTATACCTAACAAAATACGTTTTAAAAGTTTAAAATTTTTGAATATTTATTGCGATATTTTTATATGTAAGTATAAATCTATTATTATTATTATTTACTCATTATTATAAGTAGGTTATTCATTCTAAATACAGCTTCAGGCCATATTCACATTAGCTGCTAATATAACATTAAATTTCTGAGAAAAAAAAAAGTATTTCAAGTCAAAATAAGTTATTAATAGTTTAAATTTCTTGATATCTAATAAATATAGTGAAATATGAAAAATATTATAAGAAGAAACACGAATCTCATAACTTCAAAATCGCATTAAAATAATCCGCATAAAACGAGACCCAGGTGTACTTAATATTACTGTTTCAGCAAATGATGCATCGATAAATATAAAATATAATATCCTCATTTGGCAAATATCTTTTTTCCCATTCAATATGTACATACGTTTTGCAATAAGAGGAGTGGGATATTTTAAATTATAAAATGTGATTTTATTTTATTTATGTTTCAGTGAATGATTATTAAATTATTATTATCTATAACTTTAACAAATTTCTGATATTATCATTTTTCTGTATGTATTATTTATTTTCTCTAGTGCTTGAATAACAATGAATTGAGAACTCACAGCATGCATGTGTGTGCGTATACACACACACATATATATATAAATGCATAATCAATTTTAATGATAATGGTCAATTCATAAATTTATCGTTCAATAAAGACATATGAAGAGCTAATTGTTAATACAAACATTCCTCTAGCTTATGTTCACCCTGCATTCTGACTGCAGTAATCAACCTCACAAGCATATCTACGAAAGCAGGAGTAATCAATGAATACTAGACAATACTCCCTATAAGTAAAAACGGAGAATGAGAAAATACTTGGCTTCATAGCATATTATACATTGATTTATCATGAATTATCTCTCTCAAATATATTGTTAGTTTCATAAAAATCAGGCTCACTATAGAAAAAATAGTTCAGAACTCATTTTTATTTCTCTTAATAAAAAAAAATATCTACTTTAATATTTAGTTTACATTAAAGTTATTTCTATGCAAAATAAACAAATACAACAGTTATTAAAATATGTGAGCATAAAGTCCTTGAATAACAATACTGGAAATGACTAAGGAAATTGTTGTGGCTAAAAAATAAAGTGTGTGTGTACATATGTTGAATGAAATTAAAAAGAAATAAAAAAGAATATTTATTAATTTTAAATAAAGTTACATTTATTAAATAATTTTTTCGGACTTGTATAACATAGGAAAAGTAGTTATCTCCAAACTAATTTCTTAGACAATAGTCTAAAAATAAACAATTAAAGCTTTCTGTAATAATGTGAGAAAGTAGTAATTACTTTAATTTAATTATCCCTTAGATGATAGTCCAAAAATAGAAGTATGAAGGATTTTTGGATCGATTAGAGAACTTATAAAATGATGGTGATTTTAACTGAGAAGCAGGGATCAGTGTGTCAGCATAGAAACAACACCTAGAAACCTGAGGATATGGACAAGCCTCTATACCCAGCAATACACCAGCTGAAGATCAATAAAAAGATCTAAACTGTTTCAGTCTATATTACATTTTGAAGTAAGCCTTCAGTCGAAACTGTATATGAGTAAGTAATGTATTAAATTATGTTTATACTTTTATATTGTTCTGATAATAATATATAAAATATTTATATTAAAAGTTTGTTTAAACTATTTTGTTCTAATGGTCTCTTTAATTGAATTTATATGTTTATTCATATTCTCATTTAAAATCATGACTGAAATAACTTGAGAATTCAGACATAGCAGAAGTGCTATAGTTATAAGACCTAAATTCTTGTTAAAAAAAGGAACTCCTCTAAACATAACTATTTGATTTTTTGCTTCAATGCAATATTCTGAAATATTGCAGTTTATTTCTCATCATGAGGTTTTTGTTACGTAATAGTAAAAAAAAGACTAGTTTTTCATTTAAATATCTAATCTAAAAATGGTAATTTGTCACCACATCAGTATTGATTTAATTCACTTTTTTTTAATCATATGGTTAATTGCTTGAATGTTCAAATGAATCCAAATTTGTCAGAAAATCACAATAATTCCCTCTATTCTAGTGGCATCTGCTTTTCATCTCAGTTGTAAACAGATTTTTCATTCTTAAGCTAACCATTACTTAATATGGCTCTAATTGCCCAAGGTATCTAATTCATTATGAACTGTAAAATAGAGATTAATTTTAGTACAATAAAAAATATGTATTAAAATGTGAAAAAAAAAATATATGATAATGGGAACAATAGAAGGCATAGAAAAAAAATTAGCATACGAGATAAAAAAAAATAGCTATAAGCAGGTGCAGGTCATTTCTTACTTTAGAATTATAATAACTCCACATTATCAAGAATTTTAATAATTCGTTAGAAAAAAAAATTATAAAATATAATAAAATATATTCCAAAATAAACATCACATGATCACCATTTCTTATGCTTGATTATAACTGTTATTAAATAGGCAAAACTCTCTATACAATATTGCCACTTAGTGCAAGCCAGAGTAATCAATGGATGCCAGAAAGCTTGTGCATAAAATCCCCATCTAGTGCCTACTCATCCAATATCTCCAGACTAGTTTATGGCTTATGGCCTTCCTCAGTGAGGAGCCTTGGATCTGAGAGCACTGCACATAGATCTTAGGATCTAATGCAACCCTCCAGCAGCCACCTTTTATCTCTACTTAACTACAAAACTATCAGTCTTAAATTGAAAATACAATAATATTTTCAATCCAATCTCATTATCTTATATAGCCATATAGGTCTGAACTCAATTCAGTACCTATCCATTTTGGTGTTTTAGGTTCTTTAATAACCATAGCCACCAATAAATTTTCAATATTGCAACAATTCTTTAACTACCCCCACCACCCCACCCCCACCACCCCAAAAATAACTTCTTTACGGGAAATAATCAAAATTAAACTAAATAATTTCTCCATTGATAGTGATTTATTAGTTAAATGGATATAGAAAGATGCCCATTCAAACATTGCAAAATGAAAGAAATGGTTTCATATTACAAATTGCTATACGTATATTTTACATTATGACACACCACAGTGACAGTGTTGTGAAATTTTCCACAATTTATTTCTCTATTTGCTAATACTAATTAAGATTTGTTCTCTTTTTTTTTTTGCTTGTTTGAAGTTTTTTATACAACTTACACTGGAATAAATAACAAAAAAGTTTATTAACAAAATCATTCTTGTCACTGAAACAAAGAAAAATTAGAAATAAAAAAAGCTTATCTAAAGATATGAATACAACAAAAACCATTCAATCTGGTTGTAATTTTGAGTGCTAAATTGAAAAATTAATACTAATATTACAATTTTAACAAAGACTTATGAAAATTATTTTGAAAAATTTTCACGAACTTGTGTATATTTTCTATGAAAAATATATAATAAAACATTGTTGAAATGAGATGACTTCTTGTATTCTATGAAGGACTTCTTCAAACATGGGGCATCAGACAACTCCTACTATACTTATTCTTAAAAAAAATACTTCTAGGTTTAAATATATTTTACGACATGTTTGTAAGTTTATTGTTTGTATTACTTCGCATCATATATGCATAAGTATTTATTACTGGCATGAAAATTTTTTAAAAAAAATGAGTGAAAATGCATGGAGGAGATCAAAAATAATGTGTAGAACCTATCTGCAGGTAGATGTCCAATGATAGTGATTATATTTAAAAGTGATATAATAATGATAATTAAAATTGTTACCTGCAATCTACAGGAGAGTTTGGATGGTCGCTAGATGTTGAAAGAACACTGGTAATTTGAAACAACTGTTCATCATTTCTTTCAGTGCTTTGACTGTATTCAGCCTCCTTCAAATAAAGACATAATAAAATTGTTAATAAAACTATAAATTTTGTCATCCATTTATAAAATAATAATTATCTAAATATATTTAAAACTTATACATATATGTATTATATGCTTAGGATGTAGAATGCTTACCATTAAACAAGTTTGATAATCATATGCATCCAAGATTAGATTCTTCATCCTACTCCTAACCATTTGCAGTAAACTTGAACAACTAATGGACAACTGATAGTAAAATAATGAAGGCAAGACCCCAAAATCAGTCGGGGAATATTATAGGATTATACCATCTTGTTCAAATTTTTAGTAGAAGGTTTTATAGTGGAATAAAAAGATCTATTCTTAGAATATCAATAATATTAATAATAATGAAGAATAATAAAAGTAATCATGCCTAATTCAATATTTTTTTCATCTTTTTTACAAAGATGAAAAAATACTAAAATCATATTCTAATTCTTAGTTCTTTTTATTTTAAACTCTTATATGTATATAAACATACATATATTGAAGCTTTATATATATGCTTTCATATATATGCTTCATGTTCATAAATTTAAAATCACAACATTTTTAAAATTAAAAGCTTTTAAATAATTTGAATAAATAAAAGTTATATAGATATTTTACATGCACAGATAAATGTATATGGTATAGTAATTATAAAGTTATTTTGTTAAATCAGATTAAATAAAATATTTTCTAAAGAATTGTAAAAGGAAGTTAATTCTAAACTTGGTTAAAAGTAGGTTAAAAGAAAAAGGTGTTTTCTTTAACAATAATTAAAAGTGAAAATGACATTCTATGAAAAAGTAATTAAAATGCTTGTAAACAGATTGATAAATTAATTAAGGAGATACAGATTGATAAATTAATTAAAGAGATAAATATGACATAATTTAATTAAATTCAGGCTGTTATTCGCAGGCAAAGATAAGAACTTGAAAATATGGTATTGAGCAAATAAGCCATGGATCATAGCAGATTCTCTGGAGTTATTTATAGCCAACAGATCAAAGGATCCAAAAGATGAGCAATGGATCCGAATTTAAGCTAACTCCAGTGAATAAATATAGTGCTTACAATTTATTCAGAGAATTAATTCTTGTCTCCTTCCAGGATTCTATTCTGCTTCCAATATTCTTTGTATGCTGTTATTAAGAAAATTATTATCATTCAGTTGTTTTACTAGATCTATGATGCAAGAGTAGAGAAGCCAATAATCTGCTTCACTCTATCAAACTGTCAGATGGCAAACACTGAATCACAAAAAGAAGCCATCAACAAGTGAAGAAACCACCCGAACATGTGTTCACTATGTATCCATCTGAGTAAAAGTCTGATGTTCAGTACTATATGAAGAATCAGCCATTAAACCAAGATGAAATCACTGCCAAATCATTTAAGTCTGAATGGTCATTTAAACTTTCATCCACCATAGTTATAATTTTAAGAATAAACTCTGCCAAAAGAAACCAATATTTAAAGACTGAATGTGAACTTTTGATGCTGAAAGAATAAGTATAAACTTTACACTAATCTTTAGTTAATTATTATTTCTCACCTATCTAATGAAATATGTTAGTAAATAGTTATTTATTTAATCTCTTTATGAGCAGGTATGGCAAGATACCTATCGTGCCACAATTTAGTTGCCAATAATTTTTATGAAATTATTTTATAAAAGGCAATTAGTTTGTAATCACAATCTCTTACCATGCTATTAAACATTTGTATGTTAATTAAATCAGTTATTTCCACTTTAAAGAAAATATCAACAATATGTTAAATCAGCAAGCTAATAAATTATCAATGAAGTTCAATCATAGACAAGATTGAGGTTATATTTAATAGGTTCCAGATTGAGTGAGCTGCATTTGTGTTTTTGAGGTAATATTATTAATAAAAATGAATGGCTATCAATCAGTCAATTCAGGTTATGCTAGTTACATCTGAAACTCATTATGTAGTTAAATGATTGTAAAACCATTTGTGACTGCTGGCCTCACACTTTCATTATTTGTTTAAACAGTAATGTGTTGTAGATGAACTATTCTTATTGTATATTATCTATTTTACTTTCATACATGTCATGTAGTGATATGATTGCAACTGCCAGTCACTCATATGTGGTACCAAATACTCTAAGAAGTAGTACATGGTAGAAGATTAATTTTTACTGTATGCATATAATCACAGCAGTCAATTAGTTAATTATTCATTACAGACCACCATACACTATATCTGCCAGTGATATAAATTAAAATAATATGTAAAGATTTACAAAGGTTTATGAAGTGCCACCAATGTGTTATTTTGTATATACATAAATAAATTGTGTTTGTCTCATTATTTTTAGCAGTTTGTTATTATTTGCAACCAATAACTTAGGTAAAAATATATGAGTTCCTTGCTTTTCCTTAACCTTAGCAGGCTGTAAAAAAAAATTTAGTCTGTGATGTCATAATATGGAATGCACGTGTGAATTGCCCCTGGGTAATTTTCATGTGGGTTATGCAATTCTGACGTTTTTTTTTATTTATTCACACCCAATGTAAGGCCTGATTATAAAGAACATAAACCTGCGTGTAGTAACCATGAATTTACCATACATTCTTGAGATATATATAGATTTTTAATGATAAAAAAAGTTTAAATAGATTAAGTTCATTTTTTAAAAAAAAAATAAGTTTGACAAGTTTTAGAAGGGGGAGAAGTTTTAAGTAGTTCATTTTAAATATAAATTTATAAAAGTAAGTTTGTTGATCGTGAAAATAGTTTTATCAAAAAAAAAGTTCTTTGACAATTATTGCCAATAATGAGAATAAAATGTATATATATATATATATATATGAGGAATAATAAAAAAAAATTTCATTTTATAAAATTTGTTTTGACAATAAGAAAATAAATACAATCTGTGTTATATATATAAAAGATATTTTTGTTTAGCTGGACATCAGAAAGTTTGAAAGTAGGACATAATATGATGGCAAATAAAAGACTTTGTTGGAAATCTGACATGTGCTCAGCTAAAGTAAGATGGAGTAGGATAGATGTTTAAAGAGAAAAGAGAATCAATAGATAACAAAGAATGTTAAAACAGAATTTTGGGTTAAGTTTGGAAAATAGAGAATTTTATATTTCTTGTATGTTTTTTTCCATTCCAATATGGACACCAACAAGCCAACAGAGATGCAAATGATGAAGATGCTAATAATGGAAATGTTAAATAAAAATAATCAAGAAATGAAAAAGAACCAACTTCAAATAATGAAAAAGATAGAAAAAATGCGGCAAGAAATGAGGGATATGACAGATCAGATGGAAAAGGCAATAAAAGCAGTAGAGAAAAAGCTGAGTAAAAGTAGATGAATTAAAGCAGGAGATTATGCCAATTAAAGAAGAGATTGGTGAAATAAGAGAGAATATAAAAATAATAAAGCAAGAGGTAAAAAAAGAGAAAGAAAATGTTAGTGAGATTGAAGATTATAAGAATGATAGGATAGAAGTCACAAAAAAGGACCTGATTGTAAATGATATGAGAGAAGAGATAAAAACAGAAAATATAATTATAGATAGCTAGAAAAAAGTGTTAGATGAACACAGAAAAGAAGTAATAAAGGAAGACTATGAAAAGGAATTTTAGTCCAAATTAGAAATGAATAGGGAATTCTCATTCATAAAGAGAAAATTTGTGACATATAAAGAATAGCAGGGTTCAAATTTTGTTAGCTATGTTCAAAAGTTCTTATGTTATAGTACTGACATCTACAGAAAAGAAAAACAAAATATACAATTTTATAGTGTTAATGAAACTTTTAACAGTTAAATAGATAATGTTCAAAGACTGTGGGATGATAAAATTAGAAATGTTTGCAAATACATTAACACAGCAATGCCTATGTCAGTAAGAAGAATTAGAAAACTATTGGATAAGAAAGGGTTAGTGGAAATGTAGAATGCCACAAAGGTAGATAATAAATGATAAGTATAGTCTAATACAGATAGGTAAAAAAGCAAATGATGAGAAAATTATGAAAAGACTCTTAAAAAGACTTCATATTGCAGAAGTAGATAAAGATCGGAGCAGATTAATAAAATACACCAGGTTAGAGCGACAAAATGATTTAAAGAACCACCAGATAAGATCAGTTAGTTGTGGAAATATTAATAACCAAGATTCAAATGATACTCTATGGGAAATGTCAAAGTTGAAAAAATCAGAAGTTCATGTTTTATAGATTATGGATTTTATGTATAACAAATTTTTAAATGTATGTAAATAATTTACTAACCAAGTAAAATCATTTTTTTATTTGCTTTTTTTTGGCAAACATTGGACATATGAAGCTATATATATAAGCACATATATGTATATAATTAATGTCCATAAATTAAAAATCATGAAGAAGTTTTAAATTTAAAAGTTTTTAAATAATTTTAATGAATAAAAATTATATGCATATTTTATATGCATTGATAAATGTATACAGTATAATAGTTACAAAATTATTTTATTAAATCTAATTAAATATTTTCTAAAAAATTGTAAAAGTTAATTAATTCTAAATTTAGCTTAAAAATATATTAAAAGCAAAAGGTGTTTCTTTTTACAATAATTAAAAAGTGAAAATGTCATTCTAGGAAAAAATAATTAAAATGCTTGTAAACAGATCGTTAGATTAAAGTAAGAAAATAAATAATTGACATGATTTAATTTAAAAGGCTGTTATTCCCACTCAAAGATGAAAACTTGCAAATATGGTATTTGGAAAATAAGCTCAGACCACAGCAGAGTCTCTGGAGTTATCTATAGCTAATAGATCAAAAGATCCAAAAAACGAGTGATGGATCCAAATATTACTGATAAGCTAATTCCAGCAAATGTAAATAATGCTTTTAGTCTATTCACATAATTAATTCTTGTCTGCCTCCAGTATTCTATTCTGATTTCATTATTCTTCATATGCTGTTACTCTGCGAGTCGGTTAATTAATCTGCTAGTTCCAACTAATCTGCCTTGCTCTGTCAAACTGGCAACGGGCAAGCTGGAAAACCCACAACTGAACCCTGGAAAGAGAAGCCATCTATATGTGAAGAAGCCATCCAAATGTGTGATGCATTAACATATATGAATAAATCTAATGTTCAATGCTTCAGGAGGAACCAGACACCAAACAAAGACTAAATTGATACATTCATCCTATATGAATGTAAAATTGTGACTTAAACCTACCATCATCAAAGCTATGGTTTAATAAAAAATGCTGCAAAAATAAAACAATACCTAAAGACTTTTGACACTGAAAGAATAAGTACGAACTTTAAATTAATCTTCAGTTAATTATTGTTTATCTTCTACCTCATGAAATATGTTAGTAAATAGTTATTTATCTAATCTGTTTATGAGCAGGTATGGCAAGAGACTGTATTTTGTTCTATTTATCATGCCACAATTTAGTTGGCAATATAAAAGACAACTAACTTATAATAAATCTCTGTCCATGCTATTAGATGTATGTATGTTAATAAAATCATTTATTTCCACTTTATTAAAAAGATAAATAATATGTTAAAGCAGTAAATATAAATTATGAATGGAGTTCAATCGTGCTGCATAGACAAGGTAGATTAAGATTATATTGAATAGATATCAGTTTGAGCAAACTATTCTTGTGTTTTATGGTGATATAATTGATAGAAATGGGCAGCTATTAACCATCAATTCAGGTTATGCTTGTTACATCGGAAACTCATTCTTATGTAACATATTAGTATTAAATGATTGTAAAACCATTTGCAAACAGTTGGTCACTTACTTTCATTATTTGTTTAGAACAGTGATGTGAAGTAAATAAAAAGTTTCTATCGTATATTATCTGCTTTATTTTATGTCTTGTAGTGATATCTTTGTGACTGCCAGTACTCTAAAAAGTAGTAAGTGGTAGAAGTTTAATTCATACTGTATGCATATAATTTACATTTATATTAGCTCTTATATCAATTATTGTAGTACAGATATGATTTCCTGTATTTTACAATTATTTTTATTTTAATTGCTTGCTAATATCATAGCCTGAAACTGAGAAAACAGTTGATTCATTAAATCATTCTTCATTGATAATATTGTATTATCCTGAGTTGGCAGGGTCGTTTAATCTTAGAACAGCGATAATGAGAGGTGAGAGTGATTAGATGTCTATGCAGTAGATTGGGAACCATTCAAAAACATTTAATGATAATACTCTAAATTAGAAATTATCAGATCTCAATTGTTTAAAAACATTTACACTACTTTATGCAATATCTGCATATATATTAAAGGTACTTGTGTACAATTCCTGCAACGAAGAAAAGAAAAGAGGCCTTTTCACATACCCGATAAAATAGTAATCTTATGAACATCAAATAAACCTTGCAATTTGAGTATTATTTCTCATAGAAAAACATGTTAAATTTGAGTGTTATTTCTCATAGAAAAACGTTTTTAAACATGCACAAAAACATGTTGTGAAACATATCCAACAAAAGCTTATTCTATTGCTGCCTTTTGGAGATTTTGGCATATTTAATTCTGCATTGGTGGATGTGCAAAATTATTTTTTTTGTCATTAAAAAGTTTGTTGTTTTCATTTAAAATTAGTTGTTACTTAATTCTGCATTTTTTATTGTGCTTTTTTTTTTCTCATCTTCAATTTCAAGTTAGTTCTTTACTTTTGCATTTTGTGCATTTTCAAGTTTGCTTGTTATTGGTTTTTTATCCGTTAATATTCTTTATTTCTTTTATAAAATGATGACAGTTTGGAAGCTGCAGACTACTGAAAAGGTGATTCTTTATTTCAAACAGCAAGACATTCTTCTGTCAGTCAAAATAAGTCCTAATGGTCACAGTATGACTATTTACATATACAAGTCTGACAAACAGTGGTGTTGCAACATTGCAGGTTGTAACACAAAAATAACCTTTCATAAGGGAACATGGATGGAAAGTTCAAAGATACCGTTGCAACACTAAAATAGCCTTTCATAAGGGAACGTGGATGGAAAGTTCAAAGATACCATTCCTAACCGCCATCCGCTTCATTTATAGTTGGGCTAGAAAATTAACTTCTATTGAATGGGGGAAAAATAAGCTTTGCTTATCCAACAAAACAATCATAGACTGGAACAACTATATAAGGGAAGTTTGCAGCATTGCCATGCTTCAATGATCAACACCTAAAATTGGAAGACTGGGCAAAATAGTCGAAATTGATGAGTCTGTTTTCCAAATGGAAATCGCAACAGGGCAGAATTCTTCCCAAACAGTGGGTAAATGTTCGGTGAGTTATGTCAAGAGACGGAGCAATGTTTTATTATCAGAATAAAAGACAGGAGTGTGGTGACTCTGATGGAAGCTATCAAAGACAATGGAAAAGAAGGTTCCACAATCTACTCCGATTGCTGGAAGGCTTACAAAACGAAGAAACAAACAGTTTCTGGTTACGAGTATTATCGCATCAACGACACATATAAATAGTGACCTTCCAAGCATCTGATAAGATTTTTTTATTATTACTATATGTTTTATTGTAGTTAATTATAAAAAAGATAGATTCAACTGTTAAAAGTTCCTGGATCAATTCCTAAATTGAAAAATATATATAAAAAAATCTCGGTTTAGTTAAGTGAATGGTACTGCTATTCCTGTCCTCATTTTTGTGTTCATTTATCACTTGACTTCATGAGCAACAAATCATATAATTACTTATTTATTTTAATAATTCTAAATAAGACTGATGGAATAATAATAAAGATTATTTCAAAATTTCATTATCAAGATTATATTTATAATATAATTATTAAAAATTTGACAATTTCTAATATAATTGTAAGATCTAAGGAAGTCGGAGGGAGGGAATAAAAAATAGATGCATTTAAATAGTTATTTCAATGATTAATCATTCTAATATTTAACAATTATAATATGGGTGTTTTTCAATTATTTTCCATTTTATCAATCATAGAATTCTTTATTTCATGTTACATATTTTACAGAATCTGTATTTGATAGCAACAATCCAATCATTCCATACCTAAAATATTAATAACCAATGAATACCAAATGGCAGTACTAATCTAGTTTCTGGCTACTAGTCTTCATCAATGATGAACACAGTATTGGTATGTAATCTTCTAGCAGCTCATTGTGCTTTTCAAATTAATAGTTTGATTTTCAAATTCTGTAAGCCTGTATAACTACATAGGTTTGTTACTAAGTAGATAATGATATACTTTAGTGTATTAATAAAAGACAACTTTGCATTAGTCTGAATATTAATAAGGAGCAAAGTATAGCTTCTGGCCAATTATAGTAAAAAAAACTCTGCTTCCCATTTTAAAACTAAAAGTTAAAAACTAGTGTGAAAATTCCTTTAGCACTACTATCTGATATTTCATTGGTTACTCATATGTACAAGAATGAATCACAAATGGAATTATGCAAACAGATAAACTTTAAATATAACTAGAGAAATCAATTAGCTTTGCATATAATCTAATAATTTGCCTAAAGTATTTATGACCTCTAATATATTCATTAACTATGAATCAATATATCACTAACAATGAGATATCAGAAAATTACTTGCCAAACATTTTTTTTATAAATATCCAGTTAAACTATCTAATATTAAGGCATATAATTAAGTTCAGATGGAAAAATGAATCCATTTTTTTATCTGCATCTATTTAAGAGCTTGGGTGTAGATGAAAAATGAACCCTTTTTTCATCTAAACATAATTTGCCTTGACACTAAGTTGTCTGGTTGGATATTTGAAAGAAAAATGGTTTGGTGAGCAATAATATAATTGATTTAATAAAATATTAATTTGTTTGTTTCATCTTAAATAGAGTATATAATGTTCTCATATTTTATATAATGAACACAAAATCATCATAAAAAAGAGAGAGAGAGAGATTAAAACAGTCCATAATTCCATTAAAATTACATTAAATAAATAGTATTAATTAAAAACTAAATAAAGTTACCAAATTTAATTATTTCCAATCTTTATTCTCAGTGCCATTCAAGGTATTCATAATATGCAAATGCACTGATTTTTTGTCCTCAATTTAGAAATGAAATGTATTTGACTCTTTAAGCATTAATCCAAAAATCACTTCAAGACCAAAAAAAAAATCTTAATTTTATCATCATGAAGCACTTACTTTTATTTGACTTTTAACTTTGCCATTGGAATCCTTACGTCTTAGACGATCCTTTATAGTATTAGTCTGACTTTTCTCATTTGCCAACTCCATTTTTAAATCATTTACCCATAATAACTAAATATTACAGTAAAAAATAAATAAATATAATTATAAACAATAAGGATAATACAAATAAATTTGAAATAAATAAATATTTGAAACAACTATTTAAAAAAATATAATGGTTAGTCGTCTTTTAGATATTTTACTAGAAACTTATTTACTTCCAAAACCTTAATTAAAAGTAAAGCTGACATTATCATGCCTACGAGATTATAGTTTAATCTATATTTATAGGCACTTTAAATAATTTCTTAATATTTCCTCTATATTTTCTGATAGGCATGTATTTCCTGTCCTTTCTAGAAAGAAGTTCTTAGGAAAAACAATCTGACAGAAAATCTAAAAGATAGTGCCTGGATTCTGTTATAAAAAATTATCAATCACCCTAAGATGAACACATCTGAAAGATGGTCTGCATTAAAATGGGAAAGAATATTATATAGAAAATATTTATAAAAGTATAAGCAATATGTACAAGTAAATATAAATATTCTTGGCTATGTTTATATTAAAAAAAAAACGCAATAAACACGTATATACATATTACTTTTTTCAGATGCCTTTGTTCATATGTTCCAGAATTAATGGAGGAATAGAAGATTTATATATATATATATAACATTAAATTTAAATATAGATAATACAGAGGCAAAACTCTCCATAAGCCAGAGTAATCAATGGATGCAGGAAGGTTTGTGCATAAAATCCCTATCTAATATCTACTCATCCAATATCCCCAGATTAGCTTGTGGCTTTCATCAGTGAGGTACCTTGGATCTAAGAGCACTGCACCTAGATCTTAGGATCTAATGCAATCCTCCAGCAGCCATCTTTTACTTTTTTACCTAACTCTGGCTTGCACTGAGTGGCGCTACTGTATGGAAAATTATGTCTCTGAAAAACAGTTTGTGTAAGCGTAAAGAATGATAACTATGTGATGTTTGATGGCTTAATATCAATCCTGCCTAATAGGATTATGGTAACTGTGATTATCAACTTGATGAATTTAGCTTGAAAATATTATTGCATTTCATTTTGAATTCAAAGTTTTATAGTTAGCTAAAAAAAAATAAAAGGCTGCTGGAAGGTTGCATTAGATTCTAAGATCTAGGTGCAGTGCTCTCAGATCCAAGGCTTTTCGCTGATGAAAGCCATAAGTTAGAAACTAATTTGGGGATATTGGATGAGTAGGTACTAGATAGGGATATTATCTGTAAATCTTTCTGCATCCATTGATTACTCTGGCTTGCACTGAGTGGTGCTGCTATATGGAGTTTTGTCTCTGTGAAAAACAGCTTGGGTAAGCATAAAGAAGGATTATCGTGTAATGTTTGATAGTTAATACTGTGATCTTCTGGACAGGACCAGAAACCAATTGTAATTAAATAGCACTGTATCAATAATAGCTGGTTGCATCTAGTGACCATCCAAACTCTCCTGTAGATTGCAGGTAACAATTTTAATTATCATTATTATATCACTTTTAAATATAATCACTATCACTGGACATCTACCTGCAGACAGGTTCTACACATTATTTTTGATCTTCTCCATGCATTTTCACTCATTTTTTTTTTAAATTTTCATGCCAGTAATACTTATGCATATATGATGCAAAGTAATACAAACAATAAACTTACAAAAACATGTTGTAATATATATTTAAACCTAGAAGTATTTTTTTTTAAGAATAAGTATAATAGGAGTTGTCTGATGCGCCATGTTTGAAGAAGTCCTTCAGAGAATACAAGAAGTCATTTCATTTCAATAATATTTTATTTAGCAGTAACTATTATATTTCAAATCTAAGATATTATAAATTTGTCAGAAATGAGAGATTCATTTTTTTTATAGCTTATTAATCAATGTCGTTACAGAATTTATTTATTGAATATGATTTGAAAATATTTTATGCGTTATTATGCTTGTATACCTGTCTGTCGTTTAATCCATTTATATAATTGTTGAAGTAAAAGTAGAATGTCTTATTCTCCAATTGGTTTAGGATGACGTGATGTGCCAAAAGAAGTGGAAGGATTAGTGATTTAGTTAAGAGTGAATTTATGCTTATATTGAAATGTATTTTGTGGCTATAAAGGAAAAAAAACATTTATGATATATTGTGTTATAGGGATTAAGAGAACTCTCCCTCAGTTTATTGAAATATTCGTCATGAGTGGATTATATTTTTCAGATTAAATAATTGTGTGTTATGATGATTATATTTATATTATGTCAAGTAAAGTAGTATATTTCCCCTGTTTTTTCAGTGATGAAACAAAGTCCACAGCAGTATTTAAGCCTCTAATTAAGCTAGGGAGTCACTGTGTTTTGTTATTTAAATGATTAAAGTTAAGAAAGTCTTCTTATCCCTTATGTATCCATGTAGAATGTTTTCCATCATTTATTCATAGCCAAGTATAATGTAGTTTGATAATAGAAAAGAAAATAAAGGTAAAGTTGATTTCTTTCACAGAACATCTAGAGTAGAATTAGTATTAAAGTTTGGTTGGCCATGGCATCATCCGTATTATGGTATTGTATCTCAATTTCATAAGTAAACCAATTGGATTTAGCTGTGTTAATTATTATATAACAGGTAGCACAATTCAGATGCATGCATAAAATACTATTAATTCGGAAAGTATGGAGAAAATCTATCACTGAGTTGTAATTCTTAAATCAATATTTTAAATCATATTATACTAATTATTTTAAGTTTTATACCATCAATTCTCAGAATGTTTCATCCTCATTTTGAATGAGCAAGCAAAAGAAAAGAAAGTGTAGCTAATTAATAGAATTATTTAATTCATTTATGAAGGATAGCTTGACCTCTTACTCATAGATTTAAACCCCTATTGTATTATTTTGGACATCTGACTACCCCAGTGTTGATATAGTTAGCAGAATGTTGGAGTTGGGTAATAGCATATGTGCATTTTAAGTAAAAATACCAAGAAGTTTAGTTTCATATTTTACTATTTTAGTGCTATTGTTTATAAATGTTTCTTTTTCATAAGCATATCAGAATTGACTGATAGCTTGAGTATATTTGAAATAAAATACAAAAAAAAGTTTAATTTCATATTTAGTTATCCTAGTGTAGTGTTTATAATGTTTCTTTTCATAAGCTTATTAGAATTGACTGAGAGCTGATATATGTTGGAATCAAATACCAGAAAGTTTATTTTAATGTTATTTATGCTCATGTAGACTATTCAATCATTGATACTGGAACTATCCAAAATGTGTATATGAGTAAATTAGAAATGCAAAATGTTTGTTTAGTTATATCTTGTAATAAATGTTTTATTTCTTTAAAAACCTTGTTCAGAGTGCTTCTTTGGCATGCATTCATGTTCTATGTTTCCACACATCCACATACACTTACATATCCAATAAAATATGATTGCACTATTCCATAAATTTAATGGTGAATATGTTCAGATCTGATGATGATGTTTTCTTGATTCAAACACTATATGAAATGCTTGACTACTTGATGATTCTCTGAAAATTTTATTACTCAGTTATTATTTAGATGATGAATTGAAATCAAAATGCACCTTATTTCTTTTATTATTTAACTATTACTAATTTATTAAAATAATGCTTAATTTACGTCATTATTTTTATGATGGTAATTAGTAGTTATTGTAAAGTATGGATTTAAAATTAAGCCATACAATAAATTAATTCCCTGAGATATTCCATTATTATTTTAGATTGGATATTAATTTAGTTATTTACTTTAAATTACTGTACAATAAAAGTTAAGTAGTCCTATATTTTATTTTGTATTTAATTTTAATTTACTATACAGTAGAGTTAATTAATACTACATCTTTATTTTATTAATTTAATTATATCATGCAGTAAAGGTTGTTCAATGCATTTAGATGATGGGAGGAGATGAGGCTAAACTATCACTTGTAAATTTAAATGGTGGAACTTTACCAATTTCAATAATTTTTTTATTTTAAAACTTAATAGATGTATTATTCTTATTAATTCATAATGTTTCCTCCTATATTCAGTATGTATTTTACACCTTATAGATCTCTGTAGCCCCCACTGAGCTAAGCTATGGTAGGACAGCATTATAAGAGTCTCATTAATCATTTAAAGCAAGATCAAACTAGTAGTTTATTCTATTATCAATAGAATTGGTGCCCCAGGTATTTGTTGATAAGAAAGGTAGGAGAGATGTTGGGGGAGGGGTACAATACATATATCTGAAGTTATTTCATATGTTTATATCTTAACTCATCTAAAAAAGTGGTTACAAAATGCATGCATAGTGAGAGATGATGGTTTGATCTTATGGGCTGGTTGTAATATGGTAGTCAGGATGAGGATTGCAAAACTAAAACTTGAAAAGACAAGTGTAGGTGTATATTATAATGGTAACACTATAAAGCAAAAGAATCAAGCAGAAGATAAAATTATCTGTGTTGCCCTTCTTCACTATACTCTTAAGCAAGATGGTGAGAATATCTGTATATTCTTTTAACATATTATTATAAAATCTATAGAAACTATAATATTGTATTGCAGTAAATTATACTTATAGTAATTAACAGAGTGCTAAAAATTATATGTAATCAAATCAATTTTCCCCCAATTTATAAGCACTATATCGCAATCCATTATACTAAAACCATCAACTAATGAATTAAGGTTCCTGATTAATTTCTCTCGTCATACATTTTTTATGGCTAATAAATTACTAGTAATTACTGTCCCATTAGAAGATAACAGGTAAGAAGTAATTTCCCTATCTAGGCTCTATATTGAAGGGTTAAAATTAACAAAAATAAACATTCAATTGCAAATTATAAGTTTATAAATCAAACAGATCCAATTATAATATATATAAGCAAAGAATTATCAACATGAGTTTAGAGATTCAGGGTTTTAAGCCTTTACTTCACCTGATGAGTAAAGGTTATTCATAAAATAGATGTAAAGTGAGAGGGCATGGTCTGTAATTGGAGGATATTTTGATTAAATATATTCTATAATATACTGCTGTATAGCATTACAGTTTCATAAGATATTATAGGTCATATACATACATTTATTATCTCATGTTAGGAATAAAGTGAAGATGGGTAGATAACCTTGTCCTCTACTTACTTCTTTAATTCTGTAGCATTACCTTTAATTATTATATTTAAACAATTTACATATAGAATTTATTAATGTTATTTATTTATGCCTTCTATAGAAATTTGTAGAAATCTATGGATTGATATATGGCAATGTTTGAAGAAAAATCAACTAACATCTTGCATGACAATTCTATCAATCAAATCTGATATAGCAACTATTCAGGAAACCAATCGAGATCACATCAAACATAACAATTCAGATTTTATTTAAAGACACTTGAAAGTTTCAATTTGACATTATTGTGAGTTTATTTAAATAGAAAGTGTTTAGTATGATATCAAATAGTCTTCTGAGCAGCTGATACAGTCAGATTTGATTGACTGAAACAACCTGAAAGAAGTTAATTGATTTTTCATCTAAAGTTGCTGTATATAAGACCATAAGTTTCCATAAATGTTTGTACAGGATATTCGTGTTGAATTTAATTAATTAATGTTTGCTTATATATATATATTTAATAAAGAATAGAAATGAGATAACCATTTTCTGTGTCGCTAATCTTTAAATAATTTTTTTAATGCTATCTACTGCAATTCTATAAATAAATGATCAAGATACTGGAAATAATGACTTTTTATTATCTCAATACAATAAGTTTTATTTTTAAAGTATGAAAGCTATTATTTTACATGATCACATAAGAAAAGGGACAATTTTAAGATCAATTTCAAAGCACTTGCTTAAGTAATTTTAATAAATATACAATAAACAATGGAAATATACTTAATGCTTTTTATGTCATTAAATATTTTTTTATTGTACCTTAGCTGATGGTAACATTACCAATAGAAAATCATTTGATTCTTTTAGCCTATTACTGTATTATAAGCCAAAGGAAATTTCCTTTACTAATACTATCTATTGTAAGTTTCAGTAATCAGAAGATCCAGTTTTGAACTCAAGTCCTCACTGATAAAGTTAAACCTGTACAAGAATGGGAATTAAATTGCACTACTATTAGAAAATCATAATTACCCTAGATTATAATAGATGATACTTGAATAGAGAAAGAAGAGCTTCTTCTTGTTGATAACATTTATAAGATTCATTTAAGGTTTGCATTCCAATAACAAGAATACTACTGTTTGTTGCAATTTTGCAAATAGTCTTATGGTGCATGATTATATTTACTATACTACTTATTAAGAAATAATTTAAATAATGAATAATTCTCTGGATTATGCGAATGTATTTCATGTTACATTATTTATTCAAGCACAAAACAAATTATAACTGCATGAAATAACAACTTATATATTTTAAAAATAAAGCCATATTTCATTAAAATAGTTTTAGAAATCTATCAATAATATACTACTATATAGAAGAGATATCTTATACTCTAATGCAAAAAGACAGTCTATAGTTTATGACAGTTTTCTTTTATGTCATTGTATTTGATAGTAACATTAGGATTTGTGTTGAAGCTTAATGTGTGATGTATTCAGTAATTTATTGCAAAAATTCTCAAGATATGTTAATACATTTACAATACTACTTATTGCTATTTTAAAGTGCTTTGAAATGAGTCCTAATAATAATAATAATAATGAACATTAGAATCTATCCTGGAGTTTAGTTTTAAATCTGCAACTCTATCAATGAACAATATGCCCAAAACAATTGTCCTAAAATTGTCTCTAAATCGCAATTGTATAAAATAACAACTTTCACAATTAAAAAAAAATTAATTATATTGTTTTAAAATAATTATAAAAAGAAACAACTGCTATAATATATTGTACAGAATAAATATTTTAGGGCTGCTAGCTTTATAGTTAACCAAATAGGTAACAAGTGGTTATTGGAGAGTGGCATCAGATCCTAAGATCTAAGTAGTGCTTTCAAATCTAAGGCTCTTCACTGATGAAGGCCCCAAGCTAGAAACTAGTCTGGAGATGTTGAATGAGTAGGCACTAGAAAGGGATTTTATGCACAAATCTTCCTGCATCCATTGATTACAAAGACTTGCACTTGTGGCACTATTGTATGAAGTTTGGTTATTCTTATTGATGCCGAATTAGTTTACGCTCATGGCCATTTTAATGAAATCTAAAGACCAGCCAAAACTATTGCTGACACATCCAATCAATAAATGACATAAATATTGAATAAAAGTACTTTAAATTCACATTTTAAAAATTATACGCTAGTAAAAATAATATGCTTTATTTCATATGCACATACAGTATAATCTTTTAGTATTTGAAAATTATAAGCTTGGTTTGATCAGACTTCTGTACCATTTGGACAATACAAATTTATCGGCCAAATTATCCTTCCACCTCCCTGAAAATTCCAGCGCTTTGCACCATCATATTTCAAATATTTTATGAAGATAAATTAAAAAAAAAAATCCCTAATAAAATAAAGCATATTATTTTTACTAGCTTATAATTTCTAAAATATGAATTTAAAGTACTTTTATACAATATTTATATCATTTATCAGCTGGATAAGTTAGCAATGGTTTTTAGATTGCAAAATAGCCATCAGCGCAAACTAAATCAGGATATTAATAGCATATGTAAGCATATAGAATGATCATGTGATGTTTTGATAGTTATCTTTAGTGTTGATTAGTAAGCAATTCAAGTATAAAGAGATTTTATTACTAATTTTAATATCACTTTGACATATTTTTTTCACTGATTTATTAATATCAGGTATATAAGGCTATTCCCTGGGTCTATATTGTTTAATAGATATGTTAAAAGTTTCAATTCATTTTTATATAGTAAATTTATTATATTGTATTTTATCTAACTCATGCAGTAATACTCAACATTTCTTTTCATACTGTGACTGTACTTGTAAGAATATCATTTCTATATAATAATTCTATGGTTTCCTAGCTTATGTTTATCAGGAGCAGAGAATTTACAGTTAATGTAACCGCATACATTTAATGCTTTAATTAGTACTATAAACTCTATCACCCTGTGAATTATTAACAATTCTAGGTCTAAAATTTAAATTTATTATTGATACAATTTTCTATATACCATTTAAACTTTGATATTTTGTGTTTGAATACACAAAATATGTACATAGAAATGCAATAATTATAAATTATAAATCTTTTGTACTCCAGAAAAAGTAAAAAAAATATATTAGAGAAATATATTTTTTAGATCACTAACTGATAAGAGTAAAATTAATGAATGTTTGGTTAAAAAATTTAAGAAAAGTGAACGTTGTAATCAGATAGAAAATAAAAAGGTTTAATTAATGATTAAATTTGCATAGAATTTAGCAATGGAAAATATTTACACAATTTATAATAAGAAAATTAATTTGGTAAATGGCAAGAAATATTTGCCAATTATAAATATTTCTTGATACAATAGAAATTGAAGTAACAAATTAAAAACACAAAGAGGAAAATGAGAGTGGTAAAAATCAAGGATGAATTCTGGATTGCCAGAGGCCAAGCTGCGAGAATAAATAGCATGTGTGACAAAGTGTGCAGTGCTCATTCCAGTGGATTTACTAAGTGAACTGTAAGTGGGAGATTTTAAGGGACAGTAACTGAAAGAAGCTTAAGTGATAGTGCAGCGCTCTAGTGTGAAGACAACGTGATCATGAACAGTAGCTAAACGAAGCCAAAGAATTCCATTAGTTTGAGGAGTAGAGCCAGTGTTTTGTAAATTGAGGTCAAAGGAAACTGCACATCATGAGAATTGAACCATAAGTGAACTATATATATATATACTTTGTTGGACTATATCAATAACTTTTTGCTATTAATAATATTACATCATTATTCCAGTCCAAATCTAAATTACATTTATTGATTTACTTGTTGGTATTCTGAATACCTTCATTTGAATATACAACAATTTAGCACACTCACCATCTTGAACCCGTAAATAGTGAATAAGTTTAAAAAGTTAATAAGCTGAGGGATAGGGAAAATGTTGCTAGGTCAGTCTTACAACGGAATTCGATATGAATAATGCAAATCATTGGCTTGGTACACCACACAGCTGGAAAATTTATTTTTATTAAATGAAATTAAAGATAATAAAAGAAAGATAGCCACTTTAATGTGTACATTGAGACTAAAAGTCACTGATATTATAAATAAGAATTTTGACATACCCATAGCAGAAGAAATAGGATATGAAAAAATTAGCAACAAGCTGAGCAAACATTTTAACCCCAGACCATTAAGACACATTGCCAGATTGCCATTAGAAAACCGGAAGCAATGGAAGAGCAAATTGATAAAACAATTTGGAATTGCATTAAAAAGAACTAACTAAAAAGTGAGGATATGGTGATTATATAGATGAAATTCTGTTAGACCAATTAATTTGACACATGTCTAAAAACAGACTCCAACAAAACCTGCTTGCTGATGCAGAATTAAATTTTGAAAAAGCAATTAAAAAGGGAGTGGCCCATGAATTCATTGTGGAACAGGTGGTGCTGTTTAGTAAAGAAAATTATGGCAAAACAAGACAGTTTATAAGACTGAGCGTGAAACAGAAATTAAAAATAGTTTCTTTGCAAGGTTTTAGAAAAAAAGTATTTTCGCTGTGAAAAACCAGGGCACATCAAAAAAGACTGTATATTTAAAGACAAACGATGCCATATCTGTAAGTGAAAAGACCCCTAACAAGAATGTGTAGAGAATCACTAGAAAGTGATAGTCAAAAAAAAAAAAACTAATCCAGGCACAAAGGATAGCATTTATAACATTAACTATGCATCAACCAAGGGACAGAGTAAAAAGCTACAACTAGTTAACAAAAAAATAGACATGGAAATTGACAATGACTTGGGAATATCAATAATCTCGGAGAGACTGTGGAATTATATTAGAGGAATTCGTGCAGGCATTGAAATGCATAAAACATTAATCAGGGTGATAGATGTAAGTGCCAACATAGTAGAAATAATAGGCTCTGACATAGTACCAATAAAATACTGCAACAAAACGATGAGCTTACCAATATATATAGTACGGAAAAATGTTGGTCCGTTAATAGGATGCAACTGATTCAAACATATAGGGATAAGTGTTAGTGGGAGGGATAAGACCAATTCTCAATGAGACACTCCTAACACCAGAGCAGAAAACAGAATAATATTAGATCATGTCAAATAGATATTACTAAATTGCAAACAGAAAATAAGTATTTAAAAGAAATAGTGAATAGTTTTCAGATCCAGTTACAATGCCAAAAACATAGTTTGAATGAATTCACCTGTAACATGGAAGATAAAAATGAAATGAGTGAATCTTTGCAGATGAAATTGCAGGAATCTGAATCAATAATGTAGTCACTGGAAAAGAAATCAGAGGAGTTAGAATTCAAAAATGGTGAATTATGAAATGAGTTGGAGCAAAAATTACAAAAAAAAATCAGTGTTTACTGCAGAATAATAATCAGCTGCTTAAAGAAACAGAAGAGTGGAATGAAAAAGTAAAAGAATTATCAGAACAGATAGCGTTTTGGCTGCAATATGAAATGGAGCTACAAGAAAAGATGACTGATAGTGAAAATGAAGTTGGTATTATTAAAAACTTTTTAGAGGGCAAGCTTTAGACAGTGAACTGCCAGATGCATAAATCAAAGAACAATGGAAAACCCAGAGTTTCTCCAAGTGGAAGAAAAAAACACTCAAGCTGGTGAAGGTAAAGAAGAATCTAAATAATTTTCAAGGTTACATTGATTAATCTGAATAAGGGTTTTTTCCCGGAGTGGAGGGGGAGGTGTCATGTTTGTACAAATATGTACATTGCAATTCAATAATTATAAATTATAAGTCTTTTGTACTCCAGAAAAAGAAAAATATATTAAAAAAATATAAGAGTAAAATTAATGAACGTTTGGGTAAAGAAATTTAAAAAATATGAATATTGTATAATTAAATCAGATAGAAAGTAAAAAGTTTAATTAATGATTAAATTTGCGTAGAATTTAACAATGGAAAATATTTACGTAATTTGTTATAAAAAAATTGCTTTAGTAAAGGCAAAAAAATATTTGCTAATTACAAATATTTCTTGATACAATAGAAGTTGAACCAACTAATTAAAAACACAAAGAGGAAAACAAAAATGATATCAATCAAGGATGAACCCTGGATTGCCGCCAGCCAAACTGCGGGAATAAATAGAGCATGCAGTAAAGTGCATAATGCTCATTCCAGTGAATTTACTAAGTGAACTGTTAATGGGAGATTTTAATGGGCAGTAGCTGAAAGAAGCTTAAGTGATGGTACAGTACTCTAGTGTGAAACCAACGTAATTGTGAGCAGCTGAACGAAGCCAAAGAACTCAGTTTGAAGAGTAGAACCAAAATGTTTTGGAAACTGAGACTGAAGGAAACCATGTGTTGTGGGAATTGAACCATAAATGAACTAGATATATATATATTGTACCTCATGTCAAGAGCACTCCACGTGAAATTGTTGATCACAATTATTAAAAGTAAAATTTTCATAAATAACGCAAAAGTTTTAAAATTGATTAATGAACAATAAAATTATTACAGAATAATTTGTCTGTAAATAACTGAATTAAAATATCTCAGTTGAAAAAAGAAAATAATCTATAAAAGTTTAAAGAGTAATTGGAAGGGGGAGAAAGTTTAACTTATAAAGGTTAAAGCTATAACAGTTAAAAATAAATCTTTTCTATGAAATTAAAAGTACTCTCTCTTTTCGTTTAAACTATTAAAGAAAAAAAAGGGGAAAGAAATCTTAAAACTAAAAAAAAAATCTATTCACATTTATTTAGAATAAATGGGATTATAAATAACGAATTGATTGTAAACATAAAGGAATAGTAAAATGTATGCATGTTAATAAAATGGAATATGAAAGTTAAATATTAAAGAATAAATGAAAGTGTATAAGTTAAAAGAAATTCCCTCAAATATTGCAAATACTCAGAAGCTACATAAAAGAAATGAATTAGCAATGGCTACTAATTAAAGAATCCATCTTATCAAAAATTTAATCAAAAGCAGTGGACGAATTTTCAACAATGGATATAGCTGGCAGGTATAGAAACTAATTTAAAAAAATGACAACAGGTCATCACATAAATAGTCAGTTTTTCATCATTCAAGGAGTTTTTTACAATCAGTCTTCAGTCAGTCTTGTCACATATCCAGAGTCAATGTTTTTCATGTATCTAAAGACAATGCAGTTTTAGCAGTCATCAGAAGCATACGACCAGATTCTAGTCTCAGCCCAATGGAACATCAATAACCTGCCTGATAAAAGTAATGCCTGCCTAATAATTTGAAACCGCCAGAGATGTCTAACTGTCTTGAATAATAGTATCATGAAATAGCAATCATAGGAACCTCCACAGAAACCTCAAATCCAACCGGTTGGTAAAAACTCACATGAAACAGCAAACAGCAAGAATTCAATGTCCAAAATCCTATAGGTAATAAATAACATTTTTCTTATTCCATTTCTGATATTAATGTAGCCATTGCAAGAGTCAGTAAAATAAATGAACTCTATAACATGCATAAAATGAACTATTGATGTGCATGTTTTAAATATTTTGTGTTTATTTAATGCTCTTTATTATATTATATTCTATTGTGTGATTTATTAAGAGTGTGTGCACTTACATATAAAAAAAATCATTGTGTAAATTAATTAAGAGTTTATAATAGTAGTTTCCAAATTATAATAATAAACATTTCGTTAAAATAAATTATCTTTAAAACTTAATATTTTGTCGGTCAGTTCTTTACTCATACCACTAATTAAAGCAACAATTTATTATATTATTCTTTTGATTGAGCTAGTTGGGATTTCTTAGGCGCTGAATTAGTTGGCCATCATTCGGGGCATGTTAGTTGCTTTTGTAATTAACTGGCACCTCGAGTTAACTCTGAAACAAAAGTGTTTTGAATGATAGGTATTGAATTTTACAGCTGTGAAGATCTGTGCCCTTGAAACATAGTCGTAGTTATATATCTGATATATATAGCTCCGACTTGGTCACAGGTATCCTCTGGTATTATTCTTCTCTGCCTAAAGGGCCAGTGTGAAGCAATATTTAAATTGCATTGGAGTAGATCGAATTTGTAATAATAAATGTTATAATAAAGAATTGTATCATAGGTTATATTTATAAGAAATCAACAATGTGTTTATCTTAAAATGTGCTTTTCACAATTTTTTTATTTCCATTATAGAGTAAAAAATCTATGCTAGATTGTGTTTCCTATTCGATGTACTACCCCACCCAGTTCAATATATATATATATACCATGTTGGAGTGTATCATTAATTTTTTGCTATTGATAATATTTCATCATTATTCCTGTCCATATCTAAATTTCATTTATTGATTGCCTGCATAAGAATACACAACAGTTATCTATGCATCTTTATAAATCATATTGGTATATGTAACTTCTGTTTTCAGGATAAACAAAAATAATACTACTGATAATAACTAACTGAATAGTGTCACTGACAATTATTATTTATTTTATAAATAGTACTTTAAAACAATGCTATTATATATTTATCAATCCAACAAAAAAAAAATCATTAATAAATTTTCTTTTAATCTCATTAGTGTGCTTTAGAACTAACAATTCATCAATAATTTTATTAGATTGCTGCCTGTCTATTTGAACCTAATCTCTGCAATAAGAAAAAAAATTGAGTTTTATTGGATGAAAATATAAAATAAGGCACAATAAATTTATTACAAACATATACATCAAAAAACTTAGCAAATCTTATATTAAAGTAAATAAAATGGACACAAGTAATGCTCACTGAACATCATTGCCTTACATACTTAATAAATTAATAAAAAAAAAGATGTGCCAACTAGCATCAAAATCAATTATAAAATATCTTTAAGCAAGAAATGCTAATTCATCAACACTAAATATGGCTTCCCAATACTGAAATGTTCCAATATTGTGTACTTGAGAAATATTTTGAAAAAGGATTAAATACAAAGGAACAGCAAAGCAAATTTATGCTCTAGAATCAATCAGCATAAACACCTCTTCAATTAGGGCTAAAACAAGCGTGCACACACACACTTCCATATTTCTAAAATAAGAGATGAAAAATGAGATGTGCCTTTATATTTGAAAACTATTAAGATAATTTCAAGAAGAGAAATTGCAAGACAAGAAAGATCACAGAGACATGATTCATAGTACAATCAAAAAAATGTAATAAATCAATGCTCTAACAGTGTTAATAAATATTGAAATTTGAAATTTATATACAATGTTTGTACACATAATTTAACAGTCATTACAGTCTAAGATTATGATGAAAAAATATTGAAAGTGAATCTAACAAGAAATGTAAACTATGCAAAATATATCTTCAAAACATAATATACAGAATTCTACTTTCAGTGCTCTAATTTATCATTAGATTTATATAAACCAATTAAAACATTAGATCATGCTTCAGATTACATTCATACAAAATATCATTTTATAAAATATTCTAATAAATAAAGATAACAACATATGCTTACATATCCAGATGAACTTGAATCCCTGAGATGTGGATATTTATTAAGTAGATGCCAAAAGAAGTTACTAAAATACTGTTCAGGATATCTGCAAATCAAAAATAATATTCAGATAATTTTCTTAAGATGAAGCCAACTTTTTTTTTTAATTTACTGTAGCAATCCAATAATTATATAAATAATAATATTTTATTAATACAGAATTGTAGCAATTTGATTAAATTATGCAGAACAATTTGTAATTATATTATATACAATATATATATATATATATAACTATAATTTTAAAATTAGTGTTTTCTCATATTAATTAATATAAACAATAAAAATAAGTAAATAAATATTAGTTTAACCATGTATAAATAAAAAAAAGCAATATATAAAAATTATAAGTGACAATAATATCAATAGTAAGTTTTAAATTACGCTTTATGCAAAAAAGTGAAGCTTAGTATTATTATAAGAATTATCCGGCTTAGCGCTTTCAGGGAACTTAGGTCTCCACATTCATAGCCTATCTTGGGAATGTCAGCTTACATTGAAATTTTATGCGAAGCTTGGCAGTAATTTATGCAAAATTTATTCAAAATTTTCTTGTATATAGACCTCTTTCTGGAGATTGCAAAGCACGATTCTTTTCGGTTTATTGCATAGTTGTCATTTGCACTGGAGCATGCCTCCTTTATTTTTCATTTCATATCATAATGGATAATAAAAAAATTTGTAATTTGCAATATAAAAATGCTTGGGAATTTATATTGCAATCGTTTTCGAATGACATCATAAAAACCAAATTTTTTTAATGAAATTTGGATAAAAGCAAGATAAAATTTGATTTTGTAAATAGATTTTAAATTAATTAGTGTTTGTTATCACATATTTAACTACACATTGGAATAATGACAATTTAGATCATTTATAATAGTAAATTTGATTAACGTTTAGGGTTTTAGTTTTAACATATATTTAACACATGTTAAAGTAAAATTTAAAATAGTATGAGTGCAGCAAGAGAAATCCTATTGGCTTTCATAAACTTTTACTATGACATTTATGGATGTCAGTTTAAATATATTTAACACATGAAAAGGTGAATTTTAAAATGCTGCAGTTACGGCAAGAGAATTACTACTGAATTTATTAAAGTTTTACCATATCTCCTTAAGTATAATCTCATGTGATAAAGTAAGTTTTAAATATGTTTAACAAACAAGTAAGAGAGTAAATTTTATAATGGTGTGGGTATTTGCCCGATTTTAAATATATTAACCTCTACTAACTTAAATATTATATATATTATAATGGAACCCACTACCCCAAAGTTGATGGTGCTATTATACCAGAACCGCAGGGTACACCATACGATGACATGAATATGGCTAAGTAGTTGGATGATTTGAATGAAATGTGTCAACCAACCTACAACAAGTCATATCCAAAATTCTTGATTCAATAATGCATTTGGGTATGTCAGATGTTACTGAATCAAAAATGGCATCTAACAAAGGGAGCGCATCTCAGTACTGTCAGACCTAGGCCTTCAAATAGGATGCTAAGGATATCACAATGAAATGCCCAGTTCCAAGTCACATCTACTTTTAATATACTAACTTATAATTTACTAACAAAATTTCAATGTAACTTAGACCAGTGCATATTCATTACACTTCCCTTTTTAGGCCCCATTATACCACGGAATTCGAACTCAGGGAGTTCTTGCAATCAGCTCTCTTCAGGGATGGACCTACTCAATTATAAACCAAATATACCTATATATAAGCATAGATATAGGAAAATACTGATGATGATCAATTATTTATAAGAGCAGTATACAATGATGATGATGATCAACAAACCTTTAATAGTGTAATTCATAATGTGATGATGATGATCAACATCTAATGGTATCAATGCACAGTGATGATAGTGATGATCAAACAGAGATCAGATTGATTTAAACAACTTAATTTATTAATAACATATAAAATAAATATTTACAAAGAAAATAATAAAATAGATAAATATTCGGTTATCAAGAATGGCTTTTCTATCATCTTGATGACTTCATTCAACAGAAACAAAATAACTTAAAGTATATTATATACAAAATAATGCTATACAATTTATTAAATATGTACATAAAACAAAATAAAGAAAAGCACAATGAAAGTTCTCTAATTATAAAACTACCCCATTAGAATAGTTATTATAATCTTTTTAGGCTATGGTAAGTATATTATAATTCTAACTGCCCCATTCCCCTTTATTTGCATGCAAGTCATGGTAGAAATTAATGACAGCTAAAGACCATTCACTCAGTGAGTTAATTATGCATTCAGAATAAAACAAAATTACAAGTAAATATTAGTAAATTATTTAGTCTTATTGTCTTAAAGTCTTGCCCTCAATGTCAAATATATATATAAAAAACCTTACTTGAGAAGAGGTCACCTTGATGGATTAATGTTGAGAGGAATCTGAAAATTTACTTTTATTTAAAAAAAATTACATATTAATGGTAGTGGATTTTTTAAAATATTTCAACATATGATATCTATCCATCCACTGGTTCTACTTTTCAATTGTAGGTGATCGAATTTGAAAAACGAATTTTAAATACACAATAAAAAAATAAAAAAAATTACAATATATAAACTTTCAAATAAAAATAACAAAAGCAAAAAAAAAAAAAATAATTATCACGTGAATAAGATATATAATTTATCTTGAGTAAAGCAAGCATTCAGTCCAAAAAATGTCAATATCCATGGCAACACTGTTGTTATTTATATATCTCATGCTCCTTGACTGAAACAACGCATATGAAATATCTTTCCTGACCAGATGAATCCATGGGAAATGGCTGCACACCAGCGTTCCTGGGATAGACATTCTGATGAAAACTTTTATAATTTCATAATTTCCTAATGACATAGAAGTTAGCTGGAAAGTCTCACAGTACTGTTTTTTTACCCCGAATATATTGTACTGATTCCTTTTATAAACTGTTATTTATGATGTGGCTTCAATATATATATATAGCTTTTAAAATTAACAGTTAATTTTTAGTAGTTTCAGATTTCTTTTCCATCGTTTATATAATAATTAATTCCAGTTTGTCGAATAAATTATTTTAGTAATTTCTTGCTAACTATAATTCAAAATTTCACTTTCAAGTTAAAAAAACTTTAAATTACTTTTAAAATAAAAGACTTTTCATTTTTATGTCTGACCAGTTCTGCTGTTTAATAAAAAAGTAAAAATCAAGTGAAGAACGCTGCATTCCTTTTTTTTCACTAGCTAACACGTATTGTTACAATTTAATTAAATCAAAATCAAATTATAAACATTATTACTATTTTTATTTAATTTTCATTATTCCAAATTCGATCATTTCTGACCTCATATTAATTTTAATCTTTAATTATGTCTGTTCTATGTCAGTCAATTAGTATTTTTAATTAATAATATTAAATGAATAAAAAGAATAGAAAAACAATTAATTTCTACCAATAAACGAACATATTCATTTATATGTATATATACATCATGTGTATAGTAACTTTATTTGCTTTCTCACAATAGATAAAAAAAAATTAACTTATCAAACATATCAGTCTACCTGTAGGTCTATAAATATATATACTACATTTGTCTAAGCAATTATATAAGATATTTTATTTCAAACACATTAATTTATCTATATGTTTATATATGTATATATTACATTGATATCAGCAAGTATGTAGGATATTTTATTTCAAACACATTAGTTTATCCGTATGTTTATATATAGATATACTACATTTGTATAAGCAAGTAGATAAGATATTTACTTGCCTACTACTTGGTCTGAATTTAAATATTGAAAAAGAAATTGGAACCAGTGTGTAGGCCAGTTGTAAGCTATCTCTTACAATATGATAGTAAAAAGATAAGCCAAATATAAGAAGAAAAAAATCATGAGATATTTATCTTCTAAAAAAATATCAACTTACAATAAATAAAAAAAGATAACTTTTTACAGTATTGAAAATATATTTTTTCTCCTATCCTTTATACATATATATATACATAAGTATGGGTATTTGGTTTATGGTATTTAGCTCAATTTAAGCAATAAATCACTAAAAATAAATGTGATCAGCAGCTTCACATTATTTATATTCAAAAAAATCTAGAGTTGATTTTTCTACAATTCTTTATAAATTATTCTAAGCAATATTAAAAATTATCAAAATAAATGATTTATTTTTAAAAATAATAGTAGTGAGTGTAATAAATAAACAATCTTTTCTTAAATGCTTTATAAATTATATACTTTAAATTATTAAAATTTATCCAATACAATATTTTAAAGAATCCTTACAATATATTTTATTATCATTTATATATACAATACATCCTAATATCTTACCATTTTTGTGATAAATAGTTAAAGTATGTTATTACACAATATATGCAGCATTGATTCACAGGTGGCACTTCAGGCAACTTAGAGTTCTAGTTCCTTTTCTACTTGGACACATATATTAGAATTACTGCCATTGTCAATAATATTTGTTAATGAAAGTTTATTAATCAAACTATATACAAGCATAAAAATGAATAAATAGTTAGGCACTTACACCAATGCATAAATAAAAACAAAAAATATCTCATAAATTTACAATATTTTAACCAAGAACAGAGGCATCATCAGGTAACCCTGGAGATTAAATCAGTCTTATCTCCCTTCCCCATAAGTCAGCATGATGATATTTATTAATTAAATTAGAAATGCATGATTCTATTCAAGATATATATATTGTGACACGACAACTATCTTTCTTCCCCTACTAACTGAATTTTAGTTATTAGAATCGTCGTCGAGGGTGAGAATACGTTGGACAAAAAAACTTTTAATTTCTTTTACTACTATTTATTATTAATAACCTTATAATTCTATCCGATCCAGAAAGAACTGACTTACAATTTCTGATTTTCCCTCTGTTTACTTTCTAATTATGCTTCCCAAATATTTACCATAGATTTACTCGCGCCTACACTAATACTGCGAATTCTAGCAGACGTGTATATAAGACGACTTATAGTATTTTTAATCTTTCCTGAAGTTTATTTTTAAACTCCACTTTCTTTGGTAAATAAATAAATTGCAAAAATCTTACAATGAACGTATAAGTGTCTTTCGTTTTCTTATACTTTCAATTCTTTCCTTATTTTTTACTAACAAACGAGTAACGCCCCAAAGGTTCTCTGTTACTTGGCGACGCACTTTTATACCCCCACCCTGTTGTTACTCTCTAGATCGAATAGATATTAAATAATTTAAAATACAGTTATTCCAATATTTCATAAAAAATATTGAACGAAAATTAACATTAATAGATTGCAATATTAAGCAAATTTATTTCCCTCCCTCTATTGTTGAAACATTCGTAATAAACATAATAAATGAAAATTAAATTAAAGATAAAGTTCTATTACGCTTTACTTAGAGTTCTCATTAATTGAAACGTTATAATTACCCTGATCGATCAGAGCGGAGTGGCCTGATTTTCATAGGTTTTACATTCCATTGGTCGTGCCTTTGTCCTTGTATATGCGAATTCCATGAGTGTTCCTTTGGTTGTCCGGCTAGCAATATCCGTTTCTTCCATTCCATAACTCTCTCGATAGCTTCATTCAGATGGAGTGGCGGTCAATTCCCCAAAGGGGAAGGTTGTGATAACTTTAGCCGCTATACATTTGACAAGAGTCCGCAAAATTAAATTTCAATAACAATAATTTTTATTGTTCGAAACACAGCTGCTTTCTTTATTGTCCTTGCTGGTCTCTAAAGTCAAGTCAACTGATCTCTCTAAAAGCGATCTTATCTCCACTCTTTCTTATCTTTTTTTTTTTTTTAATTAGCGTAATAGCAATTACTAACCAAATATTTTTACTTTGTGAAAGTTTCAACAATAGAGTATAATTACTACCAAGAATCTAATTTTGTTTTCTTTTCCCCACCCTTTTATCTCTCGCATTTTTCTCCCTTTTAATTAAACACTTTTAACATTTTTTTTTTTTTTTAATAAATTATATTCAATTTTATTTGTTTATTTCAAAATAAAAGTTCAAAATTTTTACCCTTTCCATTAAATCAAAACCATTTGTTAATTAATTCTTTTTTTCATTTTACAAACTATTTAACTTCAAAAATATTTATGACAAATTATAAATATGTGAGCTTATATATATATGAGCTGACTTAAAATATCAGCTCAATATATATTGAAAAATACATACATATGTCAAAATAAAATATTAGGAACTGTATCTCTTAAAACTTAATTATCATATTGGTATGTCTGTGAATGCTTAAATGTCATCATCATCATTATCAACCATTATCAATCCACTGCAGGATGAAGGTCTCTCCAAGTTTAATCCATCTTCTCCGATCTTCAGCTTCTCTTCTCCACATCACCCCTGCACACTTTATTATTTCATCCATCCATCTCACATGTGATCTCTTTCTGTGTCTTTTACAATCTCTTGGAATCCAGTTTAAAATTTCAATTGTCCATCTATTATCATCTCTTCTAGCAATATGACCAGCCCAACTCCACTTCAATCTTTTAATTTTTTCAATGAGGTCAGTAACACCTGTTTGTTCTCTTACCTATACATTGCGTTTTCGATCTCTTCTTGTTACTCCCAACATACATCTCTCCATACTTCTTTGAGTGGTCTGAAGTCTCTGTATTGCTCTTCTATTAAGTGTCCAAGTCGCAGATCCATAAGTAAGAACTGGTAAAACACATTTGTTAAAAACATTCCTTTTCAAACACATAGGCATATTTCCTTTTAGTATCAAGTTATTTCTACCAAAAGCACTCCAACCAAGTTTAATTCTATGACAAATTTCCTCCATTATGTTTCCATCTGTATTAATAATCTGACCAAGGTATTTGTAACTGTTAACTTTCTCTAATTCATCATAATCAATCTTTATTTTCATAGTTTGAGCAAATCGATTAAACATTACTTTAGTTTTTATCTTTAGTCCTACTTTCATCTGATAATTCCTGAACATATCCTGCAGCTCTGAAGCATTATTTGCAAAAACAACTACATCATCTGCGAAATCTAAATGACTTAAATAATCTCCATTTACTTTCACTCCTTTAGTTTCCCATTTTAATCCACAAAATACTTCTTGCAGCACTGCTGTAAAAAGTTTTGGAGATATGGAGTCACCTTGTCTTACACCTTTCTCAATGTTGACTTTCCCAGTATCATTATGTAATCTAATTGTTGCTGTTGCATTTTTATAAATATTCTTCAAAATATGACAATATTCTGGATCAATACCTTGATGATCCAATGCTTTAATCACTGAAGAAATGTTTATAGAATCAAATGCCTTTTCATAATCTACAAATCCAAAACATAATGACAACTCATATTCATTTGTCCTTTCTATAACTTCTCTCAACACCTGGATATGATCTACTGTACTAAAACCACTTTTAAATCCAGCTTGTTCTCTTGGTTGGTGGAAATCCAATGTTCTCTGTAGATGAGTTGTAATTATCTTGGTAAAAATTTTATATAAAACTGATAAAAGGCTGATAGGTCTGTAATTTCTAATATCTTCTTTATCACCTTTTTTAAATATTAATATTATTACTGCATTCTTCCAATCATCTGGTACATCTTTATCATTTAGACATTTGGTATATAACTTTGCTAATTTTTTTTCTATTTCATCACCTGCTTCTTTTAATATATCAATTATAATTCCATCATTACCTGGAGCCTTTCCCTTCTTCATACATTTAATTGCGTGTCTCACTTCTTCATTTAAAATTCTGGGCAATTCGGAAGATGTAATAGATATAGGAGGTACTTGTTCTTTATTACTATATAATTCTTGATAAAAATCTTCTACCAATTTCATGATGTCATCTCTCTTTCTAGTAACAATTCCATCTTTTTTTCTTATTGCAGATATAAATTTCCTACCAATACCAAAATGTTGTTTTACATTCTTAAGACTTTTATTTTTTTCTATAGCTTTCCTTGCTAGTTCACAATTATATTTTCTTATATCGTTTTCAACTCTTTTCCGCACCATTTTACAAAATTCGAGATATTCAATTCTTTTTAACACATCATTTTTGTATATCTTCATATTCCTTCTTTTCTTCATAAATTCTCTAGTCTCAGTAGAAATTTTATTGGTCAATTGCTGCTTTTTTCTACCAGCTATCTTTGTTGCAGTTTTTAAAAGTATATCAGTTATTTTCATATTAATTTCATTCAAATCTGAATCATGCTCAAAATCTACTAATACTTGAAACCGATTTCTAAGTTCTAATTTAAATTTATTAGAATGTTTCTGAAGATTAGGAATATCAACTGTACATATTGTTTTTCTTAATAATTTTTGTCTCTCTAGTTTCACATTAACACGTATCTTACACCTTACTAATCGATGATCACTTCCTGTGTTAAATTTATTGAGAACATTACAATCTTGAAATATGTATTTCCTATTAGTCAAAATATAATCCAATTCTGCTGTACCTTCGTTTGGATGCTTCCATGTCCATTTCATTTTAACATTTTTCTCAAAAAAAGAATTCATAATATAAAGTTTTTCTTTTTCTGCAAACTCCACAAGTCTATGTCCTCTCTCATTCTATTACCATAACCAAAATTACCTACAGCACTTTCATCTTTCATTTGTTTACCAATTCTAGCATTAAAGCCTCCCATAACGATTTTAAAATGTTGTTTATTCTGATCAAAAGCCTTTTGTACATCCATATAAAAATCTTCTACTACTTCATCACTATGAGCACTTGTTGGGGCATAAACCTGAATTATCTGCATTTGATATCTGCTATTAAGTTGTATAACTAATCTTGCCACTCTGTCTGATACACCATCAATCTCCACAATATTGTTCTTCCACATTTTATTTATATGTACTTACATATAAAGGTATAAATTACTAATGGAAATAAATAATAAGTTATAAAAGAATTAAAGAATTTTAAAAGACTGATCCTTTTAAAATAGGAAGATTAGAAAAAGAATTATTTTCTAAAAGTAAAAGCAATTAAATTAATGAGAGTAGAATGCAGTATGATAATAGGACATAGAACAATTAAAGAAATTCAAGTTTAGATTTCCTTTATGATTATAAACTATAAGCAAAAAATAACTCATTAATTAAAGTCAGATATAATGGTTAAATTCTTGCATCCAGCATATGAGTAGTAAAAGGAAGAATCACCTGAGTAAATGGGTGGGAATACAAGACAATCAGATTTAGGAAATGAAACAATGAAGGGACTCAAAGCAAATTGGATCAAGAGAAGGACACTTGATTCTTGGAGCTTCACCTATGCACATGGACTTATAAGCAGGTGCAGAACATCGACCAAATACACAGGAACTTCAAGTGTGGAGAGCTGGCCTCTGAACATATGAACAGCCAGCTAGAACTCTTACAGGTCGTATTGATTGATGATCAATATTATTTTTATATGCCTATGGGCCTATGTATATATGTAATGTATATATAATTTGTAATGTTTAGTTAGAAATTGCTAAGAGTATTATTATTAAAATGCATTTAATCTCAACCTAATAGTGTTGAGTCATTACTGGGGGATTACTATCATTAAATTAGTCTGGGAATGGTTAAGTTCAAAGACCAGGTGTCCAGCAGTATAGTAGTGTGGACATAACACATATAAATGAATATTATGTGCGATTATTCAAATTGAAAAGGCATGATTCTGATCAAGAGAATAAAATTAATAAAACTCTTGAAAAAAAATGCATATTTAAATATATTATAACTTCAAAATAGCATACCAGAAATAAATACCAAGAAACTAATTATTATTTATAATTAATCAACTTTGATATATATTTATTTATGTATTTTGACATGTCTTGGATACATTATACATATATCAAAGTGTATGCTTAATAATTAACAATACAAATTAATTTATCACAAGAGAAATACATTTAAAAATACTAAAAGTTGTTTATTCAGTAGTATATCTGATCGTGAAAAATTTTTTTTTTGCAATATTGCTGTTGATAACTCATGCATTGTTATTTCCTTTAAATAATATGGAAATTTAGAAGCTGTGGAAACAGCTACATGTTTCATTATATTATTTTCTTCTAATAATATCCAGGGAAGCTGCTGGTGCAGCTAGTATATTAATAAATTCAAAACTTTTAGAAAATGTAATCATTTTAAAATAGTTTTTTAATTTATGAATTGCAACCCATTAATTTTATTGAGACATGATTAATTTTCTTCATTTTTTTTTTTAATCTTTAAATGAAATAAAAATTATCAGCATAAATCTTACAAGAGTCTAAATCTCTTAAACAAATGAACAAGAATCATGAAAATTAATTTACCAAGAAATAGTCAATTTTCTTTGTTCTTTTTATTTTTCAGTGAAATAAAATATCAACAATTTTATAAAAGTCCAAATCTCTTAATAAACAACTGAAATGATTACAATATTTTATTGATCTTAAAAGTAATTAAAAATTTTCTTCATTTTTACTTTCTATTATCTACTTTTTGTTTTCTTCTTACTTTGTTCCTCTAAATCCTGTTAAATACTAACCATACCTCATCTGTAAGCATAAAATTTTCTACTTGTAAAATTTTCTCTTGATAATAAATATCTTGTTATCAGAAAATAAATATGTTTTATTTTTTGTCTATTTACTTGATTTTCATAGAAGAAAGGTCTGGTTAAGATTATTCAGATTTTAATATTTATTCAGTAAGTGAAAAAAAAAAATGTTTTAAAAATTCATTATAATTTATTTTCATTGTGGTTTACTTTATAAATAAATTTAAAAAAAAACCTATGAAATCAGATGGTGTTTGAACACCACTGAACAAATATAATTTTTTACTACATATCCCAATCAGAAATCATCCAGAAATCTTTATCTCTTGAGTCCGCCATTCTTATCGCTATATTTAACTAGAAAAAACAAACTTGTTAAATTAATATAATTTTTTAGATGATGCAGTGATTTTCTTAAGCATTCACTATTTTAGAATTTGGTCTATTTTATATCTTTGGGAATTATTGACTGTCTTTTAGTTTTATTACTGCATTCTTAATTCCTCGCAAATTTTGCTGTTAGTTAGCATCTTTAAATTCTATATTTCAACTAATGTATTGTATTACAATTTATTCTTACAATAGTTTTGTATTGCAGTGTTTGTACAACTTCTTTGACTTATGATTCACAATAAGAAATCTATTTTATATTATAATCATGATTCAAATACACATGCACATTCACATGTACACTTACATATATATATAAACAAAAATCTATGGAATAAACTCTACAATATTCAATACACCAATAAAAGTAATAATAATAATAATAATAATAGATATAGCCAGCTTACAGTATGTATACGATCCTGAGTACTACTTAATAATTAAAATTTAAAAAATATTGTTAAATGCTAGGATAGCGTATATGCCGTAAGCTGGGTATGGCTATTTTTTTTTTTATTGGTATACTGAATATTATAGTTTATCCAGAGTTTTTTGTCTATTACATTTGCTTTATCTGATTTTACAAACATATATATGTGTATCTGTAACAAAATTAATTCATCAGTATAAATATAAGGGTGTAAATTAATTAATAGCTAATCACTCATATCAATGCTTAGAGAAAATGAATAACCATCTTATCATTATTAGTATTTCTGATTTGAATATTATATGTCAGTATATCAAAGAGTAACTGCTGTTGTATCTCAAAGATTACCTAGCAAGTTCTCAGTTCTGGGCAAAATACTATACTGTGAGAGAGTTAGTTGTTTCTTTGTATACATTGATGTTGTTGCTTAGTTATTAATTCATTCAAATGCTAGTGTACAATATGATTAATCAATTTTGTTTTATATATATTTAAATGTTTGACACATGTTTTGAATATGTTATATATATTTGAATAGCTGCTTATTATTAATAATATATGTATTGTAACAATATATAAATATGTCGTTACATTAATTTAAAATAAAAACTTAAAAGTTCGCAAATAAAAGGAAAAAACTAAACGCTAAAATTAAAATGTTTGTTAAACATATATATATATTCGCACAGATGCTAAACTTTAAAAATATTTTTTTCATAAACAAAAAAAAAAAGTATTTGAACGTATTTTTTTAATAAAAAAATACAAGATTGAAATATAAAAATATTTTAATAAAAAAAATAACGCAAGTTAAAATAAAAACAGGTATTAATTAATTCCTGTAATCTGTAAATGGAAATGATTGTTTATTAATTATCTAAAAGCTGTTTAATTAAAAAGTGAGATGAAAGGTTAGATAAGAGAAGAAAGAGATTTTAGCTTGACCAATGGAAGCAAATAAAGGCCCGGACCATAACGAAAAAACAGAACAGTGACGTTTTTGTTCATGGAATCCATAGGAGGACTATAAAAAGAAAAAATATTGAGTTCCAGTCAGTTTTTTTCCAACTTGATTTGATGACAACGGTAAGACGCACTTGCCGTTCTCTCTCATTTTTTTTGTTTGTTTTAAAAAAAATAAAATGAAAAGACGGTGATACCAGAATGGAACCAACTAATGCTACCTCCAGAACATTTTCTTCCAATGGAGACGCTGTGGGAATTGCCAACGGGAACCTGGACTCTTCTACTGTAAGCTATATTGACATGAACTCTAAATTTAAAAATAACTAAGAACTTTCGTTCAAGTTTATGAACTTCTATCTGACTTTTAAGTTTAAAATCAAATTAATAATGTTTAATTTTATATGTTTTCCGATTGATAAAAATCATTTCCATTTTTTTTTTTCTTATTGTATAAATTGTTTATTGTTTAAATTTTAAATGATGAAATTTAGGTTGGGTATAGACGTTGCATAGATTCGTTAGCGGTTGATAATGTTGTGGTTTTCACATTCGATTAGAATATATGTCAACGATATCACTGCAAGCATCTTACGATGAATGCTAATGGGATTTGTATATTCCCTATGCAAGTGACGTTTATCGATGGATTTTGTATTTTGATAGGTTGTGTTTAATTTGGAATGTTTTGACCGTGGAATCTGTGCAGCTGATCTGTACTCAACATTTTAAAACAAATTTTATAAAATGCATTTGTGCGAACGTATTTAAATGTTAAATTTAAGTCGGGCGTGAATGGCTATATAGTTTTGTAAAGTTATATTAAGGGAGGGTAATCTTAGGTTATTCATTTCGTAGTTGAATTGGTTCAATGGATTGGATATATTTGTGTAATTAGTAGATGTAGTATGAGGTCCGCTACGGGCAGGATTATAGATATACGCCACACACCCTCTGTTTGCCTATGGATGGGTTTGTAAGTCGGCAGAAGACCGCAGTCCATTCCTATGGAGTTTTTTGTTTATTGTTCTACTTGCCAACAGATGTCACATTCCTGTTGGTGGAGAGTCAATGTCTTCTCTATTTCTACTTATTGTTCAGATGTACTTTCCTGACAGTATAGTATTTTGTGTTGTCGTATCATGCTACATTGAATACATGAATGTATCAGATGGATTGGCGCCAGTTTGGTTGCGAAATTTGTGGCCTAAGGTTAAATCAGGGAAGAATATTTTCTTTTCAAATGCAGATCTATGTAGTCTATTCATACTTGACTAGCTAAATAAATAGTAAACTCATCATTTGCAATCTACTTAAATTTAGAATTAAAGATCAATATAAAAATATAAATGTTAAATTTATTCCTCAAAATTTAAATGTTATTTTATATGTGCGTAAATTATTCTTTTATATTTAAGATATAAAATTTATAGATTTTTATCTCTGCGTCTCTGCTGAGCTAGTGACTTGGGCTAACGGTCGGAATATTTAAATAAAGTGGAATCTTAACAGCGCGTATCTGCCTACTTTATAAATTTTTCTAGGCTCAAATGCCTAGATGGCGCCCTGGTAGTTGCAGATATTATTTTTGCGGTTAGATTCGATCTTCACTTTAGTTTCGATCGTTATAATTGGCGTCCCAAGTGTGGCCTTACCTCAGAGATTGACCCTGAGAAGGGGAATTGATGATGATAAAATTTTCTATCTTTAATAAATCACGAGAGCATGAGAATTTTAAAAGTGAATCATGCAAATAACATGTTTTTTCTGAAATAAGTACATTTTTGTACTAACGTAAAGTTATAGCCAGATGTTTAATAAACCACTAGTACTTTTGAAAATAAATCATGCCCGTAATATTTTTTCTGAAATTAGTATAAATATATTTGTTGTATTTACGTGGAGTTGCAGTTTGAAGTTTTGTTTAAAAAGTGCTGCCAGTAAGAAAAATTGCGCATATGTAGAGATAAATTCGAGGAATAAAAACTAATAAATAAAACATAATAATAAATATAAATCATAATTTTTTTTAAAAAAAAGTCTTGTTTAAAATTTAATCGTTCAACTTGCCTAAGTAATAGTTAAAGGTAGGAGAAATGAAACTTGGAAGGGAGGTGGCAGAAATTTAGCTGGTAATAGGGAATCAACAGTCAACATTTTTTTTTTAAATCATTATATTTGTGTGTAATTACTGTTTTGTCTTGTAAAAAAAGTTTTGTTTTTGTGATCATATATAATCAATTTGTGTAACGTAATTACTAACACTAAGTAAATTCTTTTTTTTTTTTTTAATGTTTTTTGTTTTTTGAGGAAGTTTACTGATATGTAACGATATATAAATATGTCATTACATTAATTTAAAATAAAAACTTAAAAGTTCGCAAATAAAAGGAAAAAACTAAACGCTAAAATTAAAATGTTTGTTAAACATATATATATATTCGCACAGATGCTAAACTTTAAAAATATTTTTTTCATAAACAAAAAAAAAAAGTATTTGAACGTATTTTTTTAATAAAAAAATACAAGATTGAAATATAAAAATATTTTAATAAAAAAATAACGTAAGTTAAAATAAAAACAGGTATTAATTAATTCCTGTAATCTGTAAATGGAAATGATTGTTTATTAATTATCTAAAAGCTGTTTAATTAAAAAGTGAGATGAAAGGTTAGATAAGAGAAGAAAGAGATTTTAGCTTGACCAATGGAAGCAAATAAAGGCCCGGACCATAACGAAAAAACAGAACAGTGACGTTTTTGTTCATGGAATCCATAGGAGGACTATAAAAAGAAAAAATATTGAGTTCCAGTCAGTTTTTTTCCAACTTGATTTGATGACAACGGTAAGACGCACTTGCCGTTCTCTCTCATTTTTTTTGTTTGTTTTAAAAAAAATAAAATGAAAAGACGGTGATACCAGAATGGAACCAGCTAATGCTACCTCCAGAACATTTTCTTCCAATGGAGACGCTGTGGGAATTGCCAACGGGAACCTGGACTCTTCTACTGTAAGCTATATTGACATGAACTCTAAATTTAAAAATAACTAAGAACTTTCGTTCAAGTTTATGAACTTCTATCTGACTTTTAAGTTTAAAATCAAATTAATAATGTTTAATTTTATATGTTTTCCGATTGATAAAAATCATTTCCATTTTTTTTTTCTTATTGTATAAATTGTTTATTGTTTAAATTTTAAATGATGAAATTTAGGTTGGGTATAGACGTTGCATAGATTCGTTAGCGGTTGATAATGTTGTGGTTTTCACATTCGATTAGAATATATGTCAACGATATCACTGCAAGCATCTTACGATGAATGCTAATGGGATTTGTATATTCCCTATGCAAGTGACGTTTATCGATGATTTTGTATTTTGATCGGTTGTGTTTAATTTGGAATGTTTTGACCGTGGAATCTGTGCAGCTGATCTGTACTCAACATTTTAAAACAAATTTTATAAAATGCATTTGTGCGAACGTATTTAAATGTTAAATTTAAGTCGGGCGTGAATGGCTATATAGTTTTGTAAAGTTATATTAAGGGAGGGTAATCTTAGGTTATTCATTTCGTAGTTGAATTGGTTCAATGGATTGGATATATTTGTGTAATTAGTAGATGTAGTATGAGGTCCGCTATGGGCAGGATTATAGATATACGCCACACACCCTCTGTTTGCCTATGGATGGGTTTGTAAATCGGCAGAAGACCGCAGTCCATTCCTATGGAGTTTTTTGTTTATTGTTCTACTTGCCAACAGATGTCACATTCCTGTTGGTGGAGAGTCAATGTCTTCTCTATTTCTACTTATTGTTCAGATGTACTTTCCTGACAGTATAGTATTTTGTGTTGTCGTATCATGCTACATTGAATACATGAATGTATCAGATGGTTTGGCGCCAGTTTGGTTGCGAAATTTGTGGCCTAAGGTTAAATCAGGGAAGAATATTTTCTTTTCAAATGCAGATCTATGTAGTCTATTCATACTTGACTAGCTAAATAAATAGTAAACTCATTATTTGCAATCTACTTAAATTTAGAATTAAAGATCAATATAAAAATATAAACGTTAAATTTATTCCTCAAAATTTAAATATTATTTTATATGTGCGTAAATAAATATTTTTATGTGTTAATTTCTGGCAGTGGCTTTTATTTATTGATATTTAAGATTTAAATTAAGATATAGATTTTTATCTCTGCGTCTCCGCTGAGCTAGTGACTTGGGCTAACGATCGGAATATTTAAATAAAGTGGAATCTTAACAGCGCGTATCTGCCTACTCTATAAATTTTTCTAGGCTCAAATGCCTAGATGGCGCCCTGGTAGTTGCAGATATTGTTTTTGCGGTTAGATTCGATCTTCACTTACATTTCGATCGTTATAGTATATATATATGAAACAAAGATTTCATCAAGCAATATGGGTTTTTACTATATAATAATAGAAAAACAAAAACACAGAATTATTAATAGAATGCCTAATTTAAAGATTTAAGAAATGAGAGCTTTTGAAATTTTCTCTCCATACTAAAAGCTTTTATATTAATGCACATGATTACTATTATTTATATAAATATTTAAATAGTAAATGCATATACACAGACTGGAAATAACTACTACTATGCAACTGAAAGCATTATTAAATATTCCATATTTTAATTTGTTTTGCCATTTAAACATAGATCTTACATATTTATACTTTCATATATATACATAACTAAAAATAAATGTAAATCTATTACTACTAAGTACTGAAAAATCTGTAATTGTGCAGAAGAAAATTAACCTCCGATCATGCACTGTTATTGATTATAACAACAGGCATACAATACACTGAAGCCCTGATATAAGCACAATCAGTAATAGTTGGCATTTAAATATACGCTCTAAACTTAAGTGATTCATTTAAGCTTTTAAAATTCTTACTGATGAGTGAGTGTATGGCCATTTATAAGAGTTAACAAAAACAGCACATGATCCGCAGTTAATTCCCTTCTGCACATATACATAATTAAATATTTATAATATATGCTGATTCGTAATAAAAAGACAACATGCCTGAATTGCTTAATTTCATTAATTATTGCTCTTCGGCCTTGTTCTGAAGGAAATTCTTTCTTATCAATTATTTCTTGAACAGTGGAAGAAAATTTTGGAACTCCAAATATATCTGGTTTCCATTTTCCAGAATTTCTAAAATAAATATACATACATTGTTATAAATTAAAAGCAGTTGCATATCATTAGCTGAAATTCAAATATAAAATATTTCTATTACCAAACATTACTGTTGTCAGGAGTACACTCTTGTGAAACAAACTTAAGTCTGAATAAAGTGGCACAAATAACAAATATAAGTCTGAATAAAGTGGCACAAGTTTCTTGCTTATGCCACTTTATTCAGACTTATGTTTGTTTCACAGAAGTATGCTGCTGAAAAAAGTAATGTTTGATGATTGTAATATACATGTTTACGTGTGTTTAAAAAAAAAATTAAACCATATAATTAAAATAAAAATGGTAACAATAAAAGTCATTGACCTAAACTCAAGAAATAGTAGTTTTTACTTCTAAGGTTTGATAACACCATCTAAGTCTAAAAGCACGATAGAATTGTTTACATAAACATAATGAGCATTCACATTACTAATCAATACTTGTTAACTCTAGATACACATTCTAACTGCTATCTTAAAATTTTAAATTTGATATTTTTTTTAAACTTTTATTGCAAATACTGTTTATACAAAAATGAAATAAATGAAAATAAACTCTCATGGAGGCTAATCTCTACATAGTTCAAGAAAAATTCAAAAAAAGCTGCATAACAAGAATTTTGATAACAATAAATAAATAAAATTAAGATCAGTTAATCACAAAGATTTAAAAAGATGATTAAGTCACATAAATTTGATTAGTAAAATATAAAAGCACACAAAGAAGAATTTTTAAATTAATTATGAATTCTTCAGTAACAGATGGAGTGACATTAAACTACTACAGTGAATTGATATGTCAACAAGATGAGTGATAACACTAGACTAATGCCTGTCAACAAAGTGATAGATAACAGTAGAGTATAATGAGCTGTTGTTACCATAAGCTATGATGCAAGATTATAGTTATGAACTAATATATATCAGCAGTATCAGTGATGGGATTATGATGATTGAATATATTGGCTAGGTGAGTAATTACTGTGATGAGCTGATTTATTAGCAAGATTAGTTATGGCATTAGACTACTATGATAACATGATAACTTAGCAGCATGAGAGATACAAGTAAAATATTGCCAAATTGACATGTTAACCACATTAGTAATGGTGTTAAATTTCTGTATTGTTGCAAAATATCACAGCAAAATAAATGATGGCTATAGATTACTGTGTTAAGTTAATATATAAGCAAGATGAATAAGAGCATTGGGTGAGATGATATATTAGCAAAATAATCTTCATAAATTACTTTAATTGTAATATATTGTGGTGATAGTTAAAATGTAAAAATTATATAATGGCATACCTAAGGGTATGTGCAGTGTTACTTGTGAAAAATTTTCAAAGGATATTTCTGAAAGATGTAGTTATTAAGATTGGTAATAGGATTGATGTCACTGCCAACTAATATATTGGTAGACTATCAGATATATTGGTTGTTGATGTCAAGTGTAAAATTTCATTTGAATTTGAGTTGATTAATATTAATGATGCAAGATGTAAGTTGCTAGATATAAAAAAAAAAATCATGATTCTTGGCAAAAAAAATATTTAGATAAGTATTTATGTTCTGAAAATTAACCAACTCTGTAGTAATAATATGGACACATTAGAGAAATGACATATATTTTCAGGTGCTGAACTTTTGTAATTTACCTTTAATAATGGACTATTCCAAATTTTATAGTTGAAAATATTGTTACATAATAATAAGTTTAATGTATTCATTTATGATTTTATTTATCAAAACTAATAAAAGTTCAAAAAAAAAATTATCTATTTTCTCTGTCATATGTATATTAAATTGATCTTATATTTATTATTAAGAATCAAGGATAAATTCCATACTATAAAATGGAGTTGTTATATTGTTGGTTACAATGCTTGACCATAATTTGTATTGTAAGATATTACTAGAAGAATGATTAAGTTTATCAATTTTATAACATTTGCAACAAAATATAGCAATACACTTAGAGATTGTGTGGCCTGGCACATTTAAATCAACAATATTTTCATCAGTGCAAAATATGGTTAAGTTTTTTTTCTTTGTTTTCTTAACGAGATTTTATTTGCTAATAGCAAGTGAAACTGATCACATAAAGTTGCAATAAGATATATATTATTGGCCAAGTGACTATGTGTTATTTTAATAAAGATTTTTTCACACAATGATGGGAATTTCAAAGCTATACTGCATGCTAACTTCCTGCAAATGCTAACGTTGGCAATCAATATGTCTTTAAAAATATATACTTTAGATGAAGTACGTATAATACAGCCATACATCACTGGATTTGCATCTTTTAACTCAGTAGATTTTAAGATTTGAGTATTTGTCTGCAGCAAATGATTTATAAAGGCTGGCCATCAATTTAATCATAATCTTCAATTATTCTCAAACCAAATGTGGTGTCAAACTATATGCAAAAATATGATTCAAATGAACATTTAGTTTGCTGAAGATATGAGAAATAAACCTAGCAATTTTTAGCTTTGTATTTGCATTATCTAAATTAATAAACTCAATAACATCATTTTTGACTTAGCATTAAACAGCTTAGTCTTAATTTTCTTATTTTTTCTATGTAGTTTATCTATATTACTGAGGTTTACAAATTGGCTATAACAATTAGAACTCTGTGTCCTGTATAGTTTAGAGCAACGGCAAAATGTCAGACTCTGGAGCATAGAGATCCTCAGATCTTATTCCAGTTCTGGCACTTCCAGTACTTTATCTTCTTATGAACTTTTGAACAATAAAGCCATTTGAATATTTATTATATTTTATTAGCATCCTGTAAGTTAGATAGTGATTTTAATTTTTTTTTTTTTTTAAGAATTATGAATAGCTTTGAAAGTTAGTCCATTAAAATATAACAATGTGTAACTTATCTTCACTAGTTAGTTTCCTCTCAGCATTAAATTAATAGCAGGATCTTATAATGTTGTTCAACATTACTGGAACATATGGTAACTACTATAAACAATTTAAGCTCTGGTAACATTGGACAATATGAAAACTAGAACAAAATAACAATACAGTACACATTTAATAGTTATTATTCACATTTTTATAAGCAGCTTCTATCAATTCATTTGCAGAGAGAAAGGAACAGAAGATGAAGATAAGTAATTTTTACTTTAAATTTTGCATGGATAAGAAATCAAGAAAACGTATCACCATTATTATGTTATGAAGATTAAGTGCTGTGATGGAGAGGCAGACTCTTGATATTGACATGGATCGTGAGTCCAACTTTGTCATTTCTATCGCTTAAACTTATAAATTCCAAACAATAAACCATTCAATCTTTTTAAAAGAGATTTCAATTATCCTAAGGCCTAAATTGACAATTTTCCCTAAATTGTTTCAAAAGCTTCAATTAACATTTAAGTTGATGATAATATTATGGTTAGGATTATCCTTTTTTTACTGATTAACAACTATAATAAGGTTTATGAGCTAAAATTTCTACTGTCTCTTATCTTTAAAAAAAAATTTATGTTCTAATCTTCATATTGATTGCATGTTTCTAAAATTTTACAATTATCTGCACAAACAGGAAAAAATCTAAATCATTCTGCCTCTAAAGACTACATTTATCTAGATGCCATCTTGAAAGTAAAATTTGGTAATTATTATAGAAATTTATGATGTTAAATAGAGAAAGCAGTAAGACAACAGAGATCTTTATCTTTAATTCTGAAACCATTATGTATCAAGTAAAATCAATTGACAGTAATAATGATGGAATCAATCCTTCAAGATTAATTTCCAGTTTACTAATCTTCTAGTAGAAGTCACTTGCTTTTATTAAACCCATATAGTATTAACTACTAGTCATATGTCTTATACTCTGACATTCAAGATGATAATCATTGGAAATTTTGTAACAATGTCAAGTTTTGAATACTTGTAAAGTTTTTGTATAGCTAGATAAACTAATACTTTGTTAATGACTAAATATTTTTATAATATCAATTATAAAACTTTTACATAATCTTTAACTTTTTGGCAAAAGATTAGTAAATTATAATAAATCGACAATGACTCTTCCAATTACATTAATAAAAAAGAACTCTCTAGAACTGTAAAAGGCAGAACATAAAAACTAAATAAAATCAAGAGATATTAAATGACAATCAAACCATATCTCAACAATTTTTAAGCTTTACTAACAAAAAACACTCTTTGTTAATATATTATGTGATGGCTGTCTGATATTATTATATAGGTATTCAAAATAAGAGGTTGAAATTTTAAAAAAAAATTATAAAACCTTATTCAAAGTATAACTTTTTATTTTTACATTTTCATCATAATCCATTCATTGTTAGCAATATTTTTAAACACAAAACAATGTAAAAATAACAACAGCAGCCTAAACAAATTTTTTAATTTCTCACACTGCTATTGTTATAGAATATAAGTATTTACAAAATTGTATTTTGAGAGAGGTTGCATTTTTATTTATTATCCCAAATGGATTTAATTTAATTTTTTGTTTTTATATGAAAGATTTCTTTTTTTTTTTTTAATTTTTCAGCTATATATATTTTTTTTAATTTTAAATTTTATAACATTTTGAGTGGGTTTTTTTTTTAAATTTGGACTTTCGCAATATTTCTTGAATATATACAGCATCAGGCATTTATTTTTTACTTGTCAATTTTCAGCATTTTGATATGTGTATCCTCGGGCATTTATTATTTGTCAATTTTCATGCAGTTTTTGATATAAATTTATTTTTTACTTGCCGATTTTGAGCATTTTGATATGTCTAGCCTCCGGCTTTTTTAGTTGACGATTTTCATGCAGTTTTTGATATAAATTTATTTTTTACTTGCAGATTTTTAGCATTTTGATATGTCTAGCCTCGGGCTTTTTTAGTTGATGATTTTCATGCAGTTTTTGAAAAAAAAATTTTTATCACTTGCAGGCTTCAGACCAGTTGTTGATGGTGGTGCAGCGCCACCTGGTGGCGATCATGCAGGTCAGGTTAGAGTACCAAAAAATGTTAAGGAGCAAAATTTTAATCAATTAAATTAAATAATAACCCTATTATTTATATTTGCTTGATTTTTTGTTGTTGTTGTATTGAGGAAACTGTAAAGTTATAGTTTAATGACTAAAAAATTATCCTAGATTATCATCAACATTATATAAAAGAAAAACTTTACTATTAATTTATATATTATAAATTAAAACATTTAAGTGTCCTTTAATAGTTCATTATTCATTATGACTTATAATAACACAAAGCTCAATGGTGAACTCTCTTCATCAACAAAACCAAATCCTCATATCTTGAATTACAAATCAGAATGGTCTTGAATATTGCTAAAATTAAGCATATTTTATTTATTTCAAAGTATGAAATGTAAAATACAGTTATTAAATTGGATGCTCTCTATAGTTAACAAATATACATATAATTATTTTCTATCAAAGAAAAACTTGCATTTAATAATTTTTAAACACTCGATCTAGAGTTTGGTTGAAAAGGTAACCAATTAATAAATATAAACTAATTAATAGCACTGACCTAGCTTTTTGTCTTTGACATTTTGAAATAAATCAAGTGAAATTTGTTAAATATTAAAAAAATTGAAGCCTATTCTAATTTTATGGACTCCATCAGCTGTGCCAAGACCCAGAAATGTCAGGGCTTAACATAACTGATGAAGGAAATTTCCTGCCATTAATTCTGTGATAGCTCACAATTCAAAATGTATTATATAATATTTTAGTCATATAATGAATTGACAGAAGATTCATAATAACATATGTAGATCTTTTACTAAAAATATAATTGATTAATTTATAAATATATAGACATTAAAATAAATTGTCTGAGTAAGTGGCACAGAATAGTATGGTCAAAATAGTAGTTGTGAGTTACACCCCATGCGGCTACATGAGGTGGTTTCTGGTAGCAGACTATATAAGCTAAATGTGCTTATGCATGGCTATCAATGCTACGAAGGGGCAATAGTGCTGGCAGCTAGTTGACATAAGGTTCCTGTGCATATGCATGGTGAACAGCACCACCTAATATCTTGACCTTGCATCACTGCTTTTGGCCCCCTACTCTGAATACTTCTGTGTTAACACAGAAACCGCGCCTCATGCGGCCACATTGGCGTAAGTTACAACTACCATCAAAAATAAGTAATCTCTAAATATAAAAAAAGTCCAATCAATTGAATAGATCTGATATTTTCAATATGTATCTAGTATTCAAATGTCATGACCTACCAAGGGAATAATGTTATGATTAATTATTTACAGAAATAAATTATTATGATTCATATGAATATAACAGAAATAAATAATATCAAATTTTCTGATGATAGCTGTTAGAGTAATTAATTATATGATATTTTCTCAGTTCTAATATTTTTTATTGCATACATTTTGAAATAGTAAATAATATTATAATACTGTTTTTTTTTTACATATAAAGATACTTTTTTCCTTTGGAAAATGATTGTGTTCAAAAATATGTACAGTCAAAAAGCTTTAATTATAGACAAAATATTTATAGAAATAGAGATAAATCACTAAAATCAAAAAAGTTACGTCATAACCTAATGATTAATAATACATTTCTAACAAACAAAATGCATTTCACTATTATAAATTCAACTACTGATACTTAAAATATTTAATTCAAAAATTAAATTAGAATTTTAAAAAAAACATTTAAATTAATAATATTCTTTGGAAGATAAATTATTGTTGAAATAGTGGTCAAATTTTCCATAACAAAACTTTATATTAAATCAATAAACAAAATTAGTCAATGGAAGATAATGGCAAATACATATTTCCAGATCTATTATGTGTAACTATGTCAATCTATATCGAACTTCTTGGAAACTCAATTCAACCAGGCCATTAACAGGATTCTTTTATTGAAGAACTAAGGACCAATATTAACTTAATGTAGAATATGTTGAATATTTTTGGAATAGATGATCCATTCCTTAATCAGCTAGCCATCAAATAATTAGTTGGAGAATGGACTTTTGGCTATTTATTAAGTAGAAAATAAAAGGAAAGAAGTGAAACTGCTAAAATCCTCATCATCTAGCACTGGGTTAGTCTTGTGAATATTGTCATCTCCATTTTATCTCTGTGGATGATTTGAAAAAAACTTAAGGTTATTTTATATTAACTTGAAAACACCGTTTTCTTTATTGGCATAGAAAATGCTTCTTAGATGAAAAATACCACAAGAAATAACATACACCTATGATAATGATCCACAATTATTCTAGCATTGTTTTCACTTGAATCCCATACCACCATATATCTCAATTGTTGAATTCATTTTATAGGTTACTTTAATCAAACTATTTAAGTGATAGACTTTAAATAGAGGAAAACTAATATAGTCCTCTCCTAATATAGAGTCTATACCATTTCTGACACTAGGAGAAAACAGAAGCGACCAAGCATAACCATCAACTTTCAACATTACATCGAGTATGCTTAGAAAACTGTTGTCCAATCTATATAAAATATTTCACATTTTATCAAAAAAAAATTTTAAAAATAAAGAGATTTCATAGAAATAATCTATAAAATTCTTCCGGATATTTTGCCCCAAAATAAATCATTAAACTAACTGGGATTGTCAAAAAACATTCTAGAGTGTCTACTAAAACAGTAATTAATACTCGACAAACACAAAATCAAAAAGAAATTACTACTACAATATTAATTACCAAATATTAAAACCAAAACACTACAGATATTATGTTAAATGAAAAAAAAAATTAAAAAACAATATTTAAAGTTTAGAAAGTATTAATATTTGACAAAAAAAATTATTAACATAAGAATTAATAAAAAAACATATGCTTAAACCAAAGTATTTTTTTTTAAATATAGCAGCAGAATACAAACATGTGCGTAAATGAAAGTATGGCAATAGAAAAAAAATGCACAAACTAACATTAAAATATTTTTTAAAAAAGATGTGCTTAAACCAAAAGTATTTCAATTTTACACTTCATAAATAAAGCATTACATTTTAAACTTCATCAAAAGTTAAAAACTTAATTTAGAAATATTTAAGTAGATCTTAATTTTTTTTACAAAAGATGATCCTTTTTTAAAATCATTTTATATTAATTAATCAGATTGTTCTATATATTATCAGAGCTATCTCATTTGAATTCTCATTTATATATACTAATAATTACTTAGTTGGATATCATTAAATCTTTGTCTAATGACATAATTGTTAGCAATATGTAATGGCTCTTATTTTTAATTATCTTATCTTTCACAAATCAGTTCAACATTTTTTGAACTGAAAGCATGATCACGCTCATTTCCATAATCTAGAAAAATGGATATGTGTAACATTTTGTAGCATTTTCCTTAATTTATTGCTTAAGTACTTATGGTGTTAAGGAAAATATCACACATCCCCATTTTTTTCTATCACAAAAATGAGCATGGACAATATTTAATTGGGTTGTGTAGAACAAAATAATCAAAAAAGAAAAGAAACATGCCAATTGCTTAATGTCATTAATAAATGGTTTAATAGTATCCAATTAAGTAATTACTGGAATGTATAAATGAAAATTCTAATGAGTATAAAGCAGTCTGATTAATCAATAATGAATATTTCTATAGTGTAATTTTCACTACACCACTCTCACACAAGGTGAGGACTGGTTTCTATCCACTTTTAACACCTTGTGAAGGAATGTAATCATAAACATATGACCCAAGACATGGTAAAAAAAGATGTATGATCACCAAGATGCTGAACCAGCACTTATCAGTTGGCCCAGACTACAATCCCTTACATATATATCTTTACCATTGATCACTATATATAGATAGCAAATTGCTATAGTTTAATTGATGTGTCAAATCTGACCCTCACAAATTTGATACAAACCATTTAATGGAAATAATAATTTTTATTAGTCATTCATTAGACTAAAGATTATCCAATAATGAATAATATTTTTGTAGTATAATTTTCAATACACCTCTCACACAAGGTAGGGATTGGTTTCTATCCCTTCTAACACCTTGTGGAGGGATGTAATCATAAACATATGAGAAAAGACATATGAAAAAGATATATAATCCCCAAGATTCTCATTTCATGCTGAACAGTACTTATCAGTTGGCTCAGACCACAATTTCTTATATATATCTTTACCATTGTTCAGTATATATTGTACCATTTTCGGTCAACTTAGCCTTTATACATTATAAATTGCTAATGTATTCGTTAATCAAGTTACATCTGCATTTATTCATTCTTCACTGAACGTAACTACATTTCTAGATTAACTCACCTAATTTTTGATTCAGATTTGCATTGCCAACAAATCAGTTTTTTATTTATTTAAGATAGTGCCAGAGTCTGTAGACCCACTGATTCTTATCATATCGCATACCATATTTTCACAGTAAATAACTAAATGTAATATTTTTTTCGATTTCACTTTCTTGACAAGTAATATTTTATATGAATTTTACCCAGCATTCAGATATTAAACAAACATGTTGGCTTAAGTAATTTATACATTTCTTAAAATATTCTATTAACAAAATATAGCAAACTCAAATTAAGAACATATAATGAAAGGGTTATATTATGATAATTTTATTAAAACAAATTAACTAAAATACTAGACTATAACTTATGACATATTAACAAAAAATGGAATTATTATAATAATGAAATTATCATAAAAATGGAAAGGAACATACACACATATATCCAGATAATAATGTTCATCAAATAATTATTTACTTCATATTCCAATTTTCTTAAGTCGTTGCTCAAAAGCAATTAATGAGATAGTCTATTGAAAAATGGAGAAAAAACAATGTCTCTTTAGTGATAGAGTAAGTTGATAGTTGTTTAATTTGTGCACATATTGAATCAAGTACGATTTATTTTATGACTAGTATCTTACTAGTAGGTTCCTTGGTATTACGTGGATCGTTGATTATACCCTGCATGATTTTTGATGAAGAGCTCAATGGTAGTTAACTTTTAATTTAATTCTGTCAACATTTTCATGCTTCTGGTCCATAATGAGATATGGCAAGATGCTCTGTTTTTTCCTACACTGGACAAATTGGTTTTGCATATAAGTAATCCTGGATGGAGGCATTTTATTGCAGTTGTGAGGACAAGAAAACCGCACTTAGCCTATCCTGTCCTCTCACTCTATCCAAAACCCAAGAAAACCTCCAGGAAAAAAAAACTCCACTTCAAAGTGTCTGCTTCTGTTTATACCTCGAACAGTTTTGAGATTTCTGTGCATATATTTTCTTTTTTGTTTCCTTATCAGAATACAAGTTTTGTAAATTCTTTTTTCTTTTTAGTTACTAAATTCTTTTTTTTTATAAATTCCTTCAGCGCCATCTTTAATTAGCGTTAAAAGGATATTACTCTGGTGGTAATCATTTGCATTTGGAATTTCTTTTGTTTATCTGGATTAACCATCTGCATGTATTTCTGTTCCTTCCAATTTTACCTTTAATTAAAAAACATAAATCAAACATAAATAACTTTCACTGCACATATCTAAAAATAAATTATACTAACTATAAAAAAAAAAACTAAATTGTGTCCATTGAACAATTTTTAAATTTTACTTCTTTTAGCTTTTAAATATTACCAAATGCCAATACATGTATCATACGTATATGGTACAATAGAGATAACAAATGACTACAGTTTAATTGTTAATAGATACATTAAGTGCTTAGCAATGCAAAGTTAAAAAAGTTTAACAGTGAAAACTTTTAATTTAATATGCAAGTGCTTAATATACCTATTGCAATCATTTTAAGAAATGTAAAAGAACATAATACAGAATTACAGTTTAATTGATAAGTGTCAAACTTGCTGCCTTCACAACATTGACACAAACCATTAAACGGAAGTCTATTAATAATTTTTATTAGTCATTTATTAAACTAAAGATTATCCAATAATGAATATTGCTGTAGCATAATTTTCACTACCACTCTTATGCAAGGTAGAGACTGGATTCTATCCATTATTAACATCTTGTGGAGGGATGTAATCATAAACATATGACCACAGACATGTGAAAAAAATGTATGATCTCTATGTAAGAGAATGAGTGCTGGTTCAGCATGAAATATGCATCTTGGAGATGATACATCTTTTTCAAATCTTTGGTTATATATTTATGATTATATCTTCCACAATGTGTCAAAAGTAGATAGAACCTAGTCCCCACTTTGCATGAGTGATATTTTGAAAATTACACTACAGAAATATAATTCATTATTTAATAATTATTAGACTAATGAAGGACTAATAAAAATTATTAACAGTCTGATTAATGTTTAGTAATTAAAAGCCACTAGTACACCAAAAAATGATTTAGACTAGAATTAAACCTGGAATTAAATAATTATATTTCATTTCATCAAGGCATAATTATATACCTTTGCAAAAAATTTAATAGATATAATCATATGTATGTGTGAATTTGTATGATATAAATATTTACTTTCACAAATAAAAGATAATAGAAATTATTCAGAAAGAACATATGACTTGTTTATACATTTATAATTTATAATTAACTCTTTTAAAAAAATCACTATTATAAATATTCAGAAGTTAGAAATTATATTAGATACAGTTCAAAAATAGACTTACTCCCCCGATGAAGTGACTAAAGTGCCAGATGATCCAGAGTTAGCATTAGATGTAGCAAGGAAGTGATCAGTAATCATGATTTCATTACTATGTATAGATTCAAAAGGATATTGAATAGTCATCATGAGCTGATTATTATTTGGTATCGTGGGCTGATGTTCTAATACAGAATGATTTGAACTAATTATTTCTACATCACATTTAGGTGTTTCTTGGATTATATGTTTTGAGATAACTGGCTGTTCTAATGAGGAAGTTGAATCCAACAGCACAGGGGATATTTCAGAATTCACTGACAAATTAGATTGCAATTCTAAAGATGATTTTAAAGGTGGAGAAATAGGACGAGGATCCTAAAAATCATTAAAAAAAAACATTATTACTTACATAATACTCTCATATTAATGTGTGACTACACATATATATATATATATGATGTAAAATTTCTAAAGTAACCCTATGTCTTTAATTTCTCTCCTAGTTTTCATCAATGTGTTTTTTAATTTCAATTTCATATTTTTTACCTCAATTTTTCTTCTTTATAAAATTTCTGCTAATAAACTCCTTAATATATATTTTTTTCTGTTTGATAGTAGATGAAATAATTTTAGGTTGTTTTCCAATATTATTACACATTCATAAAGGAAAGTCACTTTAAAATTCCATTAACTAATAAAAACTTTTTATTAACAAGGAATCCTCAATTCTTCATGTTTGACCAATTACAAAAAAATCAAGTGAAAATAAAATTAATGACCAAAAAGAGACAAATTTCCAGAGGAATAATACTAATGATATTTAATCAGAACTAAGATACAATAACAATGTGATATTAGTTGTATTTTTATATTGGACTATTTTCATCATCTAATATGTGTATTGAATGATTCCATAAGCCAACCTAGTGTGACTATACACAATGTATGGAAACCACTAATCAACTTTGCTCTTAGGAAAAAGTGGAGAAATCAGGAGGAATCTCATAAATAAGTATATGAAATTACTACACATTGTTGCTTTTGGCAGGATGGCTCAGTTGGTTAAAGCATTACCTTAAAATTCAATACTCAAGAATCTAAGTACCTAGGTTCGAATCCCATGCTAGTACTGTCACTAGTCAGGCCACCAACACCTGAAGAAGAAAGAATAACACCTCTCGAAACATTGTGCATATACTAACCTGTTTGATGTGCTATTACTAACAGTTGAATGTATTTGAAATATTTAAATAAAGTTAAATTTTTCTAAAGACATTCAATACACATATTAGATGATGGAAATAGTCCAATATAAAAATACAACTAAAACACCATCATTACAAACCTTCAGGAAAATAATGTGATATTTACTTTTGCATATAAAATAACTTATTCCATACATGAACATTAACATTAAACTATATTGCATATATACATATTTAAAAACATAAAGAAGTTAAATAAGCATAAAAATCAAAAAGGTGTTAAATAATATTATGTAGACTATAGTCAACATGTTCCATATAAATGTTTTAGAGATAAACATTTAGCAATAATTAATTTCAATAACTCATATATAATAGTCAAATTATTTAAAGAACATGAGCTTCATGGATGAATATAAAGCACATATTACCATATATACAATTTTACAATAAAAAAAGGAGAAGTATATGCACACATATCGAAGTTACAGAGTTATCTATATAACATTTTGATTATGGAGAAAAGATATTCTTGTGAATAAATATGGTACTGTTGTATAGTACACTGTTTGCTTATTTACTGGCATAGTTGAATTTAAACATCTTAGAACTGAGCAAAATATATGTTTGAAAGAAAATAAAGGTTTACGAATGTGTTTTATTAAAAAAGATGCATATAATGATAAAATTGAAACACAAATGAGTAAATTGGGATTTGATATTATTGATAGTTATAACATGGAGGGACAATGTGTAAAATTTATAAATAGTATTTTAAAGAAGGCTAAAAGTCATTTTATGGATAGTTGTACATACTATGAAATACATCCATCTATATCTATATGCCCAGGAATATTTGCTAATATTAAACTTCAAAAAGTAGGAAATCCTCTTAGATTGATGATCGATTTTGGTGGATCATTTATGATAAAACAGCTAAATATATTGATAAATTATTACAAGATATGTTGGACTTTGGAAGATATACAATTGCATCTTCTTATGAATTTGTTGATAGAATTAAAAGTATAAAAATAAATGATAATGATTTGTTAGCTTCATTGGATGTAACGGAATTATATGGATCAATTGATCGTCTTGAATCTATAAATTTAATTGAAATTGAACTAATTAATATGTCTGTAAATAAACATTTAATAAATTTTATTATTGAATCACTAAAATTTATAAGTGATAATATTATTGTAACATATAATGATAAGTTTTATAAAATGGGTAAAGGATGGCCAATGGGATTACCTATGATTGCACAAATTTGTAATTTTACATTGTCAAAATATGATATTATATTTAATTCTTATAATTTTGAAAATATTAAAATTTATACTAGATATGTTGATGATTGTGGTCCTCAAGACATTATCGATGTTCTTTTATATAATCTGAATAATTTAAACAATTTAAAATGGACTATTGAGAATGAACAAAATGGAAAAATAATATTTTTGGATTTACAAATATTTAGAGATGCTACTGATTTAAATTATAAATTAATTTTTAAACCTATTGGAGAAAGAGGATATATTCATTTTAAATCATTTCCAATGATACATAAAATGGCAAGTCGGAAATTGTTTTTGAATCGCAATGATAAATTATGTAAATATAAGAGTGATAAAATTTTAAATATTGAACTCTTTGCTAATGAACTTTTAAAGGTTGGTTATGATAAAAACCAAATTTTGCGTACAGTAAATTCATTTAATAATAAGAAGAGGGTTTGCAATGTTGCCTTAGATAATGAAAAATGGATATCTATGCCATTTGTAAATAACATGCAATCTAAATTAATTAAGAATATATTTAAAGAAAAGTATAATATTTAATTTTGTGTTCCTTTGAATGTTAATTGATTGATTAATAATTCTAAGAGTATAATTCCTAAATTGCAAAGAAATAATATAATTTATCAGATTTCATGTGGATGTCAGAAATTATATATCGGTGAATCAAGATGTTCTGTGGAAAAAAGATTGAAGGAGCATCAATTATTATACAATCGGATTAAAAATAATGTAAACAGTCAATTTAATACAGCTTCAGTATTCTTTGACCATGAAAAAACTTGTAATTATAGATTTACATTTAATAGTAATGAAATAAAAATATTAATGGAAGAAAGGAATTATAAAAAGAGGAAAATTAAAGAGGTAATTTTAATAGATAAATATAAGGATGATGTTATTAATAGGCAAGTTGCAAATACGGCCATACACAGCTTATGGAAATTTACGTAACATTAAGTTTAAAAAAATTTGAAATTCAGTTAAAGCTGACGAGGATTACTACATAATTGAAAGCACTTCTAAAGAATTTAAAATATTGCTTTTACCGTTAATTATTTGTTTTATATATAATATTTTTTATAATGGGTATTATACCTTTATATTTAATATATATATTAAAAATATACCTTACATATTATTAATTATTGAAATTAGTGAAATAAAATTGTATCTTGCAAAATAATTGTCTAATATGTAAAGATTTTTTGTAAGATATATAACCAGGAAAATAAAATAAATAAATCGTGTAGGAAACAAGTAAAAGATTAAATGTGTTTATGAAAAACATATTGGTTAGATGGCTGACTAACTCTGGAGCTTTGTGAAAACATTTTATTTGATCAGCAAATGAAACTTAGATACAAAAGGGATATAAAATTATTTTTAGTTATTGACTCCAGGCTAAAAAGATCAGAAGAACAATAATTACCATCAGCTGATTCTAATAGCAGAAATGACTTATGACCAATTTCCATGGATGGAAATAATCTAGCAATAAATAGAAGTACAAGCTATAATAACCATTATTTATTTCATTATTCTAATCTCTGGTAAAGCTCACTGAAGGTAATTAGAAATGTGCTATTCACTCTTTCATATGCTTTCTGAGAGATGAAAGAATATTAAAGTATAAGATGTCCAAGCCCTAAAATAATAGCCTGTTGCTATCTGAATAACTTCCTATCAAAACATTACTAGAAAACTTGGCATAAATTATTATGGAATAATCTGCTTACAATTCAATGAAAAAAACTACAAAACCTTACCATGAATTTGTACTATATTTTAAACCAGTTGTGGATATTTCAATTTTAGAAATCTCAAATATGCTGCCAGTCAGAATCAATATAATAGCTATGTAACGTGCCTATACAAAAAATAAGAGCAAATAATTCCAAATCAGGTACTGGCATATTCAAATATCAATGCAAAAGTTTTCTCTCTCTCTCTTCCTGTATCATTTAAAAGAATAAATTTTATTCGGGGAGGTTAAATTCTACTCCACATAAATCAATTATTCTAGGTTAAAAAGATTTTGTGCACTGAATATTTTTTTTTCTCTAAGAATTAATCTTTTTTTTTTGTTATGTTGTATCATGTTATGAGATAGAACATATCTAACAAATATTTCAATATTCCTTAATTAATGTAGTTAATAATTCAATGTAAATCATTGGATATTAGAGGAACTGAAAAAATGGCAAATAAATATCTGTAGGAAGTACCTATTTGAATTTTGAATAGGTATTTAATGCCTATCATATGGTAGTATTAATATCTTTAGTTTATTATATTAATAAATTATTATTGTTATTAGTAAAACTATTCTCAATTTCTATTCTCAGATGTCTTTCTTACCTCTATGGTATGCATTTATTTGTTTAAAGTTGGTTGTGTGTGTAAGATCATTATTTTAACTATTTGTTTTTAATACTTTGCTAAAAGTCAGAAATTCTAACAGGGGAGAAATTTTTGTATAATGCAAATGAATTAAAATATAATTCTGTAAAAATAGTCTTCAACAATGAAGATGATACAATTCAAAATAAGATTTACCTCTTATTTGTTTATAAATTAAACTGTCTTTAGATGACTTTTTTTAGCTGAAAAGTATAAAGATGGACTAAAAATGAGGGATGAATTCTGAAAATATAATCATTACCATAAAATTTATTTTAAGAAGACTTACAAACGACATGGTTTGATCATTATTTTATGTTTAGGCTAAACCAAAAGTATAGCAATGATACATAATAAGCTTATATAGAATTTGCAAAACCATTTCCAGTTATAATATTTATATATTGTAATGGTATGGAAAAACCGGAAGGAACCCGGGGTGGTGGGAACCCATTATCATCAACCCCAAGTCAAAATTGAATATAAAGAAATGATCATGAGAGATTAGCACAGAACCAATTATAAGTAACTATAAGCTCATCAGCATTTGACCAAAAGCAATAAATGATCAAAAAATAAATCAACAGTCAATCTTGTGACCGAATTTGAAAGTGGTCCATTATAGACCTGGATAATTATTTAGCCCTTGCCATCTTGGGCAGATTATTTAAATAATAATTTGAATGCACAAACTTAAGTGCTAATCCATAAGAATACAACAATTAATATAAATAATGCTGAGACACTAAAAACATCCTGACCAACAACAATGCTCTGGCAACTTAGTACCATTAACGTATTGGCCAATTATAAACTTAATTTCTAAATAAATAATTAAAATGGAATGTAGTGCATGAACTTTAAAGGATATCACCTTTGTGGCCATCCAGCATTAGAGAAATAACAAATTCATCATCAACTAAATGTCCATAAAAACTAAATATAAACCCCTTTTATATAACAGACTGTTATGCACAAATCCAGCTCAGTGAGCAAAAGCTCTATAACTATTACTGAGAACAAGAGATATAATATAAACATATAATATTCTAAAACTATTTCAGGATTGAGCTAATTCACTGGAATCACTTTAACAATGAAATATAAGTTTATTAATTATAAACAATAAAATAAAATTAAGGACTGCTGAGTATGCTATAAATATAAATTAGGCATTCTGGTATTGATTAATATAAAAAGAAATAAGCGATCACATTGTGATTTACAAATATTTCAATGGGTTTACATAAAACATACCTATATATCCACAAATAGACATGCCTGTATAGTATAAAATGAACATACCTGAATTGTCACAAAATAATAATAAAAATATGATTAATTTTAACATATGTCTACCTGACACATGTCTATATAAGCACACGGACATGCTGTAACATATGAAAATTGTCATATAATAATAAAAAATAAGCTATCACATTTTAAGGATACATAAATAATGAACCATTTTCACATATACATGTGGAAATCCATAAAAATGTGTGGACACACTGACATTTATATCATAAGATATTTTAATTTGTCAAAATAATAAACTTACTAAATATATTATATTTTCATAACACATAATTAATTCCAAGTTCAAAATATACATAAAATCCACTCATACAAGTGTATAAAAAAAATAGATATGAATCAAAGTTATTAATTATGGTTAAAAAAAAAATTATTTTTTTTTCAAAAAAAAAAAATTATTGTGAGATTCAGTTTAGAAAGTTGTTTTTTAAAAAAAAAAAAACTTTGGCTTTTTGTTTCTTCAATTACAATAAGATTTTATGAGTACTTTTTTAAAAAAAAATTTCAAAATAAAATCATTTATGAATCAATCCTTTGTTTTTAGACGTTTTACTTTTAAATTATAACAATCATCATTTCACTAAAGAAAGTTTTTGAGTTTCAATTTTAATATATAAAACTGGAAATGATTATTTTCTTCCACTATTCTAGTTTTAGTTGAATAATTTAGTCAAAAATTATTCATCTTTAAAATCAGTTGATATCTGTAAGTACTTTATAAAAACCACACAGGATCTATGTCTGTGCTTTGCATATTGATAAAACTATGTATAACATGATAATATCTTGGTAAGGATGGTCCCTTCTAAAACCATAGACTGGGTTATTGTCATCTTTAGGAAAAGTATAATCTGATAACTGTTGTGCTGCAGTAATCTTCCTTCAGTCTCTATGCCATATAATACACATAAATATACAGGCCATGAACTACATAAAAGCTGGGATTTGCTTCCATGTGAATTCAAACTCCATTGTCATTGCACTAGCAGCTGAATTTGGATACAGTCACTTGCCTTCAGTTATAACTTCATAGTAGTAGTAATCTTGTTATCATAATCTCCCATCTAATCTTTTTTCCAACTTTCTTATAGTCAGAATGAATTTTTTTTAAAAACTAATTAAAAGTTTTCTTTATCTTGATAGAAAAAAGTTAATGACTCTTTTTAATTCACCTTAATCCTTTCAAAAAAACTTTGAAGCTTTAATTAACATTTTTAAAAATCTAATCAAAATAGTGTAATTTTACAATTACCAGTATATCTATCGTAACATGAAAACATGATTGTTTTAATTTCAAAATCAGAATTTATAAAATATTAATTAGACCTTTTTAAATGTTCAATTTATAATAAATTTTTTTAAACTCAAAATTATTTCATCCTTAACTGTTATTCCAGTGTAATTAGAAAATATCTACAAAAAATTTGTGGTAATCATCTGAAATCCGGGAACGGCCACCTGATGGCATTGTTTATGTGTCAAAACACATCAAAATGCCATTTCTGTGGCCAGCCTTATGGCTAATACAACATTTATATTGTATTAACCCATTGCAGGCCACTTTACATGACATTGCACAAAAATATTATGGCCTGTTTTGTGTTTCAAAACTATTTACATGTATTTGTTCTATTCATAGTTGATTACCGTATCGCTTGAGGGTGTTTTAATTTCAAGTCGGTACAACTTTTCAAATCCCCATAATAGAGTAATGTCATTTATATTTAAATAATGTTAATTACTAATAATTGTCATATGGTCCCCACCCTTCCCTAAAAAAATGTTAATATGTAAAAAATTGATAAAGGGTATGTTCGAACACACTTCGACAAAGCTCATGCACTAAGGCACGTTTCAGCATGGAAAATATATGAGACCAATAAAAGGTCTGAGAAGAATGTGCAATTTTTAAACTTTTCAAAATTGCCAAGTACAGAAAGTGAGGGAGACTGTGTCCTTTTTTCAGGCACATAATGCCCTCCCAAATACCAGACTGTTTTTATTACAGCAATAAAATAATAAATTCAAAAAGTCAAAGTTTGTGTACTTTTTTTTTTATTTCATTCAAAATTGACAAGTATTTGGATTATCTTTTTTCAGTGGGGTTAAAATAAATGACTATTTTTGTTGACTTTTTGTAAATAATAACAAAGTATGAAAGCCTTCTCCCCAAAAGCAGTTTATTGTAGAAGCCATAAAAAAGGCTAATTCAAACGAAATATAAATAAAAGTAAAAAGTGAAAAAAAGTTGTTTAAAAAAAAAGAAAAATTATTGACTTTTTGTTACAATTATTGATCCAAGGGTGGGGTGGGGGTCTCAGAACAATTTTTGAACCCTCAACAACACAAAAGTTACTTTTGATTTAATAATAAAAAGAAAAACAATTTAGTCAACCAAAAAAAAAAAAAGTAGAACAAAAGTTTTTTTGTCATGAAACAGTCCAAAGTTTTAAAATTCGGAAAAATAAACACAAAATTAAATTACCAAAATTTGTTGAATAAAGAAAAATGTCAGGTTAAAAAAAAAACAAAAAACAAAAATGAATATACAAATTTATTTAATAAAAAAGAAATCATGTTGTGGTGGCCCGGTAATGTTACATTTGTTTGATTTTGTATAGCATCAATGACCCAAGCGGCCATGTCCGGATTTCAGATGATTACCAAACTTGTTTATTTCTACTTCTTTCACCTTTATATATATATATATGTGTGTGTGTGCATGTGCACTCACACTACTATGTTGTATGTTATGAGCCAGATAACTGTCTCATATCCTTAATCATAAGGAAAAGAAAGGAAACACCAACCTAATCATATTTTGTATAATATACATGTATAATTAACATAAAGTTCATACCTCAAACTATGTACTCATCAATTGTTTTTGAGGTCTTATAGCTAACAGAATGAATAGTGACCTGAAATTCTGAAATAGGTAAAGAATCCAGCTACTAAACTATAAGTACACAATGCAACATGAACACCAAGAGGGCTACCTCACAATTTAGGCACTATTAGCTACCACAATCAATGATATAAAATAAAAATGCAAAAATTTTTGTAAAGCCCTGTTCGTTTGAGTCTTAGTGGTTGGAAAATACAAAACTATGCCGTGCTCATTTTCTTGGAGACTTAGAGGCTGGGATCATGGCAAGATTACGTTCACTGCACCATGATAAAGAAGAATCCAAAAGTGGGTTAGAGCAATGCCTGAAAGAACACTCCTTATATTGTATCATCAAGCCAATGACAAAATCCTCCATCCATCTTCAAACTGAAAGTTCAGTGAAACAAATTCCAACAATCAAACGCCCAATCTGATTTCCAAAATCAGATTTTCTATCCAACTCTAAATATGAACTCCTTAAATATACATTAACCACTATTTTATAACTTATAATCATCAATACTCTTGTCACATATTTCACAGTAACTTTTTTGTGTTAATTTTGCATAAAATTCATATTCTTTCTCAGATGTGGCTATATTTGAGATCAAGTTGTGTGGCAATTTTGTTATAATGGCTGCCAGAACTTGATTGTCATCAGGCCCCACATTTAGTGCCATTTGAAATGGTGCAGAGAAATAGAGGTAAACCTGGAATGATGGAAACTCATCATCAACCCCAAGTCAAACAATAAAACTGAATATAAAAGGAATGAACAAGAGATCAACACAGGACTAATTATAAGTTCACAAGTATTTGGCCAAAAACAAAATCATTCATCATAATAAATGATCATAAAATAAAAATAAATCAGTCAATCTAAGTGGACCATTATAAACCAGTCTAATTATTTAGCTCTTGCCAGTTTGGGGCAGATTATTAAAACAATAATTTGGATGCACAAACTAAGAACTAATCCATAAGAATATAACAATTAAAAAAAATAATGCTGGGATTCTAAAAATATCCTGACCATCATCAATACTCTGACTTAATACCAAAAATGTACTGGACAACTATAAACTTAATTTCCAAATAATTAAAATGAAATGTAGTGCATGGGCTTTAAAGGATATCCTCTTTGTACTATTCAGTATTAGAGCAGTAATGAAATTATCAACAGGATATCCATAAACACTAATATAATCTCCTTTTATATAAGACTGTGTGCATGAATCCATCTCAGTGAGCAAAAGCTCTATTATTATTACTGTGAGCAAAACATATAATACACACATAATATTCTAAAACTGTTTTAGGATTGAGTAAATTCGCTAGAATAACTTTAATAATAAAATATAAGTTTATTAATTAGAAACAATAAAATGAAATTAAGATCTGCTGAGTATGCTATAAATATAAATTCAGCATTCTGATTTTGACTAATACAAAAAGAAATAAGCTATCACATTGTCATTTACAAATATCTCAATAGCTTTACATAAAACACACCTATATATCTGCACATAGATACATATCTATATAATATAAAATGAACATATTTGAATTGTCATAAACTAATAATAAAAATATGACCAATTTTAACATGTGTCCACCTGCCATATATCTATATAAGCACACAGACATGCTGTAACATATGGAAATTGTCATATAATAATAATAAATAAGCTATCACATTTTAATGATTGTTTTCACATATATATGGTTACCCATGGAAACGTGTATGCACAGTGATGTTTATATCATATACTTTAATTTTTCAAAATAATAAACTTATTAAAAATATTACACTTTCACAAAACACAGTTAATTCCATGTTGAAAACATACATAAAATTCACACGTGTATAAAAAAAATTGTATGAATCAAAGTTATTAATTATTCATTATTTGTAATGGTAAACAAAAAGTTCTTTTTTAAAAAAAAAAAAAACAAGAAAATTATCGCAACATTTAGTTTGCCAAGTTCTTTTCTTAAAAATAAAAGCTTTGCTTTTTGTTTCTTCATTTACAATAAGATTTTCTGAGTTTACTTTTTTTTTTTTAAATTTTAAAATAAAATCGTTTATGAATCAATCCTTTGTTTTTTAGACATTGTTTTACTTTTAAATTAGATTTTAACAATCATCATTTTCACTAAAAGAACTTTCTGGATTTCACTTTTAATAAATAAAATTGGAAACAGTCATTTATTATTTTCTTTCACTATTTTAGTTTTAAATGAATGATTTAGTCAATAATTATTCACCTTTAAAACCAAATGATATCAGTAAGTACTTTATATACACAATGCAATACCTTTGTCTCTGCTTCTTTACATATTGATAAAACTGCATATATAGCATGCTAATCTTTTGGTAAGTTGGTTCCAGAATTTTTAAAAAAAAACAGTAACTGAAAGTAAATTTTCTTTATCTCGATAGAAAAAAGTTAATGACTGTTTTCAATTCACCTTAATCCTTTCAAAAACAACTTTGTAGATTTTATCAAAATATGTTATACAAGCTTTAATTTAATTTTTTTAATCTAATCAAAATAATGAAATTTTATAACTACCAGTATATCTATTATAACATAAAAACATGCTTGGTTTAATCAGAATTAATAAAATATTAGACCTTTTCTAATGTTTAGTTTATAATTTTTTTTTTTAATTTAAAATTATTTAATCCTTAATTCTTATTCCAATATAATACAGAAAATATCTACAAAAAAAAATGTTTATTTCTACTTTTCCTTTCAACTTTATATATATACATACACACACACTATTAGCCATGAGACATATAACCATCTCAACACATATTCAACTCCAATTTTAACTGACTTTAATATTTAAAATTCTCATTTAATAATTTTTTTATTGTTATTATTCTTTTTTTTTTTTTTGCATTTCTTTTTAAATGAATCAAATTTTCAGTTCTAATTTCCAATAACTCAGCATATAATTAAATCTTGCATTTCACTTTCAGAATATGGTGTATTGATACTAATTAATAACAAATATTTTAATAAATAATTCCTGCACACATAAGTAAGTTAATATAATGAAATTTATTTGAATAACAAATTAATTCTTATGTACATTTATCTATTATAAATGCTTACATATGCCTTATATATGATCTGAGTGGCCTGTAATTGTCCCTAGGTTTACTTTGGAACTCTAGTGTCAAAACTCACCAGGAAAATCCTCTCCAAACTGTGCTTTTCTATATATGTTGACTCTTCTGTGGCAACAGTCTAAATCCCCTAAGCTTAATAAAAATATGCTTTTTCTTATTCTCCTTTTTTGTTACACTTTCTATTCTTTCAGCAAAAAATTATGTAACAATATATAATAAAAATAATAATTTATTTCCACAAAATATATATAAGTACAATAATTACTCTGCCCCGCCCCCCCCCCCCATTTCAAAAATGATCATTTTCTGAAATAACATAATCTTTCAGGTAGGAGGGGTTTCTTTTGATCTTCTTAATATAATGGTATTTCCCCTATTCTCTTCTTGCACTACTGGATCATTCATTTGCTCATCATTTATCTGATCATTTCCAATTAATTTACTTGACAATGTCTCATTCACTTACAGCTTTAATGCAAAGCATCTGTGAATATGGCTGGTGTGTCATTGTACAACTGCCACTTTCTAGATGCACTTCTTCCACCTACATAGAGAGGCATTTAACTACTTCACTTTTCATCCAATATTTTTTAAGCTGATCTTATCCAAATCTTGTCACCTTACATAATTTGAAATATTCACTTCCACTGTACTATATTGTTCATCTGTCATTAACATAGATGGTCCATTTTTTAATTTTCAGCCAAACATCAACTCATCTAGAAATTTACCAATTATTGTAGATGACGTACAATGCTGGAATAATAATATTTTTTTTACTGTCTCTTCCACTTTTAAATTATTGGTAAAATTTCACAGAAATATTCAATTACTGCATGGCCTTTGATTCTGAGTGATATGCAGATATTAAAATGTGACTTATGCCACACTCTTAAAAACTTTTCAAATCTTGAAAATACAAATCCTGTACCAATATCTGTCACTACAGTGTGTTTATCCATGGAACTCAAATATTTCCAATAGTATGGAGATAGTTTCATCAGAATTTGTATCAACTCTGCCGCCCACTCAGAGTATACGTCGAGTATCAGGAACAAATGATCCATTAATGGTCCTTAATTTCCAATGTTTTAATTTGTTGAGCTGGTTTTTTTCTTCACTGCAGCCCGATTACTAATTTGTAACTTTTTCTTGTTTTGTCAACACATTTTTTGGAGGTGTTCTTTTCTCTCCACAACTTCTAATATTCTTTGATTTCCATTTACATTCTTTAACTATATGGCCGGACTTTCCACAACAAAAGCAAATAATTTTGTTGATATTCTCCATTTTATTTATAATTGTTTTATTAATTTCCAACATACCAGCATGTGGAAATTCCTGCACTTGCTCTTTCCCTAGTTCATTACCCATTCCAATTTTATGACTACTTCATATGTTAAGCTATTGATGGCTAACAATTGTTATCTCAGACAATCCATCATACATTCCCCATAACAATTGTTCTAACAGATTCTTCTCGGGAATCACCATAGAGGCAATCCTTCACAAACTCTCTTAAGGCTTGATCACCTTCTCTCAGTTTTTTATCATGAACTTGTCATCTATTGTGGAAATGGAGATCAGCCACATACTTTGATGGTTGAGGACTGAAATAATTGTTCAGTCTTTTTGTTATTATAATATATGAAAGCTTTTCTGGTTCTAGTGGGTCACAAGGATGGTTCATTAATTCAATCACTTTTTGGCCAGCATAATACAGCAGCGTAACTACTTTTATTTAATCATCTGGAATACCATTCATTAAGAATAGTTTCTCAATTCTTTTCCTGTATCTAAGGATTATTCTGATGGACTATTCTCATTGAATTCATACATCACTTGAGATAATGCCATCTTTCTTGATTTCTCGCATGCCTGGTTTTATAAATAATTTGATTTCAGTTCGTACAATCTCCTCCTCAGACTGATGGACTGCATCAAATTATTTGCTGTGTACTGATACTAATTAACAACAAATATTTTAATAAATAATCCCTGCACACATAAGTAAGTGTATATAATAGAATTTATTTGAATAATATATTAATTCTTATGTACATTTATCTGTTATAAATGTTTACATTGAAACAGTAAGATTCGTATTCGAATCTTAAGTTTCACCTTTTTCTGTTGTCTCTCACTGACCGGTCTATCTTGCCCAAATTTAAACTTTTTGGTATCGAATTGTGTGTGTAGCAATATTAAAAATGTATAAATATATGTAGAATTCAACATAAACACGCACACATTTCGATCTCAAATTAAAGGCACTAAATAAGGATAAAATAATATAATTTAGATTTCTTTTAGTTATATAATTTTGTATAATTTTAATCATTTATTTTGGATTATAAAGTTCGTATTTATTGCTTTGTTTAAATTTCGTTTAATAATAATTCTAAAAAAATCTGATGTAATATTTAATTAAAAGTTAAAATAATCTTATGTTCCCTTTTTGTCTTTGAAATTTAAAAGCATCGGTCAGTGATAGATAATAGATTAATTAAAGAAAAATTCCCCAAAATGTAATTAGTAAATGTAAAATGTAAACAATAGAACGGCAGCTTTCTTTATAATTAAAACCAACAAAATGCATTGATTATCCTCAGGGCAGATTAAGTAGAACCTAAAAATACCTTAACAAAAATGTGAAAGATCAAGATAAGAAAAGAGGCCATCTTAGACTGGCTGGAGACATTCACTTAAACTTTAGCTTTGCTCTCGATCACTGAGAGTCTCCAAAATATAAAAATAAATTGTTCCTGCCAAGGTATGACCGAGTAAAAGCACCTAGATTATTCTCCATCGGGAGATGGCCTATCGGATGCCGAACTTTCCATTGCCCATCATAAATTCACCATGAAGATCTGCTGCCTGAAATAAATGAGAAAGCTGCTGCTGCTGTTAAAGTAAATGAAACATCTAAATACAAGAAAGAATTGCCACTCATGAACTATTTGCTACTAAACCAATGGACTCGGAAAACTTCTTATAAAACAGGTACCTGTCTGTGTTCAAACTCTAGAGTACTCTAATAATATGCTATAGCTCTTCTTCATACTACTTATCTAAATTATAAAATGTAAAAACTACCATATGTATAACTAAAACTGAATAATTAACTTAATGTGTAAATTTCTCTAATAATCTAGCTTACCTCATTCTATCTTTCTTGGGTGCGTATTTCTAAAATCTACATTTTATCTATATTTATTATTTAATTATTGCATGCTCATAATTGTCTCAATTTTCAAAGTTTAAATCTATGATCGCTTGAAATAGTGAGTGCGTGTCAGATTTCATTAACATTACTTTCATAAATAATTTAATTTTCATATAAACCGACACGCATTCAATGCTTCATTTATTGTAATGCAGGGGTCTACAACTTCGCAAATGGCTGGCGTATTAGTTGTAATAATCCCCAGTTTATATATGTTTTGCATTTATTAAATCTTAATGAATAATTCCATAAAATTACATTTCTTTGAGAGTCGCCAAAGTTCTTTAGTAAATGTTGATAATGTAGGGCCGAGTTAGAAATCTATTTAAATCTTATCATAATCGTTTATACATTATACATGTGTTACATTTTAGAGACGCGATGACCCATTCCGCCGTGAAATTTCCAGATTCTTCAGGGTTGAAATTAACCCCAGTCGTCCTACACAAGCGGACATAATGGGTGCTCCCGTAGGATTTGACGATGTCATGCAGCCAGCCGGCAAACTGCGACACGGACCGCTTGTCCCTGGTTATGCTTATGTGACACCTTACTTCGTCGGGCCGATGGCAGAGACCAGCCCGACATTCTTATAAACTCATTCACGGCATTGCAGTTTCGATATACTGCCATTCCATATCGCCTTTCTAAAGCGTACCACGTGTTCCTTTACTTAATTTTATTATTCTATATATCACTCCGCCTCTGCATTATCTTCATAATTCACTCTCAAATAAATGTTTGCCCTTAGTTATAAATAAATATTTTAATTAAATAAATATATGTCTGCCGCTACTCTTATAAACCTTACTTTAGACTCTTGCATTGCAAAGGTATAAATCCCTCCAGGCATGCATTAGAAATACTTACTCGAGAATTTTAGGTAGCTAGATTACGCCTTCAAATAAGTGAATTCCTTTTGTAAACAAATAAATAAATGTATTCTTTAAAATATAATCATGTCGCAAATCCCGCTACTGAAGCTTTTAATCCATAAAATATTATTAGTAAATGATCTTATTAAAATGTGTTAATAAATAATTTTAAACTATACGTCTGCAGTTACGTTTCATTTATTCGATATCCATTCTATACAATATTTCCTCGATTATGTAAATATGAATGTTTAATTAATATTAGTTTGATTATTGGCTAACTCGAAAATAAAATCATGAATCTCTTGCATATCCCTGACCACCGTGCCTAAAGAAATATTTACTAATGTCGCATCAGATGCGTTGTTTCGTGGATTGTATTGTGGAACCGATAAACTATGTTCGAACTCAGTACCGCGGGTGGCTTCGCTACCTCGATGGTGCTGCTGTTCTGTGTGGTGGTCGAATTCTGCACTATGTTTAAGAGTCACACGTTTTCTGACTGTTACAACATATGCCTTACACCTTAATTAAACTAATAATAAGACCTGTGCAGCCTGTAATTGTCTCTAAGTTCACTTTGGAATTCCAAGGTGACAAAACTCATTGGGAAAATTCTCTGTCCAAACTACACACTTCTATATATGTTGATTCTTCAGCAGTGACAATTCAAATAACCAATGCTGAATAAAAATATACTCTTTTTCTTATTCTTCTGCTTTTTTGTTACACTCATTCTCTTTTCCTTTAGTGGGAAATTATGTAACAATATACTGGTAAATCATTTGTGTATGCTCTCATATGAGTGTTGACATTATCATGTTTAAACTTAGAAAAATTAATTCAACAACAAGGGATGATGATGATGGTTTTGATTATTAAATCACTCCAAAGTATTTTGTTTTGGTTTCTATTTGCAGAAATTCCAGGTGCCAAATCGCTTCAAAAAGATCATGTTTACTTGGAATTATTTAAGCAATAAACATCATCATTTACCAATTTTTACTGTGACACCCAAGCACATCACTCAGTAGTTTGCATGTTCTCAGAGCAGTGGATATTTTCATGAACTAAATAACATGAAAAATGGATTAATAAATAATAAAATAACCATTTATTTTCAAAACAAAGTATAAATAGTTTGATTGTAGCTCAGCTAAATAAATTTCAACTGTAAATTTCCCATCTTGCATAAAATTATTAAGATGATTGTAATAAAGAATTCATATATTTTATTCTCTCTTTGTTTAGTAATTTCACAATCAATCATTTCCAACCAACAAATTCATATATTTAGTTTTCCCATTCAGTAATTTCATGCATAAATATAAAAAAAAAAAATCAATCATACAATATTAAATACATTTCCAATAAAAAAATTCAGATATTCAGTTTCCTCCCTTTTAGAAACTTCATGTATAAATACAAAAATCATTAAAATATTTTTATTCCACAAATAGTTTATCTATTTCAATTCTTACTTTTAACAACTCCACCACATGTATATATATATATGAATTAAACATAACTCATTCTTTAAATTGCTTCCAATTTAAATTTATATTGTAATTCACATATAAAATATAGGATACTCCTACATAATATTGAATTTATTTTAATCTTCAGAAATTTAATATCTTTTAATTTTAGAAAATGGAATAACTTAGTCTTTTAATATCTGAATATCTTACTGTTCACCATCTTTAGTGTTCTCTCCACAAGGTTTTAGATATGTTTTATTCTCTGTAATTATCTTGGTTGTATATCTTCTCTTCATATCTTAGAGAAGTAAATTAGCTTTGTATTAGAGTATTACATATTAAAAATATGTAAGTTTTTAGCAATTTAGCTGCGTAGTCCAGTCTTTTCCTTTGCTGGAAGATTATAGAGAGTTGATGCTATAATTCCTCATAGGCTTTATTTACTGGGCTGGGTAATATGCTTAAGATTTTCTACCAACATGCAACTTATTTTTATCTAAGCCTCTCATGTTAAAAAAATTTCCTAATATGTAATTCCAATTAGCAGCAAGACAAATTCTTCTCTGCACGGCGCACTTCCACTGCTTGACTGTATATTTTGCAGTATATAATTCTGTTAATCCTCACTGGAACAACCTGACTGTTGAATGTCTGTTTTTTTGTCTGCTCCATTATCCGCTGCAGTCCCACAATGTAAATTATCTTCTTTGTTAGTTACAGCACCTACATAAGGATGACTAATCCTGCATCCCAGGGAAAAATATTCTCTAGTATTCTTTATCAAAAGAATAAAATAGCAGTTTGCTTTCTTGTGTTTGCATATTACAAAAAGAAAATTCTTTGCTGATATTTCTTATTGTATTCATAATAAAAAAAAATATTGAACCATCAAACATCATGATTACTCTTTATGCTTACACAAGCTGTTTTTCAGAGGCAAAACTCTCCGTACAATAGCGGCACACAATGCAAGCCAAAGTAATCAATGGATGCAGGAAGGTTTGTGCATAAAATCCCTATCTAGTGCTATCAAAGGCTCCTTACTGATGAAAGCCACAAGCTAGAAACTAATATGGAGATATTGGATGAATAGGCACTAGATGAGAATTTTATGCACAAACCTTCCTGCATTCATTGATTACTCTGGCTCACACTGAGTGGCGCAACTGTATGGAGAGTTTTGCCTCTGTGAAAAAAAATATTGTTAATTCATAATTCCTTTTCCTTTATTCGAAATCATCATATTCTTTTCTATCAAAATCAATAAGATTTTATTTCAACACAATTTGTAACAAGTTAAACTAAAAATCTCAAAATGCCATTTTATTTATTAACTGCATATTTTCTTCATCTCTATCCTATATAGGTAGGCATAAATGCACGCACACATGCATTTTTCTTGAAATCATCTTATGTAGTATTTACACCACTGCCACTAGTTATATATGTAACAAATAGAATTTATTTCCAAACACATATATATAACACAACACAATGTTTCATCATTTAAGTTTACATAAGATGTTTTGAATTTTGAATTCCTTAAATTGTTTTAAATCCAGCAAAAATTCAATAACATTATTATTCAATGATGTTTCTGTTTCTTTATAGCTTCTACTTTAGCAATAATTATCTTTATTTCTTCAATCATTTTATGATATTTACTTTGTATTTCTTTAGAAGTTTTTTTTTGTTTGTTTGTTTGTAAATGATAAATGAAAACCTTTAAATCAAAACTATTCTTTGAGCCAGCAGACAATATGGAAGAAAAGTCTAATAAATATATGATTAGGGAAATATGTTTAGAATTTTGATGTAGATTATTTTATTTAGATTTCAGACCTGATATAGCAGGAGCTTGGGTTGGCATAAAAACAAAATTGAATTTATGTGTTTTCATTATAATGTTGGGTTTGTGTTTATTATTATATAAGCTAATTAAGACATATTTTCATTTCAGATATATAAATAAAATAAAAATTATGGGTGCTGTTTTTCTTGATATGTATAACTTTTTGAATTAAACCACTCACAAGAAATACTTAGCAAAATTCAAACTGTATTGTGGCTTCTTCAGAAGCAGAAAATTGAATAACTAATGATAATGATATATATGTATATATGTTTACAATTCAAAACTATTTTGATTAGTAAGGTACCCTGTACCTGATTTTTCTTGAAAGATATATTAATCTGTTCTATTTTGCTAGAGTATTTTGAAGCCAATCAGAAATTTCTATTTCAATTCATGACAATAATTGTACTAAAATAGTCTAATAATTAAATATTTGACTAATATTTCTGTATAATTACAACATCCTACTTTTTTCAGAACATTTATTTGTTTAAGAATAAACAGAAATCCACACAGATTTATTTATCATAATTATCTATTATTTAAGGCTCCTAATTATCCTTTCTCATTATAAACATATTTTGAAGACAACTTTTGATTGTTCAGATGGATAAGAGGCTTGAAATACATGATTTCATATAAGTACAACCTCTTTGAATTTAAAGCTAGAATTTATTTTCAATCAAACTTCCCTCTTTATTATTTTTTCCTCTCCAATATAACACCAGTATAAATTTCACACCAGGTTAGGACATGATTATTTACATTATGACATTTTATGAGATAGTAATTTATAAGCAATTATTATATATATAAATCCCTCGCTCTGTATGTGTGAATTACTATTTCATAATGTTTTTTCCATAACAACTCTATGACACCTACTGTAAATTTTAATAACTGAAAGACGCCAAATGATAATGATTAATAAATTCCCATCCATTGCTATCTTACCAATATCTCCAAGCTAGTTCCAAATTTATGGCTTTCATTAGTGAGGAACATTGGATTTTGAAGCAGTACATTTGGACCTTTAGAATCTAATAAACTCTCTCCCCTCTAACAGCCATCATGTATGTCTCCTTTTTAACTATCAAGTTATCAATACAAAAGTGAAAAGCATGCAATGTTAAAAAAACGAATGATACCATTATGTCTAGATAATGAACTGGTACAGATCTACACGATTACACAAACACATTGGGCTTAGCATCAATATGTTTTTCAATAAACAATGGCTGTTGTAGGAGAGATACATTAAATCCTACAGATCTAAGTGCACTGTTCTAAGATCCAAAGCTTTTCAATGAGGAAAACCATAGCTTGAAACTAGTCTGGTGATATTGGATAGGACAGCATTAAATAGGGATTTATTAAGCGCTATCATTTAGCATCTACTAATTATTAAAACTTACAGTAAGTAGCACAACTATGATGAAATGATAAAGTGTGCTGCTGAGACAGCAATGAATAAACTGAAGTCATGTGATATTTTATAATTTTATTTAACAATATGTCATAATGTAGATAAAAATTATCTTGTGTGAAATTTATGTTGGCATTGTACTGAAAGGACAATAGAGATATAAAGTTGATTAAAAATAAATTCAAGCTTTAAATTCAGCATATTGTGCTTACAAATTAAATAATAAAAATATATGGTTCTTATTTAAATCATTGCTGATGACATGGTTATTTTTGCAAATAATATTTCTAAGCTTCACAAATGTTGCAAGAATTATCTGATGAAACAAAGCAAGTAAGATTAAAAATAAGTGCTAAAAGGCTAAATAATGTTCAATGGATTTTCACAGAAGTAAATAAATATTGATAATTATGGATTAAAAGAAGCAAAAGATTATGAATATATCTTGATTAGATTATTAACATAGGTACAAGAGATAAAATTAATAATATTATTAAACTTGGGTATATTGCTGTTGGTTGAAATAATTTAATATTATTGAAAAAAAACTATACCTATGTACTGTGTAAATGAAATAGGTTTTTAATATATTTTTGCCAGTTCTTATATATGGATTTGAGGGTTTGATATTTAAAAGAAAAGCAAGATAGAGACCTTAACAAAATATGGATATATGTATGTTAGAAGTAACATAAAATCAAAAGGAAAATACATGGATGAAAGAATAACCAAATATCATCAATGAAAGAATTAAGAGAATGATATGGGATTGGGCTGAAGAACAATTGAAGCCTTAAAATAAATCCTATGAGATTATAAAAGATCAAGAAAAGTGACCACATATGAAATGAATAAATGCGGAGAAGAAAAATGATGGATTATAAAAACTATATTAAACTTAAGACTTGTAATAGATTGATAATAACTCAAAGTAAAGATGATGATTTGAACTACAACATGGCTGTGAAATGTACGTGTTTTAAGTCTTTAATTCACCTAATGAGTGGTTGTTCACAAAATACATAAGTAGTGAGAGAAGGCAGTCTGGAGTTTTCTTACTGGTGAATATTTCAATAGTTTGGTTATATTTCTACAATGCAAACATGTATTCTTACATATATTTCTTTTGATGCAATATACATACATGTATATATAAGTATTATTAATGGCAGGTCTTTTAATAATAATATTAAACAAAGAAATCATAAAAAGTGGTATTACGAATGATGATAATAATAATAATAATAGTAAAATTATATATTGCTTAATGCAAAAAAAATTTTTTAATAAAATTTCTTTATTTTCCTGACAGTTTTCAACTGTCCAGCAGTCTTCATCAGAGCATTCTCAATTTCCTTTACTTTTTTTTTTTTAAGTTAAAGGAAATTGAGAACGCTCTGATGAAGACTGCTGGGCAGTTGAAACTGTCAGGAAAATAAAGAAGTTTTATTAAAAAAAATTTTTGCATTAAAGAATATATGAGAAGAGTTATTATAAGCAATATATATGAATATATGAAGAAGTGCAAAGAAAGTAAAGAAGAAGAATAAGAGTATATAATAGTAAAACTAATCATAATAGTTTTTATTAGTACTAAAAGTTAAGAATATTAGCTAAAATAACAATAATAATAAAAATATATTTAAATTTACCTTTATTTTGATAACTTTAATTTTGGATTTGTTTGGAACATCAAAATTATATTCCAAGTCTACAAATTCTTTAAAATCATCATCCCAAATCTATTTTTTAAATTAAAAAAAATCTAATTAATTACAAAGTATAAATACAAAAATACAAATTAATATGCATATTAAACAGAATAACAAAACTAAACATCACATGATTACCATTTCTTACGTTTGCTCATAACTGTTATTAAAACAGGCAAAACTCTCCATACAGTAGTCCACTTCTGGCATCCAATGATTACTCTGGCTTGCTCTGAGTGACACTACTGTATGGAGAGTTTTGCCTCTTTAAATAACAAAACTAATTAATCAATTTAATAGAAGATTCCAAGTGCAGATAATTCAAGTTTTACCTTCCCTAAGTACTTATTAGAACAAAAAAGTAGAGAATTTTTATATAGGTACATGAAATGCTTTTATTCTGACCAAACAACATGATATGGACTTACAGAAGACAATTTTATAGAATTTACAGAAAAGCTTATATGTTCTTTCTTTTTTTAGAAAAATTCAAAGAGAAACTAAATAGGAAAGCAATCAAGTAAAGGCATAGCAATATTGATTCTCTTTTGACTAATAGAAAAATGAAGTTAATAGATCCAACCCATGAAATGATAATTGTATAGCAGGAAGTAAAATTTATTAACTCAAATCTTGAGACAAAAACTATTAAGATTAGCGTATCAACACTAAATATCCTAACTTGTAACCATGAGAAATAAAGATGGTAAAACAATATTTTTAATGAAGAATCAGTGCAGGGGGAAATCTCTTCAAAAAACCTTCATAGAAAAATCACAATGAAAGCAGTAATCTTCAGGCTTGTCAATAGTTAAATACTGATAGTAAGAACAGTATTCCTTTCTTATTGAATGATTTTATATTAACTTTGTCTCTTTGTGTTTCTGGCAGTATGTCTACAATTTTTGAATTTTCAAAGAAAAAAAAATCTGTTCCCATTTAGAACTTGAACTCGCAACCTTATGCTTCCCAAGAAAACTCCTTAACAACTGGGCCAACCGAAATGTTTGTAGAATAAAATTTTGTTAATGTTGATTTCATTATTAAATTAAAATAATATATATATATCTGATCGAAACATTATATTTGTAGAATAAAATTTTGTTAATATTCATTTAACTCATACTTAATTAAAAAGCCAATACATAAGTACTTTTATATAGTAGATGATCAAATAATATTTAAATTTAGAATTCGTTTGTTTAGAGATGTATTTTTTTACTTTCAAGTCTTATTATTAAATTATAATTTTATTAGTAGATAACCATTTTTTAAAATAATATGTAAATATAACTAAAAAGTAAAAAAAAAAAGATAGAAATAAGGTTTTTTTAAAAAAAAAATAATGCTTTTATATAAATATCTGACTAAAAAGTACAAAATAACAAAGTAATCCCCTCTTGGTTAATTTGCCATTCTTGGAAAATATCAAATATTGTTGTTTCATAAAAGCACTTGAGGCTCAAATAAATCATAAAAATAAAAAAGGCTTCAAATGCTTTTATTAAATGAAATATTCCTGCAATTTCCATTCAATTATAACTTTTCTTATGAGAGTGTGTTAGGCATATGTTTATAATTTATAATTTAACATTAAATAAATTTGTTTAGTTACATCAAATTGAACTTGAGTTTATTACAAGTTATCGATGTGCCCTCCCCCCAACTGGTATTGAGATGATAATATCCTCAGCATCATAGCAAAAAAAATGGAAAAATATAATGAAAAGTTAACAATAATTATTTTGATCAGATTATTAATACTATAACGTTTTCCGTTTTGCTAGGCCTCTATACGCATTATAAATGCGCGAGTTGATCAAGTTATGTCAAAAAGAAGAAAGTTGTATTTCTATTTCTAAAAAAACATAGCTATATTTCCTGATCAACTCGGCCTAGTAATTGTTGAGAATTATGCTATCAACGAAAATCAGTTTTTAATTTATTTGAAAGGCGCCAGAGTTCTACAAGAACCCACTGAAACCGTCACATAGCATCTCGCAAATTAAAAAGAAAAGATATTTTTAAAATTATCGGTCTTAGATTTTAAGAATCGGTAATTCTACCGTAAACTAGAATTATCTTTAAATATTATTTTTCCTGGAACCTACAACATATTGGCAAAGGTAAATTACGTTTTAAATCTTATTAAACTAATAATAAATTTAACAATAAAAAATGATAATTATTATTAATAACAAACAAATGAAAATTGGTATTAGAAATATTTTTATTCTAATAGATTAAAAAATGTTTGAAGTAAATTATTTATCAAATAAATTGGGGAGAACACACTTAATTCAGACGTGAAATATTAATAAAATAAAGCAATTAACATAAGTAATTAAAAGTTCTTGAGTACACAAGAGTCTCTTAATTAATTAAATGAAAGTCTATATCGGGGTCCTGTTATAAGCTTATTTTTACGAGTAGTTTGTAAAATGGTTAAATTTGTCACAATCAGTATAATGAAGCATAACTTACTGGTAAATTTATTGGGAAAGTAGTAGATAACTATGCATAGTTTTTTGGGTAGAATCAGCTCGGCCTTTGGGGTATTATTTGATCTTGTGGTCCATTCTTTTAGTCAGTCACGAAGGCTTTTCTGGTGTACATCTTCAGGCACGATGTCCGCAGAAGCTCCGGTTCACTCCAACATGCCGAATTATTTCAGTGTAGAGTGATCCTGGATATATTATTGTTATCCAGGATCAACTAGAGAAACAAATGAAACAAGACGTTCTTCAAACTGACCTCTGCCTTTTATACTAGAGGCCCAGTTTTCAGACTTCTGTGCATGCTATTATCATGGTGTTTTTTGGTTCATAATCTTGTAGATTCTTTATAAAATTTACGTTATAAAGTTCTCTTTTTTTTTTATCAAGTTTTTCGGCCATCTTTAATTAGCCAAAATATTTTTCTTTTAGCTTATCTTTTTATTTGCTTTTAGAATACTTTTGTTCTCTTCAATTCTACTTTTATTTCTAATTACATTAAAAAAAAATGCGAAAGAATAATTTAACTTTCATTGTACGTTTTTTTAAAAAAATAAATTATACTCAAAAAAAATCTAAATTTACTTTTATTTTTTTAGCTTTTACCAAATACCAATATATTTGTACCATACATAAACATTACAATACAGAAGGAAATATAATAGATAAAATTAAACAGAGAAGAAATTTGATACGAAGAGTTTTAATGTTTTCTATCAGTAATTAGTTATAATTGTGAGATTTTCATAGCTAACAAAAATGTAATATAGAGACTACAGACTATAAAGAAAAGTATTAAAAAATTTATAGGAATTAACCAGGATGGATCAAAAGTAAAATATATAGGTGAGAGAAAGAATAAATAATATTGGCACCACTGAAAAAATAAAAAGTTGAGTTGAATTGAATATTTACTAAAAGAGCTGACAAGAGATGAATAAGCGTAGATTTCAAAAGATCATACAAAAAAGATCACATATTATAGCATGTATAAAATGAGAAAGTCTGCTGCAGTAATGAAAAGAATAAGAAATATGAGAAATTGAATTAAACATGAGAAATCTTCCATCCTGTTGTGGAGTTTCTCATTATTCTGAATTCTAAAAACAAAGATTAAATTAGAGTATAAAATTAATATATTTTGTTGATAATCTATATATATATTGTACCCAAAAATAAAAACATTATTTATGATAAACAAATATAATGCATGTCTTTTTAAATGATGCAATATACATTAGTAAAGGAACAATAAAGAGGAAAGTAATATTTATAATGATCAAGTATCTTGGCTTAAATGTAGTATCTTAGTACTTAGTAATATCACTTGCCTTTAGGCAGAGAACTTAAGAAACATATTACAAATAGTGAATAATAATAAAAAAAGCAAGACAAAATACCGTATAACAAGATTTTTAAATGTTAGACTGTTTATTGCAAAACTTTGTATAATTAGTGAAATGCATTCCTACTTTTTCACCTGTGACATGGATTATAGCTTGATTTTTAACATGGTGTACACACTATAAGCATTATTAAACAGAAGTACCATGAAAAGTCACTGTATTTCAATATACATGCAAATTTTTAGATTTGTTGGAATTCTTAAAACAACTGATACTTATTACATCAATTGAGGCAGTTTTTAGTGAATATGAATAATATAGAAAGGATCTGCTAGTAAATACCATAAAATATCTAATACTTCATATAACTAATGGATTTTCAAATTTTTAACCTAAAGAAATAAATGCTTAGAGTATATTTATTTTACACTTGGGTGCTGGATTATTAATGTACAAAAAAACTCACAACAGTAAGTCATTAAGAAATTAAAATCATATCATGTTATCTGAAATTTTACAAATATCAATATGAAACTAATAATTAACTCTTAATTAAATTTATAAACCATATATATGAAAAGTTTTGAACTAAATTATCTTATTAGCAAATAAAAATAATTTTGTTAATGTAAAACAACTATCTTTGTTGGCTGACATATTATTAATGATAACTGTAGCTGAACCTTAGAACTTAAAACCCATATCCAATATTTTATTGTAATGAATATGCAGACCAATTTTTACTATCTGGTAGCAAACTTGGTGGCTTCAGTTGATTTTTGAGTCATCACAGAATGTTTTGTGCTTTTAAGAGCTTTTAATACAAATTTGTACTCCTAACTTTAAACACTTTTTTAACAAAAATTTTTTTATTGTAAATAATTTGCATTTCGACTACCTTGCATTCTTCTTAAGAATTACGATATAATGACAAATAAAATAAACTCATTATACAAATAATACAATAAAAAAATTCAAACAATATCATAGCTCTGACAAAGATTGCAGGACAGTCGAAATGTCAAGAGTATCTACAAAAAATTTTTTTTTTACTAAAAAGTATGTAACATAAGAAATGCAAATTTGTATTTATATAAAATATTACAGCAAAATAAAAAAAGTGGTAGAACTACCTTTTATTACAGTTTATCTAGCTGATTATGTAAACATTTTTGTACTTGACCTTTTTCATAAAGTTTCTATCATGCATTAATTCTTCATGCTTCATTCAATATAATCTATTACTTCAAATTTCTTTTTTAATACATATATATTTTTTATTTTCTCAGATAAAAATTGTTTTTATAATATATATCCCTAGATAGTGGATAGGTACATTATTTATACTAAATTTGATTCTGGGTTTAACTGGACAATAAATGATGAGAACTCTTAGTATATTGTTGCTTTAAAATTAATTTGTTAGAAAAAAAAATTCAATGTTTTTTTTAATATCAAGCAAATTTTTTAACTTTGATCAGTCTCCAATATAATCAAGTAATAATTAATCACTCATCATAGCTTTCCATCTAATCTCAATATAAACTTATTGTAGTATTTATACAGTATTACATATTTAAAATAAAGACATCTTAACAACAGATATCTTTTAACATTATAAGTCATTTAAACTTTTAAATTTATTGGTGGATAACCATGAATTACCCATCACTATTTGACATTATTCTTCTAGAAATGATAGTTAAATATTTGTTATAATATTTTAAATAAAATTCTATGCAAACTCCAATTTATAATCCTTAGTCCCAGTCTTGTACATAATATACCCGTATATTATCTGATACCCATATATTATCTGCCAAAATCATTATACAAACATAATTCCCAACTATATTTAGGTCTTTTTACATTTTATTCTCTCTTTCAAACATTCACAAATACCGTTTTTCTTAGGATCATAAACAATTCAAAAAATATATCTAGATTTTTCTATATTTTAGTCAAATTATCAAACATTTCTAGATATTACCTTTCTTAAGATTATTTATCAGTTCTCAGAGCCAAAGTGAAATTTTTTGGCATTCTATACAAGCGAAGAATTTGGTTTCACTTTTTCTATGACTCACATCGCAAGTAACAATTAGTTGATTGCCAAACAAATTTAGATGAATCTTGAAAAAGAAACTAATAAAAAAAACATTCAAATTGATTGAAATAAATTTGTATCATCATACCTATACCTACCAATCAAATTAGTGCTTTAAGCATATGCTTTCTTTGTTATTCTATGAGTGTAGTTCTGTCTGTCTTCAAAATATCCAATGTAATTCAAAATGGAAACTAACCTTTTTTTAACTTTCCTCAAATTTTTTAACAATACTCCCCATTCCAATCATTCTAGTTTTTCTAAATCCAAATTTTTCTTCAATTAAAACTATATATATGTCTATTAAAGACTTTCAGCAATGTCTTCGCTGCTATGAGAAAATAAATTTATTGTCCTACAGTTAGAACAATTACATGAGATTTATATTACACCTATCAACTAATTTCTTAAATTCTTTTTCAAGAGCTTCCCATAATTCAATTTAAATTGTCCATTTTTGCTTCTGCCACAGCTTTTAATCATCGTTCTTCAAAACTACAGCTTTTGTCATTATATACATTATTTTCCTTTTCTACTAACATTAATGATTTATGATACAAATCACATTTTCTTCTCATCTTTTTCACTACAACTACTTTCTTTATTAATAATTTACCAGTCTTTGCTCCATTTCCATAACCTTCTTTTTAATTTTTGTATTATGTCAATTTTTTGTTTTCTAGTTTCTCCATCTCTACATTCCATTTTGAACAATGCTTGCATATTTTTACCAATTTGATGTTTTAAGCTGCACATATACATTTTCACATTCTTCAGGGTTTATATTTTTCTATTTTCTTACCTCATTATTTTATTAATTATTATTATATAATTCAAAAGTCTTTTGTTATTGTTGTTCTTTAATGTTGTGATGCAACCCTTTAAATTTTCATTCAATATTTTTCATTTTTTATATAAACAAACATTATTCATTAAGATTCACCATTACTTCATTGATTATCATTTGCTTTCTACCATTTCATCCAAATCTGAATCAATATCACTGCATGTGTAGTCTTAATCCAGATAAAATACCTGTGTTAAATTCCTGGGTTTTTTCATGACTAGCAATTTTTGCACACTTATTTCATAATAAATGATAAAAATGAAAGAAGCTTAAAGACTATTATTATACAATAATATATTAATTTTGATATGATGGTGATCATCCATCACAGGTGTAGTACTTTAATATTCAATTAGTGATGTTAAATAATAGTAAACTCTTGATCCAAGTCACAAGATAAAATTTAAAAGAATGACCATCTTATCTTTTGTATCTACATGCAATTATATAGGCCAATATCTTCACATCAGGATTATAATTTGACACTGCACTAGTAATAAAATTTCTAGATTATTTACAATAATATATTAACTAAAAAAAATTAAATACCAATTTAATATGAATATTGCTTTAGAGTCTAATAAAAAAAATTAATTTAAATTGATTGCTTAAATTTGCTTATGAAAAACATTCTTCATCATTTTGTAAATACTTCATAGACAAGTGACCATTTAGTGTTATATAATTCACAAACAGACTAATTAAATAAAAGTACATGAAGAATTTTTCTTTCATACTAATACTACTTTTAAATGATTACTAATTTTAAAAAAATATTTTTCCAGATCCAACAATAAAATCAACTGCATTTATCAATATAACATATAGTTTCTGCAAATATCTCCTTTAGAAGTAGAATTAACAGCCTCTAATCTGTATAGTGGCCATATATAAATCATTAATCAAATTAGTGGGTGTTAAATCTATGCATACAATTGCAGAATTGAAGAACTTAAATAAAGCCATTAGTGAAACTAATTTCTAATTGGAATATATACAGATGCCTTTATAATGTTTGATAATAATCAGCAGATTAAAAAAAAATGCATACTTTAAATAATTAAAAGTAAAATGAATTAAATTTAAAAATTCTTATAATGAATGTTGATTTATAATTTTTGTAAACACTTCTTTAAATGTATGAATTAATATCTTCACTATCTCTTAATTGTTCAATTTAATGTGATATAATACTCCATTTTTTTAAACATTTTAAAGTAATTGTATTCTACTTCAGCTAAACCAGCAGTTTCATCAGAGATATTTAAATATTTTACATTTTATTCTAACATGATATTAAATGTTAAAGTCAAATATATTTTAACTTTTTTTATATATTTAAAATGATTATTATTCTAAATTAAACATACTTTGTAACATAATTCAAAAAAGTAATTTAAACTTGTATATATAAGAGAAAAAAAAACAAATAATTAACAATTACATATTCAGTTTTACATAGCGGTTTCTTATAAATATGTAACTATTTTTATAAAAAAAACTAAATATATAGTTATTAATTATTTGTTGTTTTTTGTAAATATATAATATTGGAGTTTTTGTTTTTTTTTAATTTGTTGTTACAAAATATGTTCTTTTTACAATTATCATCATTACAAATCAAAAAAAGTTAAAATTATTTGTACTTGATATTAACATATTATGAAATGCAATATAAAATATTTATAAATCTTCAAGGCTGCAGGTTCAACTGAAACAGTTTGGAAATAAAATTAAAATGTTTTAAAAAGAAAAGTGGTATATTCCACTAGATTTCATAAAGTCAAAACTGCTATATGATATTAATTCTTATTCTTTGCTATTTTTCATGAATTAGCTTCTACTTCTTGACAAATGCACATCTTAATGACTCAATTTTTTCCTAATGATGACACTCCCAATTTGATAATTTTTTTGTTTCTTTTTTTAATTATTTTGCCATATATAATTCATGGTTTTATACAGTTATAAATATTTTATAATATATAGTGATTAGTTTAATTATATACAGTTCTTTCAATATGATTATAATTTAATTACAGATGTATATTCAATAATATTACAAAGAAATCCATTCATATATCACATGACCTAATTTAACAAGTGCTGGGCTTGTCCTGATATTTTTAATTTAATGCTTGAATATCCTAGCACCTCACTGAGGAAGCCAGTAGCAGAAATCGGTCTGAGGTTAGGGATATTCTGCAAAGTTTGTTAAGAGCTTATTTCCGAACTCTACATATAACATTCAATAATATATACAGTATATATATATATTTGACATATGCCATTTACAAATTTTTCATTTCTTTCTCAAATGATTTTAAACTCTTGTTTTTATGTTTGTAATAGTTGTTAATGCAGAAAAGCCTAATTTGAATAAATAATAGACATACATCTAAAGAATCTTTGCGACATTAGAATATCAATATGTCAATCTAAACTGTATCAATTACAACTTCTTAGTTTTAATTTTAAATTTCCATTGTAAAATACATTATGGTATTGCTCATTATATACATCCCACAGCACTGAAGTATACACCAGAAATATGATTGAAAAATTACTGGATTCTAATCTTTAATTACCATTTTAGTAGTGAATTTTTCATTTTGCTTTTTATATAATCACATACAGTTAATAAAAAATATTGTTTAATTCTTACAGATTAAACAACTTGATATCATTTTTTAAACATTTCATTATTTTCATAATACTTTTACATTTCACAACTATACTGGTAATTATATTTGTATTAGAATTGGTAGGTTTTAAAATTATTGAAGTTAAGATTTCATTTCTGTTTATGTGTTGAAGTAAAGCACTCAAAACAGAAAATACAATAATACACAAGTTACTCTTTTAACATAGTGCTCATGCATACTATCCAATTTACAGTACTTATCCATATTTTTGCAACATCATGATGGCTTTCCTGAAGGTTTGTGATGATGGTGTTCTAGTTGTAATTTTATATTGGAATATTTCCATCATCTAATATGAGTATTGAATGTCTAAAAAAATTTAACTTTATTTAAATATTTCAAATACATTCAACTGTTAGTAATAGCACATCAAACAGGTTAGTATATGAACAATGTTTCAAGAGATATTGTTCTCCCCTCTTCTTCAAGTGTTGCTGGCCTGACCAGTGACAGTACTAGCATGTGATTCTAACCAGAACCCTTAGGTTCTTGAGTATTGAATTTTAAGTAATGTGGCAGGATGACTCAGTTGGTTAGAGTGTTACTTTAAAATTCAATACTCAAGAATCTAAGGGTCCAGGTTCGAATCCCATGCTAGTACTGTCATTAATCAGGCTAGCAACACCTAAAGAAGAGGGGGAACAATACCTCTTGAAACATTGTGCATATACTAAACTGTTTGATGTGCTATTACTAACAGTTGAATGTATTTGGAATATTTAAATAATGTTCAATTTTTCTAAAGACATTCAATACTCATATTAGATGATGGAAATATTCCAATATAAAAATACAATCATGATGGCTGATTTTAAACTATTTGAATATTAAAAGATGATAAAAGGAAAGATTCTAAATTAACAGTATTATAGCATATTATACCTAAATTCATTATCAGTTAACCATCATCCAGATCTTTTCAAATTTAAATCCATATTCCCACATTATCTTTATGCAATTATTTTTGCATTCTTTATCAATTACTTTCAATTTCATATATGATTTCTATTTCTTCAACAAATGTACTGTTCCCATATATATCTGAATAAGAATAGGATTTCTGGAGATGCTTTAAACATTAATAACATCTTATCATTTTTAGGATTGGTTGTTTTTGATTTTAAGACAATATATTATCCATTCTACCATCAAAAATTGAAAAAAATTTAATCCAATATGCTAGGTTTTTATTTTCAAGTGTCAATTTACTTACTCCACTCCCAACTTTTACATTTTCAACTTTTTGAGAATACAATAATGATTGTTAGTAATCATTTTCTAAACTAAAGATTATCTCTAGCACAGATATAAACTTTAAATCTCAGTTAAAGATTAATATATCTGATTTTTTAATTTTGAACAAACAACCTGCATATTTCCCCATTCTTTTTAAATTCATGTAAATAAAGATACAATAAAAGACAAATGACTCTCAAGATGCATTTCATGCTGAATTAGCACTCATCAGTTGGCCCAGGTGACTATCTCCCATATATATCACTATTATATGAAGAGTATTTATCTATAGTAAATTGTTACATTTTTATTTATCATCACTGGTGAGTGCTGGTTCAGCACAAAATGCATCTTGGGGATTGTTTGTCTTTTATTGTATCTTTATTTATATGAAATTATTTATGAAATGAAAAAGAATGGAGAAATAGGGAAGTTTAATACTAAAACAAAGATCATATCCTAATTTTAATGACCAGTGTTTACAGTGGTGTTAGTAAGCTTTATTAAGCTCTATGTAGCTGAATATATATCTGGAGGTGTGATGATTTGATCTCTAATTTAAATCCCATGCTAGTACTATCACTGGTCAGGCTAGCAACACCTGAAGAAGAGGGGAGAAAAATATCTCTCGAAATGTTGTGCATATACTAACCTGTTTGCTGTGATATTACTAACAGTTAGTGCATATACTAACCTGTTTGTTGTGATATTACTAACATTTGTTTGCTGTGATATTACTAACAGTTGGTGCATATACTAGCCTGTTTGCTGTGATATTAGTAACAGTTGAATACATTTGGAATATTTAACTAAAATTAAACTTTTCTAAAGACATTCAACACACATATTAGATGATGGAAATAGTCCAATATAAAAATACAGCAAGTATATCAGATTTCTTGAAGAATATTACCTGGTCTTTAATTGTTTTAAAAAGGGTAATGACTGCAGTGATGAATTCTATAGTTTTGATTAAAATTGGTGGCATGGAGATGGAGCACAAGTTATTTAGAGAAGATAGAAGAATATTTTTTTGAAAAAAAGAACTAAGAAAACAAAATATACTTGTCCCATTTGATAGATTCGCTTAGATAGATGATTGAGTTTATGGAGAATGGTAAAGAAGCTTAAGTGATTAAGTAGGAATTTGGGAATTGCATGAGGTTCAGAATATATGTGTAAATTAATTGAGCTTGAATATAATATCATTCTTTCTAAATTTTTGATAATTAATTAAAAGGATGGGTATCAATATAAGGAAAGGGAAAGATGGAAATTTGTCCTTGATAGAATAATAGAGGAAGCATCAGTTGGGTATCAATATAAAGAAAGGGAAAGATGGAAATTTGTCCTTGATAGAATAATAGAGGAAGCATCAATTGGTCTGTGAATGATTATTTTTTATGATGGATGAAGGAGTAATTTTTTTTCCTTTGTATATGAGAGCCCAGCATATGTAACCTTTAGACCAGTTATGATGTTGAGGCAAAAAGATTTTTGCATTTTTAATTGAAAAATATTCAGCAAGTAATAATTGAGTTTTTTTATATTGTTGATTAAGGTGAATGGTGGAGGGAGTGGAGAAAAAATCATATGAAATAATTTCTAGTTTTTGATGTAGCATGCCAAGCTCTTTAATTAAGTTGTATAGTGCTTAATAACTGATTAATAATATTAATGAAAGCAAGCCAACTTAGTGGGATGTAATGAAAGATTTTTTTTTTTTTTTAATGTGCATTTCAGAAATAACTACTTCTGATGTAAAAGATTTTAAGAATAGTCAAAAATTATTGTTGCATTGAAGAATGAATTGATTTCAAAGCTAATATTTAGTTTAATGTTAATAGCTAGATGGTTAGAGAAGTTGATAGGTTGAGGAGAAAGATTACAAAGATGTGACTTTACAATATGAGATTCTATAGTATCACATCTAATATGTTGAAGAAGATATCAATTGGTCTTATGATTTTGTCATTGTATTTTAGAATCTTAACAAATATCCTTAAATAAAATTTCTATAATGTCTTTTATATTGACAATAAGTTGTCTTTCTCATTTCCATGCAATAAATTAGTCTATATAATAATGCTTTATACTATTAATTTAGTTGCAATAGTTGTATTGCAAAGATAAAATGCCCATATTTTAACTTTTAAATGGAATAGCAGCGCATTTAAATCAACATTGAACACAAACTTCCAAATCCGCCATTTAATCTAAAAATATCATCAAGGTATTTAAATTGATATGAATTGTAAAGTTCATAATAAAACAAGGAGTTGTCAAAAATTTTCCTTTCATAATTCACTGACAAAGCACTTGAGGTTTTGAATGTTAGTTATAATCCTGTGGAAAGACATTAATCTTCACACATATACTATTAGATTGATGTTAAATTTACATGCACTCACCAATCAATTAGTATTTTAAAAACATAAGGGTAACACTTATGCTTAGAGCTTATTCTTATATCAGGTTCATAATAAGTTCAAGTCTTAATTTAAGCATGGTCAATAAGGATTGGTTTATATAAGAATAAGCTCTAAGCATAAGTGTTACACCAATGCTTTTATGCTTTTTAAAACACTTATTGACAGGTGAGCGCATGAACATTTAACATCAATCTAATAGTGCATGGGTAAAGATTAATGTCCTTCCACAAGATTACAATTGTATACATCACAGAAAGATAATTAAATAATCAAAGTATTTATACATTGCATTCAAAACATTAAAACATTCCATACATTATCTCTTAAATTGATAAAAATAGTACAATCATTAGCATACTATCTATCTAGAAAATAAGATGTTTTCATTTATGCCTTAAATATGTTTAGATTAAAAACTTTACCAATATATCATATCATGATAGATGCATTATGAAACATCAATAACTAATTTAAAAGCCACTGTAATACACTTTGTTGGATAAATTAATTTTAACCATTGCCATGAATCAAAAGTGAATCAAATACTTTGACTAAATAAATAAAATTGTATCTTTGGTTAAAACACCTTTTTTTTTTATTTGCCTGTTAACAAAAACCATATCTGATAGTGTTTCTTGGTCTCTGGCAACACCTTCAACTACAAATTGAAAACAATTTGTTAAACTTTTCAAAAATATGTTTGCTGCACTAGATATTAAAAACATAATTACAAATGGAGATTAATTAAGTTGTCTAGCTTTTGCAGAAGAGGTAGTTATTTTTGAAAATAACACTTCTATGTTTCTAGAACTACTGTAAGAACTATCAGATAAAATCAAGAAAGTAGAATTAAAGATAAATGTTGAAAAAAGATTGAAGGAATGTTTAATGATTTTTCACAAAAGAGAAAATAAACATTGATAGTAATGCACTAGAAGTTAAAAACTGCATATATTTTGACAAATTATTGATACAGATGAAAAATAATAGATGAAATTAATCATGAATTAAACTTGGATAGAGTGCTTTTACTAAAAACAATTTAATATTAAAAAAATATGATTATATATTTGAAAAGAAAGATTTTTAATAAATATGTTTTGCCAATGCTTATATACAGATCTAAGATGTGGTTTCTTAATAGAAGAGCAATATAGATATTTCAGAATAAACAATGAAACAGAAAGATTATGTTGGGAGAAGCAAAGAGATATTGAAAACAAAATACATAGCTAAAAAAACAAACAGGTACCATTGATATCATTGAAAAAAATTAGATTAAAATGACATGTTTCTAAAAGATAATCATAAATGAACAGTTGAATTTTTAAAGTGGATTGCAAAAAATTGTAGAAGATGTAGGGAAAAAACTGTGAAATGGATGGATGAGATAAAGATGTTTATCTCCGTGATGTGATGAAGAGATACTATGGATTGGAGTAATTGGATTTAACTTAAGAGAGATCTTTACTCTGCAGTGAATCAATAATAATTGAAAATACTAATGATGAATTTCTGGTGCCTTTTTTATTCATTTTATGTTTATAAATAAGCGCATTAGAAACAATCTTAAAATCAAAAGATTCATCTTCATAGGTCCATATATTTAAAAAAAAAATTCCACAGTTTAGAAATTAATATATCACAATATTTTAAAAATCCAGATATCTTATCAAGGCTTGCAGTCTTTCCATTTTTAAAATCTAGTTGAATATATTTATCCAAATCTAAATATATAAATATATTATAAAAGGTTATCAATTCACATAGCATTTTTCAAAAGTCAACCAAAATATGCCATCAACCTATTCAAAATATCATATATATATATATATAAATTTGAAAAATATTCAATGATTTAAAAAGCTTATCACTTTGTCAGGTTTATATGCTATTATGTCAAAAAAAAAAAAAATTTAATAAAACCAATTGTTAAAACTTCTATTTTTAAATATCTACATTGCTTATGAAATTCTACATTAATTTTAACACTCCATAATTATCATTAAGTTTAATATATTAGTAAACCATTACTATACAGCTAAATTTTCTAATTGACAAATCAATAAACAAATAATTTATTACCTGAAGATAAATCATGTGAAAATTTTCTCTTGCTTTCTTTTTTACAGTTAACTCTCGCTGGCAATTTTATATAGCTTTATCTTAATGTAATATATAATATAGTACAGTTTATTATCATAATTTTAAAATTTATTTCTAATTTGGTATAACAGATCAGGAGATTTTTCTGAAACTGGTTCTATGAACTTTGAATTGTCATAGTACATATTTCAGAATTTGACTATTTTATAACATTTTATATCTTAGTTAAATAATGAATTAGTAGAGATCATTTAAATACACTCATTCATAATATATAACTGATTAATTATAGGTCAGAACATTCCAGCATCAAGAATTTTATTAGATGCTATTGTATTTCTTAAATCAATTTTTATGATTATTAATAAACATTACAGCTCAGTTTAAATAATCCATATAGATTATTTTTACCTTCAATGAGCAATCAAACTTTCAATTTTTACTTAATAGCTGGTGAATTTAATTATCCCTCCATATCAATCTTTTTCTTTAGCATCCATAAATATATAGTGAATGTGCACCTAGAACTCATTTGCATTAATTTACATTAGTTGGTATAAATATAAATTTACAGAGCATATATATCAAACTTATTTTTTTAAGGTCAGAAATATTTCAATGATTTTAAAAGAAAGATGTACAAATTGATAATAATTAAACTAGTAATATAAACTTGAATAATCTATAATAAATTTCACAATGCATTTGTAAGTTTTAATTTATTTGAATCTGTTATTCTATACTTTTTTATCTGAAAAATCATTAGTTTATATACGAATGTGTGAAATCTTTCCAAGATGTTAAATACTACTTCAATATAATTATATATTTTTTATTTTAAATAAAACAATATAACTTCTTGCACTTTTAACAATGCTTTAAAAAGATAAGAATTCTGAAGAAGACTATTGGATCATCAAAATTGTCAGAAATCTCTTAATAATAACAAAGCATTGATAAAAGTAAATAGGAAATTATAATTTATTGTTTTAATGTTTAGAAATCTAAACATTTATAATAACATCACCCCATTTTCAAGAAATTCACTTTCTGCATAACTAAAATTACAGCTCAAATTTTTTTAAGTAATTTATATTAGCATTAATTTTGTTGGTGATTAAAATGATAACCAGAACAGGATTTCTTTTTGCACGGCAACACAAGCTTAATATATAAAGAGATCTTTAACTATTAAACCAAAAATGTCAAAAATAGCATATACAGTGTGATTATAAAATTAATATAATTAAATGTAGTAAGTTTTAATAGTTAACAGTTCCTATAAATAAAAATGTAAAAATTTAAATAAATAAACATTGGAAATACATTATTTATATCTAAATGACAACTTTTAATTTCGCTTTATTTAAAAATTATTTTTGAAAACAATATATTAATAATTACTTACGCAATATTATAAAATCTTTATTATCTAAAAAATGTCTCGATTATTAATTTTTTTTAAAATCTGTTAGGCCTTAAAAGGAAATAGCAACAAGTCATAAAAAGATTTTTTTGAATTCATATCAATATTAAGAAAATAGCAACTCTGTGTAAAATAATTAACTTATTTGCAATTTTATTTGCAATTTTTTTTTTAAAAAAGAACTTAAATATATATATATTTACTTGAAAAATTACACGATCTAAGAAATCATCAATGAAGCATAATATAAACTTTACTCTTAAACCTACAACTCATTTACAACATTGATTTAAATTGTTAATTAATATTTTACCTGAAATAATATTCCTTCTTGTTCAGGAATTAGAATATCAAGTTGACTGTTTTGCCTGATTGCTTTTATTAAGTTTCCTAAAGTACTGCCGCAAAACGCAATTTTTTTTCGGTGTTCGCCGATGTATAATAATACAACCCTCGTTTCAACGGCGGCCATCTTGATGCAAGCTACCACTGTTTACTTACTAGTTGTTAGCAATTACTAAAATAATGCCATGATATACAAACCATTGTTTTTATCTTTTTTACATATATATAATTATTAAAATTAACAATTTACATATAAATAAAAACTTCGCTGAATTACATTTCTCAAATTATATAATAAACATTAATTTAACAATTTCTTTGTCCTTGTAAATCCAAAGTTGTAACTGATGACGTATCTCTTTTAAAATACATAATACGATTTTATTTTATTTTTTTGTATTTTAGCATTTTTAATTAAAAATAAACAACGTTTAGTCTAAAATTTAAAAATGTGTCACTAGAAAAAAAAAAATTGTAAATCCCCCCCATTATAAAAAAAACTTGTAAAAAAGTAATTATTTTGTTTACAATATACATTAAAATTAATAAATAAAACCTATTGGTAAAGAGGGCGCTTTTAACATAATTTTTTTTTACTCATTTAAAAGAAAATTAAAAAGGAATATTTAATATTACTTTTAACGTAAACTAGTTATTTTATATTTCTAATAATGTAATTATTTTGATTAGAAAGATTTTAAGTATTTAGAAACTTTCATTTTTAAATAATATTCGCTCGTCGCAAAATACAATTATCAATTTAATGACTTTCGTTTTAACGTTTGTTTATTTAATGAGAGTAAACACGAAGGAAATATTTTAATCAAATCTAGTAAGACAACTTAGACAAGATATATATTTTTTTATCTCCTGCATGTGTAAATTTTCAATTTGCCTTAAAATGTTTTAGAAATTCCTTTTTTTCATCTGAAGTATATATTTATCCTTATACAAACAGTATGTGTGAGCAAGAATCGCAAGCTAAACTGACATAATAAATCAGTTTATTAAGAAAGACAAATTATTTACAAGTTCAAACTAATTGTTTTCTTTACAAATATGCTTTAGGGGTAAATTCCAATTATGTTAAAACAATGTAATACTGCTGAAAATAACGAGTGAATGTAATTTTCAAAAATAAGGCAATAATTTTCATTATCTTAATTGCATATTAATTTTTAAATTGGTAGCATTTTAATTTTTTTTTAATGAGAATGTAATTTTTTGAAAAAAAAAAAAAAGATGATCTATCACATTGATTTTCGTCTAGATTCATTTTGAATGATAGCAAAATAAATACTTTTTTTTTTTTTTCAAATAAGTTATTTTAATAGCACCCCCCCCCCCTCAGTATATACACGCACACAGACATTTCCTTTTATTAAAATAAAACTACTATTTGGGTTTGTCTTTTACATCAAATTTGTAGGAGACTTTTTTTAAAAAAAAATTTCCATGTGTCATAGCATCGGCCGGGAAGCAAACCCGGGATAACTGTTTGTAAGGCGGCTGTACTAACCACTCGACCACCAACGATTGAGTTGTTAAAATTTTGTGCATTTAATTGAAGGCATTTGAGAAAGTGGAGGGAGGGGGGGCAACTTGAAGATTTGTGACGATATCGTTTTAGTTGTAGTTATATGATGGTCTATTTTCATAATCTAGTTGAAATATAAAAATGTTTTTAGAAAATTAACATGTTTCTTTGGAAAAATATGAGAATATTGGGTTCACACGCTGATGGCAAGTAGTCCCATAAGTCAATTTAGTGAGATAGTCTATAATGTTTAGAAATCATTAAGTTTACCCATAAATGAAAAAAAAAAATCATGAGAACCATTATTGATAAGTATACTAAATTTCTATTGACTATTGCCTTATAGCCTAGTTCAGTGGTGGCAAACCTTTTTAAGTGTGTGTGCCAAAATTCGACAAATAATGTTTACCGAATTACTGACATGTTGAGCAGTTTTTTAATAGGCAAAAAATTATTACAGAAGTTTACCAGATAATTTTAAAAATTGGTATAGACTTTTACAAAAATGAATTGCCATAAACATCAATTTTTGAATAAGATTTTTAATGCTGAACATTCGATGTTAAATGTTTTATATCAGAATTATATTTTTTCCTTTCAATAACATGTCAAACTAAATTCATCAATCATTCTATTTCTGAATCAGTCTTTTATAAAATTAATTTCTGAAAATAATAATTCACATATATAAGTGCATTGGTGGTCGAGAGGTCAGCGCGACAGCTTTGCACTTGCAAGCATTTGCCCGGGTTGCGGGTTCGCGTCCTGGCCAATGCTATGACACTTAAAAAAAAAAAGTAAAAGGAGAAATTGATAATTTAGCTTTTTCTAGTGTTTTTAAACAACTGAAGGTTCTGAGGAGCTATTGCAAGATTTTAATAGTTCGTCTTCAACGTTTTTTTTATTATGCCAATAATCAATCATTTCTCAAATCAACAAACTTTTGTTTTTATATAGAACTGGATTGGAAATCAATTAATTGCAATTCTTTATTATTCAAATTCAACTACTTGAGAATTTTCAAATTGAGTTAACTGCTGATGTATCTGGATATAAATAAATTTTTCTGTTTCTTCAAATTGCCTGAACTGCATAAATCTTAAAAGAAAATTTTTGATCATTGTCTGAATTATAATAGAAAATTCTTATGCTAATTTATTTGATTTGGTTTCTCATAAGATTTTATATGAACATTTTTTTTTTTTTTTTTGGCTTTATTTCAATATTTGAAATAATGTCATAATTAAAATTTTCTAATTTAGCTTTGAATGCTTTTTTTTTTTTAAATCAAATGTGGCCATAATTGTTTTATTAAATTTAAAAAGTATTACTTTTGAAAGTCATATGACATTTATTAATTGACTATTTTTTTTAAATACTTAGCAAATGATCTTATCCACAACTTAACCACCAGATATTATTGCATACATGTAAAACATTGTGTGATGATATCTTATTTAATAATTCAAAGAATTTGCATTTATTTAAAGAATATGCAGATGTAAATTTGACCAATTTTTTTGTACAAAGCTCTTAGTGTCTTCTAGTATTTTGCTATTAGACTTGGTATATAAAACCTGCTAATATATAATGCAGTGAAAACCCAGAACTGCATGTTCTACATATTTAGTAAATGAATTAACAAAACCATTACCCAGTCCAATCCTATAGTTGTTACTGATATAATTTGAAATGGTTTTATTTTTCAGCAAATGCATCTAAAACTGCATTGCAAATATCTATTCCATTTATTATAATTGCTAATGATGCTAAACTAATTATTTTTTCTTTGATATTATAACACAATGATGAATCTAAATAGTCAAATAAATTGATCCAGATATATCAATAGACTTATCAACAGAAATTAAAATGGATTTTATATCTATTTTGCACTGGTGGCTTATATTTTTAGCCATTCCTATGATTTCAATTTTACCCTACTTCTAGCCAAAGGCATATCCTTTATTATTTGAATATATTTTTTTGTTTTTAAAATATTCAAAAAGAACGGGTTCACATTTTAAGCATGTTTCTTTTAAGGTGTTTACCATCTCCAGAAGGTTTGCCATGTTTGTCAATTACATTTCAGACAATACAACTAGCAGCAGTTATTTTTGACTGGCTGCCAACAAATTTAATTAGAGATGTTGACTGAGCATTTCTTTTTTTAATGGCCCAGGTAACATTCTTTTTGTTCTTCTCTACTTTTATCAAGAAGATATTTATAGTTTATTTCATAATATATTGCTGAAGTTCTGTATACAATTGTTATGTAAAAATAAAGCACAAATTGCATCGTTACCCTTATTAATCAAGCCATATTTTTCTGCACCCAACTTTGGAATTTTCTACTATTAAAGTCCTATATTTTTTGATTTTTACTTACATAGCCTATATTAAGCAGACAGCAAAAAACAATATTGACAAACATCACTTTTATAAAATATTAATTTTAAAATTCTTTATACATATCTGTTTTTGTGCTATGTTAAATACCCTTACACAAAAATAATGCTATTTCCATTCACTTTGAACATAGCCGATACACTGCTGTGTATGTTGGACACAGACATGCACACATAAATGCATGTATGATGTGAGACACATTTATCTACTACAAAACAGGATTCATTAAGGCAAAGAAGATCAATTCTTGTTCATTTCTTTTGCACAAACAAAATTACCAAATAATACTTAATAAAATATAGGATAATATAATTTATGCATGCCATTATATTTTTTGTGCCACTTCTGGCTTGGGGTTTTGCCATAGCTGGCATAATTGGCTTTAGCATCATCTTAAATTATATGTTCATTTGTGATCTTAACTAGCATTGCCATTCAATAGGCTAATAATACCTGAAGAAGTTACTTGAAACATGCTCTATACATGTGTTATTATTATTAGATGAATGTAATTAGAATATTGTAAATATTTCGATTTAAAAAAAAAAACAGTTTAACGGTGATGAAAATCATCTGTCATATTATTACAATGTATGGACTATTAGGAGACATAAAAAAAAAAAAAAAACAAAGCCACTATTCTCTTTAATAAAAATAAAAAGAAATATACGTTTGTTTTTTAAAAAACACAACCTTTACATCCCCAACTAAATTTGGTGTTTGAATAATCATTGTCAATGAATTGTCTGGTCATTTGGTGGAGTTTTTTTTTTGTTTGTTTCTTTTTTGATTTGTAATGCCTTTTTCAGGGAATTTGTCCTTTTTTTTATCATAGTATTAAGCTATTGAATGCATTAATTTTTATATTAAATCAATGTCTTATGCAGAACATAGCTAAAAAATATTATCAATACAATTATTAGTTTTCTTATCTTTTTTAGGAATGCATATTCATTTATAAGTTGAATGCTATTCATCATCAAATTAAATTTCATGAATTAACAATTACTATCAAGCAGTTTATTGGTATTATAAAACTCTTGTCATTGTTCTCCTTTTATAGAGCTTAAAATACTTGTCATTTTTTATATATCAGCTTCACAGTAATTTATATTTTAAATCTATCAAAGAAAATATTTGATAATTTTCAAAAATTTTATGCTATATTTTCTAAATATACTATACTGAATTTTGATATAGGGGACTTGAACACAGACTTTCAAGATCCCTTCTGCTATCCACTCTATCTCATATAACTGATACACATGACTGCATACCTGTGGAAAAAATAAAAGATCTCCAATATACATATTTTGTGCTGAACCAACCCTCATCAGCTGGTCCAGATCAACATCTTCAACACATATATATAATCAGTGCTTAGTTTATATTAAGATAGTAAATCTTAAAACTTTAATGGACAGCCTTCAATCTATTCCAACTCATAAATTGAAGCCTGTCCATTAAAGTTTGAAGATTTGCTATCTTAAAATAAACCAAACACTGATAATATATATATATATTGAAACAGTAAGATATGCCTTACCAATCTTAGTTTCACCTTGCCTTCCTATTTCCTACCTTCATGCCATATTTAAAACCCTAATTTTATCGTATTGTGTGTGTACTGCATATATTTACCAAAATCCCACCTAAACTTATATGTCTAATGGGGTACCCGTGGTTTTATAATAATTAAAATTGTCATAAATGGTTTTATTTTCAAACTGTCGAGTATATTTTATATATATATGCTTGTACAGTAAAGTAGGTCACATATACTCATCTACACACATACTGCGATAATATTTAAAATATTATGAAAATAACTGTTGTTTAAAGTTAGTTTGTTTTGGATCTGTTTATTTTGTGATATTATTTCACTATATTTGTTTGCATTTAATAAAGTGATATCACTGATAGATAGATTTTGGACATTAAATTCAAAAGAAAGTTTTAAATATAAAATTTTATTTTAGTTTTTCAAAATCATGCCATTTTCTTTTTAAATCAGTGAGGGTAAGGAAAGAACAATAGTGGCTAATTTAACTATGTTTGCACCAGTTTTACTAGTAGATTTTAATAAGATTAAAATAACAGAGTTTAAGAGCAGATTTAATTAAAAAAGTGCATTCCTTGTTTTCCAATTTAATTAATAAATTAAGGAATGGATTTTACCACCGCAGGGTTAGATATAATCAGAGAAAGCATATAAATATGGCTGATTGATTATTATTATTATATTAATTAGTCTAATGCATATTGTGACAGCAAAATTATATTTCTGTAATTCTGAAAACTTGAACATTGTAAAACTTTTCTGATTACTTGTTTTATTTGCGTTATCGGACTGACCAGCTTGTTGGATGGTTAAAACAAGTTTTGAAATTGTTTAACTTTAGAATAACAGGGTAAAGGGGCAGTAGGCTGTTTTCCTTCGGGAACGAGTGCTTTGGCTGTCCATCATTCACCATCTGATGTCTTGTCACCATACCATCAAGCCCAACTGAACCAGCCCAAAGAATGCAGCTCCTAAAATCTATGTACTAACTGCTGCTGCTGAACAACACACCCAGGAAAATTCAAAATTTGCTCAAGAACTTTAATGCAAAATTGGAAGTGCCCACGGACGGATCTGAATGAATGAGGTAATAAAGTTAACCCGAGATCTCGTGAAACTTTCAGGCTATAGCTAATCTTTTATATACTCCATATTTATGTATTTATTAAATTGTCTTTTAATGCATGCGGAACTTGTGCTTGGGTTAATTTTCTTTGTGTATCTAAATGTTTTATTTAATTCTTTATTGTAATGAAAATATTTAATTAATTTCTTTAGGCAAATGCGAGTTAAGTAGGGAAGTTAAATAATGTTTGGTTGCCATATTAATCTATTAAACCACAAACATGCATTTCTCCCTCTCCCATCTATTATATATTTTAAAATGTCTTATGTATAACAAATTTATTAGAATAAGTGTTTATTTCGCTAAGCTTTGTTGAGAGTCTGCTGGCTATTAAAATATGAAATTTGAGAGAGAGCTATGCTATTCTTTAATAAATTGCCCTTTTACTAAGTATATTTTAAAATTTAACTGTGTGTTGCTAGCGAATGTGCTTGGGTGCTGAAACCTTACCATTTTCAAAGGTCATCAATGGTTAAATCCGTTTCCCGTATTTTACTCCGCATCAGTGTGCTATAATGGCACATGGGAATTATTTCGCATACATCCCCACAGTTACGAAACTCCTGGGTGTGGGCCAGGCTTGAGCTGTGAGAGGGCTAGAGATGCCCCAAATAAAAGGGAAAATGCCTATCCAAAGCCAAGACCATTTCTTCATATTATTTTGTAAAGTTGCATACTCAGAAACTGCACCCCCTCCTTGGCATTATATTGCTGGCACCACCGTACACTTCCCTTAGTAATTATTTTAAATGAATTCTATTATTTTAAATGAATTTAAGTTCGTTCAGCATAGCTTGTTCTTATAATTTAGCTAATCACTTCACGAGCGGTTCTCTGTTTCCATTTAAGATTTCAACTTTAAATAGTTTTAGAATATTAAAATTCTGTTAAAGACTTTACGTGACTCGCGCTTGCCTACCATGTCACTGTATTTTAGACATGTTATATAAACTATGACCCAAGTATGAGGTATCAGCTATATTGTTTGCTTTCATATATAGCTATCAAATTTATAGCTAAAATTTCGTTTAACATCTGATTATTAAATATTATCTTTAAATTTATTTCTTTTCTTTATTTATTCGGGGTGCAATATAAATTACATAGCATATTAGACTTATCTTGGGCACATCTATAAGTTATTGTTAAATGAACCTAGGGCTATTTTACATTTAGAGTCTTTTGTTTTCTCCCTGATCACCGGACCGGCATAAAGTTATACTATTAGTAGCATCAAATGTGTTATCACATAGAGGGCATTGTGGAGTTTAGACTTTGGATTTGAACTTGGGATTTCTGGGAGGTAACCCTTCCTAGTGTTGAGTTCCATGTCTAGGGTTTAAATTCTGCAGTGTGTTAGTGAGATAGATGGGTTTTGACCATTACATAGTATTTTTTTTCCCTGGGTCCATGGCACTTTACAACATGAGGCTTCGATTTAAACACCCACAAACCCCTGATAATACTTAGTTCTTTTAATTACCCATTTCCCTGTAGTTTAATATTTTCAATATCGTGATTTATATTTTAAGATATTATATGTATTTTGTTTGGCTCAGGCATTTAGACAATCACTTGGAGAATTTTCAGTTTAATATAGTACGACACGAGCAATATACTTGTAAACTTTTGTTAGCTCTGGTCGTATTATAAAAATATTTGTGCGCTAATTACTGTACTAAACATAATTTCAAAAAGAAATAGTGCAACATATATAGTTTTGTATCAAATAAGAATTGCAAAAATAAAAATGTACTCTAATTGAATGTCTGGTGTCAAACGAAATAATTAAGTTAAATATCCCTGGGGAGGTTAATGATGTAGATGTTGCCACAGGTGGCATTGCACCTTGAAATAATGATGATGAACTGATTGATTCATGCATGTATAGCTGTAAATAAAAATTTGGATTTGGTCAATTGCTATTTATGTAAATAAGTTTCTGTAAACAAAAAAAAAAGTAATAATAATAATAATTTGTAAATCTATCCATCTGAAATCATTGAACAAGGAGGAATGACATTGAGATACCCGAATCTAGAAAATAGTTAAATAGGATACCGCCAAACAGTTGAGCAAGCAGCAGAAGAATTTTGAGGAAATAAAAATTAATAGTTTGTCATATTTCCAAAATAACAAAAAAAAAGCAGCATATTGAAATCAGTTACAGAATAAAACAAGGACAAACGGAAAGGCCAGAGACCAAGTGGAAGACAGCCAGTCGCCATTGTTTGATAAAGAAAAAGTTTAGTTAAAAGAACTTTAAAGTTACAAAGATATAGCAAGATAAAAAATAACCAGAAGATTCATGATCCAGAATTGCCACTTACAGCGAAGAAATCATAATAACTTTAAAAAAAAAAAATGGAAGAGCTAGAACAAAAAGACATAGACACATCCAGATTTCCAGAGCCTCCAACAGTATTAGCAGAAATAAGCCAGCAAACAACAAATACAGACTTTCAGTTAAAATATATAGAAGAACTCTTCAGATGACAAACTGAAGAAGCCAGAATCAGGAATGAAGAAGACCAAAAAGAAAAGTGCGAAATGAAAGAACTGATTGTATTCCTACTTAACAAGGTCAAGGAACTCCATGAGAAACAGGAAGTGCTCCAACAAAAACTTGACGAGAAATATAAGCCAGAATCAGGGATGAAGAAGACCAAAAAGAAAAGCATGAAATGAGAAAGCTGATTGTATTCCTGCTTAACGAGGTCAAGGAACTCCATGAGAAACGAAGTGCTCCAACAAAAACTTGATGAGAAATATGAAAGAGAAGAAAGGCTCACCCCGAAATTAAATTTGGAAACATTAATTCTGAAAACAGAAGATAATAATAATGGAACAAAAGAAGAGGAAGAGAGTGATCAAAACAAAACCACCCCGAACATTCCATTACCGGTCAATGAAGAGAAAATACCAAAAGCCCTGAGGTCACCAATATCCGTAGAGTCATGATGCCTGACCCAAGCATTCAAACCCAGTTGGCCAAAGTCACCCACATCAAGATATTCCAAGAGGAGATCAGGGAGAACTCTCATTTGCACATAGATAGTTTGAATGATTTCTTCACATTCTCTGAGACAGAGCCAAAAGAACAAATTGCGATCGCCACCCATCATTTACACAGCTATGTGGAGGACTGATGGAGCATCATAAAAGTGGAGACTTCACCGAGTATAGCAAGGCCTTATTGAGACACTACTGAAGCAAGGATGCCAGAGTGGCATCTTCAATACTATCTCCTGAGAAAAATATGGGAGCATCAAAGAAACACATACACAATTCTATATCCGACAGGTTAACCATCTGAGATTGCTCACCACCTTCTCATTCTCTGACATGCACATAATCCACACCATCCAGCAGAACAAGCCTCTGTCGATCCAACAACTGATGGCCAGAAGCAGAATTAAAGACACAGAGGTTATGGCAGAATTCCTGACTATGTTCCTTGGGCCAAAGAACTGCCAGACCAGGAAAAGAGATTGCACCACCCAAGAGGACATTCTCCGAGTATGAGATCGGTACTACCCACCTGAACCAGGAGAAGAACAATATATATATAAGTAAGAAGAAAAAAAGCCACCACAAAAAAGTACTTGAATTTGGACACTCTTGCATAATTTTGATTGACATTAACTTGAATTTGGACATTTTACCTATGCCTAAATTTGGACACTCGTATAAACTTTAAAAAATATATATTCTAACTTGAATCTGAACAATCAAAAAAATGCTTAATAATATATATACATATTTGCTAGTGAGAAAATGTTGAAATATGATACGGGTATATCATTAAATCTCATTGCCCCTTGTCAAATTTTTTTTGTTGATATCCAAAAATACTAGTAAACACTGGGTATAGAACCTTTTTTTTTTTTAAATTTTTGTTGATGTACTAAGGGAATGTGAAACAGTAAGATATACCTTACCAATCTCAGTTTCACCTTGCCTTCCTATTTCCTACCCTCATGCCATATTTAAAACCCTACTTTTATCATATTGTGTGTATTGCATATATTTACCGAAATCTCACCTAAACTTATATGTCTAATGGGGTACTCGGGGTTTTATAATAATTAAAAATTGTCTTAAATTATTTCCATTTTCAAACCGTCAAGTATATTATATATATATGCTTGTACAGTAAAGTAGGTCACATATACTCATCTACACACATACTGCGATAATATTTTAAAATATTATGAAAATAACTTGTTTAAACTTAGTTTGTTTTGGGTCTGTTTATTTTGTGATATTATTTCACTATGCTTGCATTTAATAAAGTGATATCACTGATAGTTAGATTCTGGACATTAAATTCAAAAGAAAGTTATAAATATAAAATTTTATTTTAGTTTTTCAAAATCATGCCATTTTCTTTTTAAATCTGTGAGGGTAAGGAAAGAATAATAGTGGCTAATTTTAACTATGTTGGTGCCAGTTTTACTAGTAGATTTTGATAAGGTTAAAATAACAGAGTTTATGAGCAGATTTAATTTAAAAAAATGCATTCCTTGTTTTCCAATTTAATTAATAAATTAAGGAATGGATTTTACCACCTCAGGGTTAGATTATAATCAGAGAGTGTATATAAATAGGGCTGGCTGATTATTATTATATTAATTAGTCTGATACATATTGTGACAGCAAAAGTATATTTCTGTAATCCTGAAAACTTGGACATTATAAAACTTTTCTGATTACTTATTTTATTTGCGTTATCGGACTGACCGGCTTGTTGGATAGTTAAAACAAGTTTTGAAATCGTTTAACCTTAGAATGATGGGGTAAAGGGCCAGTAGGCTGTTTTTCCTCAGGAACCAGTGCATTGGCCATCTGTCATTCACCATCCGATGTCCTGTCACCATACCATCAAGCCCAACTGAACCAGCCCAAAGAATGCTGCTCCTAAAATCTACATACTAACTGCTGCTGCTGAACAACAAACCCAGGAAAATCAAAATTTGCTAAAGAACTTTCATGCAAAATTGGAAGTGCCCACGAACGGATCTGAAATAATGAGTTAATAAAGTTAACCTGAGATCACGAGGTAATAAAGTTAACCCGAGATCTCGTGAAACTTTCAGGCTATAGCTAATCTTTTATATACTCCATATTTTTGTATTTATTAAATTGTCTTTTAATACATGCGGAACTTGTGCTTGGGTTAATTTTCTTTATGTATCTAAATGTTTTATTTAATTCTTTATTGTAATGAAAATATTTAATTAATTTCTTTAGGCAAATGTGAGTTACATAGGGAAGTTAAATAATGCTTGGTTGCCATATTAATCTATTAAACCACAAACACGCATTTCCCTCTCTCCCATCTATTATATATTTTAAAATGTATTTCTTATGTATAACAAATTTATTAGAATAAGTGTTTATTTCTCTAAGCTTTGTTGAGTCTGCTGGCTATTAAAATGTGAAATTTGACAGAGAGAGCTATTCTGTTCTTTAATGAATTGCCCTTTTAGTAAGTATATTTTAAAATTTAACTGTGTGTTGCTAGCGAATGTGCTTGGGTCCTGAAACCTTACCATTTTCAAAGGTCATCAATGGTTAAATCTGTTTCCACTATTTTACTCCGTGGTTGCCAGCAGTGTGCTATAATGGCTAATGGGAATTATTTCACGTACATCCCCATAGTTACGAAGCTCCTGGGTGTGGGCCAGGCTTGAGCTGTGAGAGGGCTAGAGATGCCCCAAATAAAAGGTGAAATGCCATCCAAAGCCAAGACCGTTTCTTCATATTATTTTGTAAAGTTGCATACTTAGAAACTGCATGCCCTCCTTTGCATTATATCACTGGTACCACCGTACATTTCCCTTAGTAATTATTTTAAATGAATTCTATTATTTTAAATGAATTTCAAGTCCGTTCAGCATAGCTCGATCTTATAATTTAGCTAATCACTTCATGAGCAACTCTCTGTTTCCATTTAAGATTTCAATTTTAAATAGTTTTAGAATATTAAAATTCTGTTAAAGACTTTACATGACTTGCACATGCCTACCATGTCACTGTATTTTAGACACGTTATATAAACTATAACCCAAGCATGAGGTATCAGCCATATTATTTGCTTTCATATATAGCTATCAAATTTATAGCTAAAATTTTGTTTAACATCTGATTATTAAATATTATCTTTAAATTTATTTCTTTTCTTTATTTATTCGGGGTGCAATGTAAATTACATAGGATATTAGACTTATCTTGGGCACATCTATGTTAAATGAACCTAGGGCTATTTTAGATTTAGAGTCTTTTGTTTTCTCCCTGATCACTGGCACCGGCATGAAGTTATACTATTAATAGCATCAAAAGCATTATCACATAGAGGGCGTTGTGAGTTTAGACTTTGGATTTGAACTTGAGATTTCTGGGAGGTAACCCTTTCTAGTGTTGAGTTCCATGTCTAGGGTTTTGTTAGCAAGATAGATGGATTTTGACCATTACAATATATATATATATATTCTAACCTACTAAATATGGATGACGTTACTATCTATCAAAATAATAACGTACAGGCTGCTTCCATTAAAGTAAATCGGGCGGGTAACCAAACCCTCTATTATCTACTATGATATTTTATAGCTCTTCGTTAGGTTAGTTATATAATTCAGCTACAGAGATATGCAGTTCAGACAGAGATAGAATAAAGAAAATAATTATCATTAATAAAATAGATTTAATAAAACAATTTAGAATAAACTAACATTCTCTCTCTATCCAAAACACATTCTCTGAGCTATAAGTACTTGCACTGTTCGACAATGATGATGATGATTTTATTTCATTGTTAATATTACTGACTAAATTAAAAACATTCAGTAATTTGCCCATATGCTCTCAATATTTTATTATTATACAATTAAAAGTTTCCATCTCTTTAACCATGCCACACTTGTAATATTAATCATACTGAATCAATTCTTTCTTTAAGAGCACTTATAATACTGACACTAATCTCAGGGTTCTCTGTTATATTTACTAAATTTGCTCGGCAGTATTGTGTTGTCCAATAGAACTGACACTCTGGTTGGCTATAGAAAACATTTAACTTATTTAAATTCCAGGTGTCTTCATCCACATATCAACTATTATAATATTTAACGAGATGATGACCCTATTCAATGACAACGCATAATTTTGAATAATACTGCCAATTTATAATCCAGAATCTCAGTTGGAATGATGAAAAGACAAGGGTGCTTTTGTGTCCCTCCATCACCCATGACAACACAATACTTAACTAAGATTTAATACTTAGCAATTCACTTAAATGTGTATGGAACAATATGCAATCAAATATATTAGTTTTGGAATAAAGTGATTTTACACACACATAAAATAAAATGTTTTGGTCTGAAGTTTCAATTCCATAAATAATTCTTATTAAATTAAAATATAATGAAATATTCTGATCTGCAATATAATTGTCTATCTAGTGTATTGAACTTGAGATCTCATAAATAATTTTTGGACTCAAGAAAGTATTGCAAGTATTATGCAGATATACTTTTATTTAGCACATAAGAAAAATGACTCAAAACAGCTTTTAATAAAACTATATTTATTATTAAATTTCAACAATATTCCAATTTATTCTTACAATTTAACAAAAACAATCCCTTAGGATTAACATAATAAACAAAAATTTACACTTTAGTTGATCCCATATGGATAAAATAAAATAATAACTAATAATAATTAGTCTATGTTTTTAGACTTAGATTCGAACTACTTCTTCATCTTTGTTATACATTGACTCAGATTAATTATAACAATTTAAATATTATTGTCGATACACTAACTTATCAGTTTAGTGTATCTTATATGAACGACTGCTTAACTTTATTCTGACTATTTGTTTTAAAATAAAAATAATTGGATTCTAGGCAATGCGTACAAACGATTATTATCGTCGTATATTTAACTAAATGACAGTTTTTTATTTAGATAACTTATTATAATTTATGGGTTATTTATCAGAAGTTACACTTATTATTTTTAATGTTTACCTGAATAACAACTGAAGTTGTTATACACACTGTTCTTCTCCGTATAAGTTATATTGTGAGTGCTACTTAATAATTAACTTGAATTAAACTTAATATTTGAACCCTCCTTTGGCAAATAAAAATTTATAAATCACGCAAATTTAAACTTATTCTTTCCATTGACTAATGTGTGGATTACCCGCACTATTCCGACGCACAGTACAGACATTGATCACATATACTAGCACTCTATTTTTACTAAATGGATCGTAAGGAATTTACCTCCAGTATACCCGTTATCTTGCCATAACTTTTAAATAAAACACAATATTCTACACCTTCTGTGGTGGAATTATCTCTATTTTCTCATGAGGAAAAGGAATGATACCATAGATATGAAGAGTTAACGACTATCTTAAATAGTTTGGTGGGTCCTTGCCTCTTACCTGGGCATAATAGGAACACACACCAATATAATCCTCTCATGGGATTTTAACGAAGAAATAAACTACATACGGTATAAATGGCTGATCGTCCTGGCTCTGGGAAGCGATCGCTTGGGTTATAACCATACCCGAATTCTAGATTTATTTATTCCCCTCATGGAAAATAAAGCTTTTGGGGAGATTATTTCCATCCCTCAAAATAAATACATACAATTATTACTAATGTGAATATTAATCATATACTGATGCTATTCGGGGCAAGACAAGCAAATACACTAATTACACAAAAATTTATATACCTGGGTATACTTAAATCAACGTCCGAAATCAATGGATAACACAAAATAAACATAATAATTTTCACCTTTGCCAAAGAAACATTCAACAAGTAATTGGTAATATAGTATTTTGAAATAAATTAAGTGAATGCGTTAATAAAAAAAAAAAAAAACAATTGGGAATAAATTCCGCAATTAACATAGTATAAATTTGTTTTAAACTTTAAATAAATAAGATTCTGTATAGCATTTCTTTTTAATTACTTCTGATAATTTTAACTAGATATTTTATCAATTAGGTATCTGACTTTTCTACTTTTACGCATTTAACATATAAATTTATACCCATAATTGCCTATCATAAGTAAACACATTTTATATCAAAAAAATATTTCCATGTCAAATATAAATTTAACCTAATATAATTAAAAGAAAACATACCTTTATGATTACAAGGTCATTTAAATACTACTTGAATATACATCTTTCAACCTGTTGATAAAAAAATATGCATAATTTTTCAAATAAAAAATATTACTTAACAAATGTTTATTATCTTTTTAGACAATGTTTTTCCGTTGGACAATTCATTTAGATGAAGAACTTGATCCTTTCGTAGTTCACGAAGCAAAATTTTAAAACAAGAAACACATTTTATTATATCATTTCGATAAAAGTTGCTTCCATTCTGGCGCATTTAATAATTAAGCAAAGAAAACATAATAGCGTTGGATATTAATTCTTCTTTGAATTAACTTATATAATTTTGGGATCCAAGAAAGACAATACATAACTTAACATGACGAATATTGGACGATTGACAATCACATGTAGAATTATTTTCTTTTTAATATTGGCAATATGTATCACTTTTATTTAGCTAGCTGGCTTAAGAATAAAACTAATGCGCGACTTTTATGAAATATTATTATTATAAGGCTGCAGCTGACTTACGTAGATAGAATTTTAAGGACTCTAGTTGAGGTATAATATAACATATTATATTATAAAGTTATAATTAAGTCACTTATATTAGTAATTTTTATTCCTACTCTAGGAATTATAAGTCTTCTTTAATAATGAATTTCCGTAATATGCACGCATACAAAATTTTCAATACTTGCCTTGAGAAAATTTATATTTTCCTTTTTAAAATTATGCAGGTGCATAAGTAAATATCCTGTATCATTCATATTATTTCTAGATAATTTTCATTGAATAAATTATATTTTAATGTGAGGAGCTTTCATTATTTTTAAATGCAGACAATGTCAGTTAAAAGAGCGTGAAATTTTATAGTTAACTTTCCTTAGCTTTTATAATATGTCTTTTAAATTATAAATTTTTCTTTTATACCAAGAAAAAATTATCAAATAAGGTAAAGTTAATAAATAATTGTTTATTTGCTGGAAATTATTTATATTATTTACTTTAAACATAATGACGCTTTCAGTGATTACTGTAGTCAATACGGTCATTTTAAACTTTAGCACACGATAGTATAATCTTTTAGTATAAAAACTTTATAATAGGTCGATGGACATAGAAAAGCAGAATATCCTATCAATTAAAATTAGCCAAACATGATATTATCAAACATTTAATGGACTGATATTTATTTCTGCAATAAAAATATAAAAAATTTTGTTACCGAATTTCAGTACTCACTCCTTTTTGAAGACTAAATAGCAGACTAAACTTTTTTTTTTTTTAGTTTTTGGCGGTCTTGTTTTATTTAGCGACCTCTTACAGAGAAAAAATCATTTAATTATACATAAACAAAAGAAAGGAAAAAAAAAACCTATTACAGTTATATTTTGTTCTGTATGGTTTAAATGAACTACAAAATAATTTGACAAATAATGTAAAATAATAAATACATTTAATTAACAATATTTATTTGTGATGTATATTTCTGTATACATTATTGTCTAAATAATTTAACAATAAAATTACCAGAAGCTATTGTTTTATGATAAGATACTCATTTCTTCCCCCCTCTGTCCATCTAAATCAATTATTGTTTATAATTTGTGCTTTATACTAGATTTAATTGCTCTTATGGTTAATATTTTTAACTAAACTATTTATGCTCTCTTTCAAAATGACATTAAATTACTAAATTTATTAGTTATTGGCTTAAAATATGTTAAAGTGAGTAATAGCCTATTTTATTAATCACTTAATATTATTACTATTTTATTTTTCTATTTTCTAGAAAAAGGATAGCATTGTTTTCCTGTGGAAACGATGCTAAATAGACCAAGTGTCAATAACACTAGGTTACAATATATATGGGAAATGATGATCTGGACTAACTGATGAATTCCTATTCAGCATGAAATACATGTATTGGAGATCATTTATCATTTTCATATGTATGTGATGATGTGTATCAGCTATGTGAGATAGAGTGGATAACAAAAGGGATCTTGAAAGTCTGTGTTCAAATATTCTACATTTCATTGAAACTCCAAGTATATGAATTTTGCTTATATTTGAAATTTTACCATTTTTCACAATGATTGTTTCATCTCAAATAATACAAATTTTACGGTTCTTCTTTAGAGTTCCTTGTAAAAATAATAAATCTACATTCTATTTTACAAGACTTTCTTTGACAACTTTAGACATATACTCTGAAATATTAATTCTAAGAATATGCTTATGAGTTTAAAACCACCAAAACATCTCATGATCACTATTTCCTGTGCTTACAATAAACTGTTATGGCAATAGCAAACTTTTCATGCAGTAGTATCACCCTGTGCAAGCCTTAGTAATCAATGGATGCAAGAAGGTTTATGTAAAAAAATCCCATTTACTGTCTACTCATCCAATATCTCCAGACTAGTTCCTTGCCTGTGGCTTACATCACTGAGGAGCTTTGGATCTGAGAGCAGTGCATCTAGATCTTTGGATCTAATACAATTCTCCAGCAGACAACTTTCATTTTTTTAGTTAACTATAATGTTATGAGCACAAAATATAAACACAATAATGTTTACAATCCAAGCTAATTCACTTGTATAGACCTACTTCAGTATCTATACATTTTGGTGTCTTTGGCTTTTTAGTAACCACAGTCACTGACATCTTTTGCCAAAGATTGGTATTAGACCACTGCCACACATGATTGCCATCTTATGCCCACACAATCTATTAGATCTCTTCATACTGCCATGCCACCCAATGCAAGCAATAGTAATGAATAGCTGCTAGAAAGTTTGTGCATTAAAATCCCTATCTGGTGCTTACTCATTCAATGTTTCTAGATGGTCAGTGATAAGCCTTGGATCTGAACACTGCACAAGATCTTAGGATCCAATGCAATCATCCAGCAGACACCTTTTACCTATTTAGTTGAGCTTCCTCACTGATGAAAGCCAAAGTTAGAAACTAGTCTGAGGATATTGAATGAGTAGGTACTAGATAAGGATTTTTATGCGTAAACCTTCCTGCATCCATTGTTTACTAAGACTTGAATTGTAAGGTACTATTGTATGGAGAGTTTGCTACTCTTATTAACAGCTTGTGTAAGCATAGGCAACAATGATCTTGTGATATTTTAGTGGTTTTATACCAATCCTGCCCATGGAATAATAGTAACTATGGCTTTTAAAAACCCAAGATATCAAAATATATATAGTTGCTATGACTATACAAATGAATGAGCTTGGATTGAAAACGTTATTGTGTTTTCATCTTGGACTCCTAGTTTTATAGTCTAACTAAATAGAAAAAGTGACTGCTGGAGGGTTTCATTAAATCCTAAGATGTAGGTGCAATGCTTTCAGATTCAAGGCTCCTCACTGATGAAAGCCACAAGCTAGAAACTAATCTAAGGAACCTCAACCTGTATTTTTCAATGAACTATAATTTGGCTGAGGGTGAGAAATTGCATCAGGGGGGGGGGTTTTTCCCCCCTCCCCTTTTAAAAACAAAAAACTCCCAAACATTAGAAAGATTTTAACCCAAAAAACCCCCACCCATTTTTCCAGAAAAACCAAAAAAAAAAAATTTAAAAAAAGGGAAATTTGATGAAATACTTTTGCTGCCATGTTATCAAATTAAGGACTTTAAACACCTATCACTTGAGCAAAAGTGAGATAATAATAAGGATAATCAAAAGAAATCTATCCCTTAGGATTGGATAGTCTCTCCTCTGCAGGAATGCCAAAAATATTGAGTAAATAGGAAAATTGCTAAACAGCATTGATTCAAATGCAACCAAGGTAACCAACAGGATGCCAGAAAAATGTAAAGAAGATGTGGCTATCAATACCATACATTATAAATGATGATAGAATAATAATGACCCATATCATTGAAAAGGAAGTCCATACAACAAACCTCACCATATACATGGATGAATAATAAAACAAAAACAAAACATCTTAAAACCCAAAATCAGCCTTCCCCATAGACCATGAACAAAACATGCCAGAGTGCAGCAACTAAGTGCCCAAAATCCTGAAGAAATCAAACTGAAATGGTACCTGAGGCCATGTTCTTCACCTCAAGAAGCCAAAAAGATGTCAGGAAACAAACCAAATCATGAACTGAGAAATCACTAATTTGATGTGGTCATGGGAAGATAAAGAGACTAATTTTGCTTTGCAGTGCTACCCCATGAAAGAGATTTTTTGAGAGTTTGCTAGTTAAGGCTTTGTTAGAATCTGCAGCCAGATATCAGTGGTGACAGATTAAGTTCTATCATAAAATTCTGACTAAGAACCCCAAATGTCAAAACCGTGCTACTTATATCTATATAGGTTATCATGGCTAACAATAGAAAAATTAAGCTAGACAAAAACAAATATGGGTTCAAATGAAAATTGGCCAAACATCTTTCTCATGTTTTCTTCATACTGAATGGTCTAATACATGAGAACATCTTTGGGGCACACTTCCTACATAGAATTAAACTTGGTTGGAGCAATTTTGATAGAAATAACTTGATACTAAAGGAAATATGCCTATGTGTTTGAAAGGGAAGATTTTTAATAAATGTGTTTTTACCAGTTCTTACTTATGAATCTGAGACTTGGACACTTAATAGAAGAGCAATACAGAGACTTCAGACTACTCAAAGAAGTGTGGAGAGATGCATGTTAGGAGCAACAAGAAGAGATCGAAAACGCAATGTATGGGTAAAAGTAAAAACACGTGTTATTGACCTCATTGAAAAAATTAAAGGATTGAAGTGGAGTTGGGCTGGACATATTGCTAGAAGATATGGTAATAGATGGACAATTGAAATATTAAACTGGATTCCAAGAGATTGTAAAAGACCCAGAAAGAGACCAAATGTTAGATGGATGGATGAAATAAGAAAATGTGCAGGGGTGATGTGGAGAAGAGAAGCTAAAGATTAGAGAAGATGGATTGAGCTTGGAGAGACCTTCATCCTGCAGTGGAGTGATGATGGTTGATGATGATGATGATAATATATAACAGTTATATTAATCATTAACTGGGTTTTATACCTAGATTTGAGATTGTATCATAATCTACAGACTAATAAATGATCAGTAATTAATATATTTATCAGAAGTTGGTGATATTAAAGATGTAAGTGCAGGAAATTTGACTCTTGATGATCAAATTGTAATATATTTATACTAGAACTATAAACGCCTGTTCTGATAGCATAAATCCTCTAGCTATAGTAATTCAGTAACTTTTTACACTAAAAAATGATCATTACTCATAGGAAGTTTATTTGAATATATTAAATCAAAAGTGGACTAAGATATTTAAGACAAACTGTTATGTTTTATTTAGCATTTTAATTATCTACTATCAATGGGTGTATCTATATATTAATTTTAGTGTTATATAACACTAAAATTAAAATATTAAGGAGAGCTCACAGGCAACATAACATATATAAATTTAGGTCACTTTAGAGAAAATATTTCTGAAACTAGGAAATATATTATATTGATATAAACGTTTGATCACCCTAGTATATATTGAGTATTGTATTATTTGTGGTTGATTTTTCTGCCCAGAATACTTTGTGCTTATTAATAGTGGCGTTAAATACATAATATCTCTCTTCAAAATGAAGTAACTAAAAACAACTTATAAAATAATAAACAAATTTTAAATGGCACATGACGTTTAAGAAAACATAAAACAAAGAGACTTGAATCAGAGTGGGAAATGTATATTCTTGCAATGCTTACAACATGGATTCCAATGTGGGTAATAAAACTCAGTGAACTATCTATTATTTAGTCAGTAAATGGGTATCTAGCAATTTTTAGCTAGAAAGTAAAACAAAAATGGAAAAATTTTTCCCATTTGCAAATGGAAAAACCATGCAGTAATCCTTTATTCTTTGCTGTTCTACTTCAGGAGACAAATAGATTGAGCTTTGCTTTGCTGTTGCTTATTTAAGCTGTTTTATTTTACATTATAAAATCTATCATTTTGACTAATTATGCCAATAATTTTTTTAATATTATACGCCAATAGTCTGAACATAACTTGACACAATAATATTAATTTTATACTTAGCTGCCCATAATATTATTCAACTAATCAAAAAAAGATTTTTTTTAAAATTTAACCCAGCAAAGAATCAATTTATAAACGGCTTTAATTCTTAATCTCCACTTCATAACAATACATGGCAAGATAATAATGACCATATTTTTTTTTAACAGTATGTTTTTTTATAAAACAAATATCTTCCTGTTCAATATTTGCAATTAGCAGTAAAAGAGCATATTAAAATTTAGATATATATATTTAAAGGGGAAGGAAGTGATAAAAAATGATAACTGTTCATTAAATATAGATATATTTTAAAAATGTATGTAAGACAATCCTGTTCTATTTCAAATGTATATATTGTTTGGAAAAAATGGTGATAAAAGAAGAGGACGATAGCAAAGAATGGATGAATCCTATCATTATAATACTTCTGCAGAGAAGTAATTCTTGACAAATATTATTATTTAATGTTAACTTGATGATACCTAGTAATAATAATAACAACAACAACAATGATATAAAATGAATTTGAAGAACCAAATTTATAATTAATACAAAATTTGAAAGTTCAGTAACGGTTAAATGGCGATTATTGTCTTGAGTATAAATAAATACTATTTATCACTTTTACTGAATCCTTCTCTTCTTTCCCTCACACTGTCACTTTTGCTCTATATTCTTTTTTTTTTTTTTTCGATGGCGCTGTTTTCACGCTAAAACACATAAAAATGCTGTTTCCGTGGCGAACACCTTCGAACCTGTATTTTCTATAATACAACTTTTTTGTTGTGCTACAGATTTCAGGCCACTATATCGTGTCACAGTACAGCATGTATGTTTTATGCAGCAAATACATTTTCCGAATTCGTAAAGTTTATAAAATGGTTACGGCTTGGGGAGAGGGTGTGTTTTTTTTATTTGGATGGAAATGTTGTTGTCATTAATTTTTTTTATTTTAAAGTATTGAAATGTTCACATTTTGCAAAGTAATAATTAACAGAGTTTTTACACCGTAGTGTATTGAAGTTTTAAGTATTAAATGGTGACAAGATATATGTATAAAGTTATTTCGAATTAGGTAACGAGTCAAGTAACGTACTGTTCGTAACATTTCACAAGACAAAGAAATTGTAACATGTGTATATTTTTGAAATAAAAAAGAGCGTTAAGACTAAAATATCCTGTAAGAAAAGTACAATTGTACATGTTTTTTTTAAATGTCATAAAAAAACATATATTAAACATTTTATTATATATATTTGTTGTTGTTTAAAAAAGTTTTAGTTTCTTTCTTTTCTCCGACTACTGTTATACTTTGTTGAATATAGTTTACGTTTATAGTTATCATTTATTTTATAGATGTTAGTAAAAAAAAATATTTACAAAAATACGATTTTGATACTTTTTATTTTAACATTACAAACAACAGAAAAATAACCCTAAAACTAACCCTAAACCTAACCCTAAACTAACCCTATAACTAACCCTATAACTAACTCTAAAACTAACCCTAATCCTAACCCTAAAGCTAACCCTAAACCTAACCCTAAAACTAACCCTAAACTAACCCTAAACCTAACCATAACTACTTTTACTTTTAGTTGTCATTCAATTTAAAATAAAAAATAGTGGTAAACAACAACAACAAAAAAGCCGTAACCCCAGTAAAAAAAATTCCGATAGAAAATTGATTTTTCTAATAAAAAGCAAACTAAAAAAGACGAATCAAATTGTAATTTGTTTCCTAAAATTAACCCTAAACCTACCGTAACAACTTTTACTTTTAGTTGTCATTCGATTTGAAATAAAAAATAGTGGTAAACGACAACAAAAAAAAGCCGTAACCCCGGTAAAAAAATCTCCAATAGAAAATTGATTTTCTAATAAAAAGCAAACTAAAAAAGACGAATCAAATTGTAATTTGTTTATTTTATTTTACATTTATTATTATCATTTAATTTGTATACATTAATAAAAGAATAATATTTGAAATTAAATAATATTTAAAAAATACGATTTTCTTTTGTTTTTATTTTCGCATTACAAAAAACACATCAAAATGATTATAATTAACGGCCCGGGAATGATCATATTTTATAGTTTAAGCGTGAAAAGTGCGCCATCGAGTGGGATATAGTAGTTATTCGACGAGAACCTTCATTTCTTCTTCACTCTTTTTACTCTCTGACTTTTTTTCTTTTCTTCCTATTTCCTTCTTCCCTCTTTTTTCTTACTTCTATCATTTATCCTTTTTGCACTGCCCTTCTACTTTTTCCCCTTTGCTTTTTCTACTTTACTGTTCACATTCACATTCCTTTTGTATCCTCTTTTTTTCCCTTCTTTTCCCTCTGTTTTTCCTCTTCTCTTTCCTTTTCCTTTATTCTTTCCTTCTATATCTTTCTCTATCCCCCTTCTCTTGTTCTTTTTTATAAATTTATATCTATTGATGATTCAATATGCCGGTATGCATTTGATGTTGCCTTTTTTTATATTTTAGCACATAATCTGTAAGAAGATATTATAATAATGAAATAAAACCTATATTAAAATGTCATATCTTTAATATATGTTTAAAATACGATAATTACATGTTAACAAAAATTATTCTTAAACCATTAAACATCACATGATCACTATTTTCTATGATTGCTCATAACTTTTATTAAAACAGGCAAAAGTCTCCATACAGTAGTGCCACTCAGTGCAAGCCAGAGTAAACACTAGATAGGAATTTTATGCACAAGCCTTCTTGTATCCATTGATTACTCTGGCTTGCACTGAGTCACACTACTGTTTGGAGAGTTTTGCCTGTTTTAATAAAAAGTATTCTTAATATAAAAATATATATAGATTCCAAACTGGCTTTATGTCTATAAACTTTTTACTATTTTATGGATGTTAATTAGAGATAGGAATATCATTGAGAGAATGAATGCTGAATGGAGTGATACAATGAATCATATTAAAAAAAAAAATCAAACCCATATCTAAAATTAATTGCAATTTTAGAGATTGATATATATAGCAGGCTGGCTAAAAAGCTGACCTTTATATCGCCGTCATTGAAATTTTCTGTTAGGTGTACGATCTGGATTTTAGTCTAGATCAGACAAAACCTGGAATTTATTTCAGATTATCTGCAAATGTAGAATTTTTCTTTTAAAAAGATAAATAAAGTAACCATCCAGTTGTTGGGCAATAAATGAATTCTAACTATTTTTAGATCCCAACGATTGGCCAACTAATGTAAGTGCTTTCTTCTTCACTATTCTTCTTACAGGACAATTTACTTTTTTTTTTCCATATGTGATAGCATCGGCCGGGAGGCGAACCCGAAACAACCGTCTGCAACCAACTACTTGCTTGCAAGGCAGCTGTACTATTGAAAAGTTGTATCTTTATAAAGCAATATTATTCTACTGTATACTTTCTACAAGTAGCAATATAAGTAAAATATATACGTGCGTGTTTCTATTAAATAACAACAATACAAATGTCAACATATTTACTACTAAATTTCCTTTGGTAATGAAAATAGTGGTTGTAAAATTCTAATTTTAAATTTTGATTAGTTATTTAATTCTGAATTGGTGTAATTTGCTTATATATACTATTAGTAATGAATAACGATATAGATATATTCCAATATTTACAAACGATGATATAGATACTATATATATGACTATCAAAGAATAAAACTTTTATATACATTATTATTAAAGATTAATGATTATTTTCTTTTATCACTTTTGTGATAATTATAGTCTACAACGAAAACCGTTCGTTTATGTAAAGAAACTTTCTTTTTTCCAATTATTGTTTTAGTTTTTTAACCGAATGACCTTTTTAAAACCATTATAATGTTAAGTTTACATATACTTTCTATTATATATTTACAATATAATTCATAGTTTTACACTATGTTTAAATAAATATAAACGTTCTTTATTTGATAATTGATTTTTGACGTGCACTGTAGTACAATATATCATATGCTTACAATATAATTATAGTTTTTAATACTATCTTCGAGTAAATATAAACGCTCTTTTTTGATAATTGATTTTTGACAAAGTAAAAATTATATACGTTAGAAAGTAAAATAATTTCCGTACTTAAGTTATGAAATCATTTTTTAACTTTCTCGTATATCAATATCAAAATGAAACAATAGAAATATTAATTAATACTTGAAAAATAATGAGAAATTTCTGATTAAAACATGAATGCGTCATTAGTGGTTTTAAATTCCCGTATATACGTTATAGAGTTTTAACAGAGTTGTTGACGTGATAGGAAAAGTAATAGACAGGTGTGAATTATTTCCCAGGAGTAAACAACACTTTTAAATAATATCTTGTTATCCAAATTCTTCAGCTAAAAATAGAAACATGCCCTGAACAAGTAGCTCATTATAAAAGAGACTAACTTAAGAACTAAAGAGGAGGGGAATTCTGTGCTCTGTCTAACATTCTGGTTCTCTAATATCACTTAATTTTTAAGAAATGTTTATAATTAAATAAAATTAAATTAACAAAAATAGATCATCTACTTTCTCTATACATGTAATAATATAATTTAATAACTTTTTCTTTGTATATATATAATTATTTAATTGAAATAAATGCTTAAAGCTAAATGGGATAATTATGTAATTAGAAACTCACCAGTAGCCACCTAACCATTCACAATAAAGATAGTAATCAATATTTATCACTGCTGGAGAGGCAACCTTCTCACCTTTTAATAGCAAGAATGGAAATCCACTCTTACTAATGGTCCATTGAATATATATGGACACTTAAAGATTGCAACTTGACCACATGTTTATTTCATGTTTAAGAGGTTTATTTAAACTTCATTGTATCAATATTTCATTCTCTGTGGACAACTTCCAATCTTTAAGTGTCCATATATATTCAATGGACCATTAGTAAGAGTGGATTTCCATTCTTGCTATTAAAAGGTGAGAAGGTTGCCTTGACAGCAGTGAAAAATATTGATTACTATCTTTATTGTGAATGTTTAGGTGGTTACTGATTGGTTTCTAATTATTTAATTGATACATTTCAACTATATTAGAGAATCATCATCAGTCACATTAAAAGGAATATAGTGATAGCAAAAACAGTATTATAAGAAGAAGAAAAAAAAGAATATTAGAAAAAAAAATTTTTTTTTAAAGTACAATATTGTTTGTACAGAATTGCGCTATGCTATAAAAGTAATCAGTTAGCTTTCTGAATAAATAATTGATGTAATTTTTTAGGTAAATATTTTAGATTTGAATTTTGCTTATGTATTTATATGAAATCATAATATATATATAAACAAACCAAAGGAAATATACCAATAAATAAAAACAAAATACAATTACTTATCTACATCTTTGTTATTCTTTTTAAAATATGTATTGTTCAACAAGAACTTAGTATTCTTAATGATAGATTTATAGATCAGGAATATACATTCAGTAGGACTATGGATTCATTTAATATAAGAATCCACCATCAATTAGCAACTATTATCTGGGTCAAGCTTATGATAACAAAAAAAAAAAAAACTCAATCGTCAATAGCAAGTTAGTATTTAATTAAAGATGGTTTATGGTAGCAAAAGCTATCAAAAATATTTATTTTTTATTTTGCTTATGAAGTAGTCATTTATTTTCAAAGCAATTAAACTTTAGTTTATTTTTGAAATATAACGATTCACTGAACTTTGTATGCATTATTAATTGTGTATAACATAATGAAAGTAAGTATTTTATTTAAAATAAATTCAAATAAATCATTATTATATATTTATGCAACAATATATTTATTAATTTTATTTTTATTTTTTTTTATATTTTCTTTTGTTCAATTATTACATTACATCTGTGCTGGAGAGTCATCAGTGTACACTAAAAATAGCAATTAAAGTTCTGATGATAGTTGTCAGTATAGTCAAAACATGTATGAAGCAAAGAGCTTTTTCACATATGTGTATATATGTGCATGTCGAATGGGAGGTTTTCAAGTGCCACATGTATTATAATTCATAGCAGTTTTTGAGAACAATTGTATACAAAATTAAAATATATAATTATTGAAATTTTGACAAAATAACAGTTGCTTTTCACTGGGTAAAGCCATTATAGTGTAGTCATCAGAAAGGTGTTTAAAAAAATACTGACATTAAATTAATTGAAATTACTTTTTGCTATATTTTGCAGTAGCTACATAATAACACCTTTACACAATGAAAGCAAATATTATTTTATTGAAATGCCAACAGTAAATTTTTTACAACTTTTTACATCTTTGCAATTGATTTATTTGTAAAGGAAATACAAATTTGGCCATACAAAAAAAAATCATTAATCAGTTATACCTGTATGTAACATTGGATAAATAGAATAAAACACTATAGATGCATGAGTGTAACATATATGTGTATTATGTTAAATTGTGTTAGAACCCAGTAGTAACCAGATGTTGTATAAACAATAGCAAAAGAGTACAACCTGGTATAATGGTAGCCCAAAATGAGGCTACAAAAAATGGGTAACTTACCTGAGATAAGAACCAATGCAAATGAAAAAAAAGTGATGATCTTTAAAAAAAATGATACAAACTTTTGTTAGATTTTGGTGAAAGTTTGATTTAATTGATTTGTCTTCACATTTGTTTTGAAGGTATAGAAGTGAAAAAACAGAGGTTGGTGTAGGCAGATAAATGGCAAAACTAAATGATCAAGGAGCAAACAAGACAGTAGGGAGCAGGCAGGGGATCAATAAGTATAGTACTAATTCATAAATTTTAATTAAAAATAAAAAAGAGCATGTTGTTAAATATAGTTAGAAATAGAGCTGGATAATTAATTATTAAAAATTGGATTTAAAAAAAAAAAAAAAAAAACAGAATGAAGCCATAGTAAATATAGCTTAAAATGATGCAGTAGTAAATATAATTATAAATAAAATGTATTATTACTAGCTATTGGAAATAAAGAAAATAAAAGAAATATAGAATATATATGAAATTACAAAGTAGCAAAATAATTCAGGACAGTATGTCAGTGGTTATCAAAATGGAAACAGAAGAGGATACTGCCCCAGACTAAAATGTTAGAAAAATGGAATGAGATAGCCAATCAAAATAGGGAAATGAGTAGAGAAATTAAAAGTCAATAGGATTTCAAGGAGACAATAAAAAATATGGTCAAAAAAGTAGTCCAAAGGATAGACAAGAGTATAAATAATCTTGATGGAAAAATGGAACAGATGAAGTCAGAGATTAATGACAACAAGCAAAAAAATAAGAAGACAATCCAAAATATGGAAAAACAACTAAAATGGGGTTGGGATTTAGTGCATCATGAACATAAATGTACAAGAACTAAAGTGAAAACAGAAGTTAGCAGGTTAACACAGCATATTGAAGAATTAAAAATAAAGACTCAGGAGGAGAGTAAAAATAGATAATGAAAAGCAAGAGTGCACATGCAGTTTGGTGAATCAGTTTTTAAAAAATAAGAGGCCTTTATGGTCATACAGAAGAATCACTCATACAGCATATGAACAGTTTGGATAGGTATTTTGAAATGAATTCTATAACTGATGGTTTAAGCTGGTAATAGCTATTATCTACTTCTCAGAAGCATTGCACGTGTGGTGGAAATGTTTGTTCAAAAAATCTGATAGCTTTATACAATATGAGCAGGTCTAAATGAGATGTTATTGGAATGAAGACTAGCAAAAGGGCATAAAGCATTGTGTCTCAAGAAAAATTCTGGCCAGATGAACCATATGTGCCATTCTTCAGAAGGCAAATAGCCAAACTGCAGGCACTAACTACATTTCCACTGCCGAAAAACCAGATTATTAAAATAGTTAAGATGACAATTTCAAATCATGGGTACTGGATGTAAAACCATAGAGAAAATAACTGATTTGTTCAATGTCCTTGTTCTTCAGTGCCCTTTGACAATACTAAAACTGGTAGTGAAGAGGCTAGATTTAAACCTTTTAGTAAATTCCCATCCAAGAAAAATGATCACCAAGTAAATGCCTTAAGATGGGATCAACAGGTAGAGCCATATTACCAATGTTACAAGAAAAAGTGGAGAAAATCCACAGGCAGCATGGAAGAAGATGGACAATCCACCAAATAAGAAATGGTACAAATGTAACAAGAGAGGAGAAATGACAGCAGTCTCCATCACCAGGTGAAAAATTTTAAGACTGAGGCAGATCAGCAGGGGAAATCTGAATGGAAAATGCAGGGCTTGGTGTGATGAACAACAAAAGTGATTGAGGTCTGCATCACCACAACCCTCAACCAGCTATAAACAAAGATAGCAGTAATAATTATTTTCAGATGGTTTGTTTCCTAAATACTTCAGATCTGTCCAATGAGAAAAGAAAAAAATTAATAATGATAATACCATTTTTTAATGGTAAAAGGAGAATAAAACTATAGGAAAAAAAGGTTGAATAACTGAATTTGAACAAATTCATTATAAAAATGTTTTAAATATGTAATTGTGATATATGTTGCTGTTCATGTGGTGCTGATGGATGGGTGGTGATGTCATTACTATCATGGTGCAGCATGTTCATGATATGCCTGGAAGTTAAATATCTCCAAACTGCACATATTCAAAGATATAGATTTAATTTTCTTTAGCCCATAAGTATCAAAGGATCAGGGCTTATGTAAAATATTTGTGATGATTATCATGTTGTGTCAGGAATTATGAACATCTAAGACTCATAAAATCAAATGAGCAAGGCTATAGGGTAATGAAACAAACCTGGTTTTATTAATTCCTTCTGGGTCATAAGGTGCATTATAGTGCTTAAAGTGAGACCACTTTCTCTGTGTTCATGCTGCACAGTATTCTTATGACTAACTGTTTTATCCATCTCGGTTTGGAGCCAGCAGTCATATTTTTCAGTAAATTACAATAAATAAAAAATATGACAGAATTAGTTTGGATAGAGGCTTGGTAGTTAAATGCAACATTGCAGAACCAGTCTAAAATTATCCCAGCTTGTATGTCCATAAAACATGGCAAGTATGATCCCACAATTACATATAAAAGAATTTATTCTAGAAAGTTTTGTGCAAATTAATAAAATTGGCTAAAATTATCCCGATTTTGATTCTTCACCTGATCGAGGAGGTATTTTACCATTAACTTAGTACAACACGTATTTAGAATTCTGGAAAGAGGGGGAAGATTGCTGAAAGAAAAAATATATTTTTTTAAAAAATGTGTTTCATTTATAAGCAAAAAAGTCATTTGTTTGAACTATCCAGATTTTAAAAAAAATGTACATGAAGATTTAAAAGTGATAAGAAAAAAAATGTAAACAACATAACTATCTAAAGTTAGTGAAGGAGGGAAGGTATTATATCTCTTGTCTCCCTAATTAAAAATGGCCAATTGGAATGTTGATCAGCAACAAATGTAATTAAAAATTTAATCAGTAAAAATATGGTAAAAAAAAATTGTATGTATTAAATATAGTTGTTGTTTTTTTTTTTTTTGTAAAGTATTCATTTTATTTAGTTGAAAAGAGTATATTTTTTCTGCAGCCAGAAATTTATATTTAGAACATAAGAAAATAACGTAATTCACTGAAAATTAATTTTGGAATAAATTATAAAATAAATGAGCTTGGCAGGAAATTAATTTTTCCTGAAGAAAGAAAAGATGTGACAAGATAAATATGCAGAGATAGGCTATAGGGTATAAAAGTTGCCCCTGACTACTTTTGAAAAAAAAAAAGTGTTAATAGTTTTTCTTGTGGCTAGTGTTTGAATTTTTAGTCCATGGCAGATTGCATAGAAAAGACACAGGGAATGGTATGGAATGATTTACTGTGTGGCTGTCTTTACCTTTGGAGAAGCCATCAGCCAAATGCATTGCTAACCCTCCAGATACAGTTATTGAAGCCTTCTTCCTGTCCTGCCATTGAGATGATGCCTTGATTCGACCAACCTTGCCTATATCATATCAAGAGCCCCAACAAGCTGAATAGGGGATGCTTTGCTCTGAAATCATGGATCAAAATATTGCAAAAAACTTAAAATCCATGGCCATCATCTATATATGTCATACATACATATATTAAAAGAAATATTACCGATAAGATGAATGAGTACTCTTTATATCCATTTAATTTTGGTTGAAATATATAAACTATTAATGGATTGTCTAGGTTGTTTAATAATTATGATTAACAAGGACTTTATTATAACTTTTAATGTCCAAGATTAATTTTGTAGTTTGTAACTTTTTATTCATATTTATTCTTAATAATGTATATGTTAGTAATGTTTAGTAAGGTGTGTATGGATGAATAATTTATATTTTAATTACTGCCTTTTAATTTCCTAGATGAAAAAATACACTTAATTACTTAGCTATATAAGTGTAGGGAAGGATTTCCTAAGAAAAAAAAATCTTTAATTAATTAACTTTGTGACAGTATGTTCAGTTAAACGATCCACTAAACACCGATGCCTGTAAAAAAATAAAAGCTGCTGCAATTTTTTTTTAATCTATAACTGCTATTGTAGAAAAATAGAATATAAAATATTATCTAAGGTTTGGATGGCCAGGAAACATAATCATATTTTCCAGATACTTTGTTATTAATTTATTTATAGAGATGTGATTTGGTCATACAAAAAAAAATCATTAACTAGTTATACCAATACATAACATTCGATAAATAGAATAAAACTATATAGATATGTGAGTGTGTAACATATATGGGTATTATTATGGAAAATTGTGTTAAAACCCTGTAGTAACTGACTTTTGTATAAAATATAGCAAAAGTATGACCCAATGTAATATATATATTGTAACCTTTATAAATTGTATAGAGATGGGGTGGGTGAAAAAATGAAAATGTGCAAGAAAAGTGCTGGGAATGGTGAAGTGAGGTGAGGAAGGGAGAGAGAGGGAAATGAGGAGAATGGATGATGACGATGTAAGAAGTCATGAAACGAAATGAAGAAGATGAGCATGAGATGAAGAAGAGAGAGAAATGAGATGGAAGAAGATGATGAAAATGAAGGTGATGAGAATGGAAGGAAATGAAAAAGAGATAAGGAAAAGAAGAAAATGGAAAAGATGAAATGATGATAAGATGCATATGAGATGAGAAATGAAGAGATGAAAGATGAATAATGTTCTGTATGAAGAGATGAAAGATGAATAATGTTCTGTATGTGAAAATGGAAGATGTATTTTCTAATATATTAGAGACTCTTAACGACTTAACTCAGTGGGGTTACAATAAAATCAAGGGTGAATGATGTACCAGAGATATGCAATTGGACAAAGACCAAATCCATTGGGTATGTTCAATAATTTAACATAAATAATATAAAGTAAATTTTATATCATTATTTAATAGTTATTAGAGTCAGTCTTCTATCAGATCATATACTCTGAACAAACCAAATGATACTTTATTGAAGGACTATCTCACTAAACCATATTGACATTGACAACAAGAGTATACAATCTCAGGGGTTTTAACTAAACTCTTGTGAAGATAAAAGTTAGGGTTGCCTAATAAATGATTGCTTGGATGAATAAACAAGTGAGTGATATCTTGTCCGACCATAAGACAACTATCTTATGTTCAATAATAGCATAATAAAAGAAAATATATCAATTTAAAGATTTGATTAATTAATCTAAATTTAAACTAATTATGGTCTATTACCCAGGTCATCACTCAAGCTGGAAAAGGATAAGGGTACTTTTTATGCCTTTCCACCTACTCACAGACAACCTACTAACGAAATTAAATGCAGATGGATTTTAATTTTAAAATATACAAGATAATGTAAGACACTGTGCAGGTTTAAAAATATTAAATAATCTTCTGAATCACTAAGATTCTTCATTTCACATTGTATAATCTTCAATCTGAGAAGATAATAATAATAACCTAAAATCAATCTTAAAATAAACATTATATTAAGTATCTGTAAATATGTGATTATCTGTTAATGTAATTCAATCTGAGAATCACAATGATAAGCATGGCTTTATATAATTTAAACCAGTATAAAATATTTTGTATACCTTGTGAACATTGTAAATCTTTGGAACTCACGACAATAGCATATAAAAGGAAAACAAACAGAAACTAAACTTTTTTAAATAATAACAAATTTGGTTTATTAATAATAATACATGATAAATATTTACAAAAATTACTGGAAACATTGGCAAGATAACCTGTTATCTTTTAAACATTTTGACTAACAATCTTTATTTTGACTTAAAGAAATTGCAAAATTTTAACTGAATAAAAGAATTGATTATTCCGCATTAACTCCTTTCCAACTGTTTATTTTAATAAAACAAAAAAATAATAATTACAAGAGGGAACAGAGGTTATTTTATATTTAATTCTATCCAAATAAACTCTTTAAAATATTAAGGATTCTAAACCTCTTTACTTTAATTATAGTAGTATGAGCTTAACAAACATAACTTTAATTTCAATTGACATATTTCATAATACTGTGGTAAAATTTAACAACCAAAATAATACATTAATCGGTTCATAGTGAATACCATAAGCTAAGCAAAAGCTAAGCTGGGACTAGCCTATACAGCATAAATGTTAAAATTATCATTAGTTACACTTACATTAGTAAGATTATAGCTAGTAATGTATTTAAGTAAATTTAAGCTAAATTTAAATTAAATTAGATGCATGGGCCACTCATCAGAGGTCATTTATACACCTATTTCAAGAAATTCTTGTCCAATTAAAATTATTATACCAAATGTTTTAAAATAGAAATTTAAAAGATTTACAACTCCATCGGCGAAAAACTCTGGATGAATATATTAAACTTAGTATGTGTGAATTGCCACTTATAACCATATGCATAATCTACATACTTAAAATAAATATAAATTATTGTTGGTTGGTTTGTGGATGATAAAACTATCATAACAGGACATTTCAGACATTGATATTTTTGAGCATTAAAAATTGCTAAATACAACCTGAAAAAACAAAGTTCCTCAAACAAACATATCCTACTATTACACATCTAAAGCAAGTGCAACATCACCTACTGTGGTGGAAACAGCATTAATACATCATGAGTGATAGGTCAAAAACAATATATCTATACTCTGCAGAACTGAACAACTTCATAAAACTGTGGTGGCTTCCAAAAATACTTATCTTTGAGGCAGACAAGAGGATGCCTGGACCTTGTCACAGCACATCAGGAACAGGAAAGACACACCATGGGATCTAAACACTTTCAAAATATGTAACTACAATCACTAAAAATACAATACCTAAAATATGATAATCCTCACTGGGAAAAGCAATAAAATAAGGATGGAGGACCTTGCCTACTCCATTAAGCATACTAATAATAATAATCAATAAAGCCTTGCTCTATGAGGCTAACAAATACTAAACTAATAACAAGATATCAACATCACTTTAACTGACTAAGTCATCTTCAAGAATTTTAAATTATAATGCATATTAATCAATGTCAGAACTAACAATGCAAATTAAGTCAACCGACTATATAAGAACTACTTAAAAATATTAAATGCATATATAATTCTAGGCAAAAATACAATGCATTCATAATAAAATATAGTGGACATTTAGAAGACTATGAATCAAGTGCGAGAAAATTAATTCTCAGTACGTATATAAAAAATATTAGTGGTTATTATTAAGGTAGCATTTATAAAAAAAATGAATGGAAAACCCTCTGATTATCTCTTGGGCTGTTTTACATATAACTGAGTGAAATACTATACATTTAAATTAGCTAACAGTGAGATATGAAAATCTCCAGGGATAAGAATGATTAAAATATACGTTAACTTATTAAACGCTTATCAAATGTAGTAATACTAATATTACCTGAGAATGGTATGATGTCTACACATTCCTATAAACCCATTAAGACTAAAATTATATAAATTAAATTACCTGGCATATTTATACCAAACAGTATTACACATTTTTATCAAGAAAATATATAGCATAAAATATTTTCCTGTTTCTTATTTTTTTTAAACCAATAAAATAAACAAAATAAAAATACAATAAACTTTAGGTCATAATTTCAGCTTTCTCCACACTGGTTATCCATTAAACACATGTATATTATTTATTGAACATTATTTATCTGGCCGGCCGGTATTCTGCGTGAAGCTTCTGGTCAAAATATTTAACTTAAATATGGCAAAGATTTCCAAAAGAAATATTTACAATAGTTACTTAAAATTACTGCAGTTTTCTTTCAAAGATATTATAGTTCAAATAAGCAATATAATAAAACATAATAATAAAAATAATAATAAGCCGGCAATAAATGGCAAGTAAAACAAATTATTCAGCTGATAATATCATAATGGGATCCTGGGTTTACTTAGACAATAATATTGCTTCATTTTCATTCCACTTATTCTTTTTTTTAAAAGAACACATTTTTAAGAAATATTTCTTTTTTAAAAATTACTTGCATACAATATTAAGATGCTTCTAGATAATTTCTCTGTACTCTTCTTAGAATAAGAGTTGTTAGTAGAGAATTCAACATGTTTAATGATTTAGAATAATTCTACCAACTTTAAGTATGGATGTAAACTCTAATATTTGTGTTAATATGAAAATATACATGTATAACTTAAATATATATAATCACCATAAATCAAACGAATGACGAACTTTTTATTGATTTATTCGAGTGCTTTCAAAGGTCTAAGCCTTCATTTTCAAAAAGTAAACTATGCAAATTAGGTCATACTAAATATGCAAATAAGGGTGGAATAGATCTAGATCTGCCACTTCTTAGATATGGCATAAAATGTCTCTTTTTTATTCATGGCATGTACGTCCAAGATGATATAACATGCCTCTTTCACTTTTCTTCGCAATTTGTGCCACTCTCTGCACATAACGCAAGACTTGTCTGATCTGCATTGGTGTCCCATAGAAGCTGCATGCTGCACAAAAATAGAAAGGTGTGATGGGTCGGCTGAAGCCTTATATATATGCATATATGTGTTGTGCAAGTCTTGTATGGATGGACACCCTAGTCTCCCCATAAAAGGCCACCAGACAATTATTATTACTACATGCGATCTTGTAAACAGCGTGTTGGGCATATATTTGGGGGAATGTAGTCTTTAGTATTATTTATGCATTTGTTGAAATTGGGAGAAGAGCAGTACCACAAGCTAAAATCAATACTAAAGATTGTGTATAAATCTTTATGTATATAAGCATACATATTTCATTTTAAGTTTCTTACTCCTGAACTATATTCATCCATTTCAGTTAAAAGAAATGCTTCAGCTGAGTAAATATTTCAATCTATTATAAATATACTATAAACATTTTTTTAAAAAAATAAAAAGTTCTTCCTTAAATAGTTGCGGTGCAAAATATTTTATAATAATAGTTCAGAAGCAGGTAAATTAACATAACAAAGAATATTTTTAGTTAGTGTCAGGCACAATTAATATAATGTGGAAGACTTGAATTAGCTAGAGATGAAATTAACACAAGGATATTTAAACTTTTTTTAAATATATAGCTAAGTCTCCATACATTTTCTTAAATTTTCCTCATTTAAGTTTTATTTTATTTAATGAATAACTGAGTAAATGTAGACTAGATAGTTCTGTGCAATAATAGTAATTTATCAATAAATATAATAACTGCATATATTTTACATTTATTTCATAGAAGATATTATTCACATAGTTAGTACTGAAGATAGCATAAATAAAATTTCCTCCTAGCATTTTTACAAAAGTTTTTAAAAGTTAATTGAAAGTTAAATGACAAGAAATGAGTGATCTATTCCTTTAGCAGTCATCCATGGAGATATAAAATAATTAAATATAATTTACAATACTTTTGTTTAAAAAAATAATAAGCTTTTAAAAATAATTAATACTTGTTCTGGAGAAGAGAAGACTTCAGGAAAAATTCAGAACTCAACTCAAAAAAATACAATAAAATCTTTCTTTTTATATCAATATTCTTTCTATTTCTCCTCCCAAATTTTCCATGTCAATTTCTTTTAAACAACCAATAAACAAACTTATTTTTTTAACTGTAATTTTTTAAAAATCAGCTGGAATACAAATCAATTGATAAATGACATCAGTATGAACTAATGTTTGAAAATCACATAATCTAATGACCTTAAATTAAAAGTTAATAATTAGTTGTTGTTTTTATTATATTAATTAAAAAATACATTACATAAAATAAAAATAGAAATACTGATCTAAAATTAAAACTGGTCTCGTTTATCAATAGACACACTTTTAAATATCTAATTATAATTATTTTATTCATTCACTTGTTTTTTTAATTAATATTGTAGCTAATTATTAATTCATTTTTTTCTTATATCTTCATACATGCACACACACTCATAGAGAAGTGACCCTTAACTTGACCTCCAATATTTAATCATAATTTTTAATGACTACAAAAAAAAATTAAGAATATTATATAAAAATAGCTTTTAACAAGTTAATGCTAATTTACATTAAATATTAAGTTATTATTTGACTGTTTTAAGAAAACTAAAGATTAATTTTAAATCAATTTTACATTATTTACCCTATTTATGGTATTAGCTCATTTATTAGCTACAAACTAGAAATAAAACAAAAGTTATCTTATGATACAGTTAACATAATCTATTATCATTTTTTAAATAATAATTCAAACATTTATTTTGAGGAAAATGCTATATTACATCTCCAACACAACTAACTACAAATATGTAACTTACTTTGCACATATAATTATATCAATTTACTAAATATCACATTACCAATTATTATTACATCCTATTCAATAATTAACTAATTTCTTCTTTTTTATCATTATTTTTTAAAACAGATAATTGTACAACATGGTTAAGCTAATATAAGTTCTGGTAGCTATTGGAACTAAGTGAAACTTCACTTAGGTACAATATATATATATATATGGAATGAGGAGGAAGTTAATGCAGGAAAGAGTATAATATAGAAAGATGGAAGATCTAATCATCATTCCTATTTAATAAATAAAATATAAAATGAGCATTAATATAAAAGCATCAGCATAAAATAATATAACAATAATTATAAGTAACAAGTTTCATCATTAGCAATGCACAAGAATAATCAACAGTCATTCCTTAAGACTATATTTAAAAGAGATTCAATATTCAATGCCAGTCATCCTTAAGTGCTAATCATTATAATTTTAAAAATGTTGTGACTCTGATACATCCTGATCATAATCAAAGCTGTTACCATGAGTGTAGATCCTAGGTCTGATTTTAATATTTTTCTAAAAATATATAAAATCCTGTGAATGGACTTTAAAGGTGATTTTGACTTTTTCACCATCCAGAAAATTAACTGAATATCCAAACATAAACAAAACCCCACATATAAATAAATCAACTATTATTGCTCTAGAACTAACTTAAGATCACAAGGACCTTAAGGACTGTAACTATGAACAAGAAAAAGTATACATGTATATGCTTAATCTATTTTAATTGAAATAATATAGGATAATTTGCAAATCCCTAAAATATGCTATTATGAAATCAATTCATACACCCTGCCAATTCATAAAACAGAAAACTGGAGGAATTAAAACATTAAAACTATTATTTTTAACAATTATTTAATGAATTATTTAATAAATAATTTTAAAAATTAACAAATGACATGATAATACAATAATTCCAACTTTCATACACTTTATCAAAAAATAACCTTAAATTATTGTTGATTCTTACTAACTCAATTAACTACCCTTAACATTAAATAGAATTATTTTCCCCTCAATGACTGAAATTGTAAAACAATATTTCAAAGAAAAAAAAACTTATTACAACCCCTTTTTCCTTTTCTTATAAAAATAAAAATTCCTATACAATTACATTTTGTAGGGAAAATAGAATAAAGAGAAAACATATTTCAATAAATAAAAATAAACATTAGTCAATATTACCAATTATTATTTATTTTAAGATGTAGATGTGCACATTATAATACCTTAGAATACCATGATTTTTTTCTTTTGAGTTCTTCTTTGGTAGATATAATTTTTAGTTTTTTTCCTATTGGGTTTTTTTCTTGTAAGCTTCTCCATTGTCATATATTCCCAGACTAATGTACACAGTTAAATTTATTCACTTTTATAGTAGAATATTTGTAGGTTTTACATAGGCTGGATCTATTTTCTCAATGTATTAGCTTGCAGATTGGGCTAACACTGAATGAGACAATTATGCTTTTTGATGAAATAAATATTGATCAAGAGAGACTTATTACCATTTTCTTCATCAGTTTAATCACAAACCAGTGATATTATTTAATAGTGATGTTTATTGCTTTTACCTGCTCCCATATTTTTGGAACAATCCTGTATTCATACAATCATATCTTATCTCATATATGACCACATTTGCAATTGAGTATTTTTACGAAAGGGTATTCGGTTTTTTCCTTTTTTTTAATTAAAAATAATTATCCTGTGGTTATTTTTTCTCTTATGCCAAAAAACAAGATAATCTTTTAAGTTTACTTGATTTGAACAATACCACTCTTTGTTTTAGAAAGATGAAAAGAAAAAAAATTAATTAAAGCAAAATTCTTTAACAGTAGTGTTAAAAACTTTTTTTCTTTTCTTTTAAAAATCTGATAAAAATAAATGTTTGCCTATTTATTTTTATAAGCAGAGCAAAACTCTCCATACAGTATCGCCACCTGTGCTAAACAGAGTAATCAATGGATGCCAGAAGGCTTGTGCATAAAATCCCTATCTAATGCCTACTCATCCAATATCCCCAGACTAGTTTCTGGCTTGTGGCCTTCGTCAGTGAGGAGCTTTGGATCTGAGAGCACTGCATCTAGATCTTAGGATCTAATGCAACCCTTTAGCAACCACCTTTTATCTCTACTTAACTACAAAACTATGAGAATGAAATTGAAAACACAAAAAGTATTTTCAATCTAAGCTCAATAGCTTATATAGTCATATGGGTCTGAACTCAGTTCAGTACCCATACATTTTGGTGTCTTTGGCTCTTTTACAATTATGTGATGCCTATTTATTTCTCTTATCACTTTTAAAAGTTAAAATTGAGACTTTTCAATAACTTACTGAAAAGAAATTTTTTTTCTCTTAATACCTTTTTTCAAATTTAAAAGTGACAAATGAAATTACCGAAGAGAGAGAATAAAAGAATTTATTTATTTTATCTTACACCTTTTTTCTCTTTTACAAATACTTCTTAAAAAATTATAAATATTTATATTTGGAACTATCATATCATGTCATTTAAAAATAAGTTACTGCTTGATGTTATAAAAAAAATTGAAAACATTAAATCCTATCATTTTCCCGATTTAACTTTACTAGTTTAATTTAAAAAGCTTGAAATATCTGACATGACTAGTGTTGATCACTGTCTACACTATTACTATATATATGATTAATTAACATTTAATGATTTTTATTTAAAGAGTTAATAGAAAGATTGATCAAACTTTTCATACATATTCATGTTTCATTTGACAAGTTTCTTGTGAGACTAATCAGAAAACAATGTGAGTATGATTAGTGAAAATCATGAGACAGTACAAAAGCAATTAAGTACTTGAACAATCCTTTGTATTTGTCAGCAATCCTTTGTATTTGTCAGCAACTAAATGCCTGGGTTTTAGGATTCAGCTAACAACAGGAATTCCTATTCGTACCTCCATAATTGTAATAATTTAATAGCAACAAATAGCAGTTTGTTTTTTCTTGGTTATATATTTTTTTAAAAAAGCATCTTGGAAGGCAGAGAATATTTTGACTATAAATACAAAAAAAAATGTAGACATACATTTAAAAAACCTTACAATTGCAGTAAAAATTTTCTCAGATATTGCTTTCCAGAGAATAAAATTCAAAAAATTATCTGTAACTTACAGATTGTAGAGACTGATTTGCTATGAGCCATCTACTTGAAAAAATCGTAAACTCATTGCAAATCTGAATAAAATTCAAAATCATAATGAGTTGTATTTGAACCCCTGATCATAAAAATATTAAACTAATATAATAAATGCTATACCATAAGATTATATAAGCATAGAAAAATATTAAATAGTATAATAACATTATTTATTCATTAGATGTGTCATAAATTAGTTTTCCAACCTTATTTCAGAAAGAAAAGTGAAAGATAAGGAGAAACCATCCATTTAAGTTAAGTTTGGATGCCAGTACAAATGAATTTATAAAACACAATACATCCACATGTATCTTTTAGACTGTTATTTTGAAGAGCTGTTACTTAACTTCTTCTTCAGAAAACTTTGCTTCCTTCTATTGATACATTTAGCAATCCTAGGGGGGGGGTCAAGTTAATGCCCTCATGTCATTCAATACTTTCTCACTCAATAAACTTTCTTTTTAATGAAAACTTATACTCATCACTTGCTCAATTATTATTTTTTGTCTGAAAATAAGTTTCACTTAATCTAAAAATTGACTTTTTTTTTTTTTTACAAATACTATTTTATATTCAGGTCTTGCAGAATTCATATCAAGCAAAATCCACACATTTAACATATTTGTATTTAAAACAAAATATATTAATAAAAATTAAAAATTGATAAAAATAAAAAAAATATTTATTTAGCATATGACCTTTTTTATATAGCTATATTTTAGCAAAATATCATAAAGAGATTTATACTTAAATAATATTATAACCTTAGTACATGTGCCTTGAGTGCTTAATTTATTACAAGAGAGACCTCTACAAATCTAAACACAAGATTTGACTTTATAAAGATAAGAATGGCTCACTCTTATCTTCAATCTATTTTTCTAAATATACAGGCATATCTAAAGCATATTGATTTGGGAGCATGAAGCTAATAAATTCTTCACTAATTAAGTCCACTATTTCTGTTAAACATTAATGATCGTGAAATCTTTCGATTTACAATGAGTTAATACTCTGATCTTAAATTTAGAAATATTTTGAATCAATTTAAAGTTGTAAATATTAATTCTTCTTAAGCACAATGTGACCACATAATACTTAAATAAGGCTATAACCTTAGTAGATGTGTCTTGAGTGCTTAATTTATTTCAAGAGAGACCTCTACAAATCTAAATGCAAGATTCAACTTTATAAAGATAAGAGCACTCAGAAATTTTAACCAGAAAATATTTTCACTAGTGACCTTTTATTTCTACAGTGGCATACATAAATTTGATAACCATTACCTATGTAATTTATGTTTGTGATTAGCCACATTTGCATAGGGCAGTAGGTGTTAAATATTATTTATGAAATAGATAAATATAACAATCATGGATTATTCTGAATCTCATGATGAAAATCCAGTAGCATCCAGGAAGACACAATCTAATTGCTTTACTCTTAAATCTGAAAAAAAGAACTTTGTTTGGAATGTCACATTTTTTAGGCCATAATTTCCCAATTGTAAATTCTTGGTTGGACATTCAAAAAGGAAATTTTAACTTGAAATGAGTTTTAGATGGAAAACTAAATTTTTGAGTTATTGGCAAGTCTAATCTACAAGACAACTTCGGATTTCTGGTGGAAGTATATGTGAAAAAACAGAAAGCCACTGCAAAAAAATGTAAATGCAACAGTAATATTTTTATGATAATTATTAATTGTATACTCAGATATTTAGTGTACCCCTTTTTGTAAATGGTGATCATTCATAGAATATAACTAAGTAGGAAAAAACTAATGACATCAATATAAACCCTCTTTATATGTAACCTCTTATTTATTCTTCATAAAAATTACTCTGATAAAGCTTTTTATTTATAATAAGCCATTCATAAAGAAAATGATCCCAACTGAGAAATGTTTTCCCATACTATTAAAAACCATAAAATAAAATGAAATTGCAATACAAATACTTTTTCTATTAACAGAACCAATAAAATATAGCTATCTGTTGTGAAAATCTGAATATTTATATGTGATTTGTTGATTTCTCAAAAAAAAAGTTATCATTTCAAACAAATAATTATATGGTTAATTGATTGGAAGATCATGTAACATTCATTCAAATAAGTATTTGATTACTTTAACAGTTTTGTTCAATAAACTATACTATCTCTTTTTACTTAACTCATCTAAGAATCAACCCAGGAACTTGTAAAATTTCATCCCATCCTTCAATTACTGCACTACATTGTGCAGAATTTAATAATAGCTATAATATTTGAATTAGAATAGATTGTGCTGTAATTTCTCCAATAGAAAGAAAATTAATTATTTAATAAATACCCTCCTTGTACCTCAGCATTGCAAGAGCTAAAGAGTAAGTTTTATACTATTTATAAGAACCATACAATAGCAGAAGATTTGAAATAAGACACAGCCAGCTGAGTCAGAATGTAAACAAAATATCCAAGTTCTCTTACAGTAGTTTTGGCTACCAAAATTGAGTCCTTGAAAGTAGAACTAATAGTTGGCACCCTAAAATGTAATATATTTTACTATTAACAAATGATGTTTTCTTAGATTCAAAATATCAATGAAGCTTACCATCACTTATGTCAATCATTTAACTTTGGAAGCAACAGCCAGAAGAAAAGACAAATAAGATGTGTATATACCTTAAAATTAAAAAAACAAACAAATGATATTAAAACAAAACTACAAAAAGCAATATTTGCACTAAGTACTGCACTAATCTTTCTGACTCACTGTAAAAGGATTTATTGTCTAAAATCTCTACATAAATAACATTCAATAATTGTAATTTAAGTTAATTTTAATCACAGTGTTAAAGTATGATTGCTATTTCAGCTATCTTCAAGCAATGAATTTCCCACTGCTTTCAAAAATATGCCTGGTTAATACAACATAGCCATCATATAAAGCAACTAAGAATTTGTTAAAATAGATCAGATGATTTTCATTATAGCAAAAAAGTTGCTGAACAGAAAAGTTCATATTTCAACTCTACATATCACAGATCTACAAGAACATCTGATATATCTGCTTGAATTAAAAATAATAGCTCAACATAATACTAGAGAAATAGATTGGTAGTAGAAAGAATTGTGGTATATGTTTCAATAAAGCATCAAAAACCATAAAGAAAAGAAAATGTATAAAAATTAATTTCTCCGTACTATCATAAAGAAAGGAACTGTCTTACTAGTTTTTGAAATTGAAAATCATGCAATTTGATGTAACTTTAGTTTATCCACTTTCTGCAGTATTATTTCTTATATGTATAACCATTAGTAGTTAATTTGAAAGAGTATAGAAAATAAGTCTGAGCAAAATAAATTACAAAAAATTTTAATTTATTTGATATCAATACATTGTAGAACAAAAGAAATTAATATTGCAGAAAATAGTTATCTACAACAAGAAAGCAAAAACTGCTTATAATTTAAAAAAAAAAAAATCATCAAATTATTTGAAATGCCAATCCATGTGTAAATATATAGAATCATATCCCTATGCTCCTGCACTAAGCCTGAAAGCAGTATTAATTATCTATTACCTAAAATTAAACTTTCCAATACACAATTAGAGAGTACAGATAATGGCTAGAGACACATGTGAATCATGTGCTATATATAATTATTTCTTCCTGACAATCTTGGCAAGAAGGTTATCTTCTATTAAATACTCTATGTAAATAGTGCAAGTATAATCAGTTAAGCATTATGTATAGAATCATGTTTCAGATAGGATATTTCTATAATGTAATTTTCACTATATAACTCTCACACAAGGTAGGGATTGGCTTCTATCCACTTTTATCATCTTGTTGAGTACCTGCCCTGCATGAGAGTGGTGTAATGAAAATTACATTATAGAAATAATATCCATTAATGGATAATCTCTAATCTAACAAATGACTAATAAAAATTACTAATATTTCAGATAGGCTATCTCAACAAATTCATTTTTGGAATCAAATTATGTTTTTTTTCATAACCTAGATATATATTTTTATTGAAATAAGTCTTTATTGATAACAAACAACTATATACAAATATTAATATCAAAATTGGAAAAAGAAAAAATTCCTTATACTGCTCTTCCACAAAATAATAATCAGAAAATAATAAGATTCTTTATTTTACTACAACTATATAATTAATAATAATTTTATACATAAAAAGCTTTTTCAGCACCTGCTTTGGTGCTTTTTTCAAAGCAGGTGCTGAAAAAAGCTTTTATGTATAAAATTATTATTGATTATATAGCTGTAATAAAGAATCTATTATTATTTTCTGATTATTACAAGTATTAATATATTTACAGTAGAATAAATTTGTTACATAGAAAAAGTATGATGATAGTGTAACCATAATGATATAGGTAACACACTAAGTTGTTTAATTGCAATGAAATGGGATCCCAAATTGAAGAATGGCATGTTCTAATATTACATAATCATAATAACTAAACCGAAGAAGCGTTCAAATATTTGTTTTCCAATAGTGAAAGATAATGGGGCCTGTTAGTGGAAATAAAGATTTAAGCTATGAGAGAGTACAACTGAGATAAATTGTTAACTGCCAAATTTTGGTCAAGATGTTTCTGGGTAAAATTTGACAATGTAAATGTAAGAGTTAAAAAATTACATTGTACTTTTTATTGTCAAATATTATAGAATAGCACATGCGCTACATAATGAATAATTATAGATGCATTGTAGGGTTGAAAGTATTTTATATGTTTTTTTAGTAATTGCTTGAGGTTAATTGTATGCTTATAAAACATGAATAGGCATAAAGATGAGATGTATGGGAAGGTTTAAAAGAATGTAATATTTATTCCAGATATTTATTGCATAAAACACATGAAGGTTCAATATTTAACTTAAATCAGTTATTAAGAGATATTTGGTTTGGAATTGTACCTTGTAATAAATTAATAAGAAATTTCAACTATGACTGAGGAGCACAAATGTTTTGGAACTTGGTTAGAGTTTAACAACTGGCAAGGTTATCCATAAATGTCTGGATGGATACATTATTTATTTAAATCTTTAAATGATATGCTGAGAAATTTGATTTTATACTGATCTAATAGATCAGCATGCCCAATGGCATGATTTGTGAAAAGTGAATGTTTGACATATAAAATTGAAACAAGCAATAGTGCTGGAGGAGGGTGGCACTAAGTATTCGATAAATAAGTGTCACAATATACATTTTGGCCCTAATATCAATTACAAAAAAATCTGGAGCATTTCGGATTGAGCCCTCCTTTGCATATAGGAAACGTACTGCTCTGGTGTATAGATGATGTAAAATGAGCCTCAGATGTATGCTTTTATTATAGACTAAGTTTATCATAGATCTTATTAAAAAGCTACATCCACGGGCTATAGTAGGCAAGTATTCCATTGAGAATAGCATTCACTATACAAACTTTCACAATGCGATACAATATTTTTGGACAAAATACATTCATTTTTGTACTAAATGTTTTAATTATGAGTCTATTTAAATTATGGTTCCATTGCATTTTAGATAGAGTAATTGGAATGCCAAGAAAAGATGAGGAGTTACCCTTGAAAAAAGATGGTAGCTTGTGGCCTGTAGATATCTACTAGACTTGCAAACTTGTATTGTAAAATTGGTTGATCTTTTAAAATTTATTTAAAATATTCAGATTGATGTAAATGTTTTGGAGGCCTCTGATGATTATCAGGACATCATCAATAAAGAATATTGCTTGGACTGTGATTCCAAGATCAGGAAGGAAAATCCCTTCAGTGCATTGTTCTATTTTCTCTATCAGGGGATCTGCATAAATTGCAAATAATATGCAAGTAGTGACTCCTGTGGAATGCCATGATTAGGTTTAAAAGATGTTGACAGTTGCATATAATTCTTTAGTTTAATTGATCTATTAGTAAGGTAGTTCTGGATAGTGATCACCAGATTACTAAGTTCAGATAGAAGTCTGTGTATGCAGCGAACAGATATTTTCAATTGACTAGATTAAGAATTGCATTAAAGTCAACTTGGTGTGCAATGTGATCTGTAAGTTTCTTCTCTTTGGCAAACAAAATTGAGACATATACTTGGAATGGAAGATTTATATGGAATAACATTGTTTTAAATTTAATAAAAATTATTACGCATAAATCAAGAATTGAGAGAATATGATCTTTTAAATTTCTTAATTGTAATCTTGTAGGCATCGTAGGAAATCAAAATTTGGTTGCTCTGAGGAAACAAAAACATACACCCCCTCCCCCCAATTCCTTGACATATTCTGTTCATTAACAAAAATTACAGCAAAATGTCTAAGTATTTAAAAAAATGGATTGGTTTATTGTTTGAAAGTTCATAAGAAGTTCGAGCAGGGCATTCTAATGCTATACAAAACTAATATTAAAAAGTAATAGTTCAAAAAGTTTGAGGAGGGTCTTAAACCTGAGCTGTTAATGAAGATAAAAAAAATTAAATAATGTTAGAAGAGACTTATACCCACTGATTAACGCAATATAGTTTTTTTTTAAATGTAATCTTTTACATATTTGCTTACACTTTTTGAATTTTAATTAAGCATATATGCTTTATTTTATTTTATACTTTAATTAAATTTATATTGATTCTTTGACCTATTACCTTCACTGCAATTTTAAAAATTGTCAGAAAATATGAATAATGTAAGTAAAAACACAATGGTAATTTAAAACTGACATAATACCACTCATCACAAGTAACATGTAGCACTGTCAATAATACCCGATAAAATTAAGTCTCAATAAGTTTATATTCACTTCAGTTAATTATAAAATTGGTATTCTAATTTTTTTTTGTTGTCTGTAATTTTTGTCAAGTATTTAAAGTATTTAATGTTTGAAATTACTGCTAATAAACATATATTTTTTGCATAAAAATTTAGAGATCTAAAATCCCTGAGAAACTTTCAGCTGGTCCTGTATACTTCTAGCAAACAATATAAACAGCATTTTTGTACAGAATGGAATTAACCTCCAATCATGCACTGTTTTGCAACTATTATAAATGTTAGTGCATTCACTTATCAGTAAAAGTTTTAAAAGCTTAAGTGAATCACTTAAGCTTAGAGCATATTCATATATACATAAACCTTTACTGACAGTGCTTATATCAGGGCTTGAATCTATTGTGTGCCTAATGTCATAATCAACATGAACTGTACAAATTTAGTTAGCATTTTTCAAAATTATCTTTTTCTAAAATCTGTTAATATCTCAAAATCGGATTTCATATTGTCATAGTGACGTGAATCAACTTTATTGTTGGTTTTTATCAACTTTTGAGGTCATTATATAATTTTTAATGAATTAGATTATCTTATAATATAACTGTAAATAATCTATTTCATTCTGATCATTTCTGATATAAATAAAAAAACTCAGGTTTAATTTGACAATAAAGTGTGCCTCACTGAAAAAATGACCAGAAATCTTCAAGTTATCTGCAGAATTGTCTTTAAATGACTGCATATATTATATAGCAACATAATTTAGCCATTCGTCACAAAAATTTTAAGATGGTAGCACATCTGGCTCATGAGTCATGTGACAGTAACTTCAGTGCTCTATTTGTCATCATAAAATCTTGCAAACCAATTAAAAATGTTTGCACAATTTATGACATCACTCAATTCAATTACTTTAGTAGTACTTTTGCTCAGCATAAAACAAAATTAGATGTTACCATATTGCTCCATTATGGATGAAGATACAAAACCCACTATTATATTTCAAGTTATAACTCATGATCTAGATATGCTGACACCCCTAAATTTTTATAGTGAATAGGAAAACTATATCATTACATAACACACCCATCAATTTAGTGATGGGGCCTTGGGCAGCTTGGAGAGAGAAGCAATCACTCTTGCATTTTTCTTATTGAGTCAGAATTATGCTTCAAAAGCAATAATACATTTTCTATTCTTTGGTCATTCTGATCTAAATGTTTAATAGAAAAAATTCATACTTTTAAAAACCTTTTCCACCTTTTTATTTTAAATACTATCCAAAGTTAAATTGTCAAAGAATCTATGCACTGACAAATCTTTTATTAATGATGAAATAATTAAGGAATCACTATGAATTTATGTTTTCATTATCAATTTTAAATGGTCATATACATATATGCAATAATCTAGAATAGTTTATTGCTTGGAAGTTTATAAAAAGAGAATCAGAAATGACAGATTTGGAGATTGAATCTATGAACTCTATCTAAACTTTGGCAATTTATTAATGCACTAAATCACACAGAGCCAAATAATCTAATGGTTTATATTGCTACAGTTCATAAGAATATTCCTATAACTAAGAACAATAATAATATGTGAACAAAACTTAGTTGGGAAGGTGATCTCTAAGCACCAGAATGGCGATTTAAACACAATAATTTTACTCTTTGAATATGAGATTTTTTAAAAAAAAAAATTCTCAGCTGGAAATCGATTTAGGAACCTTTTTTTTTCTTTTCCTATGTCAAATGTATTAACCGGGAAGCGAACCCGGGCCAGTTGCTTGGAAGGCAGCTATGCTAACCACTAAGCCACCAACCTGCGTGTACGGTAAAGAGTGATCAGAGATAATTGAAAAATGATAAGCATGGGTATATCAGTATAAATGATATAAATAAAATGGGGGGGGGGGTAAGTTCAACTACCTAAACATTTCAGCTTATAAAATGTTTATTTTTTCATATTTACTCAGAATAATTTATGCAAATTTAAATTAAAGTAAATTTAGTTTTGATTTAAAATTATCTCTTTTTTTTTTTTTACTTTTCATTCTTTCCCATTTTTTTTTTTTTAAATACAAATATTTATAAAATTTTATAATCTTTCAATTTCTAGTAACGCCTCCGAAGTTTCCACCGCTCTGGTATAACCTTGATCTGCCTTTAATCATAAGAATTTCATCTATTTTTTCTTTCCGTTTCTGATTTTGGTAAACGAAAGCGAATAAAAGAATAATAAATAAAAAAAATGTAACAAAAAGTATCTTCAAGCATGACCAAGATGAAACAATAAGAAGAAATGCAAAATAGAAAGACCAATCAGATGTCTGTATTTTTTCTTTAATTTTAAATGTTAGTATAAAAGTAGATCAATTATCTATTTATTTTAATAAATCAAGCATTTAACAACAGTCATGTTACTAAAGCTGGTGGTAAGTAAATATTTTTTTACGTATCTCACAATATATATATATGATGATTTCTGTACAAAGGTAAATAATAGTACCTAGACTTATATAAGACATTAGATGAAATGATAAAACTTAACGATTCCATGTGATAGTTTTTTTTTATATGTGCGTTTAATAATATAAAGAGCTAGATAAAGTTTAATCCGATACAAAGATACAAAAATTATGTGAAGCGTATTAAGCAATGGAAAATTATCATCGATGAAAATTAGGCGTGAGCTTGAACGTAGTTAACCTATTACATAATTATCTCCGCTTGCCTCGGACAGATAATTTAACATACAGATTTTTAAAAAGTTTATTACCATTTCGTATGTGGTTCTGGACATTTGTAAAAGCAGTCACCTATTAGAAAAGTATATACTTATCTACTGCCAGTATTAATGTTAAAAATAAATTCCGTTATTATTTCAACAAGTTTTCTTTTCTCTACAACTAGATGTATATATTTTATTTAAAAATAAGCGATATTAAAATCTCGGAAGCATATAGTATATAATATTCTAAACATTTTATTTAATTGAACGATTTGAAAATAATTTAGCATGTGTGCAGCATATATATTGGATATTGTATTTTATTTTGGTCTTTCATATATATATTAAATCAATTGCTAATCAAGGTCACTATTTTAATAATGACAATTCAGATTATGTTTTTGAAATAAAAAAGAACTATTTTTATTTAACAATTCATCAAAGAATCCTTATGGGGGGGGGGGGCAAAATCATAACCAAATCTCCCTATAGCAGTCAATATCACTGCTGTAAATGGAACACTAAAAGATAAAAGGAGAGAATTACTTGCCTAGGACATTAAAATGAATACAAACGTAGTGAATAAATTACATACATGCATGTTTGGAGTTAAAAAAATAATAATAACAGGAAAAAAAAACAGCAGGATAAAAAGATACTTTATTTATAAATTTATCTTTAATTATATATTAAGTTCAGTGTTTGTCTGAAAGTTTGTGATGATGGTATTTTAATAGTAATTATATGTTGAATTATTTCCTTCATTCTAATTTTAATTGTTAAATGTCTTGAAAAAAATTCAAATACATTACAAGATAATGAAAATAGTCTCGCATATAATTACGAGTAATTAAATTCAATTAATGATCGTATTTTTTATTAGACATTCATTAGACTAGAAATTGCCCACTTAATGAATAATACTTTTGTAAGGTAATTTTCACTACACTATTCTCACGCAAGGTATGGACTGGTTTCTATCCGCTTTCAACACCTTATGGAGGGGTGTAATCCTAAATATATGACCAAAGACATGTGAAAGAGATGAATGATCCCCACGATGCACAATTCGTGTTGAACCAACAGTCATCAGTTAGCCCAGGTCACAATGTCTTACCCATATCTTTATCATAGTTTAGTATATTGTAGATAGCCAATTACTACAGTTTTTGGTTATCTATATATACTGAACAAGGGTAGATATAGATAACTGATGTCAGCTGATTCAACACAAAATGTTCATCTTGGGGATTATTCATCTCTTTCACAAGTCCTTGGTCATAGGTTTATGATTACACCCCTCTACAAGGTGTTAAAAGCGGATAGAAACCAGTCTCTAATCTTGAATGAGAGTAGTGTAGTAAAAATTACACTACAGAAATATTATTCGTTAAGTCAATTAATGATCTGTTAAATTGTTACATGCGCAGTCTACCACCAGAATGTTTGAATAACACATATGATCATATATACTTTAATATTGAATTTTAAGACCAAGTTCTATTTTAGCTTAAGTCATTTTTATTAGACATTTTTATTAGATTTATTTCAATTTATATAGATGTTATGTATATCTATTCCAATAATTTTGACTATTTATTATATAATTGGTTAGGATTTTTTAATTAGACATTTTTATCCTGCTTTTACTTTAGGGACAGATTGATTGTGATTTACATATTAATAAAAATGTTTAAAGTTATAAAAATACCCAGTCAATAATAGGATTAAGGGATCAATCAGAATGAGCCGTTATTTTGTTTTGACTTGTGTGGGTGTATGCTTATACATAGTTTTAGATTTGATATTAGAGAGAGAGGAAAATGTGAATCAAAATATAACCTTGGCACTAACGAGGGCTTTGAACATTCCATCATCAGATTTTCAATGAAATGGATGGTTGAAGAGTTATGGGTTGGAGTAGTTTGAAGCCTGTCCATTAAAATATGAAGATTGGCTATCTTAATATAAAGCTGAGCACTGATTGTATATATGTGTGGAGATAGTAATCTGGATCAACAGATGATTGCTGGTTTAGCATGAAATACGTATTGGTAATTATTTATCTTTTCAACATGTGTATGATCAGGTGAGTCAGCAATATGAGATGGCATGGAGAGTTGAGGGTCATGTGAAAGTCTGAGTTTGAATCCCTTATATATTACATTATATATGTGCAGGTGTGTGTAAGCCTGTACAGTGTATTAATTTAAATCATTATAATAAGTTGAATTGCATTTTTTATTTTTATTAAAGAATATAAAGGAACTACAAAATTTATTTATTTCACTATCATAATAACTAGTATTGAAATGCTGGATATATATTTGAATTTTTATATTTAAATTTGTTACTAATTTTGATCATCCTGTTTTTATTATTGTTTTTCTGTCAATAAAGCACAGAGATCCAAACAAGCCTACCAATAAAAAAACTCAATTTTGCAATATTTATCATACGTTATAAAAATGTATGTAATATGAAGGAAAGAGAAAATTGAAATATTACAGTTTTCTTATGGATATATTTTACCTTACGGATATATTTAGTTTTAATAAAAATATTTTTAATAAAATTTGAATGACAATAGTAAACTTAATACAGTTTATAATTCATTCAGATAAAATACTGTATAAATTATTACATATATCTCTACTGTTACACCATGTCTGGCATAAGCCTTATGCCGTATTACTTTGTGGATATAATTTAAAAATACAGAAAAAATACAATAGAGGTAAAGATGACACATCTATAGTACATGCACTACACTTGGCACAGGGATGGATTAATTTTGGTGCATTGAATCCTTAAAAATAAAAAGTAAGACTAAATCATCTAAAATAATACTGTAATCAAAAAAGCAATTTTTTTTATTAATAATCAGAAATAAAGAATTACAACAAAAATTTTAAATTCAGGGAGTCAAATTTAAAAAAAAAAAAAATTAGCACTCAATTTATAAGTTTTAATTTTAAAGATTAATTCAGAGCGGGTCTATAGTTGTTTTTAATTTTTATTTTGAAATTGTTTATTTTTAGAAACCTTGCAGTTTTGTTCTTTATAAAAATTATTTTCAACAATGTGAGTGATAAAAAATAAAATGAGACCACATCTGACTGATTCAAATTTAGAAAAGTATTCAGTTTACCTCCAAAAATTAAAAGTCTGATAAAAAGCAAAACAGATTCAGAAGTGTCAATAAAATAAGCAATATTTTTTTTCCGTGTGTCAAAGCATCTGCTGGGAAGTGAACCCGCAAACCTGGGACAACTGCTTGTAAGGCTGCTGTGCTGACAACTTGGCCACCAATGCTTTCATAATATAATAATGTAGTGTAGAATTTTTTTATTATTCTAATAAAATATTATTTATTTGTACTATACTGCACTTTATACAAACATTGAATAGTAATGCAAAAGATATTATATGGGCCATGCGAACTCCTTGATGAAAAAACTGGTGCATAGACTGTAAAACATTGGTATAGTCTGTTATTAATATGTTTGAACTACTATCATGGAATGATAAGAAAAAATTATAATTTCTTAATACTGCACAGATTTAATTAAAAAAATGTTTTTACTTTCTAAACCAAAGATATGACATATGAAAAAATTTCCATTCAGTGTTCTGGTAGCAGATCTTATCTAACATATTTCATTGATTAGTGAGAATAAATACATATTTGGCTTTTATAATTTTTATAGAAAAAAAATAAACTTTTAAATTATAAATATGAGCTTGTTGATAGTTATTGATATAACTGTTGTTTAAATGTTGACTGATTTCATGTATTTACATTGATATTTATCTAGTCTGGAGTATTATTATCTTTATTATTTAAAGTAATACGTAAGTGGAGTGCAGTTTAAAAGTTATAATTGCAATTTGTTATTCTGCTTTCAGAACAGGTTATGCTTACCTGTTTAATGAGATTTTGTTGTGTTTCATCTGGATTGCAGACTCCAACAACAGTTATAAAAAATGTGTACTCACTAAGTTAATATGTATACTTTATTAGAACAAATATACATACATATTATACAATAATAAATACAATTGTACGTAAATAAATGTAGTTAATACTGAGCTGGTCATGCCAAACGATTGGATTCACTTCCAGCTGTATATATTAGCTTGCCTCATGAGTTCTAGTCTTAGACTATTTTGGCTGTACTGGTCAGCTTTCATTGAGTTGCCTCATGAATTCTAGTCAAGACTCTTCTGGCTGTACTGTACAGCTTGCCTCGAGTTGGCCATAGTTGTAGCAGCTTCCAGTCCTATCGTGGACTTACCTCACTACATAGACATATTGGTAATGACTATAGTAGAAACACCACTGTTGGAAGTGATTTTAATTGAGAGCACGTGCAGTCATTCAGGTTAGACAGATGTTCCCTCTCTGTTCTTTCTGGCTTGCCTCCAAAAAGGCTGACTATTTATTGCCAGATCCCCTACCCTGGCCCATACTAACTAAAGGTAGGATTTACCATATTTACACATTGGTCATACATATGTTTTAACCTTTGTTTGAGTTTATACGTTGGTTGTACATATATTTACATATTGGTTAACAGAAATATGTGCTCAATCTGATCAGATAAGGAAGGAACTGGACTAGTCCACTATTGAAGGCAAGATCAGATGTGGCAGGTTTATTTAAATTTCTTTGAATCAATAATTTCACTCTGTAATCAAGATATAATCTTTAATGTCTTTATAAATTTATTAGGCCATAAATAAAGGTGGATTTTCACCTTTATTGTTTAAAAGAGGTTGCCTTGATAACAGATTGAGATTGTTGATTGCTATTGATAATGTTTAAGTATTGACTGCTTTCATGTGTTTACATTAATACCTATCTAACCTTGAGCATTATTAGCTTTATTATTTAAATAATACATAGTTGGAGTGCTGTTTGAAAGTTACAATTGCAATTTGAAAGTTATAATGGACTATTTGTTAGTCTGCTTTCAGAACAAGTTATAGCTTTCTAATGAGCTTTATTTAACCTTTTTTGAATTAATACTTTCACTCCCTGTAGAAAGGTTGCAATCATTATTATTTATTTAAATTTATTTGACCATAAATAAAAGTAGATTTTCTCTTATATTGTTTAAAAACAATTGCCTTGACAATAGATTGATATTGTTGATTGTTATTGACATGGGTATTGTTTAATTGTTGACAGTTTTCATGTATTTACATTATTCCAAGAAATTGTAAAAGATCAAGAAAGAGACCACATGTGAGATGGATGGATGAAATAAAAAAGTGTGCAGGGGTGATGTGGAGAAGAGAAGCTAAAGATCGGAGAAGATGGATTAAACTTGGAGAGACCTTCATCCTGAGTGGATTGATAATGGTTGAGGTTGATGATGATATAATTAAACAAAAACAATGCTTTTATTTTATGGAACACATATCATTAGTTATAATTGTCAATAAAGCAAGTCAATATAATGTGACATTACTTTTATAAGCTTGTATTTTCAAAAATATAATACAGAGAGTGTACCAATAGCTCAAACAAGCTCTTAATTGATAAGTGCGGTAAGAGAAAATATTTAAAATCTCTATCCAAAAAACTCCTATTCCGAGACCAATTAGTTTCGAGTTTATGGCTCACCTCAGTGAGGAGCTAGAGTTCTCAGATACTAGATCCAAAATACCAACTCAAAATCCAGCACTTATTTCATACGTAATATTTAAGCAGAAATTCTGAAGTTTTCAGACATGAAAATGTCTTTTACTCTAGCTATTTAACTTAAATAGCTTTACCTTTATGGTTTTGGCTATGATGAATCTATTAATATATGGTAGATCTGAATTTGGTTCAGTTCCATATAGCTATTTAAGTGAGATAGCTGGAGTAAAAGACATTTTCATGTCTGAAAACTTTAGAGTTTCTGTTTAAATATTACTTATTAATTATAATCTTTTTAATTTTTTAATTCTAGCAAAATACTAATAATCTTGATATTAAATAAATGTTATTTGAAAACTATAAATAAATATATTTAATATTTTAATTTAATTTGATATTCTCAGGAATAAAACTAAAATTATATAAAATAAATTTACCATTCATGGTACAATAAATTTATGATGTTTTGTATTTAATATTCTTTCTATATAGATATTAGAAGTAATAATACTGCTAATTATTACTTTTTAATGTTCATAATATTTTTATAAATATGTGCATGTATAGGTATATATGTGTTATGTGTGCTTGTGTGAATATAATAATATATGTATAATGTATATATATAGATAATGTAAAAGATGTCTACATTTTTTTGCCTAGAGCATCAGATAACCTTGCATCAGTCCGTAATTATTTTTAATAATGTGCACTATTCAAAATATACTGAACTTTGAAATTTTCACTTCCCCTTATTAATGGAGATTAATATCAATGCATTTATTTAAAATGAAATACTATATACACATATGTATACTTACATCCATATACATATGTGTGTGTGTGTTGTTATTTTGTAGTTCTTTACACTTGAGAAATCTTGTAGCAGTGAAATCATTCATAGTGCTTTAGAGTTTTTTTTTTTGGCTAGTCTGGTTAAGTTGTAAATTTGAAATGATTTTGATTATTTAGTGGCTAATTAGTTTTATGCTTTTAATGTTTATATAATTACGCACACATGTATATATATCACGAACTATTTAACAATTGGTGATGACAAAAACTTTTCTAAATGGCGCTCTATTAACAAAATCTTAGGTGTATAAAATAAACTGATATGTTAAAATTATTGACATTGCAATGACTTCCAAATATCAAAAAATTTACTAATTTCTATCTGAATGATTACTTGGCTTGTGATTATCATATTAAAATTTTTGGAGTTGATTGTTCCATGAATAGATAACTATACAAAGATGATCAGTAAAATGGCTATTTTGTTATAGAATAAAATGAAGATGAAAACCCAGACAAACTATCATCAATCAACAACATGTGCAATTTGTTGAAGTACTCCTAAGGTGGCTGAATAAAAACATGTATGCAGTATTCAACCAACAATGGCCCTACATGCACAATGGTTGGCCCATGGGTCTGCCAATGAGTGGGATTGTAGCTAATGTTGTTCTTAATGAATACGAACAGATCATCATACCCAGGCATTTAAGCAATGATTTGATACTATACACCTGCTATGTAGATGATATTTTTATGGCGGCATTGGAAGAGACCATGAAAGACATAATCACAGAGTTAAAAAACTGCCTCAGGATTTACCATAAACATAGCACAAAAGGAAATCGGTGGCTATGTTAAATATTTAGACTTACAGGTGGGGATTGAGACTCAAGGTTTCTACCATAAAATGCTTATCAAACCTATTAACATAAAAGGCCACCTCTACCATCTGTCAAATACATCCAACATGTACAAACTGGCAGGCCTGAAAATATTTCTGAATAGAAACGCTAGATTGTGTAGCTTTGAAGCTGACAAAAAAAAATGAATATTGAAAGATTTAGGGATGTGTTAATAAAAGCCAGATATAATAAAAGATCAATCAACAACATAATCAAAGGTTTTAAAGACTCTCCCAACCTTGCTGATAGGCAGAACAGAACCAGAATCTTGTTGCCATACATTAATAGCATACACACAAATCTACAAAAAAAATTTCACAATGATTTTTTAGCACATGTTATCAATCCCCTCCCAATTTCAATAGATGCATCAATAGCGTCAAAGATCAACTCCCTCCAATATACACACAGCAAGCCATGTATAAAATAGCTTGCCCAGAAAAAAGTATCACGCTTCATATTATGGAGAGACCAAAGCCTCTGTTCACACAAGATTGTCGCAACATAAGTATTCATACAATAAGGTGCTTGCAGACCCTTCACACCCTTGCATATTCACACAGCACAAAGCTACAACAGGCCACCCTTGCATCCCAGATAACTCTCACATGGTGTGCAATGAGAGACATGAGATGAGGAGAAAAATCAAAGAGGCCTACTTCATTAATTTGGACACTAACTCAATGAATAAAAGAGACACATTTTATGCCATCTCTAAGAAATGGCAGACCTGATTTGCATAATTTTACATCATTTGAATTAAACAATCAGCATAGTTTTGAAAGTGAATGCCCATTTCTTTGAAAGCACTTGCTACAGTAAAGTAAATAAATTGAAATTGTCAAAGCATTACAATTAAGTGTGGAGATATTATCACAAAATATCAGAACATTACATATATATACTGCACACATTTAATAGTTTAATAGTCTCGACACTTTGCTATTAGCAAGTTCTATGAGTAGTGACTTCTTCTTTAAAGTTTCTCTATAATGAATTGATTCTTGCAATAGACTACTTAAAGGTAGTTTTTATCAATTATTTAAATTTATAATCACAAAATGAAGATAAATAAAACTAAAAAGGTTATACAATAACAAATATTATTTTTAAAAAAACTTGTTTTGGCAACATTTCATTATTCTCATCAGTGTGAATTATTTATTATTATAAATGTTCATAATATTATATATATGTTTATTGCATTGAAGATAAATTAGACAGTTATAGAGAGGAGACAAACAAAGCACAGGGCAATTATCTTTATTATCAATGAAGTCTCTTTCTTTATAACTCTCAGTTTGTGACAGATCTATCAAAATTGTTGGCAATTCTTGAAAGAAAGTGGAAAAAAGATTTGGATAAGATTTATACAAATATTATGAGTTGGTTAAAAAGCTTGAATTTAAATTACCAAAGTTTTTATACCATAAATCTCCAGCCTTGCAAACTACACCACATAGTAAAATACCATAAATAGCAAGTAGTCAGATAATAAATTGTAAAAAGATAATATATTAGCCATGTGATGCAATTTATAACTGTAGGAGAGTCCTAGTATAAAAATTGTAGGATTTTTATATTTAAGATTTTAAATCAATTTATAATATTTGAATAAATCTTACCATATCTTAGCTTCCCTTTGCTCTCTTTGCTGGAAGCTTTCCAAACATTTTTTAAATTAATAATCCATTTTCAGGGGCATCATATTTTAAACAATATGGCTGTGCTTTTTTTTTTTTTTAAAGAAGATTATCATATTAAATATTTCATTTAATTTTTTTAAAAAGATGATTGTAAAAATACAATGAATTATACAAAACTACAAATAATTGTAATTAAGTAACATTTAACATAACTATAATAAACAAAATAAAAAACAATGAAAAAATACTCACTTCAAACATGTTTGAGATTACACCACCATTATCTTAGTTTGCACTTAAGATTTCATATCATGCCCATTAGCACACACTCTTCATGCTGGCACTATTCCATAATTTTGAAAATACTTCACTGCATCTTCTTCCATCACTGGTAGATTCCAAATTTCAATTATTTTTGCAAAAAGTTAGGAAAAATAATTAACCAATAGGTTGAATTAAAATGCTATGGTAAACATAAAAATATCATGCCAAAAAAAAAAAAAGTCATTTAATGTCATGAATGGCATTTATAAAAAAAAAATTATTTGTTAAAGTTAAAGTGAATTTATATTCTATTTCTTAATATTTTTTAAACATAACAAGTAGCACATGTTCAATAAAATAATTTTGAGGAAAAAAAACAAATACTTCCACACCCCTGAAAATGGATAATCAACCAAAAATGTCCAGCAAAGAGAATGAAGGAATTATATATAATTTACCTTTTTATTCTATTTCATCTGAGAAATAATAAATAGTGACAAAACTAATCTATTTCTCTTTATATTCTGTGTTTTTAATAATAAATATTACCATTATGTTTTGTTTATTTATTTTGAAAGTTTATATAATTAATATATATATATCCTCTTTTTATATGTGGATGTATTATTTGTGATTGACTCAATAGTTATTTTCCAAATAATTTATTGAGTTTAAAATGACAAGTTGTAAATGTGTTCAAATTTTCTAATCTGTTACTAAAGATTTATAGTGAGTGAATGATAAGCTATTAATTAATCACTGGATATTTGAAATTTAGGATTTGAGCTTTTCAACAGTAATGTATATTCAGAGCCAATCAGAGGAGGACAGAAGGGGCCGCTTCCCCAGGCCTTGCAATATTAGGGACCTCAACATAGCAACTCAATATGTTAAACAAAAATTTAGGAGAAGGCAAAGCGATGTCACAGCATGTAGAATGGCTTTAATTTTACAGATAAATTCCCCCAAAAAATATCTGATAAAAACTTTTCCAAGCAGGCCTACCATAAGTGGAAAAGGTATGCCAGTTTAGGGATGAGGTGCCAATTTGATGACTGTGATGGAAATGACTGCAGTGCTCGACAACCGACAGAACTAATAGTCTCAACCCCCTGTCAGTCAGTTCTGTGCTAACAGTGTTTTACAATACTAACAGTGCTAAAGTGAATCTACCCTATCAAAGTGCTATCTGGATCTGATCTGCTTGCTCGTTTCTGTGACTCGTAACTAACTGCTCCCGAAGTCCTGATTTCGGTCCTGTCAATAAAAACTCTTATTATTCTATCTCTCTTCCCTCACATTCTTATTTTAAATTTTGAAGGGCCTCTAAAATATTAGTTGCCCCAGACCTCACATTTTCTTCTGAAAGACCCTGATATTCATCATTTTATTAAGATTAAAATACAATAGTTAGTACCTAAGGAGGGGTACATGGCAGTTGGTCCTGTATTGTAAATGGGACTCCAAGTATAGTAGTGTAATTAGAATTTCAATGTCTTACTGCAAACTTTGTTGTAGATCTCCTCAAAAGAAAAGAAAAAAAATAGATTAAAAAAAATAATGAAATTGAATTTAAAAAAAACTTTGATGACTTGAGATTATGAGACAGTTAAATGACTGTTTCGGAGGAGTTTGGACAAATGTGTAAAAAGGTAATTTAATATTTAAAAAAATAATTCGTATTAGCTTAGTAGCAGAAAAATGTCTAAATAAAATATTTAAAAAAAATTTTGGAACATTTTAATGGACATAACATCCTATCATCTTCTTTCCATTCACTCACATACCCTTCTTTTTATTCAAAAATTATTTAAGTCTTTGTACAAGTATTTTTTTTAACACATAAAATTTCCTCACAATATGACAAAAAGAAATAATAATTTGTCCTTCTTTTTAACCTCTCCCCCCTCCAAATATAGAAAGGATTCCCTCATGACAACTTTTTTATTTTTTTGTTGCAAAAATTTGGTAAATAATTTCTTTATATATTTAAATTATATTTGCTATACTGTATTTTAAATGGTTTAATTTAAGAAAGTAATTATTTTCATGATATCTACAAACTGATTTTTTATTCAAGTTACTGATAAATAAAATAAAACGAAAACTTAATAATTAAATAGTTATGAGTGATTGTAGTGAATATAAATTAATTGCATGGTGGTCTCCAGTCCAGTTACTTTAATCCAGCCTCATCATATTCGCAGATTTTCTTATTTCATCCTTTCATTTCACATGTTGTTTCTTTCTCCAGTGTCAACAATCTCTTGGGATCCAGTTTGTGACTTCTACTATTATCTTTTCTTCTTAATTATTTTAATCATATCAATAATAAATATTGGTTACTCCCAAAATACATCTTTCCATACTTCATTATATGATCTGAAGCATCTGCATTGTTCTTCTGCTAAGCATCCTAATTTCTGATCCATATGTAAGAATTGGTAAAGACATCTGTTAAAAACCCTCCTTTTCAATAACATAGCAATTTACCAAATCCACCACTTCCTTTATTTTGCTGTAATGACTTATATAAATGCAATTTATCCACTACTTTGAACACTTTTTAGGAAAAAACCTTTTATTGTACCTATATGCATTCACAATCTTACATTTTAACTGTCCTGCAGTCTTCTTCAGAGCTATAATATAATTAACATTATTTATATAGTTGTATTTTGTTTTATTTATTATATCATAGCTCTAAAGAAGACTGCAGGACAGCCAAAATGTAAGATTGTGTATACATATAGGTACAATAAAAGGTTTTTACTAAAAAGTGTTCACCATTTGTTAATATTAAATTATTTCTATCAAAAATACTCATCCAAATTTAATTCTCTGATTAATTTAATCCATTATATTTCTATCAATATTAAAAATCTGATCAAGGTATTTTAATTTCTTAGAATTTATGATAATCTATCTTTATTTTATTCTTTTGAGAAAATCCCTTGAACATTTCTTTAGTTTACTTTTTTTTTTTTTTAGCATTTTTCTTTAATTGTACTTTTTTTTTTTACTTGATAAGTTTTGCAACATTTTGTAAAGTTTTGAAGCATTGTGTGCCCAAATAATCATATTATCGCAAAATTAATATGATGTAAATAAGATCTATATATTTTCATTTCCTCATTTCATATTTTAAGTAATAAAATATTTTTATACACCCTTATCCTTGTTAATCTTAGTGTCACTTCATAATCTCATCACTACCTTTGTATTTCAATAAATATTTTTTAGAATATGACAATATCCTGGATCTACATTTATGATCTAAAACATTAATCATTGTAGAAATGCTTTCTCATAATCTACAAATCCCAAACCATAATGATATCCCATACTTGTCTATCTTATAAATAAACTCAATATTGGTTCTACCAATGTGAGATATGCATATAATAACCACAAAGATGATCAAATAACCAAAATTTCATGTGTTTTCCTGAAGGTTTGTGATGATGGGTTTTAGTTGTATTTTTATATTGGACTATTTCCATCATCTAATATGAGTATTGAATGTCTTTACAAGATGTGCTATTACTAACAGTTGAATGTATTTGGAATATTTAAATAAAGTTAAATTTTTCTAAAGACATTCAATACTCATATTAGATGATGGAAATAGTATATAAACATACAACAAAAACTTCATGTGCTAAAATTTCTTCTTCAGTTGTTTATAAACTGAATGTCATGTTGACACTAATTCCAAAATAAGTTCGCTAAATGGAAAATTATATTTACCATATGCAGCAGGTAAAATGAAACTTGAAATTTATTCTAAAAATGGAGAATTAAAGAATTCCAGACAGAGCAGACAGATAGTCAATTGCCTATATTCTTTTTTACAACTATTTAAAGTTATTAAAGTTAAAGGTATCATTAATAATTCCAAAATTGTCCCTGAAATTGAAGTAGATGTAGCAACTGAAATTTCTAATGAAAAAGAAATTTTAGTATCCACAAGCTTACAATGCTTCATATAATCTTTCCTAATAAGAAAGAAAAATATTTTTATTAAAATTTGTACAGTCTTGTTCAAATGTCTAACATAAAAATCAATTGCTGTAAAACCTTCTAAAATTCATAAAGGTACTGCTATTAGTCTATTGCCATCTGTAATAATTGGCAAATACCTAAGACAACAATCTAATAATTTTTTAATATGAAATTCCCAGACATTATTACCTTGCAAAATCCATTTGACCATTTCTTGTTGGAGTTTTAATAACTTTTGGCATAACCAAAGCAATTTTTGGGTAATTAAATTACTATCACAAAAAAATATTATAAATCTCAAAAGATGAGTAACTTGTGATGGATGATGAATAAGTTCTTTAAAACTTTGCAATTGCAAATTATCAAATAAGTGCCAACAAATATATTTTTGTTTATTTCTAGCTGATGCACTTCTAATAAATGTTTGGATATTAATTGCGCCAGTAGTTAGTTTACAAATTTCATTATGGTTTTGCTTTTCTTGCAATGCTCTTTGTTGCTTCCAGAGTTACTTCTGAAGATACAAGAATTATATTCAGATCATTAACTGCTATGGGCAAATGTTTTTATCAAATGAGCTATGAAATGTGGCAGTTTGATACCAATGGTGAATTATACTTTGAAAAGACTGTTCGTGGATTCTTAACTGAACTATTTAATAAATGGAAAGAAAAAAGGATTAACCATGATGTCACAATTGTTTTATTTTCATAAACTTTTTATGAAACCCAATAAATAGATAAATTTTCATTGTTGATGAGGAATGCCTTCAACAAGATCAGTTGCTTTGCTTTTATGAAAATATGATGACTGGACTTCTATTTTAATGATATTAAAAAAAACTTTTAATGATGATCTAAATCCAGTTTTATTATATTATGATAGACCTGGAGTTCACACTCCCGAAGGATATAATTTTACTGCTATACAAGGAAATTTTTTAGAAATTTTAAACATGTCTTTAAATGTTTTTGAAAAGCATTATGTAGATTGAAATTTTGAAAGAACATATCAATTATCTATTGTTATCACTCATGGACCAAAAGAATTTGAAGTAGATAGAGGGTTAACAAATATTACAAAATAAAGAACTATAAATAATGGAATTAATAAGTTTAGTTTGTCTTGGAGAATAACGTCTTCGTACTGTTCCATTGTTTAAATTTCATAACAAATGTAAACCAGATTACTATGCTATAGGAGATTATTACAATATTACACACTAAATTAATTATAGTTTTTTTTTACATCAAGGAATGAGATAAGATGCAACAGAGTTAGCTTTGTCTCTCATATTAAAATTCCATTAAGGAAAGCAAAAGTATTCAATGATATGGACAAATGAAATGGTTTTGTTCGAAAATCATTCAAAAAACTACCTAAAATGGTAACTTGTTCAGCTTGGTAGATTATGAAAAAAATGTGACAAAGTTTTTTAAATATCTGATCTATACTAGTTAGACAAGCTAGTCAAACAAACTGTTTGGAATACATTCATGCATGCCCTGAGAGAATACTAAGTTGTCAGGTAGGTAGGTGTTTTCCTATTATTGATTTTTTTCTCTGCAAAGAATTGTTATCTGAACATGTAAGTCATTCTCCTACTATTTGAATTCCACAAAAATTTACAACAGAATTTAATTTAACATGTTCATCTTTAGGAAATGCTGATTTAAAGGCCAGAAATAATGTTTTTTTTAATTCTAAAGACATTTTACATTTGGAGGATTATCATTTGCAAAGGACTATTGTTTGTAATGCTGGAACATCTTTAGATAACTTCAGAAAAGCTCCCTTAATGAAATGTAGACCTAATTCAACATTAATCAATTCTTTTTCACCTTCATATATGCCAATTAAATTAACATCAAACTATAGTCAATGTGTACATGCATTTTCATTAGATCATTATGGTACAGCACTGGCAAAACACCACTATAAAGGTTTAGGATGTAATAATATATGAGGGCAGAGCAATTCTTATGCTTTTCCAACACAGGAAGCTATTCAAAATGCACATTTAGCTCCTGAAACTTGTAAGCAATGGATTGCTCTGCCATATCAGAATAGTATAGAGACAATTGCACAAGTTCAAAGTCATTAGAATTGGATAACAGAAATTCTCCAGTGACATTTTCCCCTGAATAACCAGAGTGAATCCAATATTAATAGTTTAATTACAAACTTTGAATTGGATGCATATAAAAATTTGAGATCAAAACGTCAGTCTTCATTGAGACATTTTAATAAAACTTTGACTTGGGTATGAGAAGTAACAGATGAAAAAGAATGGACTCCAACATTGACTACAGATGTTGATTGGTAATCTTTAACATTGCCTGCATGTTTACCTTATTATTACAGATTACTTTCCAGATAAAACAAATTTACAAAATGATTATTTAGTTTCAGATTACTGCCTTTTGCCAGATGTGAATAATTATTGTCCTAATGAAATAAAAACTGATGATTTAGATAATATTTACCTTCTGTGAACTTCTGAAGTTTTTAAAGAACTTATAGGACAAAGATTGCAGCACGGTTTTCAATTAATAGTTTTGCCTAAAGTTATTACTTCATCTTCAGTTCCTATCAATTCAAGTCTCCAATATACATCACTAATTAAAGCACCTTCAAAAACTGAACAAACAGAAGAACACTACTTAGCATTGGAAGAATCTTCCTAAAATTGCTTTAAATGGCATACTATTCCAGTAACAAGATGTTCACCCCAGACATCCATATCCTATTGTGCACATTAATTATCATTATACATTTCAGGCTCTAAATAGTGATTGCTATGAGATTTTTTAGATACATTTGAGCCATGAGAAGTTAAAAATTATAATTCCATTTAGATCACTATTTCTGTACTCATGGTGAATGTGAATATTCACTCAAAGACTTTCTAAATTATTGGTGAATTCGTCTTTTTATATTTCTGTGTATTAATATTGGTATAATGTGTATGCAAGAAAGTGGTGAACATTTTGATTTGTATATAGAAAAATCTTCTGATGAAATTGAACAACTACAGAATGAATTTAATTGTTTTACAGAATAATTAATCACATTAAATGTCCAGCTATTAACCAGAAGCAGAAACAAGAAATCAATGCTTTTGAAGCTGAAAAATTAGTTGAATCTCTTGCTTCTGAAGATTATGTTCTTGAAGCTTAAATCCAGCTTGTTCTTTTGACTGAATTCAAACTTTGTGTAAATTATTTGTAATTATCTTGATAAAGATCTCTGATAGAAGTGAAAGATTGATAAATCTGCAATTTCTAACATCTTCTTTGTTGCATTATTTCAATTATCTGGCACTTTTGTTTTATTTGAATATTTGATGGATTTGCCAATAATTCTTTTATTAACTTTGACTGCTACTTTTAAGATATCGATTATAACTTCATTTTTTGGAGATTTTCCTTTCTTCATAGATTTAATTGCATGACATTATTTCTTCATTTAAAATGCTTGATAATTCAGAGGTTTATTGGAGAGATTACTTAGTTTTTTGATTTTTATAATTGTATAATTCTTAGTAGAATTTTTTATATATATTGTGATGTTATCTACTTTTTAGTAATAGTTTCATCTTTTTTTTCTATTGCTGAAATAACATTCTTCCAATATCAATATGTTTTATACATCTGAGATTTTTATTCCCATTTATAGTTTTCCTTGTTAATTCATAGCCGTATTTTCGTATATCATTATTTATTCTTTATAATCAGTTTATAGAATTCCAGATATTTAATTCGGTTCAATTCTTTATAAGGTATTATTTTAAAATGTTTTCATCCTTTTTTATATTATTTTTTCTCAGATAAAAATTGTTGTCCAAAGAGATCTATTAACATTATTATAACTTTAATAGTTCCCAAAGGAAACTTTTTTATACTGAAAATAAAAAAAAAAAAAAGCCCCAATACTGATTAAATGATTTCACAATAATTTCTGCATGAAAGGATATAACTCAAATAATAAATTATAAAGAAGTATTCAATCTATTTATTATATCTAAAATCCAAATAATTATTTAATATATTATTATTTTTTTTATATTCTGTAAGTTTTTTTTATTATAGCTTTAATTTATTTTGTTTCATTTCTCCATATTTTTTTTAGTTTTATAATTTTTATTTTTGAATGTACATTTTTTTAAGATTTCTTTTATTAAATGCACCAATCAATCAATAGTATTCTGTCCCTTGGATAGAACCAGAGAGCTGTCACATCATCAATCCATCCATTTTTCCACTCTATTCTCTTCATTGTCCTGCTCTTCAATTCCACATAACTCTTCCCATTTTTATATCATCAAGCAATGTCTACAAGAGTTAAATAGATAATCTTTTCTATTATTATTGATTGCTCTTCCCAGTGCAATATTTTAAATAAGTAGAAAATTAGACTTTTGAAATAACTATCTCATTGCAAGTCAAAAATGTCTCCAGAAGTCCATTATGAAGAAAAGGTGAAGCTTGCTAATCATCAGGTGATATTTGATTTTCATTCTTATTGTAGACCCGTTTACCAGCTACTGTTATCTAGGTTAGCAACTACCTGAGCAAAAATTCCTAAAGCCTTTTAAGAATTTTATTTGATCTGAATTTAATCAGGTCATGGGATTATTAGGCAATATGCTATCTCTGCATGTAAAGCACTTTCTAAATAATTTTAGAGGGCATAGTTTTTAAGGTTTGCTCCAGTTACAAAATTGATTATACTAGCTCCATGTAGTACAAATATTTCGGATAACTTCTTGTTAAAGAAGAATTAGAAAAAAAATTCTGAATTGGTGAAAGATGAGTAAATGATCCTTTAGAACAGCAGTTCTCAATCTGTGGGTTTTGACTTCTTTGGGAGTCAAACAATCCTTTCACAGGGGTTGCCCACAATTAGATATGCCTACATACTAGTATCCAATGTGATGTCATTATCATGCCAACTCCATTACATACATCCCATACAACTACAGTGAATATGACATGATTAACACCATTATGTACTTATGTGGACCAGTCACATATATGTAGAGAGCAGCTACTGTATTGAAAGCAGCTAATATGTTGAAGGCAGCAGTATTGGAAATAAAATGAACTTCATGGATTATAATTACTGGCTAAATTTAAAATCATCACCTACTGCAAAAAATATCTGTAAAACTTAATCTGACTGCTGATAGTTTTTTTTAATTCAATTGTGGTTGATGTGAATACTGCCTCATTATGATAGTAGCAGGTATGTAAAAAAAAACAGCACCAAGAATGGTAAATCATAGGAAACTTTAATGAACTGTATTGACTGAACTATGTCATGTATCATTTTTTATGTTATTAAAGTTATTGTTATATACTATTTTCATTAGCAAACCATCCCATGACAATGTATCATGTAAAGAAAAATGTTAAAAGAAAATATAGTGATGATTTTTTGCAATATGGTTTTACCTCAATAATTAAAGCAAGTATTGAGATACCACAATGTGTTATTTGTTGTGGGAAGTTCTATTAGCCAAATCTATGAAGCTGAACAAACTAAAATACCATTTTGATAGCAAGCATCTGAGCTTTTCCAGCAAAGATAGCAACTATTTTAGAAGCAAAGCTGATGGACTCAAGTAAGCCAGATTTGATACTAGTCGCAAATATTACAAACAAAACATAGCATCCATTGAAAATTCATGTTTGGTGGCCCTTAGAATTACCAGAGCTATGAAACCTCACACCATTGCTGAGGATTTACTATTGCCAGTGGCCAAGACATTGAGTTATGATCAGAGATGAATTTATTATGAAATTTAATGCAATTTCCTTATCTAATGACACTGTTCACAGAAGAATAGATGATATGTCTGCTGATATTCTTGATCAGGTAATCCAGGAAATTAAATCTGCACCACTTCTAATATTTAGTATCCAACTTGATGAATCTATAGATGTTGAAAATTGCTCACAGTTACTGGTTTATGTGAGGTATATTAATGATGGTCACTTTAAAGATAAGGGTTTTTTTTTTTTGCAAATCTCTTGAAATAAAAACTACTGCATGTGACATATTTGAGACAGTCGTTTCATTTCTGAAAGAACATAAGATCTCATGGGAAAAGTTTGTGGTGTTTGTACAGATGATACTCCAGCAATGCTCAGATGCCAATCTGGATTTCAATGTTTGGTACGGAATGAGTCACCAAAAGTCATTGGAACTCACTGTATGACTCATCGGCAAATATTAGCAACAAAGACATTGCCACAAGAGTTATAAGAAGTAATGAAAAGCATCATGAGTTGTGTCAATTTTATAAAAGCAAGCCCTTTAAATAGTCAACTTTTTTTGCAAATGTGCATCGAGTTGGATGCTCTGAACAATACTCTGCTATTTCACACTGATGTAAGATGGTTGTTGAGAGGAAAGGTTTTGAAATGTGTTTTTGAGCTTCGTGATAAACTCAAAATGTTTTTTAATCAGAAAGCAAGATTGCAGTTCGAAGCACTTTTTGGTGACAAAAATGAACTGCAGAAAATAACTTACTTGGCTGGCATCTTTGCCATCTTGAATGAGTTAAATTTATTACTGCAAAGACCAAATGCAACATGCCTTGATTTGTCTGAAAAGATCCAATCATTTCAAATGAAACTTCAGCTTTGGCAAAAAAAAAAAAAAAAATTGGATGAAAATAAAATTTACATGTTGCCGACTTTATCTTCTTTCTTTGAGGAACATGACATTAAACCAGACAAAAAGATTACAATGATAATTTCTGTGAAAAAACACTTGCACATGCTTGCAGATGAAATTTTCATCGTATTTTCCAAATCTACCTGACACCCCATTTGTACTTACCAGAAGCCCAATCACAATCAAAGTTGAAGATGTTCCTGAGACAGTGCAAGAGGAGTTTATTGAATTTATTAAAAATGATATGGTGAGAACTGATTTTTCTACAATGCTAGTACAAAATTCTGGATCAAGTATTTGAAGTTATATCCTGCTCTGTCTGAAACAGTGTTTGTGCCTTCTTCTTCCATTTCCAACAACATATCTTTGTGAAAAAGGTTTTTCCAGCTTGTTGTTTATAAAGTCTAAATACAGAAGTATACTTGTTGTGGAAGATGATCTGTGCTGTGCTCTTGCAAAGACTGCCCCAAGAATTTCTGATCTGGTGAGAAAGAAGCAATCTCAATCTTCATACTGACCTTCGCTTTTTATGCATAGTATCACAAAATGCAGCAATATAGTTTGCTGTTGTTATATTAGGACTATTACCATGCATCAAAAAATTTTCATTTATTTATAATTAAGAAATAAATATTTCACAATATATAATTACATATTGTTTTTGTGATTAATCATTATGCTTGAATTATGTTCAAATTGTAGTAATGAAAATACATTCTACATATCAGATATATATGCACTACAGTTCATAACAGTAGCAAAATTACAGTTATGAAGTAGCAACAAAAATAATTTTTAGGTTGGGGGTCACCACAACATAAGGAACTGTATTAAAGGGTCGCGGCATTAGGAAGGTTGAGAACCATTGCTTTAGAAGAATTTAGATGGATTTTTAAAAAATATTTTAACTGCTATAGTTAGGTTCTAATAGAAGAAAGGTTCAAACATTTATCTAAAATTATTTTAAATTAATTATGTATATAAAAATATTACAAAACAAAGATTTAAAAAAAAAAATATCGCAAGATTTTTATCTTTACTCAATTTTTATCTTTACTCAAAAAATATCATCTTTAAAAGGAATGATTTTGACGAAAGCTGTAAACTGTCATTGATATATTACAATAATAGATTATATTTATAATGAACTTTTTCCAAATATATTAATATTGTAATACCCCCCCCCCTTCCAATTTACCTTGATAATTTCAATCGCAAAATAGGCTTTTAGTAAATTAAAGCCGATTAAAAATTATCAGGTATTATCTTTGCTCTATAATGTGGGAAGATCAATCAAACCCATTACTTATATCAGTGAAATAACAATAAAAAGCTACATTTAAAATATATATATATACATATTTTTTTAGCAAAGTATTTTGGGATTTATGTTTAGCTGTTTAACCGATATTGTTACCGCTATTTAAATAAAAATCTTTTTTATTTGAAATTTTGTTGTGGTCCCGAAAAGGATAACGAGCCTCTTTATGAAGAAGGATAGTCCTGCTTGATTGATACCAATTTTTATCTTCCTAGTACAATGGTAACTTTTCATAATTACTAACGAATGACGATAATGGAGTCAACAAACCTGATTTTCCATGGATTATTAATGTGAACAACTCTCAATAGTATAAACGGCCTAATAAATTTGAATCCGGAAGAGGAATAAACTGGGATAACATCTTTTTCTGAGAAATATTCAATGCTATTATGTTTATTTTTCTTGTAACGGTCCAATAAACTGCACTTTTCATTTCCGATTTATTCGCCTATTTAATAATAAAGAAATGATGTTATTAATTATAATTGCGCTAATTATATATAACATCTTTAAAAATGTTAAAAGTGAAAACTGTTTAAAGTATTTATATATTTCTGAGCATTTCAAGATTACTTCGTTTTTATAAATAATTTTATTGGAACAATTTAATAACCGTCTAATTTTTAGGAAATAGCACAGATCAAATAAATCTATTTTGCCTAATTATTTATACATACATACATTTACAATATATACGCGATTATATGGTTTCAATAATATTATATAGTAAAAAAAAAGACGAAGATTGTAAACTTTTTGAGATATATATATAAGTTTTTTTTGCACAAAGGAAGGTAAAATAACTAACCAATAATATACACTAGCAAATTTACCAGACATGATCATTGTACGTGGTTATTTAACATTTAGATTTTAAAAAAGATGGGAAACGTAAGTATGTGTGTGTGTGCACATATAAATAAAATCGTTTTCTCCAGCAAAGAAAAGTTTCAAAAATTCCTAATACCTACAGTAACATAATTATTAAAATATTTTCTGAAAAAGTAAGCTATTATTCGGTATTGTGTTTACTTTTTGTTGTAACAGTCAAATAAGCTGCAGTTTTCATTTTCGATTTATTCATTTAATACTTAAAAAAAATGATGTTATTAATTATAATTGCACTAATTAAGTATCTCAGTTTAAATTTCCAATGATTTTAGTATGATTTGTCATTCTCTTAGCCCAATTTGTTTTGACATTACATTAGACTTAATTATTTTAAGATTGCCACTCACGGATTAATAATACAATGATAAAGTGAAAAACCAGTGACAAACCGATCCAGAGCTCAACGTCCATGGACTAGAGCTAAAATTCTGTTATTTTCTGTATTCAATCTTTATGTGAGCTCCCAAGCTGCAAATCCCTTGATTATTTATTTATTCCGTTCTCTTTGATCTATAGTGCTCTATACTATGCAAGGCATTCATATGTAGAGAAAAAATATATAATTGCAATATGATGCAAACTTTACTATTGGTAAAGAAGGTATACTGAGTTCATAGTTTATCTTTAAGCAAGATTACTTTACCTTTTTTTGTATTAATATTTTTTGAGACTGTGAATTGAGATTCGAGCTCATTTACTAATTTCGTGACTCCTCTCTCTTTTTTTTTTAAATCTCGCATTCTATTTATCTAATTTTTTCATTTGTAAAAACTTAACAAATATGGTGTCTAAATGAGTGATATCTGAAAAATGTTTCTAGATTTTTTTGTATCATCTCTGCCAATAGTAATCTAATGTGTAATTTTAAAACACTGATCTCTTGTTTTGATGACTTACTGTGCAATTTAGAACAATAAAGAAGTCACAGATGTGGTGCTAGAAATTTCTGGATGGACTGCCAGCTGATTAAATTTTAAAAATTAAGTTTAATTAATTAATTTGAGTTTGAGTTCAACCTCACTAAGGTGATCATTATAAATATGTGACTTTTTTTCGTATGCATTACTGAAGCTATAATTATACTATAATGTGTAATAGACCTGCTTAGCGCTTTCGAGATTTAATGTTCGAATCTCATACTCATAGCTTTGTGAATGAAGACTATTGTGATTTATTGTACACATATGCAAATGAGTTTGAATTTTTAATTAGTTAGTCCATTATTTGGAGAGAGCAATGCATGCCTTTCTTCTATTAATGGCACTGAGATCATTTGCTATGTAAAAAGCTTCTTTAACCTTTCTTTTGGAAGCACTCTTCTCTGTACAAATTATTTGGGCAGAACTGGGTTTGAATACATGGCCTGTAGCTGCTTGGTGGTCCCAGAATACTGATGTTTCTTCTTTTTTACTTTTAAGCCTGTTGTATGTATACCTGTGTTGGTAAATTCTTGTATTAAGGTTAGCCCGAGTCTCACTGTAGTAAGATGCCTGGCAGCCTAATTGAGGGCATGCTATTTTATAGACCACATGAGGGGCTTGATCTTTTTTTATTTTATCTTTGGAATTATTTACTAGTTGGTTAGTACTGGGAGGTGTTCTGAAGCTAAATTTGAAATTGTTAGACAATTTTTTTTGCAATATTTGAAGTTACATTAGGTATAAAAGGAATTGATAGGTATTTCATATTGTCTTCAGGCTGTTTATTTCTAAGTTTTCATTGTGATTTCTGCCATGAAATTAATCATATTAAACAAGAGTTGTCTTCTCTTTCACTCTACAATTCTAATGCTGCCTATTGACAGCTTGAGTGATCACTCTTTACCAGATAGTAGTCTGCACTCCAGACCAGTTTTTGAACTTTGCTTCTATCAATGAAGACTTAGATTCAAAATTATAAAAGTCTGAGGGTGATTAAATTGCACTACTATTAGATTGTCAATCACTACTCAATCTTAAAAATAGATGACATTGGAATAATAGAAAGAGAAAATTGCTCATTTATACTTTAATAAGTTGAAAGAATATTGAAAATGCATAAGGTAATGAAGCATCCATATTGTTACAGTGACATCTAAAGACAGTTTCCACATTTATTCTTACAAACTTTACCTTTTAAAAAATTTTGGTGTATTATCAGCTTTTTAAAAAAATGGTGATGTCACTTTTTTCTCTAATTTCAAATTCACAGATATCTGCTTTAATCTATTTTTTCCCACAATATATTAAATACATGTAATGATAACACATTGAATACTTTAAAATTTGAATCCAAAAGACAAGATTCTAAATATACTCTATACGTGTATATATACATTAAAATGAGCATTTTCAGATAAATATATATTTCCAATATTTTCTTGGGATGTGATCACTTGTTGTTAATATCAATGTTGTAGTGAGATTTTGACTGGATCACACAAATTACCATTATCCATATAGAAGATCATTTAAGTAGTCAAGTGATAATTGCCATCCAAATAATAGCAGGTATGATCCAAATGAAACATTGACTACACCATTGATATTAATACCAAGCAAGCAAGCATATACAGTATATTATATATAACCAGTCAACACTTAAACAATCCCAATATAACATATCAAATAATAATTTCAAACTGTCATCAAGGCAACCTCAATTTTAACAATAATATATATATATTAATTACACTTTAAACTTCAACATTAAAATCACTGAAAAAAATTTTAATAGCAGATAAGAGAATACTAAAACAAACAGTAATACTTTAATAGGAATTTTTTACTATTAAAAAAAAAATAACATTTTTTTGTCAGCCTGTAAAAATCCTATATATTAACCAGTTCTGACAATAATAATACGTGAGAATGAAATAAGTTATTTTGCAAATATAAACAACAATTAAATCAACTTTAATTTAATTTATTCATTCATTTTTAATTATCTTGAGAAAAACTAAATCAATTAAATAATGTAAATCATTTTAAGAATATAGACATTAAAATCAATTCTAAAACAACTAAACATTCTCACAATTGCTAATGCCTAAACCAGGGATTTTCCTTTAACAAAAGGTAACCTCTTATCCTTTATGCCTATTGGTGTACCAGATGGATCTTTGCTCTTGCTAATAACCCTCGACGCCACCTAGCAACATACTCAATAAAACTAGAATTGTTCAGAAAAAGAGACAGCATCCTAGCTCAACTACATGTGGTTGCTTCCACGTAGTCACACTTGAAACCAAGATCCAGTCTATGAAATATAAGTCCAATATGAAAGATGGTGACACTTTCAATATCAGCAATTTTCAACTTTAAAGAGATGCAAACATAAACTGAACTAAATAGAAAACCAGATTCTAAAACAAACAAAAAAGCATGCAGAAATAATAAAGACTTATGTACTGAAATGATGTCTTAATTAGTCTCGTGCATAGTTGTAATTTGTTTTGCAATTGTAACAAAAATCAATATATTACTAGATGTGACTCTGTAACCTTTATAATTAATTCATTCAATATCTGTTGTAAATATAAGTAACAGTTAAATTAGTTTTATTTTATTTTCTCAAAATAGATGCATTAAGTATTTATTTTACTAACCTTGAAAAAAACTAAATTACTTCACTGGTGTATATCATTTTTAAAACTTACTCATTAAAATTGCTGGCCTAATAAAATGTTAAAACAAATAAACAATTTTTTCCCTTAACAAAAAGAATAACCTCTTTTGTTAGCCTGTGCAGATCTTATATATTAACCGATTCCAGTTTCTATTATCTGAATGATTGATATGTAAGATTTCTATGAACTGTCAAAAGGAATTATCTTATGTTAGTAAAAGATGCTTGTTTGTCTCAGCATTCTTTTATGAAAAGTGCATGTCATTTGACCTCAAAATTTATTATATATATTCTATTACAATATCAAATGTATATTGAAAATAATTTATAATTCACTTCAATTATGTACTATTTATTTTACAAAAAAAAAAAAAAGAATTAACTTTCGAGTAACTATTTAAAATTTAACGAACTATTCAAATTTATTAATCCTTACATTAAACTATGTAATACGAATATCAAATGGCAAATTGGATAATTATAAAAATAAAACTAGAATTTGGGTCATATTTGTACTTTATTATTTCCTTAATGCATCAAAAATCATTTACAATTGACTGGTATCTTTATTGCTAATAAAAAGTTATATGGGGTGTTGTCTTCCTCCTTTTTTAGAAGTAGATATTATATTTAATGCTAAAGCTCTTACAGACTTCAATAAATATGAACTATTCACTATTTGGAATGTCAACACCTTCAGCTTTTTAAATTCAAATTATAGTCATGGAGTTAAAAAAAATTGCATAGAACATTGGAACGCAGTAGATAATTTTATTAGCAAATTCAACATATAGTTGACTCATCCTTTATTTTCAATAAATATTTGAAATTGATTTGTTTTTAACTGTGTACTCAGTCTTACATATCATTTTCAATTGTTAATAGATGGAATGTCAGTGGTGATGTTTTAAATGGAATAATTATTATTAAAATTAAATTCATTATACTATATGTTTCAAACTGTTCAAGAAACTTTAAAAATAAAGAAATGGAAAGTTATATGATGTTTGAGATTAACCAAAGTCTGGAGTCATCCACTGCTTCTTTTTCAGTAGAACTTCTGGAGTCTCCTTCTCTAGTTTCAGTACTGGTCACTGGGTTTTCTTTGTCATCCACTGGAGCATCTTCTACTTATTCTGTCTCTTGGGTGATGCTTGCAGCAAGTATTAGCTGTTAATCTTCTTTCACTAGCTATTTTGATTCGCTGCTCAGTGCTTTTAGTCAGCAATAAGCAACTTATAACTGATGTCTATAGCATCTTTATATTTGATTAACTGTCTTTAAAGATGCTGATCTCTTATATTGATGACAATGGCTAGTATCCAGGTCTTCTCTGTATACTGATGGCATAAAACTGTTTGCCCAACTTTGAATTTGCTCTCACTAGCTGCTTCATGTTGTTTATTGCATATACTAGTTTTGATATCACAAAATTTGACTCTTAGTATGAAATTCATCATTTCAGCTAATATTTATTAAGAATGATTGATGACATTGTGTGCTGTATCAATAGCATTTTGGATAAGTACTCACTCAAATCATCTGCTAACAATTTTGCAAATTCTTTGTCAGTTGTATCATCCATTCTGCTTGCCTATTGCTCTCTGGGTGAAATGGACAATGTCAAGTTCTGTTTAATATTATTTTTCACACAGAAATCTTTGAACTGTCTGGACATGAAAGCTGTTCCATTACAGAAACATTGGTGATAAAAAGACTGTGCATAAGAAATAGTTTTCTAAGTGCTCCAGTAGTGGCTGATGTATGAAAAGACTTTGCTAATTCTAATCATTTGGAAAAGATATCAATGGCAAAAAAATGTTGAGTCTTTTATAAAGCCTGTCTGCTTGAGGCCAAGGATTGATAGTTTTGATGTCATGATTTAATTTAATTGGCATTACTGTCATTGGTGGCTCTGATTTGACATTGAATCTAATCTACCAAACATATTATCTACACAGCATTTGTTTGGGTGATCACATTGTAACAAACTTCAAAGTTTATTTGCAACTTTGTCCAAAAGATTTTGCATATGTCAGGTTTTCTTGCCCAGATATCTTGAAGTATTTTGATGGCTTGTTAGCTGGCAATCTGGAACATATCCATTTTACTCATCTATTGATAATCCAAGTCATTTGCTATCCAGTTGGCTATCAATTTACTTTTTATCTGGCCATTGTTTACCAAATCAGTCATGTTGGCTAGTTGTTTTTCTATCTTTTCATATTCAGTATTGTTTGACAGTTTACTGAATATATCAACATGGTATTTTATTTTTATTTTTAAATATCACATTTGAATATTGCCTAGTTGTGCCTTTATAGGATATAAGCAATGTTACTATATGTGTATAAAACTCTTTGAATTATTTTTTATTCTCCCAGGATCTTAATTAATTTATCCCAGTAATCATATATTAAGTTAAAGCTAAACTGGTGAACTGTCTTTTTATTGGTATTTATTTTGCAGTCCTTCTGATATGATAGATACATTAGAATGTTGTTGCAAGTGCAATTAATAATGTGCATTTTAAATGATGGCACCACTACTGATTACTCTTCAAGCATTTTGACATCAAATTCTGCTAGGCAACTATTAGATTTATTTTCTATTATCAGAACTATTTTTATTAGCCTGTTCCTTCAGCTTCAATGTGGTTCTTACATTGTTAAAAATAACAAATTGACATGTCAATTCTAAGTGGAATGTGTGTGCTATTACAATGATGGCAAGTTTTTGTTTATTTTCTGTTTTTTGAAGTCACAATTGAACAGACATTTGTTTTTATGACCTTGTTTTTGTTGAGTCACATTTATTTTAATTTTTTTCTTTTAAGTAGCTGTTTTATTTATTTAGCTACATAAGATGCCTGAGAGATGACTGATTCAGGGATTGTATTTTGATCCATTGAATAACTTTGTTTTGTTTGTGGTCCTGCATACCACATACAAAATACTTTCTAATTGCTTTATTCAGAAATGTCTTAAACTAACAGGATAAGCTTATCCCCTGGAGCTCAGCTTAATCAATTGCTTTTTCAATCTTCTCTTGATTGTGCAGATTAAATGTATATCTTTGAATTATAAGTAGAAATTTAGGACTGAAATATGACTTTAGAAATTCTATGGCTTTTCACATTTTGAAATTGGATAGTGCTGTTTGTGATTGTAAGATCTGATAAGTAACAGGTACCATATCCACCTGATTAGCCAACATTAGCTCAGGTTTTATTTCATTAGTATTCAGGAAGAAATGCTGTCTGCCTACTACAAACATCAGTATTTGTTTATTATTGTAATTTTAGTGCAGGTTTTATTTTGAGTTCAAAAAGAAATGCTGTCTATCCATATGTGTCAGAAAATTTTCCAAACAACTTCGAACAAATTCTTCAAGAGACTCTATTTGAGATATGTCCATGTGCTCAAAGTTTTAGTAGATTCTTACATAATTTATAACAGTAAGTGGCATACTATTTTTTGAACATCAAGAATATACACCGCACTCTATTGTTAGATCATCAACCTAAGCTGATATCAGTACTGATACCAGTATCCAGAGTTCTCAAATTCCATGGATTTCATATATCTCATGCATTCTATCCTTGTTATTAATAATGTTATCTATTAGATAAACAAATGAATTCAATACAATTATATTATAATTAAATTCTAGAATAGATAAAACTAAAGGCTAGTGAACTCTTCATAAGTTAACATACAAGATTTTTTGCCCATTAAATATTCTTATTATTTAGCATATAAAGTTCCCATTATCATTTACATTAAATTATCAACACACATCTAGTCAATTCTTTTGTGATATTGTATATGGGTTATATGCTACCACTACTGTGACATATACCTTTTCCAGAAATCTTTGCAAACAAAGAGTAATTTCTTTTAAAAATGTATTCCTCTTTTATTTAATTGTCACGAATCGCAGAGAAACTTTAATATCAGTGTCACCCTTTGGATTTTGAGGCCTGTAAATTAAATAGTGAATAAATAAATAAAATCTTTAATGTTTTAATATAAGAAAAGAACATATACAACATTTATTCTTATATAAATAGTAATACTTAACTTATAACACACTAATATTAATATAAAACAAATTAATATAACTTTATTTTCCTTGCTTTAATTTCAGTAAATTTATCTAGTCATTTAAATTTAAGTCTTCACATAATTTATTTTCTATGGAAAGCAATGTTAGGCTGGATAGTCTTTCTTGTGAAATTGTGGATCTTAAATAATTTTTTATTATTTTAAGCTTTTACAAGCTACGTTTGGACTCAATAGTTGTTCAAACAGTGAAACATTTGGAAATTTTGTCTGCTTCATTTCAAAAATAAGCTTTACCTTTATTGCATCAAATATTAGTCTCTCAGTCTATTTTATTAATGCGTAAGATATAGTGTTGTTGATTAAAATAAAATAACTTAATATGGGGCCTCACTAGACCCCAGGGCATACGCTTGGTTGACCGACCTTAGGGACGCATTTGTTTAATATTAATTAATATCTTTGATTATTGGTTATTTTTAATAGTATCTTTTGTTATTACTTGTTAGAACAAATAATAAACCAATAATTTTACTTTCTGTCTGTTCAATCTGAATGAATATGTTCATTTAAACTAGATGAGTTAGATAGATTCTTTAAGTTTAGATGAATTCACTACCCTTTAGCTCATGGATTTGTTAATTTACCACTAGATTAAACATGTTATTTCCTCTTTGATTAATCAAAGTATACAAGAAAGAAAAACGACCTTTTTTTCCATTTATTATCAAATTAAACCATTAATTCATCACCATCATCAAGCATTATCAATCCACTGCAGAATGAAGATTTCTCCAAGTTCAATCCATCTTCTCCAATTTTTAGCTTCTCTTTTCCAAATCACCCATGCATACTTTCTTATTTCATCCATCCATCTCACATGTGGTCTCTGTCTAGGTCTTTTACAATCTCTTGGAATCCAATTTAAAATTTCAATTGGCCATCTATTATCTCTTCTAGCAATATGTCAAGCCCAACTCCAGTCTTTTAATTTTTTTAATGATGTCAATAACCCTTGTTTGTTCTCTTACCCATATATTGCATTTTCAATCTCTTCTTGTTACTCTCAATATGCATCTCTCCATACTTCTTTGAGTTGTCTGAAGTCTCTATATTGATCTATTAAGTGTTCAAGTCTCATATCCATAAATTAGTAAAAAACCTTCCTTTTTAAACACATTAGGCATATTTCCTTTAAGTATCAAATTATTTCTACCAAAAGCACTCCATACAAGTTTAATTCTATGATTAATTTCATTCATTACATTTCCATCTGCATTAATAATTTGACCAAGGTATTTGTAACTGTTGACTTCTTCTAACTCATCATAATCAATCTTAATTTTCATATTTTGAGAAACTCCATTAAACATTACTTTAGTCTTTTTAACATTTATCTTTAATCCTACTTCCCTACTTTCATCTGATAACTCCTGCATTATTTCCTGCAGCTCTAAAGCATTATTTGCAAAAACAACTACATCATCTGCAAAATCTAAATGACTTAAATAATCTCCATTTACTTTCACTCTTTTAGCTTCCCCTTTTAATCCACAAAATTCTTCTTGTAACACTGCTGTAAAAAGTTTTGGAGATATAGAATCACCCTGTCTTAGACCCTTCTCAATGTTGATTTCCCCAGTATCATTATGTAATCTAATTGTTGCTGTTGCATTTTTATAAATATTCTTTAAAATATAACAATATTCTGAATCTATACTTTGATGATCCAATGCTTTAGTCATTGAAGAAATATATATAGAATCAAATGCCTTTTCATAATCTACAAATCCAAAGCATAATAGCAACTCATATTCATTTGTCCTTTTTATAACTTTTCTCAATACCTGGATATGATCTACTGTACTAAAACCACTCTTAAATCCAGCTTGTTCTTTTGGTTGGTGGAAACCAATGTTCTCTGTAGACGAGTTGTAATTATCTTGGTAAAAATTTTGTATAAAATGGATAAAAGGCTGATAGGTCTGTAATTTCTAATATTTTCTTTATCACATTTTTTAAATATTAATATTAATAGTGCATTCTTCCAATCATCTGGTATATCTTTATCATTTAGGCATTTGGTATATAACTTTGCTAAAAAAATATCCATTTCTTCATCTGCTTCTTTTAATATATCAATTATAATTCCATCATTAGCTGGAGCATTTCCTTTCTGCATGTCTCCTTCTTTATTTAAAATTCTGGGCAATTCTGAAGATGTAATAAATATAGGACGTACTTGTTCTTTATTACTATATAATTCTTGATAAAAGTCTTCTACCCATTTCATGATGTCATCTATAATTTTATCTTTTTTTCTTATTGCAGATATAAATTTCCTATCAATACCAAAATGTTGTCTTACACTCTTGAGACTTTTATTCTCTTTTACAGTTTTCCATGCTAGTTCACAGTTATACTTTTTTATATCATTTTCAACTCTTTTCTGCACCATTTTACAAAATTCGAGATATTCAATCCTTTTTAATGCATCATTTTTGTATATCATCATATTCCTTATTTTTTTCATAAATTCTCTAGTCTCTGTATTGGTCAATTGCTGCTTTCTTCTACACCAGCTGTCTTTGTTGCAGTTTTTTAAAGTGTATCAGTTATTTTTATATTAATTTCAGTCAAATCTGAATCATGTTCAAAATCTACTAATACTTGAAACTGATTTGTAAGTTCTAATTTAAATTCATTAGAATGTTTCTGAAGATTAGAAATATCAACTGTAAACATTGTTTTTCTTAATAATTTTTGTCTCTCTAGTTTTGCATTAACATGTATCTTATATCTTACTAATCAATGATCACTTCCTGTGTTAAATTTATTAAGAACATTACAATCTTGAAATATGTATTTTCTGTTAGTCAAAATATAATCCAATTCTGCTGGACCCTCGTTTGGATGCTTCCATGTCCATTTCCTTTTAACATTTTTCTCAAAAAAAGAATTCATAATATAAAGTTTTCCTTTTTCTGCAAACTCCACAAGATTATGTTTTCTCTCATTTCTATTACCATAACCAAAATTACCTACAGCACTTTCATCTTTCATTTGTTTACCAATTCTAGCATTAAAGTCTCCCACAACAATTTTAAAATGTTGTTTACTCTGATCAAAAGTCTTTTGTACATCTATATAAAAATCTTCTACTACTTCATCACTATGAGAACTTGTTGGGGCATAAACCTGAATTATCTGCATTTGTTATCTGCTATTAAGCTGTATAACTAATTTTGCCACTCTGTCCAATACACCATCAATCTTCACAATGTTGTTCTGCCACTTTTTATTTATAATGAATCCTACTCCACTTGTATTTTCATTATTCATGCCTTTATAATAGAGTACATGTCCACTTTTTAAGTCAATTATCTCTTCACCTTTTCCTCTAACTTCACAAAGTTCAATAATGTCCCATTTAATATATGAAAGTTCTTCTAATTCTTGCAGTCTTTGTTCATTTGAAAGTGATCTGCAGTTGTAAGTACCTGAATAAAAAGTCATTATCAAATGGCAGCCTGGATCTGCAATCAGGTGATTCTTAGTGCCCTCTACCTTTGGGCACCAACTGCTGCCTTGGTTGGTGACTTTACAGCCTCCTGGGAATAAGGGCCATGGTTTATTTTTGTCTGACATAATTGTATATATCTATTGGGAAAAATATTTATCATTTATACAAACATTCATTCTGCCTTATCAGGCAAATGAAAAGAAAGACCATGATGTTTCTTGATCTTAAAGTCAGAGATAAAAAGCCAATAAACTCACCAGGCTGACCAATGTGTGTATCCATGTTCATATACTATATGAATAATCACATAGTAATAACAGCTGCAATGACAAGAATGTATCGAGTGCACATTAGGACTTTGCATTGTTCAGTTCCTAGGGTTGTTAATTGCAGAGCATTTAATATATTGTGATAATAAAATTATTCATTTAATTATGACAATCAACAAATCCATGAATTTCTTTCATGAATTTTTACCATAGTGATAATGAAAGGTTTTTCAAAATTCTTTTAACAATGAGGAAATGTTTTATTTCTTTCAATTTCTGTTTAGAGAATAACATCTAAAAACTGCTGTTAAAAATAGGATGTAGTAAAGGATTTTCTAAAAATAAATTTTATATAATCAAATAGCATACTATAGTTAATTAATTACTTGTTTTATTTAACGATTATGTCTTGTATATACAATACTGTGTCAAAATTAATTACACACATTGCTTTATATTTTCCAAGCTATTGTATGAAAGTGAAATATGATCTCCCTATTGATATAGCAAAGAATTCCCAAAAAAAAAAAAAAAATTCATTCGAGGATAATTTATATTATTCTAAAAAGATGAAGACAAGATCATAAATCTGATTGATATATTCTTCCAACTTCCTGGATTTGATATTATTGAATCCACTGTTATAAAATTAGTTCTTCATTTCACTGGCATGAGAAATGACTGAATGGAAAATAAACCGCCTATTTTAGCATAGTTAGTATTCCAGAGTTTAAGATTCATAGCTCATAACTTAATCTTCATTCCCAGTCCTCAAACTTCTTATAAACTTCTGAATAATAAAACCATTTGATTATTTTATTTATTTAACAGCAATATACTTTCTTAAAAAAGTATTTTATGGTAAACTGATCATAGTTTTTATGAGAAAGGCAGACCATATATGTTAGTCTTATAAAGATTTTCTCAAAGAAATTAAAGAAGTGTGTTAATAACAGCTTTCAGTAGGGAAATATGGCTGAAGATAGGATATAATGAAGTGCTACAATTAAACAAGAGATTTAAGTCTTTCAAAAAGTTTATTGCAATTAAATTTAAAAGAAAATATGTTATACATATAGACATATTTGTTTTAACATAAACTTATTTTAACCTTTTGATTCTGTCTTTCTGCTCTCCCCCTTTTTTAAAAAAATATTCTCAAGTTAGAATGAGTATATTCATTTTGAGAAATAGCTAATCAATTCTAATCAAGATATATGTTAAAAAGAAAAAAAATTATTTGAGTGTGTGTTGAATTATCTTTGGCAAAATCTTGTTGAGGCTAAAGTAAATGACTTAGATTATCTTACAGTGTTTTTCTGAAGATTTGTGATGATCATGTTTTAGTTGTATTTTGATATTGAACTATTTCCATCATCTAATGTGAGTATTGAATGTCTTTAGATGAATTTAACTGTTTAAATATTCCAAATACATTCAACTGTTGTAATAGCACATTGAACAGGTTAGTATATGCACAATGTTTCGAGAGGTATTATTTCCCCCTCTTCTTCATGGGTTGCTGGCATGACCAGTGACAGTACTAGCATGGGATTCAAATATTGAACCTTAAATTCTTGAGTATTGAATTTTAAAGTAATGTTCTATCTAACTGAACCATCCTGCCAAAGGCAACAGTCTGTAAAAATTTCATATACTTATCTATGAGGTTCTTCATGATTTCTCCACTTTTTCCTAAGAGCAAAGTTGATTAGTGGTTTTTATACATTATGTATAGTCACACTAGGTTGGCTTATGGGATCTTTTACCATAGTCATGAGAACAGCTAATACCCCAGACACCGAGGAAGTTATTCAAAAATTGCCTTTAGAAGAAGCAGAATATTTACACTAGAGAATAAAAAGAACACTTGACAATCATATCCTATGGTGAGAGGAAAGAAGTTAAATCTCTCAAAGTAGACAAATCTATAATTATTCTGCATGCTGACAAAGGCAATGCAACAATTGTAATGGATACAACTCAAAGCACATAAATGTATAATTATTCTACCTTCTGACAAAGGCAATGCAATAATTGTAATGGATACAACTGACTATAACGACAAAATACAAGAACTCCTCACAGGAGGCCAATATAGAAAAGTGGCAAAAATCATACCAAGTACAGAAACAAAGTTACAAGCATTACTCAGAAAGCATCGCAGGTACTTCACAGATTCAGAAATAAGAAAAATAACATCATATTTCAGCAAAATTCCTCATCTTTATGGTTTACCTAAAATGCATAAGGATCATGTTCTATTAAGATGTATTGTTAGTTCTAGAGATTCATCTTGCCAAAATTTGGCAAGATTTCTTCTAAAAGTTCTAAATTCTTTTGGCATACAAGATCTAGTTCTTTGTCAGAGATTCTAGACACTTTGTAGAATTAATCAAGAACATGAAAATTAAAAGAACTGACTTACTGGTAAGCTTTCATGTGGAAAGTTTGTTCATGAATGTACCATGTGAAAAAGCATTGTCTATTGTAAGGAAAATATTAAATGGTGATAATAGTTTACAAACCATAACAACTTTTCCTATTGATAGTATAATGGAACTATTAATATTCTGCATAAAAACAACTTACTTCCAATATAACACAAAATTCTTCCAAGATCAAGGAAAGGCTATGGGCTCACTATTGTCTCCCCTCAATAGCAATATTTTCATTGAAGAACTTGAAACCTTAGCCATAAAAACTATTCTATATCCACCTAAAGTTTGGCTTTGCTATGTAGATGATACATTTGTTGTATAGACACACTGTGAAGTACTGCTACAAATTTTCTGGAAACACATCAACAGCATATCCCCTTCAATTAATAGCACGAGAACAAAAATTGGCATTCTTAGATGTTTTTGTGACAAAACTCCCTCATGGTAAAATCAAAACTACAGTTTACTGAAAACCTACACATACAGGAAAATACCTAGCCTATACATCTAATCACATCATAAACACAAAACATGGAGTTATACTATCACTATGGAACAGAAAAAAAGAAATTTTTTCAGAAACCAGTGATTTGGAAAAAGAAAAGATCTATATAGAACAAACTCTTATGAAAAATAGTTATCCATCAGCTGTTATTAAGAAAATATTAAATAGATAGCAAAAAGAATCATCAAGAGGAAAAACCAATTATTGGTACTGTAGGGTATCATACATTCTGAAATAGCAGATATATTAAGGAAAATCTGCAATCAGTATAACATCAGAACAGCTTTCCAGAGCCCACTCTATGAGGAATTCTAACATCTACAAAAACTAAACTTGAAATGCTGAAAAGAACAAACTGCATCTATGAAATACCATGTGAATGTGGAAGAACATATATTGGTGAGATCAGTCATCCCATTGAAAAGTGCTTGCAAGAACATTAGAAGAGAGAAATGTCTAAGGTAGCAGACCATCTGTGTACCAATGAACACATGTTCAATTGGGAAAATACAAAAATATTGGATAGAAATGAAAAGGCCCAAACAAGAAAATTCAAAGAAGCTGCTCAAATGGCTATGGCAAAACATCCTATAAGCCAACCTAGTGTGACTCTATACATAATATACGGAAAACACTAATCGACTTTGCTCTTAAAAAAAGTGGAGAAAGCAGGAGGAACTTCATAGAAACATATATGAAATTTCTACTGACTTGCCTTTGGCAGGATGGCTCAATTGGTTAGAGGGTTACTTTAGAATTCAATACTCAATAATATAAGAGTCCAGGTTCGATCCCATGCTAGTACTGTCACTGTTGAGGCCAGGAATGCCTGAAGAAGGAGGGAGAATAATACTTCTAAAAATGTTGTGTTTATATTAACCTGTTTGATGTGCTATTGCTAAAAGTTAAATTTTTCTAAAGACATTCAATACTCATATTAGATGATGGAAATAGTCCAATATAAAAATACAACTAAGATTATCTTATACTTTCTTTATTTTTAGCTAAATCCCTGTTAATCTGTTAACCATAGAAGACTAGCTGAAGAAATGTTCAGTTACTCTAAAAAATCTTCAGGTTGCTTCAAATCTAAACCCAAGATCATAGATAAAAAAATAATCATATGATTTACTACTAGCTAGTTTATAAGTAATCTAAATACTGAAAGTGACAAGGCTGGGCTGAAAGTTATGAACTCTGAACTCAACTCTGCCAGTACCATTGCCCTAAACTACTCAGAGCAAAGTCACAGCCATGACAGATAAATGCTTAGATTATTGAACCATACTACCTTGTTATAATCATTTTTATTGTAAATTATTTTCATTTCCTTTTCTCTTTTTTTAGTTTTGAACTGAGAATCTTATCATATTATATTCTTTAAAAAAATTTATGTTTAAATTGTATTTGAATCTGGACGGATTCTTACAATTGGGAAAAATCTTTACATGAACTAAGTTTTTTTTGCCACTTACAAAAATGCACAGTTTATTAGTATTATACAACGTAGTTCAAAAGTTACTTTATTATTTCTGTAGTGTAATTTTCACTACACCACTCTCATACAAAATAGGGACTGATTTTTGTCCACTTTTAACATCTCATAGAGGAATGTAATCATAAACATCTGAACAACGACATGTTGGAAAACATGTATGATCCCCAAGATGTACATTTTGTTCTGAACCAGTACTTGTCAGTTGTCCCAGATCACAATCTCTTACACTTATTTTTATCATTTCTCCATATATATATAGTCAATTACTATAGTTTAAGAAATGCCAAAATTACTGCTCTCACAAACTTTCACTCAAACCATTTAATAGAAATATAATAAATAATTTTTACATTAGACTAGAGATTATCCAGTTAATAAATAATATTTCTGCAGTATAATTGGCTATCTACATATACTGAACAATGATAAAGATAATATAAGAGATTGTGATCTGGGCCAACTGATGAGAACTGAGTCAGCATGGAATGTGCATCTTGGAGATCATACATCTTTTTCACATGTCAAATGTTTATATTTATATGCTCCACGAGATATTAAAAGTGGATAGAAACCAGTCCCTACATTGCATGAGAGTGGTGTAGTGAAAATTACAGTACAGAAATATTATTCATTAAGGATAATCTTTAATTTAATGAATAAGTATAAATATCATTACTCTACTACATTATTTTATTAATCATTATATTTTATTAATTATATATACTTTTATTGCTATGATACATTAGAATGTGACTCTTGACTGATCATATTTGAGATTTTACTATAATAAAAATGTTTTAATAAAGCTTTTATTTTTTAAAAACAAGAGTTTGTTCAACAGTTTTTAGGGTAACCTCATTTATTATTCCTACGATTAATTAAAGAGAAAGGTTTTCATCTTTTCACACATGTGCTTTAATAATTTATATAATAGCTAAAAAAGTGAAATCATTTCTCTTTAATTACATCCTATGCGCTTAATAAATAAATTTGAAACACATTCCTATGATTACATATTATTAAAAGTGTTATATTAATTAATATTTATACTTTATCACTTATTTGGTTTTGAGGGTATTAAAATGAGTAGCAATTAACTCTACATTAAGAAGTTAAATCATTTTCTGTATTGAATAACTGTTGATTGGTAAAAACTACTAAAGATTTGCCCTAATTAATATCACTTGCTAGCAGGGATGAAGTATCCATGTATTGAACAGAATGAGTGCTTCTGTAGAAAAATTTACTAAAACTTTCAAAAGCTTTAATTAAAATTCAATTTTAAAAATTCACTTTCAATTTTTTTTACCAACAGTTCAATTGTTTTTATATATGCAGAGAATGAATTTGACTAACGCATTCTCATTGATTATAAGAAGTTCAAACAATGCTAAGATCTAATTTACAGTTAAAACTTTTAAGAATGCTAAAAGGATTTGAAAGGTAAAAATATATTGATAATATATTCTCTGATTTACAGATAAGAGAGTTTCAGATTTTTCTAGATGTGTGTAATATATATATATATATTATGTGCTATTATGTAAAAATTGTTATGGCAAGTGAAATAAAAACATTATAAAAAAAGAAGTGTGCTTCCTCACTGTTTGTTACTTATATTATTCTTTTAAAAACTATAAAAATAAAAGTATTTATTCATTTCACCTTTGCACAATGAAATCTGATGCTAGTGAGTGATGAATTAAACAGCTCAGGAAAAATTTATCAATCCTGTGATTACATATTTTTATAAACTATTAATTAATATTTATATAAGTAATATTTTTTTTTATTTTTTTTTCAAGGGTATTAAAATAAGTAGCAGTTCATTCTACTTGCTGTAGGCAGGTATCTTAAATGGTTGAAAATTTACCCTGGTTCACTATTCTTATAAGAACTAGAAAAGCAAATGTAAATGGATTTTACATTTTCAAAGCAAATTCTAATAATAGATAACAATGTATTATCTGTAACAGTAAGAAAAAAGTTTATTGCTCCCATGATTATTTATTATTGAAGTATTATATTAATCTTTATTATATATAAATCTTTAATATAAGTGAGGTAACATAATGAAACTATTTAAAATAATCAAATCTCTGAAATTAATAAAGTTAATATTTTTAAATATAAATATACCGTCTGGGTTTTTGGTTTTAACTTTTCAATTTAGAAAACTATCAAATTACTTTTCAGCTTATAATCGGCATGTTATCCCTCTTTTTAAACATTTAAACGAATAAAAAAAACCGATTACAATGAGTTTCAGTGCTAATAAAATATAATTTTTCGTAATAAAAATTATTTTTTATACTGAATTACATGCGATAATACTTTTTTTTAAAAATATATATATTATTTACTATAAATACTATAAAAGTAACAGTTTTTACAGCCCGAATATTTATTACTCCGTGAAATTACATTATGATAGAAAGTATCAAAGTTTTTTTAAACCGGTGGAATAATTTACTGGGTGTGTGCGTTCGTGCGTGTGCTCCAGATTTTAATTAAAGCAAAAATATTATGCCTGCAATACTCAGTATATAACAACTTAATAAACTTTATATGTAAGTAGAGGGATATTTATGAAGTGATGTTCTGAAAGATAGTGGAATTCGGCCTAATTTTCAGATGTCAAATGCATATTAAAAGGCAGTGCCATTATAGTAAAAAGCCACTTAGCAGGTATCATTATTGTGCAATAATAATGTATTTTTAATACATTTTTTTATCTTTTATATATATCTTTCCTTATGTTTAATTGGTTAGCAGTCTTCTTCAAGACTAAAAGACAATTCATTATGCCCCCCCCCCATCTCCATAAAATATAAATTCATAAAGTTCATATAAAACACAAACCATTTATATATATATATGTATGCATTATAGTTATTGACACTATATATATATGGCTGAGAAATTTAGTAAATAAAGGGATATTGAAATGTTTATTAATTAATAGTGTTTGGTTCATTTGTCAATATCTGAAATTACACTTAAATGTTAAACAATAATGTTGTATTTATTATATAGTAAACTACAACTGCTATTTACTTGTTTATTTTATACAAATGGAAAAATATTCTAATGACTTTTAACATTGATTTCAATCTGATCATTTTTTTTCAAATATCCAAATTTCCCATAATTCCAAAATATTACAATGTTAGTTTGCATCCTTACTTTTAGCAAGCATTTATTCTCAACTACTATCATTCAATAAATACACAGATGAATATTAATCACTTTTTTAGTAGATTACAAATTATTATATTTCTTCTATTAATCCACAACTGCTATATCCAGTTTTGTAATGTAAATGCCACATGTGGTACAATGATACTGCCTATTAGAAAAGTATTATTTTATGGTATGATTATGGTTCCAAATAGTCATTTAAAAAAAAAAAAACAAGCAAATAAAAATAAGTACATTAAGTTTTTTGTCATCCACATTATTGTTAACGTTATTATTAGTATTTTCGGATCTTTCTAATGCTTCTAAAATACATTAGTAACTTTTACTCTTGTATTTATAAGCAGTTTTACTAATGCTTTAAAAAAATCCAAGCATTAATTTTTTTTTTATTGCTTAACATTTTTATATAAAATGAATGAGTTGACAGTTGAAATATTTAACATTTGGAAAACAATTGCCAATGACCAACATGTTACTCAAGTTATAATCTGCAAAAATCTTAGGTCTTGTAGTGCTAGAATATGAATATGAAAACTTTATATAGTATTACCCCACAGAAAAAAACTATCATGCACAAAATTTTTATAGGCCTGGTAAGTGAGTTTAATCAATCACATCCTTTTAGAAAAATTATAATCAGGTATTATAATATTTATACAAAAAAGTATTAAAAAAACCCATAGATCACAAAAATGGAGAAACAAAATTACTTACATTTAGTTTATATGCATTAGGATATTAATAAACTCCAAAAAAAATCATAAAAAATTTAGACTATGTGAGATAAATTCAAACTAATTAAATTTTTGTGAAGTAGATACCTATTTAAAAAAGTATTGACATACTGAGATGGATTCTTGCTCTAGTTAAAAAACAATGTGAAATTATTTGAAAAGTAATAGTGGTTGAGAGTTAAAAAAAAAAATTTCTACAAAATAAAATAAAATTTTTTTTAGAAGAAATAAGACGTTTAATGTTGTTTTGAAGGCTTAACATTATATGTAGAATGAAATGACTGTTTGGTGAAGAATTTCATAAATAAGTAATATATGTCAGAGCTTGAGTAAATGTAATCCATTCAACATTGGATATAATAAAATTTTGGTGCAAATGATAAATCCAGGACATATTACTATTTTCAATCTCATTCTAGCAAATAATGGAGGCAGATAAGTGTGTGTATATATATATATATAAAACAATAAAAATAATAAATATAATGGTAATTAACTATTATATATAATCTTTCAATCTGCAAAGTAATTTTGATTAATTCCTTAAACCTCCTCAATTGCCATTAAATTCATATGCCATCAGCACAAATCCCATGAATCCTAAATTTTAACATTAACAGTTTGTCTATTAATTATATTCATTTTATTTCTACTTATTAAAATTGCTTCCTTAATTTTTCTTTTATTATGGTTCCTTTCTTCATAAAGAATCTTAACACTTTCAATATCAAACTCAAATTTATATTTACATATCCTTTCATGATCTAAAAAAAAACTGAAGCACACTTTAGATCATTAGATCAATTCATGCTCCTTTAATCTTTTTTCAATACTGCACCCTGATTCAACAATATATGAAAACATACATCCACAAAAAATGTAAGGCACAACATATATATATATTTATTTATTCCATCTTTATTATTAAACATAGGTTGCCTTGACAACAGTTTGAAATTGCTGATTATTGTTGATATTGGAATTGTCTATGTATTGACTGTTTTTAATGATATATCCATAACTTTGACACTATCCACTTCTGATAAATACAGTAACAATTATAACTAATCATTTACTAAACTAGAGATTGTCTCTAACACAGATATAAACTTATTTGAAGTAGATGGTATTAAAGTTGTGGGTGGAATGAATTTGACACTTGTTAATCAAAATGTAACAATCTACTATTGATAAATTCCCTTCATATAATAGTTACATATGAGATGGTGATCTGGGACAACTGATGAGTGCTGGTTCATGATGAAATGCATCTTGGGAATCATTTGTCTTTTATTATATCTTTATTTATGTGATTTTAAAATAATGTGTAGAAATGTGTTTACTTAATGTAATTATAAAGATATTACACATAGGAAAGAGAAATATGAAGAACTCCATGTGTATGTGTTTAATTTTAAAAAATCAGCTATATTAATCTTTAACTAAGATTTAAAGTTTATATCTGTATTAGAGACTATCTCTAATTTAGTAAATGATTAGTAAAAATCATTACTATTTATCTGAAGTGAATGGTATCAAAGTTGTGAGTAGAGTAAAACTTGTAAATCAGAATGTGTAAAAAATATACATCATTAAGAGCCAGTCAACATTTAGACAATCCTAATATCAATAACAATCAACAATTTCAAACTGTTGTCAAGGCAACCGCCTTTTAACAACAAAGATGGAATCCTACCTTTATTATTGGTCAAATACATTTGTATTGACACTAAAGATATACATATAAAAATGAAGACATAATTATGTAGATAGTAAAACAAATAAATAGTTAGATTAACAGATTAATAACATATTGAAAAATAGGTAGATGAAGATAGATACAAAAAGATATTTTAAAAAAAAAAAACGTATGTACTATCTACTTTATAAAACTCAAATATTGCTTATTCATCTTTTAATTAATTCTTTCAACTATATTTATATAAGTGTTTGTTTCGTCTTTTCTGTTTGTGTTTTATTTTGCCTTCAATGAGGCTAAGAAAAAAACTTCGCTTATATATCTTCTTTGCAAATTCAATTTGGTCATTTTTATTTGGATTTCAATTTAAAGTAAATAATGTTTGTTGTTATTGTCTTGAGGTAAGATTTCAAATTAAGAACATTGATTATTTAATATTTAGCTTTAAAAAAATATTTAACGAAAATAAATCAGAATTTTTAGATAGATAAAAATAAATGAATAAATCCTTATCTATCTTTTTTAAAAAAAAATCTGATATAGATATCAGAAATGATAAAATTAAATGCTAGTACAGTATTATTAAACGAGTAAGATTAAGAGGAATTTTCCTCATACAATTAGAGCTATCTATTGTAAAATTGAGGAAGTAGTACAATTAGGTGGCAATACTTAATTTGCATTCAGTACATTGTTAAGTGTTATAGTGGCAAGGAATGGGATAGAAGAATAGACGCATTAATAAAAAATAGGGAACTGAAGAGCTGAAGAATTAGTATATAGAGTAGAAAGAGCTTAAATAACAGAATATTGGGTGCAAGTTAATTTATGATTATAGCCAGGCAAGTAGTTTACTGTTTAAAGCTCAAATAGAATCATTAGCAACAAGGGAATATATACATAAATGGAAAAATATGGGTCATTTAATCTGCAAGTTATATAAGGAAAGCATAGAAAATATTGAATGTAAATGTCTGAAAGCAGAAAGGGTACAAATAATGAAGTTGTGAGAAAATATAAACAAAGCAGAAAGTGTGTGGGTTTGGAAAAAGATAAGGGGGATTTAAATATAAAGGCCATAGAGTGGAGAAAGATAATGCTATGGAAATGAGATAGAGCAGGATAGAGAAGAATATGGAAAAGACTTAGGGTGAGGAATAAAAGGGGGGGGAAGGTGGCTAATAGGTCTCTCTGGGCATAGTGGCTGAGAGATTCCTGACTCTGAGAAAAGAAAAGCCATAGTGCATCACATCATATCACTATCTTATGCACATATCAAACTAGTTTCTTACTAATGGCCATCATCTAGAACTATTTATTATTATATAACATGGACTGTTTTAATCATGTTAATCTGCACATATACTTTTTAATGTCATGAATTTATTTAACAAATCTAGTGAAATGTGTAATAGATAATCTTTATGATCTTCATATTCATGCAGATAAATTATTACAAAGCTGCAATCTTTTTCAAAAAATTTCCAAAATTGCTTAAATAATCTAATGCACAACTGTAAAGATATTTTATAAGCTTTAATGCACTGTAAAAATGTGGTTTGGATTAAATAGGATGGATATACATTTGTACTGAATTGTGAAGTTTCTTCACTTACTCTGAGGTCATTTTAGGGCAGCTATAATAAATAAATAAAAAATGCCCATAGAACAATTATTTGCACATTTTGTTCTAAAATTCTATTGCATTTAGAACAAAAGAAGAATTATTTTGTGTGCAGCTATGATAATCACAGATTATTGTAGCAATATTTCTATAAATAAAGATGATATTTAAAAAGTTATTTCAATTATAGAATATTAGAGCGTCTTTGTTATAAATGTTGCATATAAATCACTATAATTTTGTTAAATTGCAAAATGATTAAATAGAAAGATTTAAAAGTAACAATACAGAATTATACATGTGTGGGATGTCCATCTGCTATGCCTATGACCTACAATTGAATCTAATCCAAGTGAAAACTTGAAAATGCTTTGCAAGAGACTTGGGATTTTTCTTTGAGGTAACTGGCCCACTAGCTAACCATATATTATTGGAAAGTAAATAAGTATTCAGATATTTTTAGCAAGAAAACAAAACAAAGAGGAAAATCTAGTCAAACCTTACCACCAATAATTGGCAAACATTGTGAATACCTCTTATTTATTGTTTCTTTATGTAATTTATTGTAGAGGTCTTTGCTCTTTAGAAAGCTATTTATCAAAATGGTTGTTTTACTTTATATTATGGAAATTATGTAATAATATGTAATAATTGGATTGATGAACTTCTAAGTACTAGCCAAATTAATGCAAAACTCTCTTACATCAAAGCAAATCACAATGCAGATGAAAAAATGAATCAATGTCCATTTGCCATCTGTGATTTTAAAAAGCAGATTAAACAATGATATATAATAAGTATCAAATCTCTGTTTTGTGAATATAAATTATAGCTAATTTGACTAAAGCTGCACAAACATTTATTTGGATTTGATGCTCATCCTATTACATATCATTGTTTAATTTATTATGAATGACAGATGAAGTGGATTGAAATATATGTATATATTATGTTGACAGATTAACTGAAAGATGAGTAGATTAGAATGAATTGAATTTCAAGCTTAAAGTTATATAAAATAGAATTGAAAGTTGTTGTTATATGCATAATTGCATTATTTCCACTTTTAAATTTCAAAATTCATTGATAAATGCAAAAATCAGAAAATGTTTTAGAGATAAGAATTAAAGACACAAATAATCATTAATTACTCAAGATTCCGGTAGTCAGAACCAGAAATCTATTGTGGAAGAGTTTCTATAAAATAGACTATCATCTACTGCTTTTTCAAAAGCACTTTAACTATCATAATGATCGAATCCATTTATCTTATTGCCTGCTATCCTCTTTTTCTTTAATCAACAATTATTCTAAGTATTATATATTTTCATATGATCATGATGCTTCCTTTGATTACTAAGGCTTGCACTGGGTGGCACTACTGTATTGAAAGTTTGCTACTGCTAATATTATATATCATTTGTCAATATGTACATTTTAAAAATAAATGAATTAGAGGATTTGTAATATGATCGAAATAGGGCTTTTTAATGTGATCATTTGTGCTAGTCATTTTTTATTTGTTTGATCAGTCTTTTTGCCATTCCAAAGTCTTTATCAATGCCACAGTTCATCATTAAGCTGTAAATTATATTGAAAATCATGAATATAGATATGTTGATGACAATTTTAAATACATTTCAAAAATCAAATGAGAAATATTTTTTAATAGTTTTCTTCCAAAATTAAATTATAGATGTGCTTAATAAACTCCACACAGCCAAACATTCTTTTTAAAACCTATAAATAAAGATATCGTGAAAGATAAGTGATCCCAAGATGTATTTCATGTTGAACCATAATCAGTTGGTTCAAGTTACAGTGTTTAATTTAAAAACAGATATATTAATTTTTAACTAAGGTTTAATGTTTATTTCTTGGCCAGAGATAATCTTTATTTTAATAAATGTTTAGTGATAAGCATTATTCTATTTTTCTAGAGTGGATTATGTCAAAGTTGTGCATGGAATTAAGTTTGACACTTGTAAATTAAAATGTAACAATTCAGTTATACTAAAGAGACAAATAATTAATTACCATTTGATTTATAAGTATCAAATAACTTTAATCGGTCGATTTGAGCTGAGGTTTTAAATAGATTTCAAAAGAGCTGATATGTACATATGAATATTATCTTACTAATAGTACTTTTCAATTAAGGCAATGTATTAAATAATTGAATTCAAATTTTGTTGATTCTAGGCTTTATTAGTTTAAATATAAACACTTTTTAAAAATTAGTCCCTAGATTAAGTCATTATCGATCAAATACTGATTGATATGAGCATTGTTAAATGTATTGCGTATATGTCATTGTGATTATATATTGTAATATAAAAACATTTTAATCAAAAAAGAAGCTATTTAAAGGGTAGTCAACTTATGTGATTAATTCACTTAAATCTAATATGATTTTTACAAAGACAAAAATATTATGCATTCAATATATTAAGTCGCTCATTTTATGCAACGCAGGAAATCATTTATTTAATTTATATGTTAATATTTTTAAGTTTCATTGAAATGGACAGCAATTGGCTTGTACAGTTTCTGTGGAAAATTAATTTTAAAGTATTTTGCAATTATTTGAGAGAAATAAGCAAATGGAATGCAGTAATGAACTCCTTTTTATTTAATTATTATATTCTTTGCATTTAAAAAAATATGTGTTCATCATTATATATTAAAATGTGTAAATTGTCTTGAGGATAAAAATAGTAATCCAGTGTCATGATAAAAAGTGATGAAATTAAATAAAACATTATGTAATTAATATTTAAATAATTTGCAAATAATTATTATGATGACATGTAAATTATATATAATGAGGTTGTTTAAATTATTTAGAGTTTAAAATTGCCATAGGTCTAATATAGAAAAGAAACGTGGGTTTTTATTGATTAATTGTAAACTTGTAGCAATTTTTTGTATATGTGTGCATGTATATATATATCATTGCATGTGTGTGTGCGTTTATATGCCTCTTTCTGCATACAAAATATAAAGAGTCGAGTTGTCAAAACCTATGTCAATTTTCATTGATTTTTTTAAACAATTTATTTCTTATATGCATATTTTTGTTTGAAAATATAGATTTGTAAAGAGATAAATAAAAATATTTGTTTTACTTATATTATTTTCTTATCATATATTATCTATCCTAAAATAGATGGTAAAATAAATTTTTAGCTATAGCATAAATGTATTATGATTCTTTTACATACCGAATTCTAAACCTGTAGGATGCGATGCACAAGGAAATCACAAATTTCTGTGGATCGCTTTAGTTGTTCTTAGTTGCAATATTTTTTTTTTTTTACAGGAAATTTCTTTATAAAATTTTTAAGTCATTTATTTCAACATTCAACTAATGATTATAACATTGATTTTTGTTAAATGAATGAAAATAATTTAAGGTGCACGCAATATACTTAAAAATATTAAAAGCTTACTATGCTCACATATATATTAAATATTTTATATTATTTTAATTATTTGCTATGGCGAGCTTTTAATATTTTCTGAAAATTCAACTACAATAGATCTTGTTTTATCCTCTAAAAATGAAATATACAAATGTGGTGGTGGTGATGGAGGGGTGTCACATATTACTTAACTAGTATAAAAGATAGTTTATATTTAAAAAGATTAGGAAACACTGTTTTATTCATCATTAAGATGTTTTCCTTTTCTTTTTTTTCTTTCCTACTCATTTCAAATTTTTTCTCCCCCACAATTCCATACTTATATAAAGGAGATTTCTATAATATCTAATTCAAATTTTCAGAGAAGTTTTAGATTTTTAAATTAGCTTAAGATTTTAAAGCATAATAGGATATTTTCACCAGCTGAAAACTTAGTCAACCCAATAATGATAGGTAAATTATTATTGATCTTTTTTAGCTGGAGAGTAAAAAAGTCTCAGCTAATTTGGAAAGAAGAATATCAAGTATAATAGCATTATGATGCATACATTACCATGTATAGTGCTGAGATCATACTTTGAGATTTAAAAAACAAAGCTGAATAGTTTATGACTAGGACTCTGTTGCTAGAATGTTAAAAAAGGTTGAGAACCGGAAGTGACAGTGTTAAGCTGTAATTCATGGTTTTGAACTTCACAAACGGCCACTCTACCATTGCAAAAACTATGTAAGGCATCTTGAAATTAATAAGGAAGGACAAAAGCAAAATATATGGATGATTGAAAGAATTAAAAGATTGAAATGATGATAGTAGATGGACAACTGAAGTCCTATGATAGATTTCAGAAGATTGTGAGAAATTTAGAAAACAATTACATGTGAGATGAATGAATGATATATGAAGGTTTGCTGGAGTGATATGGAGAAAATAAGCTATGGATCATGAATACTGGTTAAACTGGAGAATTCCATCCGCTGTGAAATAATAGAACTAGAAATGATCTACTTAAGGTTAGCAGTAATAAATACTATTTTTTTACTAATGAAAATAAAAAAAATAAAAAAACTGAGCTAAATGCACCTGAAATGAAAACTAACATAAAGACAGGAAGATAAAATTGTTGTGTAAATATATATTTTTTTTCGAATTTTAAAATGATTTCATACTTTTTGTACGTAGAAAATTTGAAAAGCGACTTATAAAGATTCAAACTTTAAATATAACTATCACGATCTTCAAACCACTTTACTTAAAATCCTAAATTTACACCTGAGCTATTTTATTTTTAACAATTATTCAGGTGTATACTATTTACATAAATATGGAAAGGGCGTAATTTTTTTATACATTTTTCTTCTAAAGTTTTTTTTAACTTAGAAATTATTTTAAATGACGTTTTAAGTGATGGATGATAGAAACTCATTTATCGTGAATTTTATATAAAAAATTATTTCGTGAGACTGCAAAAAAATATTGATATTTACAATGTGAATGTCAGTAAATTTGGAGGTTAGTTGGTCACAAACCAAGACCTAAAGGTTAAAAATAAATAGTTCAGATTTCAACATTTAGCTTAATAGTAATATTTGTGTTAAGGTTAACGCTAATATCGTAATTAAAGAATTATTGAAATTTTAAAAAATTCTAAATCTATTTCAACTGTAACTCAATTATTTGAACTTAATTGGAGCAGGATAAATCCAATCGAATAATAAAATAAACCAGATGACTAATTTATTATTGTTTAATTTTTAAACATAATATTTATAGAATTTAACATATTTTTTATTTTACTTATTTTTATCAAGCGTTTATAGAATGAAATGATTTTCTCTAATCATTTTATCTTGAAAAAAATTTCACATCTTTGAAATTATTTATAAGCCAGCTATCTGAAAAATGATTCTGCTTGAAAAAAAAAAATCTTAATTATTTGAAACTAATAATTTGATACTTTGAGACACTTGGGGTTTTAAACCCAACTATATTGACTTATATATTTACACCTGTTAGTTAATTACTGTATAGTTTAACAACTTGTTGTACATTAATTTCAATGCACTTTTGAGACTTTTAGCAAAAAATATGTTATATGTCATTTTTAGCACATGATGTTTCTAGCATCTAACAGCTAAGATTTTCACATATTATCTTCATATTAAAAACTATGTAAAATTAAAATAAGTGACTACTTTAGCAAATATGGATATCAGACATAGAGAATTTTGACATCTTTAACTGTTTCTAAGTTGGTAATGGGTATTTAAATATGAGAAAAGTTTCGCGTCATAATAGTATCACATTTGATGCTATGCATAGGTTTGGATCTAAAAACTTGAAAATTTTTTCGTATACTAAATAGGGTTATAGATATATTAAACAATCTCCATTCTTTCCCATTCTTTTTAAATTCATATAAATCCATCCATTGGCTCAGGTCACTATCTTCCATACATATGTCTATTATATGAAGAGTATTTATCTATAGTAAATTGTTACATTTTTAGTTACCATTGTCAAACTCACTCCATTCATAACTTTGACACCATCCACCTCAGATAAATACAATAATGTTTGTTACTAATCATTTTCTAAACTAGAGATTATCTCTAATACAGATATAAATTTTAAACCTCAGTTAAAGATTAATATATCTGATTTTTTAATTTTAAACAAACAATCTCCATACTTCCCAATTCTTTTTAAATTCATATAAATAAAGATACAATAAAAGACAAATGACCTCCAAGATGCATTTCGTGCTGGACTAGCACTTATCAGTTGGCCCAAGTCACTATCTCCCATATATATCTCTATTATATGAAGAGTATTTATCTATTGTAAATTGTTATATTTTATTTATCATCACTGATGAGTGCTGGTTCAGCATGAAATGCATCCTGGGGGTCATTTGTCTTTTATTGTATCTTTATTTACATGAATTTTTAAAAAATGGAGAAGTATGGAGGTTGTTTAATATATCTAGATATTACACATGGGAAAGAGAAAGGTGAATAAGTCCATGTATGTGTATGTTTAAAATTAAAAAATCAGATATATTAATCTTTAACTGAGATTTAAAGTTTATATTTGTGCTAAAGATAATCTCTAGTTTAGAAAATGATTAGTAACAATCATTATTGTATTTATCTGACCTGGATGGAGTCAAAGTTGTGAGTGGTGTGAGTTTGACAATGGTTTAATATTTTTCTTTATAATGAATATCTCATAACTAATTTAGTTAGCGCCAAAAACAGTTGGTAAATGGGTGCCTAGCCATTCTTAGGGCAGATATGAAACAAAAATGGAAAATCATTAAAACTTTCACAACTCTGAATTTGGAACGCATGGTGAATAATATCTTATCCGTCATTGTTTTTTAAGGGATAATAAAAATGACTTTGCTGCAGAGTGGATTGTTTAAATTTTGTTCTACCGTTTTCTCAAGTATATATACGTTCAACATCATTTGAATTCTATTTATTATAGATGTTTAATTTTCTGGAGTTTAAATTTTGGTGTATAAAGATTTATTGTACTCGATATATTTTTTTCTAATTTCAATCAGAAATTTATCAAAAATTAGGGAATAATTGGCATAATTTAATATATATTTATGTTTGTTAAATCACGATCATTTGTCTCAATTGTATTTACAATTAATAGATCAGACATATATTAAATATTTACCAATCAAGCTATAACATAAATGTTTAAATTCAATTTGCTAAACATTTATTAGATAAATGTAAACGCATATAAACATACACAGACTTTCATGCACATCCACATACATTAAATTCATGCTATGTAAAGAGGAATAAATCGGGAAGTAAATTATATTCTGAAGGCCAACGACAAGTTAACTTACTAATTTCCCATTGAATTTTCAACAATAGCTTTTCAACAAAGAAAGAAATTAAATTTTAATTACTTGTTAGCAGAATGCAAAGATACAACAGGAAATTCCTGAAGCGATTTTTATTTCTGTTAATTACTATGGCAGCATCTTCTGTTAGGGTGTGTTAGCATATATATGAAACCGTCAAAATCTTTCACAGTTGTATTCACGTCTTTTCACTACAGTGCTATCTATTATAAGCATCAGAGAGCGATGGATTTCAAATACTATTACCAAATAGATTCCCAGAATTGTTTCTAGGTATTAATTAATCTTACTCAGTACAAAGTAGTATTTTGCACAAAGGCTGTTTAGTAGTCATTTTTATGCTATAAAGGAAATATTTGGATTTTTCAGAATATGCAAAATTTTGAATCCAAAAATATTTATTTATATAGCTATATAAGCCTGATTCAAGTAACTATCTATATATTTTAGAACACTTAATTATAAACTGTCAACATCAATGAGCTGCATAGGATCCAATCTTACTGAAGATTAATAATTGAAGACTATCCAGTAATGTGGATGAAGCACTAACTATCAGTTTCTAATGATCAGTCAAACTTGCAACAGATGGCTTTAGAGTAATAGAATGAATTGTTGCTCCCAAAGCAAATGTTGAAAATAGGAAAGGCCAATGGTGTGATAATTTGTTTGGTGATATTCCCGATAATGGAAGAATGCATTTGTGATATTTATATCTTAAAAAGGGGGAGAGAAGAGGGGGTTAGAAATTAAACCGTTTTCCATCAATTCCATATAAAAAATTGACTAGATTAACCAAAAGAACAAGCTGAATTTAATAATTGTTATAGATAAAATATTGAAAATGAATTTAAAACCATTTTGCAATTGATTTATAGATTGTTATAAACATATCTACTTTAGAATATTTGAAGAATAAATAGATTATATAGTTATATTAAAATGGTTAATGTTAGTGACTCTTTTGTTTGTACAATTTTAAGTATTTTACGGATTAAAATGGGAAGCAAAGAAAATTAAAATAAATTGATCTTAGTCATTTAGATTTTGCAAATGGCATAGCTATTTTCACAACTAATGCTTCCATATTGTAAAAAAATGTTATAGCTGTCTGATAAAAATAATAAAATGGGACTAACGTTGAACATTGAAAGATTGAAGTAGCATTTGATTGGTTTTTAAAAGAAAATAAGGATTGATACTAATGAAATAGAGTTTAAATAACTATAAATGGCTTATTTAATTAATACCACATATAAAAAGATAATGAATTAATTAAATTAATCGTAGAATTAACCTGGATGAAGTTTTATTTTTGATAGAAATAGGTCAATCCTAAAAAAAAAAAATAGATATTGTTGAAAAGTAAAGATTTTTAATAAATGCATTCTGTCTATGCTTATCTATAAGTTTGAGCTTTTGATATGTAAATAGAAAAACAGTACAAAGACTTCAGGCTAAACAATAAAATACTGAGATGAAAGATGGGATTAATAAAAAGAAATCAAATTTGAAAAGATGCATCAGTGGGAAAAAACAACAAATAGCACTAAAATTATAGGAAAAAATTAAAAGAATTAAATGGAACTTGAACAGATATAGTTATTTTTAAATGGCAGTAAATGAATAACTAAAGTCCTAAACTGAATAGCAAGAGATTTGTAAAAAAAAAAAAAGAAAAGATCTACAAAGAAACCACATGTGAAGAACAGATGTAATAAAGTGTTAATTTTCTGAACTGATATGGAAAAACAGTAAATTAGAAAAACTGAAATAAGTTTATGGCCTTTCATTTTTACATTGGATTGATAATTGTTAGAAATGTTGCTGAGAATGATTACTGCTATATTAATATAAAAATTATCTAACAATTTTATTTATAAAAAAACAACAACATGTAAGTTCTACAGAATAGTGAAGTTACTTTCGCTGTTATGCATATATTTCATGTGTATTCTGAAAACAATGATCATGTGTGCACTTACTTGATCAAAAACTACAATTAGTTTTGCATTTTTTTTGATCCATTTAAAATATTATCTTTACATATAATATTATAAAATAACCACTAAAGGGCACTAACATTTTATCTGAGAAATACAGGAAGACATGCACTAGATGCAGATGTGTGGATGGCAAAGGAGGCAAATCAAGGAAAAATGGGATCGTCAAGTTTTTATAAGAGAAATTCAAAAAGCAAAATGAAAATGTTCAGTAGATTTACAATTTATGAATAACAAGACAAGACCCAAAATAGTATTTAATTGAGTTATGAGTAAAGGACAGCCAACAAAATGGATGAGAGAGATAGTACACTATATAGAAGATTTAGATAAAAACACTGTCAGTATAATTATACAAAAGGTGGAGTGATTGTATGTAGGAAAATTGTTAGGTGTTAAAATGGCAAGGAATGGCATAGAAGAATAGATGCATTAATAAAAAATAGGGAGTTGGAGATCTAGTATGGAGAGTAAAAAGATTTTAAATATATATATAACAGAATATTGGGTGCAAGTTAATTTATGATAATAGCAAGGAGAGTAGTTTACTGTTTAAAGCTCGAACAGAATCATTAGCAACAAGTGAATATACACAAAAATGAAGAAATGTGGGTGATTTAGTCTATAAGTTATGTAAGGAAGGCATAGGAAATATTAGGCATCTATTAATTGAATGTAAATGCTTACAAGCAGAAAGGGTACAAATAATGAAGTTGTGGGAGAATAAATATAAACAAAGTGATTGTACAGAAAGTGGGTTCTTGGTTTTTATGCTGGGTTTGAAAAAAGATAAGGGGGATTTAGATATAAAGGCCATAGAGTGGATAATGTTGTGAGAATGGGATAAAGCAAGATATAGAATATGAAAAAAACTCAGGGTGGGGAATGGAAAGAGAAGGTGGCTAACAGGTTTTTCTGGGCATAGTGGCTGAGAGATTACTGATTCTGAGAACGGAGAAGAAGCCGTAATGCATTGCACACAATTAAAATATTAGAAAACTGGTTTAATAAAATTTTAAAAAAAGATTGTATAAACTGTAAATTATTATTTTATAATTATACCATTTATTTAAATGTATACTAGAACATTTAATTCAAAACAAATTAATTCAAAATTAGGCTTACCAATAGTTAAGTTTCTTTACTCAACTTTAAAAACTTATTTATTTATATTTATGAGAGGAAAAGTTCTAAATTTAATTTAAAAGTATAAAAATTTAACAATGTGAAATTGATTAAAAATTTGAATGGATGAAAATAGTTCTGGTAAATAACATTAACATTCGAGAGTATTCTCTTTCCTTAGCAATCCATATTCCTTTTATTAATTAAATAAAATTTTAAATTAGCATGTAATACTATCTTCTTCAAATTATCTTGAAGGTCTTTTCTACATCTTGCAAATTAGGAAGTGGTAAATATCAAAGCATGCTATTTTTTTGAATTTCTTCAGTTTTGGAAATTTTTTGTATTTATTTTTTTGAATGCCTTAAGAAATGATATTTCAAAGTACTTGTCTAGTTTGCGAGATTGGTGAAACGTGAACATAAAATACAAATTTGGATCAAAATTAGATTAAGCAAAGTTTGATCACAAGATACCTGGTTTTTCTACACTTTAAACTTAAAATTAATTTTATATTATAAAATTGCTTTTGATAAACATAATTTTAAAATTTTGTTATTTAGCTCTGTCATAATAATTAGATTATTTTCGTTTACTTAAATTGTATCAAAGTTTGTTTTTATTATGGTTGTTTATTTTCACCTGTATAATCAGAACAATTCTGATTTCATTAGTTTAAAGTCTCTTTTTACTTTCATAATTATTTTTCCTCGGAAAACTGATACCAATGGATCTACAAATATCTAGTATTATAAAAAGTTGCTATAAAAATGTCTACGTTTAAAATAAAGATTGATAGTTATGAATCAAACGCACTCACAAAAAAGTACACAATCAATATAATTTGAAAAATAATTAATATTATAATGTTTTGCCAAAAAAAAGGTACATGCACACAAATTTTATAACTTTTGAAAAAAATTTGTAAAATGACATTTTGTGATAAAATGGTTGAAGAAATGCATTTTAAAATGGGGGGGGGGGTAAGAATGTTTTCACCTGTGTAATGATAAGCTAAAAACTTAATTTGCAATAGCACTTGTAGGTATTTATATAGATATTTAATTTGATTTAAAAAATAATGATTATTATATATACAACAATTTTATAAAGCAGTTATTGATTTATCATTGAAAATGGTTGTTGAAGGCAAAATATATGCATGAATATTGTATTTTAAATTAATTATTTTCATGCATTAACATTTAAATAAAGAAATGAGTGGTAAATTTGCAGTAATAATTAAAAGTATATATATCCAGCAATAATGTTGCTAAGTAATCAATAACAAGTGACAGAACCAAGCTGAATCACTTTCAGCCTCCAATAGCTTTTTGTCTAGGTATTTAGAAACAAAAGGTCTCTCTTTTATTATCTAAGACTTTATATCTTTTCTATTATGTATATATAAATTCTAATTAATAAAGCACTAACAATTATATAATCACTGAACTGATCTATTTTTGAAACAATAGTTACATGCATGCATTGTTTTCTATTGACAGATTTGCGTTGGAAATATAAAATAAATCAATTTATATTTTTCTTAATTCTACCACTTTTATATTCATTTAGAATTAATGGATGTTTCAGCAAAAGTGTGGTAGTTCTATAGCTTTGGAATGTTGTTTTATAACTATCATAACTCGTATTAGTGTAGGATATTTTAAATAATGTTTTCATTGATTTTTTTAATTGGAAAAAAAAATCTGAAGAGATCAGTATCTTATGGACAATTGGTAAATATCAATCAGCTTTATTGTTCTTGAGGAAAGATTTAAGATATTCTTTCATTGTTGATGATGCTTCACATGAAACTCATCGTTAATGCTATCACCTGTCAAATTTGAGGGTAATAATTTTTTCAAATATTTTAATAATTACAAAATAAATATCAGATTTTAAAGCAGAACTTGATATATTTATCACAAATCCATTTTCATTAATTCACATTAAAAAAACTTATGAAAAAATTTGTTCATTTTCTGAAAAAAATGTATTAATGATGCTTAAGATACATTGTTCTTATTTGTAAGACAGGTTTTAAATGTTTAAAAAAGCCAGATGTGATTTTTTAGAATATTATTCATTCATAAATTAAACGTTAAAAAAATTAAGTCCAACTTATTGAGCTTTAGTATAAAAATAAAGTTTTTATATAGAAGTTTAAGCATTTTCAAAACTCTCACCAGATAGAACAATAGAAAATGTTAGAATTGTAAAAGGTTAATTCTTATAAGAATAATAATCTAGAAAATGATATAATCAGAGCAAATATCCATCAGTCATCAAAAAACCTCATTCAATGACTAGTAAGTGAACTTCATAAATAACACACTTATAAATAAGCAAAAAACAAGATTATTAAAATGAATAGAAATTGACTCTATCCTGTAAAGTTAATTTATTATCCAAACTGAATGAGACTTTGTTGACATCTGAATGCAATTGAATATTCATCCTAATATTACTTGCTAGATTGGCAATGCTTATAAGAATTAGAGTACTAAATATAAATTCAATCTGGCAATAGATATTAGTGCTTGAAAAGTTTATCAATCCAGTCATTATATACGCAAATAAGTGCTACAGTAAAATGGTTTTTAAATATTAAGCATTAAATAGATATTATTCTCCCATTTGTTAATTATTGACTGCTGAGGATTTGAATGATTTTCATCATTAATAAATGCTAGCTATGATACCCAATTCCAATTAATGTTGCTTAATTGAGTTAGCTTCGAACCACTTACCTGCTATACAAATTCTATGCCTAATTATAACCTAAAAAATTTTGATTTGAACCCAGGTAATAGACACGGCAGGTGGATTATTTGTAATAAATGAAAAAAAACAACTTGCTATTAACTGAAAGGAGACCCTCTGATTCCTCTTGGAGGCCTTAAAGGAACCGAGCAGGGCAAATTCCTAAGGTCCACTCCATACGTTCTTGTCGTGGCAGCTGTTATCACTATGTGATTATTCATATAGTATACAAACATGGATGGGCTGCTTGCCAACATGCATAGCCAGCATGTTGAGTTTAGTGGCTTTTTACCTCTGAGTTTAAGATCGAGAAACACCATGGTCTTTCTTCTCAGTGCCTGATAAGGCAGAATGAATGTTTGTGTAAATGATAAATATTTTTCCAATACATACATACAATTATGACAGACAAAAATAAAGCATGGCTATTCCCAGGAGGTTGTAAAGTCACCAACAAAGGCAGCAGTTGGTGGCCGAAGGCGGAGGGTGCTAAGAATCCCCTGATTGCGGACCCAGGCTGCCATTTGATGACTTTTTATTTAGGTACTTACAACTGCAGATCACTTTCAAGTGAAGGAAGATTGCAAGAATTAGAAGCTCTCTTATATTAAATGGGACATTATTGGACTTTGTGAAGTTAGAAGAAAAGCTGAAGAGACAATTGATTTAAAAAGTGGACATATACTCTATTATAAAGGCACAAATATTGGAAATACAAGTGGAGTAGGATTCATTATAAATAAAAAGTGGAAGAACAATATTGTGGGGATTGATGGTGTATCGGACAGAGTGGCAAGATTAGTTATACAACTTAATAGCAGATACCAAATGCAGATAATTCAGGTTTATGCCCCAACAAGTTCTCATAGTGATGAAGTAGTAGAAGATTTTTATATGGATGTACAAAAGGTTTTTGATCAGAGTAAACAACATTTTAAAATTGTTATGGGAGACTTTAATGCTAGAATTGGTAAACAAATGAAAGATGAAAGTGCTGTAGGTAATTTTGGTTATGGTAATAGAAATGAGAGAGGACATAGACTTGTGGAATTTGCAGAAAAAGAAAAACTTTATATTATGAATTCTTTTTTTGAGAAAAATGTAAAAGGAAATGGACATGGAAGCATCCAAATGAAGGTACAGCAGAATTGTATTATATTTTGACTAACAGGAAATACATATTTCACGATTATAATGTTCTTAATAAATTTAACACAGGAAGTGATCATCAATTAGTAAGGTGTAAGATACGTGTTAATGTGAAACTAGAGAGACAAAAATTATTAAGAAAAACAATATTTACAGTTGATATTCCTAATCTTCAGAAACATTCTAATGAATTTAAATTAGAACTTACAAATCGGTTTCAAGTATTAGTAGATTTTGAACACGATTCAGATTTGAATGAAATTAATATGAAAATAACTGATACACTTTTGAAAACTGCAACAAAAATAGCTGGTAGAAAAAAGCAGCAATTGACCAATAAAATTTCTACTGAGACTAGAGAATTTATGAAGAAAAGAAGGAATATGAAGATATACAAAAATGATGCATTAAAAAGAATTGAATATCTCGAATTTTGTAAAATGGTGCGGAAAAGAGTTGAAAATGATATAAGAAAGTATAACTGTGAACTAGCAAGGAAAGCTGTAGAAGAAAATAAAAGTCTTAAGAATATAAAACAACATACTGGTATTGGTAGGAAATTTATATCTGCAATAAGAAAAAAAGATGGAATTGTTACTAAAAAGAGAGATGACATCATGAAATTGGTAGAAGATTTTTATCAAGAATTATATCGTAATAAAGAACAAGTACCTCCTATATCTATTACATCTTCTGAATTGCCCAGAATTTTAAATGAAGAAGTGAGATACACAATTAAATGTATGAAGAAAGGAAAGGCTCCAGGTAATGATAGAATTATAATTGATATATTAAAAGAAGCAGGTGAAGAAATGGAAATTTTTTTAGCAAAGTTATATACCAAATGTCTAAATGATAAAGGGTGTACCAGATGATTGGAAGAATGCAGTAATAATATTAATATTTAAAAATGGTGATAAAGAAAATATTAGAAATTACAGACCTATCAGCATTTTATCAGTTTTATATAAAATTTTTACCAAGATAATTACAACTCGTCTACAGAGAACATTGGATTTCCACCAACCAAGAGAACAAGCTGGATTTAAAAGTGGTTTTAGTACAGTAGATCATATCCAGGTGTTGAGAGAAGTTATAGAAAGGACGAATGAATATGAGTTGTCATTATGTTTTGGATTTCTAGATTATGAAAAGGCATTTGATTCTATAAACATTTCTTCAGTGATTAAAGCATTGGATCATCAAGGTATAGATCCAGGATATTGTCATATTTTGAAGAATATTTATAAAAATGCAACAGCAACAATTAGATTACATAATGATACTGGGAAAGTCAACATTGAGAAAGGTGTAAGACAAGGTGACTCCATATCTCCAAAACTTTTTACAGCAGTGCTGCAAGAAGTATTTTGTGGATTAAAATGGGAAACTAAAGGAGTGAAAGTAAATGGAGATTATTTAAGTCATTTAGATTTCACAGATGATGTAGTTGTTTTTGCAAATAATGCTTCAAAGCTGCAGGATATGTTTCAGGAATTATCAGATGAAAGTAGGACTAAAGATAAATGTTAAAAAGACTAAAGTAATGTTTAATCAATTTGCTCGAAATATGAAAATAAAGATTGATTATGATGAATTAGAAGAAGTTAACAGTTACAAATACCTTGGTCAGATTATTAATACAGATGGAAACATAATGGAAGAAATTAATCATAGAATTAAACTTGACTGGAGTGCTTTTAGTAGAAATAACTTGATACTAAAAGGGAATATGTCTATGTGTTTGAAAAGGAAGGTTTTTAACAAATGTGTTTTACCAGTTCTTATTTATGGATCTAAGACTTGAACACTTAATAGAAGAGCAATACAGAGACTTCAGACCACTCAAAGAAGTATGGAGAGATGCATGTTGGGAGTAACAAGAAGAGATCGAAAATGCAATGTATGGGTAAGAGAACAAACAGGTTTACTGACCTCATTGAAAAAATTAAAAGATTGAAGTGGAGTTGGGCTGGACATATTGCTAGAAGAGATGATAATAGATGGACAATTGAAATTTTAAACAGGATTCCAAGAGATTGTAAAAGACCTAGAAAGAGACCACATGTGAGATGGATGGATGAAATAAGAAAGTGTGCAGGGGTGATGTGGAGAAGAGAAGCTAAAGATCGGAAAAGATGGATTAAACTTGGAGAGACCTTCATCCTGCAGTGGATTGATAATGGTTGATGGTGATGATGATGATGATTGTGAATTATATTATTATCAACTATTTATAAATGTGTGTTTTAGTAAAAACAACTGATATCTCACTTGGCTATAAAATATAGATAGCTTGTGGTCACGTTACAGACTTGAGAATTAAAAGTATTTGACGTGCACTTGGCTGTTTTTCATTCTTGAATGTCATGTTTCCTGAACATTTAATCATGTGATATTTTTAGAGTATAAAATGAAATAATAATAATAATAATAATAATACTAATAATAACAACAACAACAATAATAATAATAATAATAATAATAATAACAACAACAACAACAACAACAACAATAATAATAATAATAATAATAATAATAACAATAACAACAACAACAACAACAATAATTCATAGTTAATAAAAAATAAAATAGCAAAAGTTGTAATCTTCATTTTAAACTTTATTTTATTCAAATTATTGTTAGGCATCCCATGATAAAATATTTTAAATAATTTAAGTGACTGCTATATAATTTTTTTCCTGTTCCTCTTGATTTTGAATTTAATGAGCTTTGTTGCATATATATATACTTTTACCCTGATTAGAGACAAACTTTTATATGAGGATTTATTATAATGATTATCATCAATTTGTGCTCACATTTTAATTTTACAATTGATTCTTTAACACAAAATTTAAAACTTTTTTGTTAACAAAAAAAGCATTTTTTCATGGCCATTTTGTAAAATTGATGTCTTAGGATAATGGCATTCGTGCTAAAAATAATCAGTATAATACAGAGATTATTCATTATACAGGATATAATGTTTTGATTATAGAATTAAAATATGATCAATGCAATCTAACTTGCATGTCCTTGGAACACAATCAATGCTTTAAATTAATGAGAAATTCAAAGTAAAAATTTTCATCATTAAGACTGCAAAGGCAAAAAAAAATATCAGTTTCATTCAGTATAATAAAAAATCAAAAGCATGCTTTGTCACATATAACAAAAGGTATTAATATTAAATTTTAAAATGTGCACATTACCTTAAACATACTCATTCAATTAATTTTTTATATTAAATTTCTTATAAACATTATTTTGTCAGCAGAAAAAAAAATCTTATCGGAATTATAAAATGTGATCGTCATAATTGTAAATTATTTAAAGAAAAAGATTTTGTGCATTATGCAGATAATAACTTTATTTGATCAAACGTTACTAAATATAAGTTAAAAATATCATTTACGTGCTCTATTTTAAATTGATACCCCATAATTTTTTTCTGACATATTCAAAATAATGGCAGCTTTTATGATAAACATTAAAAAATACAGTATTAACAAAAAAAATATTTAATTATTTACATTATTAAAATTACAACTATTAATTACATTTCTTTATTTAATTTTGATTACATTTATGTAAAATATTATATATTCATGAATTGTTGCTTTAAAAAAAATTAAATGTTGCAAAAAAAAAAAAAAATCAATGTTTTATTGGTTAGATATTACAAAAATAAAGTTTGCTAATACAACATAAAATACACCAAAAATATATTTTAAAATGTACATTGTGAGTTTTTCTCTACATTGGAATGAATTGTTGATTCAGGAAATAATATTCTTTTAGCTACATAAGAAGCAAAATGGCAGACCATCAATGAAAAAAAATATAACTACTGAAATGTTTTTATACAATATATTTACTCTCAGGTTAATACTTTTATTTATTTTATTTTTTGTAATAATGTATATACAATTTATCCAAACCGCTTCAAACACTTTTTAGCAAAACTGTTTATTTGTACATATACGTACACCTACATTTTGACTGACCTGCAGTCTTCTTCAGAGCAAGTTTATTTTGATCTTCTAAAAAAATGTAGGTATATAGAATATATACAAATAAAGAGTTTTTTTAAAAAGTGTTTGAAGTGTTTTGGATAAATTGCATTTATAGGATATTACGGCAAAAATAAAGAAAAGTGTGATTTTGGTAATAATGTATATAGTAAAATGTTTACTCATTAATTAACATTTTTTGTAGTTTAATCTTTATTTTTAAATTACATTTTTATATATTTTGAATTTAAATAAATTAATTTTTTCCCCCATAGGAATTCATTATAATTGTTTATTTTTTATGTGAAATTTTGGTTTATAAGGTATTTTGCAGAACCAATTGAACTCACTTTCTAGGATAAAGGTGTATGTGACAATAAAACAATTTTTTACAATATACTTGAAAAAGAACATGCAATTATTTCTCTATTATTGATATATATAATAAAGATTTATATCTAACATTCTTTACAGAGTATATTTAAATTATTTTATCTTTTTCTAAGATTATGTCTAATTTCTTGTTGTTCTTAATTGCTTTTTGACTGCTCTGTTCCTCTTGATTTTGAATTAAATGAGCTTTATTGTATATATGTGTGTCAATAAAACAAATTTTACAATAAATATGTTTTGAAAAAATGTAATTAATTAATTAATTTACATCTAGATCATTTTACCTTCCAGGAGATTATCCGCATTTTTTTACTGTTGTTAATTCATTATTTTTTTATATAAATTTTGATTGTCTGAAAGAATATTTTGAATGTATCTTACAAAGACTTTGTTTTAATTGTATTTTTATATTGGACTATATATATATATATCATCTAATATGAGTATTGAATGTCCTTAGAAAAATTTAACTTTAAATAAATATTCCAAATACATTCAACTGTTAGTAATAGCACATCAAACAGATTACTATATACATAATGTTTCGAGAAGTATTATTCTCTCCTTTTCTTCAGGTGTTGCTGATCTGACCAGTGACAGTACTAGTATGGGATTCAAATCAGGACCCTTAGATTCTTGATTATTGAATTTTAAGGTAACGTTCTAACTGAGTCAACAAAAAAAAAAAGTGATTTTTTTATGAAAGAAAAATATTCAAAACATTTTTACATGGATAGCTATAAATTTCAGAATGTGAGGAATCAAAATAGCTGCGCCAGAGTTCCACATGCTGTAGTTATATTTATTGAATAACAGATGGGGTTTTTTATCAGTGTTATAATTATTGTAATTTAAATTGGTGTATATTTTGCTTAATTTGTTATGCAGAAATAATACCTGAATCCTTTATCACCACAACATAAAGGCATTAAAAAAATTTCACTTGATGTTTTTCATAAAATTATAAAAATATTATGGCAAAATCATAAGATTAATCAGTATGTTTTTCATCTTAATAGATATGATACTATAAAGTCTATTATTTTAATCATATCTTCATTGAATTGGATGTGAAATGAATGAATGGTAGCAGACTTTCTAAAAAAAAAAAAGAACTTAAATAGTTTTCTTTGAGAGATAGAACTTGTTTATATTATAAAGATCACCTCACTCTAAAAAATACATTATTGATTGCTTTTACTGATAAAATATGGTTGAGGATAAAACATGGTAGAGAAAAACATTTAAGCATAGTGCTGAATTTTTTAAAGAAACATTTGCTGCAAAAAAAGTTAAAAGATATTAAATAAACTAAAGAACCATCATGCAGATGTATTTGCAATTTACAACAAATTAGTTTGGATAATCACAAAACTAATTTCTATAAACCAATAAACATCACATGATTACCATTTCTTATGCTTGCTTATAACTGTTATTAAAACGAGCAAAACTCTCCATACAGTATTGCCACTGAGTGCAAGCCAGAGTAATCAATGGATGCCAGAAGGCTTGTGCATAAAATCCCCATCTCATCCAATATCCCCCAGACTAGTTTCTGGCTTGTGGCCTTCATCAGTGAGGAGTCTTGGATCTGAGAGCACTGCATCTTGAACCTAAGATTTAAGTGCAGTGCTCTCAGATCAAAGGCTCCTCACTGACAAAGGCCACAAGCCAGAAACTAGCCTGGGCTGGTGGGTTGCATTAGATCCTAAGATCTAGGTGCAGTGCTCTCAGATCCAAGGCTCCTCACTGATGAAGGCCACAAGCCAGAAACTAGTCTGGGGATGTTGGATGAATAGATACTAGATGGGGATTTTATGCACAAGCCTTCTGGCATCCTTTGATTATTCTGGCATGCACTGAGTGCCAATACTGTATGGAGAGTTTTGCCTCTTTTAAAACTAATTTCTAATGTAATATTTTATTTATCTTTTTTTTTTCAATTGTGGAGTTGGAATGGTCATACTTGTTAAGGAATGACTGCTGTTGCTGATTTTCTCTATTGTTCAGGTTTTTTTTTAACATTTGAATCTTTGATTACTTTCTTGTATTTTTTTCATGTCATTAGAATGGATAAAAAGATCGATATAAAAGGTAGCTATAAAAATATGTATTGATAATTAATGGCCTCTACTCTAAAAATTAATAAGCTTGAAACTGTTTCTTATCTGCTTTAATTGCTATCTAGAGTGCATTGATTTTATCTATGGTTTCAGTGTAGACTCTAAAATTAAAAGATGTCTCTACATAATTGCATATAATTTATGGACAGTTTCTACATGTTGTCAATAAGTGTACAATACACAATAATTTTATATTGTCCACTTTAATAAATATGGCATGTTTAATTTCAATCTTTTTCAATATATATTCTTGAATCATATGATTTAAGGCATCTTAAGTTTATATCTGCACTAGAAATAATATGATAATCTCTAGTCTAATAAATGATTATTAATAATCATTAATGTGTTTATTTGCAGTGAGTAAAACAAGTAATTGAAAGGCATTATTGCTGGGGAATTCATAAAAAGTTCAAACACCAAAACTAGAATTGATCCTAGAACCATATGTTCCCAAATTTTCTCTGTCCCTGCACTAAATTACGTAGAACTAAATCCAAAGTGAGTGGTGTCAAATATTTGAATACAGAAAATTTGATATGTTTAATATCACATTTTGATAATTATATTCCTATATATTGATATAAGCAATGGTTTAAGAAAAAAAATACTAATCAATGAAGTGACTGAATTTAAGTACAATAATATAATAAAACTGAATTAGGGAATTGTGTATATATGATTGATTTAAAAATTCATGCTTTTAGTCCAAAGTGTTTCAGACAAACCTATATATAAGAAAATGAGATAAAGAGAGAAGACAGTCCGATTTTTTCTCTTAAAAAAATTTAACTTACGCTTTGGATTAAACGTATTTCATTTACATAATAAAGCAGAAGTATGACAATCTCAAAAGTATATATATATATATTATTTTGGCAATAAGTCAAAAATTTAAATTTTTGAAGAAAATAATTTGTGAAAACATATTAGATATGTGTAATAAATTGATACTAGTGGGTTTGAAATTAGTGAGTATAGGTTTGACAAATCCAAATAGCAATCTTTTTCATTTCTTAATTATCCTTTTTGATTTATGCTAAAATCTGTACTATTTTACCTTCCTCTCCAATAATTATTCACAAAGTGAACTATAACTATCTTTTATTTACATTGCTTTTCTTCTATGTATTTTGCTGTCTATTGTTATTATAAACAAACAGGAAAAAAAGGTATATTGCCCAAGAGTTTACAAGAAATTTTGAGCATCAAAAGTAACAGAGCTAGGCACCAATCGATGAACTTTGGGCTTCAGACGCTACCTTCTACTACTGTATCAAATCACACATGGCACTATTATTAATGTATTATTAATAGCTCTATTTGTAGTTATGATATGAAATAATGTTGGCAATAGTCAATTAATATAATCATGTATCATTTTCAACTATTAGCCATCCACTGTTGATATGGTCTTTCAAATTTAATCCAGTTTCTCTGACCATAACTTCTCATACCCACATTATCTACCTTCCATGTGATTTCTTTCCAAGTCTTTTACAATTTCTTGTTTATAATTTAAAACTTCAACTGACCACCATCTCTTTTAGCAATTGTCCAGTGCAGCCCCGTTTCATTTTCTTAGTTAGTCGTGCATAATATATTGAAAATTTTATTAGTAAACAAAATGCTATTCACATGAATATTATAAATAGATGTCGACTTGACAGCTCTTAAGAAACTAATTTAAATTTTATGACTCATGACAGGAAACTTTCTAACAGGGATTGAGTTCAATAATCTAAAATTGACTGAGAAGAAATCGTTTTATAAAGCACATATAGTTTACAATTACTCAGTATAATACTTGTATAATATCTTAAAGTATACTAAAAACATTTTAATTAGTTAACCAAAAGATTTAAATACATATATAAATATTAGTATGTTTTCTATAATCTTCCGAGTGTAAAATTACAATTTATTTTAACCTCCCCGCTTCTTTACACAAATCTTTTATTTGCTACCGGTTAATATAATTATTATACTTCGAAGAACTAATTATTTGCTAATATTAATATTCTTGAAAATGCTGCGACTAACCAAATGCTATACAAGAAATGATGTAAAAGGTCAAATAGCAAAACTTAAGGATCATAGGCCTACATAAACATGGAGATTCTAATACTACTTGAAGAAATAATATGGTTGTGATATTTAATTATGATTGATTATCATTAATTCTATAATACAAATGTTTAGCATTAACGATATAATACGTTATTACTGAAATTCAAATTTGAACTAACATTTTTTCCATAGTTAACCAGAATCCTCGTGGGAAAATTTATTGCCTAGTGTTTATTGTTTTTAATTACAGGATTTCATTTTTTTTTTTTTTTCATTAACAATAATGCATTTTTCTTTAGAGGAATGAACTTTTTATCTATTCAAGCAAACAGCTAAAGAAAAGAAAATATTATTGATTACTTCATACTATAATATATTTTTTCAAAGTGCTGTATAAAAATTATTAGACCATTAAACGCGGATAAGGGTAGGCTTCGTGCTATGAACATTAGCTTCAAGTTAAAAAAATACCCATTTTCTGCTGTTTTAATTGTTATTATGACGTTAGCAAGAATTTTTTTTTTTTGGGGGGGAGGGGCTGAAAACTGTCGCTTATTTAAATGTAATAAAAGCTCTGTGAGTTTAATGCAATGGTAAAATATCAAACTGGAATGTTGGATTCTAGGATCGATTTCGGTGCTGGCAATTCGATCGCTCAACGTCTTACGAACTCTTCGAACAATAAAGTCATTCGAATATTTCTTTTTTTTTTAAAAAAATTTAACAAATGATTTTTTTTTTTTAATAATCTTGTAATATTTTTTACTATCTATATATTTTCTAAATTTAGACAAAGCAAGACGAGCTCAACTCTCGTCCAATACAATTTAATCTGCACACACTCTTCCATTGAATCATTTATGCAAATATCTTCTTGATGAAAAAAAAAACAGCCTTAAATAGCTAACTCGTTATTATATACCATCTAATTTCCGATGTCAATGCGGCGAAGATTAGTGAAAAAGAAGTCATTTTATCAGTCGATTAGCCGGCAAAAGTTCGAATTTTTCTCTGGTTGTTTACTTTTTAAATTAAGAATGATTAGATATCCATTTACCAACCGCTAATAAGATGATCAACTAGTTAGCTAAATTTGCTTGGAAATCCGCAGCTATTTAAAAAATCTCGAAGTTCCATTCATAGTTAAATTTCTGATCATGGACATGATTATTAGCCCTAGTAATCTCTATACGACAAAATCATCATGGGCTCAGTACCCATGAGGATAACATTTTTCTCTCTAAAAGTGATGAATGTAACATATTACAATCAAATTATTATTTTAGAGTCAGTCCAGCTACATTCTAACTAAGCATAATAGTAGCTAGATACCAGTAATTGGTGGATGGATAGCAAGGCTGATAATGAGACAGCGACCAGAATAAAAACTCAAAATACTTAGATATATATATACAAATAATAGAAAAATGTTGAATTCTATGAAAATGAGCCATCTAAATGTCATAATTTGCAACAAAAGATTATGAGTTCAAATGCTAATGAAAGAATGATTTTTTTACAAACTAGTTTAATTTAGGATAGAAAATAATTATATATATTATACCCTCATGTAACATAATTTGATTCCTCAAGCATGGCTTATCATTAATATAAAAATGCTTTCTAATATGGAGCCTCAATAAACTTATACTCCTGAGAGGAAAAAGCACCTGCTTTGAGAATTACACCCATTGAAGTAAGATATTTAATATTCGTAGAAAGCAAGTGCTGGCAAATCTTACTAATAATGTTAAGCTTATATTTCTGAGGCACATAAGGCTTATGTGACACTGAAAATTATACTCAAAGAAACAAGATGTTTAATTGTATTGTTAGTAAATACACATCAATAGTTCTTATATACTATGTTTAATATTTGTGAGATAATTTTAGAGTTCAAGGAAAAAAAAAATTATAATAGATCTGTAACTTGATGGGTGTGATAAACAGATTTAAATAAAATGTAATGATCCAATGGACAATCTAGCATTTTAAAACCATTGCTTAGTTTTTTTTGTTGGTTATATTAAAAGTGTTGTTTGAAAGAAGAAAGACAATTTTCTTGAAAAAATTTTTGTTGAAATATGAAATAAATAATTGTAAAGATTTATTTTAAGTGCATTTTTATTTTCAAGAGTCATTGGAATAGTACATGTAAAGGAATTTGTCATTATATTTGCCCCAGTGGATATAAGCAAATTTTGATAAAAAGGCAGGTGATCAATATCTGTGATTATCAATAAAATGTAAATACAGAAGCTTAATTCCTGGTTTATGTTTATATTTGTTAAGAATTTTTGTTTGTTTTGATGCATTATATTTAATGAATCCAGTTTATGGTCATGCAATATTGAATGTTATTAGAGAAATATATTACTGATAATGCACTAATTATCACGAGTTTGTAAAGAGAATCTTGTCAAAAATTTTAATCCCCTTTGTAAATAACTTTACCATTGATGAGTTTGACATGGAATCTATTGGATATGATTGGAAAAGAAAATTTTGAAAAATAGTGATATATGATGAAAGCTGAAAATAGAGTATGATGAAATAAACCAATACATATGAGATGAAATGAAAGATCTTTCCATAGGATAATTTAATGTTGGGGAAGGCCTAATAGAATATAATAAAAATTATTTAATTGATTAATATTTATAGTTTTTTTAAAAAAGAGAGAGAAATGTAAGAAGAGAAAGTACAAACTCATTTAGAAATATATTTAGTTCTTAGTGGAAGTGATAGTTTATGAGGATGTAGATTTCATTTTGTGAAAACATTAGTAGATCATTGTTTTAATAAATTATGGAAGAAATAAAGGTAGATTTTAGAACCAATATCTTAGAAACAAGAAATAATCACAGAAGTAGAAAATCTATCCCAATGATGTGTCACTTTAATCAGATAATGGTAATATTAAAGCAAATGCAGTAAACACAAGAACAAATGCAAAAAGACATAAAGAAAGATCTGCAAGGACAATAACAAATGCAACAAAGTTTTAAGATATTTGCAAATAAAATAATGAAAATATATCAGAATTTGGGGGATATAAATAAAATGATTATCAAATAATGAACAAACCTTCAATAGATACAATTGAAAAGAGAAATTAAAATTAGAGAAATAGATAAAGTGAAACAAATAAAGGAAGATGGCAAACAAAATAAAACAGAATTGAAAAATGCTGTAGAAATGAGCACAATTTATCTTGAATAAAATAGAATTAAATGAAAGGAACACAGATGAGTTAGCAATATTAGAAAATAAAATAATGCTTGTTGAAAAAGCAGTGACAATAGATAATAAGAAACTAATAAACAGATTAGATCAATCCAAAGAAAATCCAGTCTTTAAAAGATGTAAAGGAGAAAGAAAAGGATTTTAATATAACAATGAAGGAGCTTAAAAATTAAGTAAATAACATTCAAGAACGAGTTTATATTAACTATAAAACTTTAGAGAATAAATCAGGTTAAATACAAAAATATGTAGTAGTTGACAGAACTTCAAAACATATTGAAATTATAGAATCTAAAAGTAAAATTGATATGGTTGAAGTAGAGGTTGATGAATTTGAAGTGACAATGATAGAGGGCATTAAAAATCATGTAAATAATACTCGAGAACAAAGTTAAATCTACAATACAATCTTAGAGAATAAAATAAAATGGAAACAGAATTAATACTTGACAAGAGTTTCAAAAGATGCTGAAATTACAGAACAGTGTAAAAATAAAACTGATTTTATGGATGAGTTAAAAATTGTTAAATCTGAACTTGAAGAAAAGGTATTGGAAAAAATATCACAAGTATAAAGAGAAATACATAGTAAATGTTGAAATAGAAGTTAATTAATCATGATCAATTTCAAAAAGCACAAATTTACTTTTTAAAAAAGATGATAAGTTTTCTCTAGAGAGCAGAGAAGTACTAACAGATAGCTATCAAGATATAGTGGAAAACATAAAAAGTAAAACAAATTAGAAGTAAAATATGGCAGAAAATGAGTAATGCAAAATGATGAAACAGAAACTTTACATTATATAAAAGTATTAAGATATGAAGAGATATTTCACAAGAATGAAGAGGTAGAATAAGAATATCAACATATAGGAAAAATTGATATGTTGATAGAAATAAAATATTTGGATAACCAAACAGCAGTAATGTTCAAGGATAGCAGAAAATAGATGAAGGTAAAATAAAAAATGGGAAGCATTTGCAAAGATGGGAAATATATCATATATTTTACAAGTTTGTTCAAAGGTAAAAAATGTTATTTTTTGGCATATTCTAAGTCTATCAACAGAAAACATTTATTTGGTAGTCATAGGCTTAAAGCTGTAAATCAGGTATAGAGACAAACTATGCTAAATTCCAAACCTAAAATATAGCAATGGTATACAAGTTATGATTCATGTTGACTGAGTTATTCAGCATTCTTTGTGAATTCAAAAGGATCATACACGTCTAGTTTAAAAAATGTTTATTATTAATATATTTTTGATGTTAATGTTGTATATCAGTAAGATGATAGACATATAAAAGGTAAACAAGAGAAATTATTATAAAGAATAGAAGAGATTAAAAGAAACTAGACATTAATGCTCAATAAATAATTTTAATGAATAACTGTTTTCTTTATTTTTTTCTCAAAGAAATGGGAAATGAAGCAGGTAATAAAAATGAGTCTAATAAGGGAGTCAATAATATAAAAAAAAATGAAAGTAAACAAAATAAATCTTAAGATATTTACTGTAAGGTAATTAATTCATACAATTTTGTTACTGATAAATAATAGTTAAATTTATCTTGACTATGAACAGAAAATATGATCCTAAGAAGGATGAACATGCATGTGTGCATATAAATGTATACACATGCAAACAAATCAACATAATTATTTTATTATAAACAATTAATGATTGATCTTGGTAATATAAAACAATAAAAAAAAATCAATCTGATTATCGTTATTTTTAAGAAAAAGTTATTTCTTTTCATTTATAATATTTAGTTTTGTTCGATAGGACTTTGTTGGAATGCTGGGAAAAATTCTAAATTTTAATACTGTCTTATATGAGGAAAGCAGGAAAGTAATATATAGAGAATAATTGAGATTATTATAGTGAAAAGTAGAAATATCTCAGAACTGATAATAAAACATATATATGTATTTAAATTTATCATTAAAATGAATTTCTGAACAAAAGTAAGGGGAATCTATTTCCCTCTCATTAGCCTAATTTCAAGGAACTGGACGAATTGATAACTAGATTAAAATTTGAATCTCTCATCATGCAATTGTTTTACTAATTATTCTATTATAGAAAGAATGCATAAAATATTAGGAGACATCAATTCAAATAATTATTTCAATCATCAACTAATGCCATTAGAAACATCGTTATTATATCAAAGAAACTACATCAGACTTTGGCCATGTTCTAAACAATTCGCATTCATACAATTTATAAAAAAAAAATTAGTGATTCAAATGGTAATAGTTTTTTTTTTATTTATTACAAAATGTTACTGATAGAAAAATTAAATTTATTAAAATTCTATGAGTAGCATTCAAGAATAATGTTTCATATTTTTTTAAAAATTAACTATTAATCTTTAAAAGAAAAAAAATTCATTCTAAAAAAAATATTAAAAAATTATCCAAAATGTTTTCATTGATTGTACATACACACATTTGAATATATGCAATTTGTGGAAAAAAATTACTCTTGACACATGCACTATTAAATTGACATGCACTCATCCATCAATAAGTATTTTAAAAGCATAAGTAATCACTTATGCATAGAGCCTATTCTTAAATAACCAAACCCTTATTGACTGTGCTTAAATCAGGGCTTGATCTTAGTATTCTTATTATTATGGTCAATAAGAGTTACTTTATGTAAGAAAAGGCTCTAAGCATAAGTGGATCACTTATGCTTTTAAAATACTTAATGACAGTCAAATGTGTGTCAATTTAATATCACATTTATAAAGAGTTTTTTTTCTACAAAATTACATATATATGAATTGCTATTGTAGTGGAACAGGTCTTGGTCTTGCATAGTGGTATACTTGGTAGGTCATCAGTGGATCAGAAAGCATATCTAGGGTTCATAAACTTCTACTCATATCCACTCCGATCTCAATCCTATGAGATGACAAGTTAGCATACAAACCTACATCACTCTTCTCCACCCATACATTCCATTTGTCTTAGAATTTGAGCTTAGGGAGAATATGCATATTCTACTTCAGGAAATATTTATATTACTATCTTTATTGCATGAGTGTGTGATGAATTGGTAAATGAATAAAAAAAATGCAAACGACCATCTTTAATTTGAAATATGTTTAACAAATTTATTCATAGTTATTACAATTTTTTTTAACAAGGAATTATAAATATAAACAATAGCAATTAGTTCATTTAGATATTTGACTATTCTTTGATCCATACTGTCAATATATTCCTATTCTTTTCCCCTCAAAGAGTAATCAATTATTCAATATCAATACGATAAAAAAAAATTTAAACTTATTATTTGTATATAAACTTGCTTGCTGATTTGGAATTTAGTAAAATCATAATTCTTTTGTCTCCAACATATTTATTGATTGATTCATTTTATACAGTGTGATGATGATTATTTGATCCCCTTTCTATTATAATTTATTTCTATAATGATAGAAAAGACCATTCATGCTAGAAGTTTTTAATCACATGTACTGAAAAAAACAAGAAAATGACAAAGTGATTAGAATCAGTAAACAAATAACAGTATAACTGTACACATTTGGTATTTAATGTTGGAAAATATAAAGTCTTACCTCTAACCCTGGTGATGATCAAATTAATCTGCAAGCAAGTTCATGCCTGATCCTATATTTTATTTCAATTTAAAATTAAGCTAATAATACCCCCCCCCTTCTAGTATATCAAGAATTTATACCCCCCTCAATCTATGGTAAAGGAAAGAAATAAAAACATAGATACATAAAATTAATCACATGATGTCAACCTAAAATAAAGAGTCCATAATGGAAAATATCCTAAAAGGATAATGTGTCTTTATTTCTACAGTTCATGATCCAATTACTTGAGTTTGAATGCTTTGGAACAGGCATGATACTTATCTGAAACTTCTCTCTTCCATATAGCATGCCTTGAGTTGTTAAATTTACTTCTTCACATCCAAGTAGTAAAGTTGGTAGTGCCTTCAGCATAGATGAGTAAATGCTGTTTCAAGTCCAATTCAGTTTTGGCAGTTACAGCTCCATGGGGACCAATCTGTTCCCATGAAGTAACTTTACTCTTAGCAGTGCATGGCTATATATGTCTATATATGTAGTTGATCAAAATCTTTTGAGTTTGTTGAATAGCTAGACATTGAACTATTGCGAATCTCAAGTTGGAGTTGGTATAACTCTCTGGCTAAAAATTGAAAATATTCTTGAACTATCAAATAAATTTAAAGCTATTTCTGGGATTTGTAATTTAAAATCCATTAGTTTGATGAATTTAAATCTATCTGCTTTTATTTTAGCTCTTATCTGTCTTCAACGAGATATTCTCATGTAGTTTTACTTTGAAGGTTGCAGATCTTTCTTTTCAAACAACAAGTTCAATTGTGGCTCACCAAGTATACATGTTGAATAATCAACAAATTTTTCATCTGATTTTTGGAAAGGTCATTTGTATGTATATATTGCCGATCACCAAAACAAGGTTTTTTTTTAAGTGTTGCTCTTTAAAAATAGAAAGTTTGATGTCATGCATGGACTTGATTATTTATATCATGTGTTACGATTTATATATATGTATGTTGGATTAATAATTTTAAAAATGTATTTATTACTTCCTTCCTTTATGTTTTGATGATTTTATCGCTTGCGTCTAAATTTTGACCATCTTTTTTCTTATATGTGTTAAACTATAGTTAATGAAAGGTTTTTTTAATAAAGATAAGTATAAATATTTAAGTTTTACAGATTAAATTTAGGTTATGAACTTTATCATGTTTGTTTATATTTTAATTATATAAACAATTAAGTATTGTCTAATCTAAAATGCTTGTGAACATTTTTATTTTTCATGAGTTCATTTTATTTGGGTAACATTTTCTTTATACATACAACTTTCATTACATTATATGTAGTGAATATTGTTATTGTAGGTAATGGTGTTGAAGGAGATAAGGGTGTTTAATGGTCCTTGGTGAGATTAAGATCACATCTTACACTATATGATTATTTATTACATTTGAATATATGTAAGTTTTCAAGAGATAATTAAGAATAAGTATACACATTTAATCGTTTTATACTTGTATGTTAATAAACATCACATGATCATTTCTTATGTTTGCTTAAAACTGTTATTAAAACAGGCAAAAACTCATTATATGTATTGCAACACAGAAAGCTAGAGTAATCAATGGAAGACCATAAGCCAGAAACTAGTGTGGGGATATTGGATGAGTAGGCACTAGATGGGGATTTTATGCACAAGCCTTCTAGCATCCATTGATTACTCTAGCTTGCTATATAGCAATACGTATATAGTGAGTTTTTGCCTGTTTTAATTACTTGTATGTTATTTATGATCTGTAAAATAAGTGCATATGGTAGTAAAAGCAACAGTACACATTTCCAAATATCAATTTTTTAATGCATAATATTAATTTTCAACCAATCATGCACATATCAAAATTAAGATGGAAGAATAATAGTGTTATTCTTTGAATAAAATAAACTTCATTTCACTGGGTAGATTTTTTATTATTTATACTTTGGCAAATATATATTAGACTGTCATAACCTTTATGATTTATTTATTTACTTCATTAATTGTTAAAGAAGGTTCGTATAGGGTTATATTAAATTTTGAGAGAATTGAGATCTTGACATTTTAAGTTAAACAGATGTATTATTGTATGTGTTGTGTAAGGTTAGAGAAACGTATTTTAAAAATCATTGCAATAATATTGCTGATGAATGTAGCAGTATTTATTTATATGTCAAATAGAATATAAGTATAAAAAACAAATTAAAGCAAAGTGAAAAAAGTATGTGTTCTTGATAATATTAAGATGTTTTCCACTTCAAAAATAAAATGAAATGGTATGATAAGGCAAATATTTTATAAAGTATTTGGGAGATATATTTATCCAGTGGAATTTATAAAAAGTATTACAAGTATTAATTTGAAATAGTCATATAAAATCTATGCTCAAGTTCATAAAGGAAATAATTAATACAGGTAAACAAACACACAATGATAATTAGAATGCATAGTCAAAATGTGTTACTGTTTTGCAAATATTTCAAATTTGTCTTAAACGTGTGCATGAATTTTAATAGTGGGGCATGGATTTATTCACCACTCATACAAATAAGTTTCTATATATTTAAAAAGATGTACAAGTACATTTTTAGATAAGGAAAATAATAAAAATTTCAAGATAAATAAAATGAGTTTAGATGTTGATCACAATAAAAAAAAGTATACTATTATATATATGGTGGTCCTTATTTTATTTTGGATTTGATAAATATCTTGAGTGCCAGATGTTCTGATGGGTTTATAAACATAATTAAAATTTTGCAGGTGTTCTTGCCATAAGAGCTAATTTGATGAGAATAAGATTTAGTAGTCTTAGTATGCATTGAGTAAATATCTTGATTTGCAAGGTGCTCATAAATTGCAAATGGTTGCAAATTGGGATGTTTTGTAATTCATGCTTTCTGAGTAAACCAAATAAGTAGTATTCTTTTATTTGCATGTATTCCATTACTATGTATAAATTCTCATAAATGATATTTGTTTGTATGTAATGTGAAAATAATAATTATGGTCTTGCTTATATTATTTATTTGCTGTATGGGGAAAAACTTATTTATGCTCATTTAAAAATATAAAGCCTCTCATAGTTTAGTGCAGTAATAGAGTTGTGGATTCTAAATCTCAAGATCTCTGGATCACAGCTGTAGCTTCATTTTCATTGTTCAAATTTCTTATGAACTCCCCGTCAATAAATCACTGGATTACTCCCTCAAATTTATGGTGCACGTTTAACTACTAAGATGCTAGAACAAACTAAGAAGTTACAAATCAATGGCAGACTCCATTTTTTTATTGACTAAACTGCCTTAGTGCAGAGAACATAGGTAAAGGTAGAATTCATTAAACAGACTAATTACAATACGTTTTTTTAAAAACATTCATTAATATATATTAATGATTGCTTCTGTATAAAATGTTTCCCTTCAAATTTTGTACCTATATTGTATAGATTGATTGAACCTTGAACTTTTCCACCTTACCATTCAAAAAAAATATAAATTCAAATCAGTCAAAGATTTTAATTCAAATCAATCTGCTTGAATAAAAACTCAGTTGCCAAGCCAATTAATTAAGTGCTGTGCCAAGACTAACCGATATTGGATAAAATTTAATGGTAAACCATAAATTCAGGAACTGTTTTGATCTCCTTAATTGCAATGAAAGCTACAATGTCTTTTTTTATCACATCAAGGTTTATTTAACCATCTTAAATTATTATGAATGCTTTATACTTAAACAAAGTGTATATACTCATTTAATGATCAAATTAGTTAGAGGTTGAATTAAGGATTTGATGGATTTCTTAATCTAAACAACTCAAATTATAATGAAATCTTCATTCTTGTCCTAAAAGTATGTAATATAAAAGGATATTTCTGCATTTACTGATAAAAAATTGAATATTGAACTAAAACTACTGACAGAGTTCACAAATGGTAGTTAGTAAAATGATCTTCAGATATAACTAACTCTGAAAAATCAATATATAATGTTTGACCAAGGACATCTCTTGCTGCCTTATAGGATATCATTTTGTTTTAACTAAAGCTAGATTGTTTCAATACAAGCAATCTTTTCCATCACTTTCTATGCACTTTAATTTCTTCTCACTTTCTGACTTACATTTCTAATCATTCTCATGCATCTTTGTGCCCTAACTGTGACAATGTTTATGCAACCAGATTTACATATTTCAATTACACAGCATTTCTTTTGTCTACATCAGCAACTAAATAAATAAAATATAAAAATACTTTATTATTGATAAAACACTTATGAAACACGATTTAACAGACTGGATGACCACAGTTTTGATCTTTCACAGGGCAGTAGAATAGATAATGAGCTACTTTGATACTGGAACAGAAGGTTTACTTGGTAAATGCTTGAATATCATATATGAATGCTTGGAAATCCTTATTGAGGAATCTTCCTGTCTTTTATAAAAAGTAGCTTAAAAAATCCCTTTCATGCAAAATGTATTTAAGCCATGATGACTGAAGAATTGTTCATTCAAGTGGTAGAAATAATCATATTAGTAATAGTGGAAATAAAGGTAAGCATTTTAATCTCTAATGTAAAGTGGGAAATATACTTGAAATTGTTTAAGACTTAAACAAAGGGCACAGAAGAATGATATAACTTCATGATAACAATCCTCTTTCACAAATAAAAAATTTAACTGAATAAATAGACAGCTATAAGTTTATTTTTCGAAAGGCAATTATGAGAGAAGAGACTGCATAGTGTGAGATTTCCTATTGGAAATGCAACATTCAAAGGCCAATAATATTAAAAATTGTTTTGGAAAATGGCTCTATATCAATATTAATTCAGAAAATTTAGAGAAAGCTTTTTTAAATCCATATTATTGCATCAATACCAATAAAAAATTGAAAATTTCTTTTTGGAGACTTTAATGCATGTGTTAGAAGACATTTAATCTCTAGTTCAAAATTATGGACCTGTTGTTGAATTTTTCACAATACATAAACTGAATAATGTAGATTTGGTTTAGTTAAAAAAATGCTATAAAATTCATGCTTCCATGCTCAAAGCATAAGCTTTTTAAGAATTATATCATAGTTAGATGTCAGCAAATAAAAAAAGCTGATATTACACAAGCACTTACAAGTGCAAACTAATGGACAAATCATAGAATAGAATAGTACTATACATATATAAATTCATTAAAACTGACTTTGAATTATTAAGGAATCAGACAGGCTGACAGAGAGACTACTATAATTCAAAGTCTCTCCAACAGACCAATGAAGGGAAAGGCATTAATCACCAAGCTTGCCAATTGATGAGTAATGAAACTATGGGATAGTCAAATACCCATTTATTGGCTAATATTGAATGGATAGCTGAGTTGATTAAAAGTCGACTTCTTAGGAGAAAAAAATTAAATCTCTACAAAATCATTTAATCCTCAAATACTTCATTAACAGCATTTGTTTGTTAAAATTATGTTTCATCAGCAGCTATGATAGAAAAGATCTCTTTCTACTGTAATGATTAATAAATGTGTTTTTAAAACAATATCAATATAAAGAAGTTAGCAGGAAAAGGCAAGTAACCATTAAAGATGATTAGATGTTCCGAAATTCAATAAAGAGTCATAACACACACACACAATCAAGTAATGAAAACATGAAATTTTATCATTATGATCTCAAGCTATCTGTCCCAAATGATATTAAGCATTGAATATCTTTTGGAAAAATTTAACTTTATTTAAATTTTCCAATTACATTTAATTGTTAGTAATAGTACACAGCAGGTTAATATATATACATTTTGGGTGGTATTATTCTCCTCTCTTTTTCAGGTGCTGATAGCCTGACCAGTGACAGTATTCACATGGGAATCAAACCTGGACCTATAGATTCTTTAATATTGAATTTCCCATGCTAAAGCTGCCACTGGTCAGGTCAGCAATATCTGAAGAAGAGACAATACCACTCAAAACATTGTGCATATACTAACCTGTGTGTTATTGTTAAAAGCTGAATCTAATTGGAAAATTTAAATAAAGTTAAATTTTTCTAAAGATATTCAATACTTAATAGTAGACGATGGAAATAATCCAACATATAAACACAACTAAAATACTGTCATCACAATTCTTCAGGAAAATGAAGTTGTAATGATATATGTTTAAAGTCATCTAGATCCTTAATTATATATTATGTAAACTATAATTATGCTATATATTCTAAATCCACTGAAAGGCTATACACACAAAATATTTTTAAGTAATTTAAGTTATATTACTTTTTGGTAAACGAATAATAAAAAAACTAATATGAATCACTGACTTCTTTTTTAGCCTAAATTAATTAAACACTTAATAGTGCACTAATCAACTTCATAAATCAGTTAATGCTTATTGATTTACTACTGATATAAAATATAAGATTCCTAGAGTTATTATTTAATTAAGGCTATATTAAAATATATACATGCAGATCTATTATCAATCATATATAAATACAAGATAAGGATTTAAAAAATGGACATTTGATAGTACAAAAACAAAAGATTGTAAGGGCTTATTGACTGGGTTAGTTAGTGTCTAATGGTTTTACTAATGCTTATATTCTAGAGTTAGCAAAATGTATCATTATAAGAGTACTCACATTCATTATATTTTAATATACAGAATTAGTATCTTGTGTAATTTAGTATCACTAGCTAAAGCTACCTAAAATGAGACCAAACTGATATTTCAGATGGTTGAATATCACCTGATTTTGAACAATTAACTATTCAATTATTACTATTATATAATGTACTATAATTGAATAATGTTATGTAAGTTGATGCTAATAATGTTTAAATGAATCAATGATAAGCACCAAATAATTTCACTTCCATCTTTACTTCTTGTTCAAGTGCTTTGCAGTCTTTTTCAGAATATTTTCTGAAGAAAACTTCAAATGAAAATGTTAATAAAAGAAAAAAAAAGCATTAAGAAAATATAGTAAAAATCATAAAATTTATTTAAATCCCTTCTGATTAAAATTAGGTACAACTACTACACTAGTAAATAAAATCGAGAGTTACAGTTTCCAATACTTCATAATATTGACAGTAAATTGGAAAATTTTGTGATTGTTAATAAATCAAATAAAGTCAGTGGATAAAGAAAGCACCTTCACATTTCATTTCAAAACACTTTAGATTGGCCTACATAAGTGAATCTTGGTACAAAGATAAGATGGCTTCTCTTATCTTTTCAAAGTCTCTATCTTGTGCTTTGGTTTGAGGGGATCCTCCATACTAAACAAAACATCAAGGTATTAAAACATTACAGAGCATGTGTATAAAGCGAAAATCCTTTTTACTGCGCTAGTAAATAAAATATAAAATTAAACATTAATATTAGAGTTACATTAATTTTTATAATTAAAATAATAGAAACTCTCCATACAGTAATGCCACCCAGTGCAAGCTTTACTAATCAATGGATGCAAGGCTTGAGCATAAAATCTCTATCTAGTGCTATTCTTTTCAATATCCCTAGACTAGTTTCTGACTTTCATCAGTGAGGAGCCTTGGATCTAAGAGCATTGCATCTAGATCTAGTAAACTAGTCCGGAAATATTGGATGAGTAAACACTTAGATACGGATTTTTTGCACAAATCTTCTTGCATCCAATGATTACTAAGGTTTGCACTGGATGATACTACTATATGGAGAGTTTGCTGTTTTAACAGCTTATGAAAGCATAGGAAATGCTGACTATGTGATGTTTTAATATTTAATAATTAACATCAAAAAACTAAAAATTATTAAATAAGATATAGTAATAATTTCCTTAATGTCTCAAACTCACTTTTTTCCCTTCATTTTTATGTATCTTCAATAATTATTAAATAAATCTTAGCAAATTAATATTTGAATCTATTAATTAGTTAATATATTTTAAAATAATTATTAAAAAATAATAATTTATATAATTTATTTTATCTAGATATGCCTGTACTTACTCCATCTTGGGAAAGGATTACCTGCATTGGAAAATGATGAATTACCAAATGTTCTATTTAAAAACACAAAATTACGTACTCCATCTGAATCAAATGTGGATGAATCCATAGATGGTGAAGATGAACATGTGAATAATGATCAGTATATAACATCAGAAGAAAAATTTCAAAGAGAGCATCATAAACCAGCACAATTTGCTCCAGATATTTCTCAAAATTCCGAAGATGTACTGCTGCAACGAAAAAGCCTACCATTCAGAACTCCAAATATAAGATACAATAATCAAGCAGAAAATATTGGATTTCCAAATCATTATGAATATTTACCATCACAATATTATCAATATGGGACAAATTCAAATAGAGATGTGTATCCTTTTCATAGCTCTGGTGGTTTGGGTTATAACTACCAATCAAACAATAAACAAATGCCAGGCAATTATGGCCCTGGAAGTTTGAATTTTAACTATCAAATGAGTAACAAACAAATACCAGGCAATGAGTATTTATATACTTACCCCTCAACATCTTCAGGATTCAGCCCAACAATGTCAATGACAAATCCAGTAGGAGGACAAAATTCATATAACACACATCTTAATTTCAGAACAAATCCTTCAAATACTTATTCAAATTCAGGACAAATGTTTATGAATCCTTATCAAGAATCAGGAATGTTTTCCAATAATATTTATCCAGATATGGGACAATTTGGAAATTCACAGTCAGCTATAGGCCAATATTATGCTAACCCTTCAAATCTAGGTTCATATGATGTAAATAGCAATAGGTATCCAAATCAGTTTCTTACAAATAGCAAATCAAATAACTGGCAAATGCCAATTTCAGAAAACATAAGACAAAATACATATCCATATCAATTTTCTGATAGTACTTATCAAAATTTGGGGCAATATCCTGAAAATTTTTATGCAGGATTAAATTCTGGACAATTTTATAATCCATATATAAATTCTGGCCAATCTTTCCCCTCTACTGGAGCAATGAATTCAAACTCAGGTCAAATCCCATCTAATTATTTCAATTCAGGAATGATGGGACAAGTATATCCTAATACATATTCAAACTCACCACAAACTTTATATAATGCTCAATTTGGACAAGCTAATTTGAATAGAAATCCTAATTTAGGATCAAACTCTTATCCAGAAAATGGAAAAGTTTCAGGATCTGATAATAAAAACACTCCCAATGTTCAGTTTTTTTTCCAGGGTAAACCAATTTCAAAAGTATTCTCAGGAAGTGATATCTTAGATTCAAACCATCATCAAAATAACAAAAATAGCCCTGGTATAGAATCAAATATTCAAAATGGTTTGCCAGTTAATGGTAATAGGAGATATAATACAATGGGTCAAAGAAATCCGTATGACCAATCCTACACTTGGACACAAAACCCTAATGATCAATTTTTTATTGGCGCACAAAACCCATATGAACATATACAAATGAATGGCCCAATAAATCCATATGAACTATCATCATTCAATTCATTTCCAAATTTTATTAATAATCCCTATCAATTTCAACCATTTTATCAAGGAAATTCTCGAGGGCCAACTCAAAGAGTAAAATATTCTAATTATCCACCATCCACACCTTCTTTAAATATCAAAGAACCAATCTTTGCAAAAACAACTTTGAAAATTCGTGATAAAGCCAAGGAATTAAAAGATTCTGAATTGTCACAATTCTCAGGTAACACAAATGATAATGACCCTCAAGATGAAGAAAGTGATGAATATGATACATCTGAACAAAAACCTAGATATAAAACACGTAAACAGTCTTAAAGGAAATGATTTTTGCTAGAAATGTTACAAAACTATTGGGATTAAATGGTAATTTTTAGACAATGACCAAATTTTTTAAGGTTTACAATAAATTATTTTTTTTATTTAAAAAGAAATATTTTGTTGGTTTAAAAATTAATATTCATTTCATATTTAACACATCTGTCGTGGCAAACACTATGTATACATTAGAACTTTACGTAAACTAAGAATGAAGTATTTCTGTTTAGTATTTATTGATTAAGTTTACAATTAATAGGAGAACTGAAGTAAAATGAACAGAACACCATGCAAAGCATATCAAGAAAGAAAGCAAAATGGAATCTTATAATAATATATGGCAACACTGCAGTAGAATTAATAAAACACCATGCCAAGAAATGAAGAGCAAAATAGAATAAGGATATGGATTGCAGATGTAGTTTTTGTCAATGGGAGAGTATGATTGATGGGAAAAAAGGATTACTATAAATTATATGGAGAGTATGAAAAGTTAAAGATAGTGGAAACAAAGATTAATTTATGATTGTATGTTTAAGCCTTTATAATGAAAATAGGGAATTAGAACAAGGAGTAGTAAAATTAATGAAGCAATTATTATTAAAATGAAAAATAAGAAAGAAAAAAAAATCAGAGTAGGAAGAATCATTTGGTAATAAGAAGTAAAAAGTAAATAAACTTATTAATGTATATAACAGTTTTAGAGGAAAGAAATGTTCATTTGGGCGTATGACCTATTCATGGAAATTTCTGACTTCATCTATAGAGAAGCCATTTTACATTATATCATGTTAGCTTGTTGCAAAAAAAAAAAAAAGCATGTATAGGCTGTGGTCATGTGACATTTTTAGCAATAAGTTAATATTGGGTGCTAATAGAGTTCATTCCATTCTAATGTCTTTTACAAAAAAAGTGCATATTTTTTTCTTTTTCATTTAAGTTTTTACTTCCAATTATCATGCTGCTATTTTAAATGGAATTAAATGAACGTACTATCACTTAAACATTATTTTCATCATATGACATATAAAACAAATAACACTATCAATATAATGCTACAATAACAAACTATCTGAAGGTTTAAAAAGAAAACAATTTTTTATTATTATCTATTTGTAGAAAGATCACATAACATGATCTATTCAATTTACTTTAGAAGCAGTAATTTACACGATCACTATTTATTATGCTAGCACATTACTGTTATTAAAACAGGGAAAATTCCATACAGTAGTGCCACTCAGTGCCAACCAGAGTAACCAATGAAACTGGGGATATTGGATGAGTAGGCACTAGATAGGGATTTTATGCACAAGCCTTCTGGCATCCATTGATTATTCTGGTTGGCACTACTGTATGGAGAGTTTTGCCTGTTTTTAGAGCAGTAATTCACTTTATTTAACTCGGAATTATCTATGTAAAATGATAATACTACATACATCCACACTAATTTTTGCTATCAACAGTTTTCAATGCTAAATCAATTACACTTACAATATAGAGTATTTAACTGCTATTTAAATTTTGTATTATCATGCTAATAGTCTGAAATTCAAAATATTTTAGTTTTGAATACTAACCAAATTGCTTGTATAAATATGTACGCTAATAGCTAAAATCTAGAGTGAGGATGTAAGTATATCATTACCATACAGTATCTATTGACTACTGTCCAAATTCCTGAAAGAGTGGCTTCATTGTACATAATCTAAGGAATAGTAAGAATTTAAAATTATTGAAAAATTCTTTTATAAGCATCACAAAATTTATTAAAAGTATCAATAGCAAATAATAATAGAAATATCAATATTCCTAATGAATAATAAAAAATGTAACCACTAATGGATATAGTTGTGATAAATGCAATTAAGGAGGTGGAGAAGAAACCTCTTTCTTATGAAGTGGATCATAAAAATATAATGAGGATTATTCTAAATTAAATACATTTAGCAGTATGAGTATTTAGACACATTTTTAGCAACTTGATGTTGTTAAATATCACTTGCAAAATATTAATACTTAAATGATAATCACTATACTATTTTTACCCAGGCATAAGATAAGTAGAAATACATTAATAATACCAAACCCCACCCAGTTAATGATCTAAATTAGTAATATACACTAGTGGCATGGATATTATCAGTTTAAATTTAAAACTAAATACTGTTTGGGTATTTCAACTTTAGGAATATGAAAAAAACTATTACGCTAGAAACATACGTTAAATACGATTTGAAATCCCCCTTTTTTAAATAAAAAAAATTTAAATAGCAATTAATTATATTTTCAAATAAAATAAAAATCCTATAACTGCAACTTCCAGGAATAGGGTTACATAATTTATTCATACTATAAATAAATAGCAAACTCTATATAGACAATATTGATGCTAATCTGAGAAAAATTACTTTATTTTTAACTTAGCCCAAACAGACAAATAAATAAAAAGTTATAACATATGCACAAATATAGATTATGGATATTTATTTTAATTAAGATTCAAGCCTCATAGACACAAAATATAAATATATTTTAATATTTAACTCTTGCATATTTAATCTCACCTATTCAAAAAATTAAGTACTGTTCTATTAGCTTGAGTCAGCCACTTGGCGTTATTTATAGGCAAATTACATAAATATACCATTTACGCAGCTGCCGCCGGCCTTATTGCTATGCAAAAGCACAGAAATGCATGCCATTCTGATGGCCAGCCTGCTGCTTCATGTTATGCACTTTAACCCAATGCTGATAGTTCAAAGTTCGCTACAGTATTGTCTGAGGGTGTCTGGACTTTAGCCTGCCACAATTCTTCAAACATGCATGTCAAAGTAATTAGCTTACAAGTCATCTGATCTACTATTACCTCCTAACAATTGTAAACTTGTCATTAGCTTACAAGCCATCTGATCTACTATTACCTCCTAACAATTGTAAACTTGTCACACGCTTCTCTATTCAACGTTGAACCTTCAAAAAATTCAGACAGGGTTAAATCCAAGCAAGATTTTGACTAGCTCATGTTTGAGTGAGAACACATCCATGACAAATAAAATGGCTGACTGCAAAACCGAGCCGTTCAAATTGTGCCAACTGCCACCCACAGAAGCTGGCATGATGGCATTTTTACATGACAACAACATACTCCTACATGCCAAGAGATATGTGTGGCAAAACAATGAGACTGGAGATGTCCAAACCATCTTGCAGTTCAGATGCAAGTCCCGTTCTTATCGACAAAAGTGTTCTCTTCGAAAGGAGAACTGCTTCAACAGCTCCAGAATCCTGTTCGTTTTGAAAGCCTTAGTGTGAGCCAGGTTCAGGAATGAAGCATGCTTCAGTAGCTTATGTCCATTTCTTTGGTTTGCTCATTTAGGAGGAGTTCACTCCGAGCATCTCCAGTATTTAAGGATTGGCCGATAAAGTATTTTGGAAAGCAATAAAAGAACATAGACACATGATACCAAGTACTACATAGTATTGCAGATACCATCCCATATGTTACTATACTCCAAAAAAAAAAATCCATTATGAAATGAATAAAAAACCCTTTTACCTTAAAGACATTTAATTAATTTAGATATGAGTATTAAACCAGCATTTTATTCTTAGCATGAGTAATTATTAATAGCTCTCATCATTGAACTATTTATGCACATAAATCTGATTTTTATTCAATATCTAAATCTATGAAAAAGATTGCACGGTACCTATCTATTTCAACGATTAAATTAGCAGACATGTATTGGCCATCTAATGTGTAATTAATTAATATATATCTGGTTTGATTAAGTATACACATATAATAAATATAACTAGTCTTAATTTATTTACAAACGAATTCTGTCTTACATAATAGTGTGAGAGTAAAATTTGAAGAAAAAATTGTTTTGAACTTATTTTAATTTTTATCATCTGACTTCTCATCATATACATATATTATTCCACATCATCAACTAAATAACAAATCAACAAACTTGTTGATTTTGTAGATATACTAACATACATGAATATATAAAAATACTAAAAATTAATTTCTATGTTGCGGCCTGGTAACATTATATTTCTGTATTTTTGCATAGCATCAACACCATCAAGTGGCTGACATGAGCTAATAGAACAGCACCAAAAATTATAAGAACAAAAATATGACCAATATGATTATAAAGCAAATGTAACAATAATTATAAAAAAAAATTATAAATTAGTTTATATCTAAGTTTATTAATATATTTAATTTTAAATCTAGCAACTTAAATAACATTTTAATAGGCTAGTTTTTTATATTTTTCATTCTCATTTTTATTTTTCATTTTCATTAAAAATATAAAAACAAATTCATAAATAAATAAAAATTATGCCCAAAATTGTAAATTACTATAATAAATGTATTATATTATCTTTTATAACTTTGATGATAAAAGTTTATAATTTAAAATATATTTTTCAAGATTTAAAGTTTATAGATTCTATTTCCCAATCAAATAAGTTCTTATTGGAAGTTTTTTTGGAGCTTCAAACAGTTATCAATTTGATGATGGAATCGATGAATTCCTTATTATAAAATCTAATACTTTATAATTAAGGATTTTATTAGAGTAGAATTTTTTCCCAGAAATATTCCTTTACTCTTTGAAGCTTTTATTAATCAATTCTTGTTAAAGTACATTGGTGGCAAAAATTTTTTTGACTTAATGAAGCAATGCATTTTAAAAATAAGATAAAGCAAATAATTTTTAAAGTTTTATCCCTTCTTTTGCCAAATATTAATATTTTCAGTTGATTCTTAAGATAGTTCTATGATGAGACAATTTTAAATGCTCAGATTATTTATTTAGCCTTTTGTGATAGTTGAAGTTACATAAATTATAAATTTTTATTATTTCCTTTACGTCTGTGTAAATATTTAATATTATTATATAAAATGCAAAATAACAAAAAAAAAACAAAAACATTTAAAACGTTAACATTAAAGTAAATTTTGATCTTTTTATTGTATTATTGATGGATTAAACATTAAACATCAAGTGAAATGAATTTATATTTTCCCTCCTTTTCTTTCTAATTATAATGCTGATAAAACTCTTCCATATATCTGATAATTTTGATAAATTTATGCACTTGCATCTAAACCAGAAAGTATTGTGTCTACAATTTTCCACTAATTACAGAACTTCAAAGACTTAAATAAAATTATAAAATATAAAACTTTGACTAAATTTTCTAAAATATCAGTACACACACACACAAATATACAAAGGTTGTTCCAGTAAAAAGGTGACTGATTTTCTCTCTAAACTGGTTGCAGCACCATTTCCGAATCAATGCATGTAGTGAAACATTTTAGATATTCATGACAACAATTTTGAAGTGCTAGCATGTCTTAATCATGACTTCATTGTGTTGTGTGCCTTCATCGATTATCGTCAATGCTCTCCAGCCACCATGAAATCTTGCAAACCATTTGGAATCTTTAACTGCCATATGTAGCTTCAATTCTTTCAAATAATTCAGTAGCAATTTTGCCCAAATTAAAAGTAAATTTAATAATGTTAGCATGTGTTAGCATCGTGATAAATTTCATGTCTTAATTCTTAATCCAGACACACTAGCACCTCAACGTTTTTGCAATAAATGGCTAAACTTTATCAGCATTAACATGTGTTGATTTAGAAAAGGTGCATTGAGCAGCTTGGAAAGACAACCAAACAACTTTTCACTAAAACACACTATATATATACATAATGTGTGTAAAAAAAGAAGAAATTAAGTCTTATTACTGCTTCTACCATTATATCAATTATATCCTATCCTATGTATAATCTTTTTATTTTTCTTTAATTATACAAACTCTAAGCATAATAAAATCTTTAGCAAGATTAGTACCAATGATTTAATTGAAACTATAAAGTGAGATGCTTACACATACTATATATATATAACACTAATCAAATTTTTTGAATTTACAACACATTCTTCCAAAGCTTACTATAAATCCTGAATTATCATTCATATAAATATTTCCAAAATCAATCTCTCTCATGACAAATGCATTTCAGAAGAAATCCCAGTTTATCAAAGTTTAAACATAGATATGTAATATTGTTCACACTAAAACTCCCACTCTTTTTTTAAAGGCTAGTGACCATTTTAGTCATATTTGTGACATTTCATTTTTGCAATTAAACCGTTATTCTATACCATATTTTGATAATCTTTAGATTATTAATTACACATATAAGTTTAAAACTAAAGGCATCCTAAAAAATAAAATTTGAACTTTGCAAAATAGCAAAACAAAATACTAAATCAACTAAGTAACAATAACAGTAGTTCTTTTCACAATGATTTGTAACTTTGCCTATTCATAAAAATTACTGAATGAAATATTTATTTAAATTCCATTTTTAAAATGGAAATGAATTTTGAGATATCATAAAAGAATGAATGTAAGTTTTAAAATTCAAAATTACACATTAAATTTCACAAAAAATTTTTCACCACCCATTAATTATTTTTAGCCAGCGATAACCATTTCGGCTTTAAGTAACTGGTTTTTACAACCTATCTTCTTCAAATAAAATCTAATTGTAATCACATATAAGCCTTAATATGTAAATAAATTACTAAAAATTACAATTTTTCTTTCTGAAATATTAAAAGAAAAAAGCACACCATCAAAAGCCTGAGCCAAATAATCTACCAAGCAGATGTACACTATCAGGGCATTGTAGTCTTCCTTCAAGTTTGAAATTTGCACATTTGTATAAGATCTGTACAATAGATATCTTGACATTATTTTTAAATTAATGATTATAATTTCAATTTCTATCATAAAAAAAATACAAATAGTAAACTAACATTACAGATAACCACAAAAATAGAAAGGAAAAGCCAAAGTGATAGCAATACCATCACAAGCTCCAAAACACATCAAAATTTGTGACAAAGTTAAAACAGGCTGGAAGCGTCCAAAAAAATAAAATGATAAAAGTAAAGGCATTACTCACCAAATAATTGATTGGATTGGTAATGGATTATCATATGAAATACCTAAAAATTTATATTTAATACATAGAGCATCCAAAAAATAAAAATACACTATTCATAGATATAAATTTAAAAAAAACAACTAAAAAAAAATTATATAGCATCATTATTGCAGGATCTATTTTCTATACAATCACTAATAACCATAAGACACACCATAGCATGTGATAAACTTTGTTATGATTCTATATCATAATACATTATCATGTCCTTTCAATCATTGTTTTACCATAGCTTTTGATCCATTGCTAGCACTATGCAAGTGCTGCCAAAAATTTTGTCAGTGATAAAAATTACTAGCTAGTCTGGACTATATGAAGAACAATCACAAAATGCTCATACTTTCTTAAACTATCATCACATTTGAAGATTAAATTCCATGAACATAGAACTTTATTATAAAGTAATCCGATGCTAAAGCAAAAAAAAACAAACTAAAATACACCCGGGTCTCTTTTTATGCGGACTTATTTAACACGATTTTGAAGTTACGCGATTCGTGTTTCACCGAAAGTCGACCTCCGATAATGCACTATTACTTTAAATAATAAATTTCACGCACTTACGTTACATTGAAAGTAATAGCACATTATTGGAATTCTACTTTCATCTTAGTAATTTCAATATTTTCAGTGCTTTATAATAGTAAGATTTTATGCAATAAGAAATTAAAATCATGATTTCCACATTTTATGTACACACATTAAATTTTACAAGATTATAATGTAAATTTGGTCAAACATTGTGCATGTTAATTTTGCATTTTAAATCACATTCTGTTTTTGCTTTTTAAAAAAAAACGTAATCAATTATTAATCATTTAGTGTCCACAAGTTTATTTTTAAAAGGTCAGTAATAGCAGTGGGCACAATTAAAAATTAAAATCTGATTCTTAATTGTAATTAACAATTTAAAAATTACTTACGGGCGACTTGAAATTAATGTGATGTAAAACGAAATTTGATTTTTAAACGGAATTGAAAATTAAAGACAAAAATAAGAATTTAATTTTTAATTGTTAGTTTTAATTAAATTTTTCCCAGCAGTGGTGAATAAATGTCTTTTTATTATCGTAAGTCTAAGTTCATAAACAATTAATAAAATCATCATTGTCATCAACAGAAATCCATTAACACAACATGAGAGTGAACTTGGCGCTAGTTGTCCTCTTGTGAGAATAATTGCTGAGATATTCTTGACTTTGTTTAAGGAGAAGCCAAATACATCACATCACATGAGAATCTGATTTTTTACTAGTTTGCAAATGAACGTGTTTTTGGGCAAATAGCGATAATAATTAAAATGTGTATAAAAAAAATGTAAATTACTGTACTGTAAATTATGCATAAAAATATATTATTTTGAATAAAATTAAATATTATAGTTAAAAAAAGTTTGTCTTGTATCAATTTTTTTCAAATTTGAAATTTTTTATTAGTCATATTTTATTTCCTTATTTTTTTGTTTGCGCGAATTTTAAAGTAATTTTACGTTGGTGCTTTGCTTTTGCGCGAATTTTGAAAAATCACAGATTGCATCCCCCTTTTTTCAATGTAAGTTACGTCTATTTTTGCGTGATTTCGTTTGCGCGTGTTTTCTGAGGAACCTATCTATCGCGTGAAACGAGACTCAGGTGTACTCCACATCTGCTGTCATTTGGTTCTAACATTTCCCAAAGACAACTGAAACTGTGGATTATAGTAAATCATGAATACAGTAATAAATGTTTATCATACTACATACACAGATGTATGATAAACATTGTTTAATTTAAAAATATACATATTTAAGACATCAATGATAAAACAATATACGAATAAATCTAGAAAGAAATTAACCAGATAACTGAATGGGCAAGATGGGGAAAATGCTGGCTTTCATATAGATTGGTAAAAAATGTGAAATTTATGAATTTCTAATTTTATTACTTTTTTAAACTGGATAACTGAAACTGATGGAAGTCTGAGAAAATAGGATTCTTACATTAACGTTGATAACTTTTGTAAAATAATTATGGATATTATATTGTGAACATACCTAATGATAGTTACAAAATGGACTTCGATACAAAGTTATAAATCAGTCAATTTAAATATTACCCTTTTAAATCATAAGCATGTAACCCTTATAATATTCTTCCCCTATGGCATTTAATTTGAATTAAGAGTAGAGACCCTCCCATCCCCAAATCAAAATATCCAATCCACATACAATAATTCTATTACCCTGCTAACAAAATGAAATACTAACATAGCTCACCTTCCTTTAAACTATTCATTTGCAAAATAATAATCTTAATGAAATAAATTTTATTTATAAGACATATATGTATTCAATAACTAAACAAATGATGTAAAACTCCCAAGAAATAAAATAGGTTTTATTAATCGACCATTATAAATATTCTAATAAATATCAAAGATTAACATAACCAAATTGCTATAATTTAAATTATTCGATTATCATTCAACATAATAAATATCAAAGATTAACATAACCAAATTGCTATAATTTAAATTATTCGATTATCATTCAACATATATCATAACTTAGATAATTGTAGACCTTTAGCCTTTCATTAAATAAATAATAAATCATTAAGACAGCATTTAACAAACAATAATGTACTACCACTAATAAATATATTAGATAGCATATAATATTTAACAATAGTAATAACATTATATCTTTTATAACAAATAGATATAAAATATTTTATCGTCAATGTAAAATTTCAATTTCCATTTCTAATATGCCTATTATATAATAATCAAAGCATTCATAATAAATCCCGGATTTTCCTTTAAATATATATATAAATGTATTTAACTAATACAAATGCATAGTATATGATATAATGCTATATAAAATTGATATAATGAAAATAATATATAATACCTCATGTTATACCTATTCACTTGTTTTATGTGTGAATTAATTTCAATTGCATAAAAGAAAATAATTTACAACCGAAATATGTTCAAGATTATATATAGAGAGAGATATGTGAAACTCTATAAATTAATAACTGCTTCGAATATTTTAAATTTAACAAATTTATTTACAAAAAAATATATAATTTATTAAACTACATTTTATCAACAAACAGATAATTATACAATAACCTATATTGTCTAGAATTTAACTTTACCAATATTTAATACCTATTTTATGTTTTTATGAATCACGAAAGAAAATGCTGTTATACACAGACCAACATAATACATTTCAAAAATGGCAGTTTTTTACTGATTATAATAAATCACTATAAATGTACTAAACTGAATTAATTTAAATATAGAAATAAGATCTATAGACGTTTTACCTTTCTCTCATGCTAAAACATACACACATATATCTACAAGCAATCAACTAAAATTATTATAAAATTACTATTATAATAACTTTTTTATTTAAACATAAAACACATATAAAAGTATCAATATTACAAAATAAAAGATATTTTTAAAAAAAGAAACAAATATCATATTTCCAAACAAACTGAATTAATCCCAGAAGTTTTGATTGATTTAAAAATCCTTCCTTGATTTCATAGATATTAGTAGTATTAAGATTTTTCTCAAATTTGATGTTACTGTTATAATTCATAGTTTTCCTAAGCTTATATCTGTATGTAATATCGAAAAGAAAAATTTTTTCAATTATTTTTGATAATGTCGAATGAACACTGGTTTGATTTAAATAGTTAAATTTTAATTAATGCATTTCAGTTTTAAGATTAATCCACTGATAGTAAGAACAATATTAATTGATATTTCAGTATAACAGCAAATTATTAAATATCAATATTTCCAAAAATCTATACAAACTTTTCTTGTTCATTTTCAGAACTTAGTACAAAATTATAACACCTTTACTTCGACATTGTCTGATAGCCTGCTTCTTATTTATTCTCCCAAATTCTGTTCTCTACAGTCTTTCTGAATAAATAGTTTTATTTATCTACTCCATAATTTTCTTTATATTAGCATCAACTTCTTAAATAAATAAATTACATTAATAAAAATAATTGATCCTTTCTTTTAGGTGATCAAATCATATTGGTAAACAAACAGCAGAAAAAAAACAATTTGGAAAAATACAAGCAGAAACAGAAAACGTAAGGAGAAGAAACAAAAAATGCCATTCCATCGACAACTACTTTACATATATATCTATCCAAAAAAATATTGGTTTTTTTTTTATTGACTTCACATTTTTATGGCAATCCAAAAATTTTCTTCCACCTTTTAAATTTAACAGTGTTCCTAGTTCAAAGTCAAACTTTAACAAACGATAATAATAACAAAAAACTATTTAACTTCCATATTAAAAAAATAACAACACACTGTGAGGGTAGCTTGAAATCGCACTCACAATGACCTTAGTCATGGAAATGTTGAACTAAACTTCAATCATGATTTATATCTGATAGGATTAAAAAAATGTTGCTAACATATTGTTTACAAAGTTTGAAGAAATAATTGTGGATAGCTATAAAAACATAATTTAAATACTTATTCCATAATTGAATTTGAAACCATATATTACTATATTTTATACATATATATATACATGAAGTAAATTGAATATTAACTATTAAATTATTTAAAATACTAAAAGAAATGTGTACAAACATATATATGTGATATATGTTTTTATGACATTGGAAAACACTAAACAATGACAAACTAATCAGGGTAATGAACAAAGGTCAAGGGCTACACTAAATTACCCAAATAAGAATGAAGTAATAAAGCATAATTTAACTTCAGGAATCTATAATCTCGATACACAAATAAACACAGTAATAGACGCAGAGTATTAATAAGGTTGCTATGGAAAAGTCAACTTAAAAAAAAAAAAGAATAACAAGCGTTTGGTTCAACATGAAAAACTACAAAATCTTTTTTATTTAACTTTGTAAAACAATTCATTGCAGGATTTCGAAAAACTAGAGATTGCAGATAAAATTAAGCGATCAGTGAATATAAAAGAAATCATTTCAAACTTCTAAAGAAACTTGTGGAATACGTATATTGTACCGATCAAAAGACGCCACCCAATAACACAACTCAATCCGCAAAGTCGGATTCAAACTCAGTCGACCCAAAAAAATTAAACCCCAGACCAAACCGACTTCAAACACGAGCTCAGATCAATCAATGGATGACATATGTTGACGGTACATGACTATGGGCCAAGAAACTAGCTCAACGGATGATGATTTGAGACCCCTGATCTGACTCTAATAATGTATAATAAAATAACTAAGGATATTTATAAATCAATTCATATATGTATGTTTGGGTTGCCAATACAGATAGTGAGCATTAATATTAAAATAATTATTGAATAATAAAGAAAGTTAAAAACCAAATGTGTTAATAAGAATAAATATTTTATTCAACTTTTGTGATTAAGATTATATAGATTACCTCTAGTCTTTAAGAACAGGAGTTATAATTTACATAAGAATGACAGTCGTTATAATGCCAATAATCAATATGCACTTATAGGAGGATTATATATACATCTATGCCCCGACAAATAAATAAAAATAGATAAAGGTATTTGGCTTTGACAGAAATTATTATTCTAATGTTAAAAGAATGTGAGATTCATTTTCACATTCGTAAATCAACTCATGAAATCCATGATAAATATTTAGGGGATAACTTTAATATTTGACAAAGAATTTATTTAATTATAGTGAATATGAGATTGTTTGACTTTAATAAAATCAATTCATCATGATTTACGAGCATGAGAATGGGGGCTTTATTTGAACTGAGAAATATCGGTGCCGACTATTTACGAGCATTAAGAATAAATACGTCAATAATGGCTTGTCGATGATTTGAGAATATAGAAGGGCGGCTTGTATTTTACAAGTCTTTGATGCCCTATGAAGGATCCATGGAACACAGGAAAAGCCAGGCCGGGTCATAGCCGCGAACCTTTGGTGTTCCAATATAAACGAGCAAGTGAGGAAGTGGTTTCTTCCTAGATAATTAAAGTAGCAATAATATCACTGAGGAGAAGCCTACAAGGCAGGAGATGGCTCGCATCAGCAACATTCGGAAAATGATGACTTAATAATCGTGTTTAAATAATAAAACCCAATTTATATAACGAATGCCCTACGTAATGACCTGATCATGTTGAATTAAAGTCAAACGAGCTTTAACTAAAAGTACTTAATGCAATTATAAATTATGCTAATTATACCCTAAATATTATGCCCTCCCTGAATATTAATATAAAGTATAAAATTTAAATTAGACCATATTGACATTAATTCCTTTATCGACCTTTTTGCAAAACATTTCGACATTAATACGATTAAATAAATATTAATGAAACTCAAGAAAATAGCTGGGAGCATAGGTTAGAAATGGGCTAATAGTCATTATCAGCCATTAGTAAAAATAACAAACATTTAATAAATCATTCAACTCGATAATTAATAGAACTGTATTAAATTAGTTCTAGTGGGCAAGAATTACTATAAAACTTAATACTATATTATTTTCATGAAGGAAGTTTAACGAAAGAGATACTTGAAGTATTATTGACATGTAATCAAAAATAAATGATATTAATAATCATTCAATAAATATAATACGATTAGTGAAACAAACCGCCATCGTAAGAAAGAAACGTTAACAAATATTAAATTTAAAGACTAGAGATAGAGAATTACTTATACAAATAAAGGCATTATAAAGCAAAAAGGAAATTTAACAGTAATTAATTTTAAAAGGTGGTAAATATTAATTCTTATTAAGCATGATGTCAGCATGTAATACGCGCATTACGATTTGTAGAGGTCTCTCTTACTAAAATTAAGCACTCAAAGTGCATGTATTAAGGTTTTAGCTTTAAAAGGTAGTGTAAAATAATGTTTGGAAACTGGCCAGAAAGTTGCGATTCATTTAAAGAAAGATATTATTGTTCCTTCATAGTTGGTTACTTAGTTTACATGGCAGAGTCTGATTGGGTTGAAATGTAGGCATGCATTTTTAATTTAGGTGAATGGCATTCGGATTGATTCTTTCAGGTTTTGGCAGCACGATTGGTATGGAAAGTTAAATTTTTGCAGCTACATTGAAGTTCTTTTGGGGACTTCGGGCCCAGCAATCAGATTCCCGAAGTTAGCCCCTTACCATGATGGAGACACTATAAAAATTCATAATTTAAAACGCACATAGCTTCTAGTAGCAATTTCTCTTAAACAAATATGGCTTCTCCTTCTTGAAACTTTTCCAGGCTATTTATACCTGTTCTCTGGTTTCCCGCCTATACCGAATATTGATGCCTTCAGCCTAAAGCTTCTTACCTTATCAAAGTTACAAATTTTGTTAATTGATTTTAGATATATTCCTTCGATAAGGCTTTCAAACTCATTAACTTTGAATTCATTTTCTAATTAGAAAATGAATTTTGTAAATCAGAAAAACAATTTTAATTAGGAACTGTCCTTACATTTTAAATTATTATCTTTTTGCTAATTAATAAAACTTTCCCCATTGTCATTGGGAGCAGGCAATCTGAACGCTTATCAAAAGAATGTAGCTTTTAATCACAGAAATTTGAACAAATTGGTATAAGTAAAATAAAACATTGCGACGCAATGAAACTTTATAACGAATATATATATTTAATTATTTATAAGTATACACACACAATCCACGCAGTTATAATATTTCATGAATAATTTTAACATGAATTTATTGATATTGATTAGTTTAAATATTAAAGTGGTTGGTTTTAACACACGTTTATATAAGTTTTTAATGAAACTAGCGTGTATTGAATGTATAAAGCCCCATTGCATTCGGATATTCACAATTAGTACTAGGGTTTGAAATGGGCTACAAGTGAGATATCATGAAGCTAGGATCGAACTTAGATCTGACCGCTTCATTTTTTTTTCCACTTCAAAAAAAAAAAAAATGAAAAAAAATCTTTTCACTTATATTTGATTCATTCATATAAGTTTACTTAATTAAGCATGAGTGAATACTATCATCTGTACAAAAACAAAATTATACATCTCATTATGGATTGTTTAATATTTCTAGTTTATATTGTGCAGTAAGTCCATTAATCGGGTCTCATTATCTCTATGGTCGTGTCAGTCTGTCACCTATATGTATCAGTCTCTACACTTAATAATTGTCTATTGTTTCCTTGGATCAGGTGGCCCATATGATTTAAACTTTTGATGCTGGTCATAGTCTTGGTCGTCATTGGCATCAGGTTCCCATAGTCTATTGCACTCAGTAATTCTATGGCCTTTTCTAGTGACATCGGGCACATCCCAAGCATGATTCTTTGAATCCATGGGGATAAATTATGCCTTACTGTCCAGATGATGTGCATTGTATTCGAATGCCATGAGATTTGAATGTGGTTATTTGTTGGATAAAGTAGGCTGCATATCTCTGCCTGCAGTCTTTTTGATACCTCTGGGTGCTTCATCTGTGTAAAATACACTGTATTTGAATGCTATGAGGAATTTGAATGTGGTCACTTGTTGGATGAAGTAGGCTGCATATCTCTGCCTGCAGTCTTCTTGATACCTCTGGGTGCTTCATCTGTGTAAAATACCCTTCTGCCTTTCTTCACTCCAGTATTTCTTCAATATGGCATTCTCATACCCTTGGATCATCATAAGTGGGTGTTTTAGGAACTTCCACCATACCTTGGCAGTCTCTCTTAAATAATGTCTGGTTAATATAGTCTTCTCCTTCTCTGCAACTGAATGTAGACAAAAAAAATTCTTTAACACTATCTAGATGAGCTATGGGGTTCTCTCCTGGGTCTCCCTTGAAAATTTGAATCTGTATAGAGAATCCAGGGAATGGCATCTGTAAATTCATCAGACAAAGTTGAGGATTCATCGTCTGACCCATTTCTATCTTTGGTTTCATCTTACTAGTGGCATCATTGTCCACTCTTAGCATTACAACCTTGTCATCTTCTTTTTCCATCTCTGCATTTAGCTCTGCTTCACTGGCTTCTCCAACAGTTTCCTGGCTTGATTCCTTTTCTCCACTATCATCTTCTTTATTATCCATGACTCTTTTTGGTTGTGGTCTGAGCATCTTCAACTACTTTTGGGTCTTCATAAGTGTTTATTGCTTGATGCTTTACACTCTCTGGGTTTGGATGCCTCGTCTTTCAATTCTTAGAATTCTCTCCATCATCATAAGCATTAACTTTTGTCTTCTTTCATCTCCCTGAGGAATGTATACAAAATTTCTCAACCATCGTGATCATCTTGAGTTGCCTTCCTGCTTTGATGGTTGCATTCTTTTCTTAACCAGATTTTTGAAAGGGTTCTCTTGCTCACTATTCTCAGTCAACTCTTTATCTACTTGCTCTTTTTCCATTTTTTTTGAAAATATGTAAACAATATGAATAACAAAATTATGGCACTATTAATATGAATACTTATATACTGATATTTTTTCTAATACATTGAGCTGGGTTTCTGACTACTGGTCCCATTTGTCCCTATCTTCATCAGCTGCTACATATTTTTACCAAACTTAGATAATCTGCCTATTTTTTAGTTCACTTACATTTACCTTGGTTGGCTCCTACTGTTAATGCTTTGAATGAGACACATACTTTCTTAAAAACTATTAAATATAAGAAAAAAATATTACATACTTTCCCTTTGTTCTATTGTTCTCCCCAGTCTAAAAAAATATATACAAAGTGATTAGTGGCGTACAGATATTGATATATTTTAGCAAAGTAATACTAGTAATCCTCTATGTTGAATATATTTGGTTTTTATTATTTAGGCAACTCACTCACTGCTGTACTGACAATCATATTTGCAGACAAATTTATTTATATGGGCACCAGCCAGCAAAATGAGATCAATAGGATATGTAAACTAACCCATTGACCACCCAAACCATATATGATTGACATAATTTAGGATAGAACAATTTAATTCACGAATAATTACTATTGACTATAAACTGACATGTTACTGACCTAAGTTTGAATATAGGAGTTTAACTATTTCATTTTTAACAAGCATGAGGCTTTATATTTTACAATAACTTTTATTTGTCAATATCAATTTTCAATCTTGCTAGCTTAAGAGCGTGTAAACCATTGAAGCATTTTGCCAACTGCATCTGACTGCTTGGTGTTACACAAAGTATCTTCACCTGCTTTGAGGTTATTCTAGAAATCATTGCCACTGAAGCGTGAGGTCCACTACATAGGACCACTCAACATATAATTCCCTGCTTGAAGATCTTCACCTGCTTTGAGGCTACTAATAATAAGAAATGAACATTTAAAATATCTGCTAGCAAGCAATACTTTGAAATTAAAATGTTTAACATATCAATATTGGATATTTTTAAATATAAAACTGAGATATACACTAATTTTGACAAAAAAAATATTTCATCTATTCTACCCCATGCTTCAATCTACTCTTACTACTTTTCTAACCATTTGCTTTTCTTCCATCCTTACTGTCATGAACGTGTATTAAACAAACATATAATATAAATATACTGATATAGTATAAAATACACATATACTTAATTTATACATTAACCATCTTATTACTTTTTTTTTGAATAATTATTTTGACTAACGATACTGTTACGGTATTTAACTTACAAATCTATTAATAAACGAACATTTAAGTATTCTTGAAAACATTTAAGTATAAGAAAAAAAATTAAAAAATGTCATTTTATCTTATTAAAATCATTTCGGTTGCACGTAATAAATTGCATAACTTTTTTTTAAAAATATGTATAACACTACAAAAACATAATCACTCTCTTCAGGATATGGAATTTAATTTATCAAGGCCTCAATGACTAGGTGGCTAAAAATCATAACTACTATGTGGGATTTAATACATCGAAGGTCCCAACGATTGAGTGTCCAACAACATAAACACTGTCTACAGGGTGTGCGATTTTCTAAATCGAAGCCCCACAGTGGGTGCCAAAAACATAACCACTGTACCAGTCAAGACACTACCCAACAACACAACCCAATCTGTAAAATCAGATTCAAACTCAGTCGAACCAAAGGGATTCAACCCCAGACCCAACTGAATTCAAACACGAGCTCAGATTAATCAATGGATAACATATGTTGATGGTACATGACTATGCGCCAAGAAACTAGCTCAATAGATGATGGATATTTATAAATCAATTCATATATGTATGTTTGGGTTGCCAATACAGACAGTGAGCATTAATATTAAAATAATTATTGAATAATAAAGCTAAAAACTAAATACGTTAATAAAATGTTTAATAAGAATAAATATTTTGTTCAACTTTTGTGATTAAGACTATATAGATTACCTCGTCTTTAAGAACATTGAGTTATAATTTACAATAAGAATGGCAGTCGTTATTATATGCCAGTAATCAAGATGCACTTATAGAAGGATTATATTTGTCTATCCCCTGACAAGTAAATAAAGGTATTTGGCTTTGAGAGAAATCATTATTTTAATGTTAAAAGAATGTGAGATTCATGTTCACATTCATAAATCAACTCACGAAACCCATGATAAATATTTAGGGCATAACTTTAATATTTAACAAAGAATTTATTTAATTATAATGAATATGAGATTGTTTGATTTTAATAAAATCAATTCATCATGATTTACGAGCATGAGAGCAAGGGCTTTATTTGAACTGAGAAATAACAGTGCTATTTACGAGCAGTAAGAATAAACATGAAAATAGCTTGTCGATGATTTGAGAAAATAGAAGGGTGGCTTATATTTGACAAGTCTTGGATGCCCTATGAAGGATCAATGGAACACAGGAAAAGCCAGGCCGGGTCATAGCCGCGAACCTTTGGTGTTCCAATATAAACAAGCAAGTGAGGAAGTGGTTTCTTCCTAAGTAATTAAAGTAACAATATCATCGAGGACAAGCCTATGAGGCAGAAGATGGCTCACGTCAGCAACTTTCAGAAAATGATGACTTAATAATCATTGTGTTTAAATAATAAAACCCAATTTATATAAAGAATGTCTACGTAATGACCTCATCATGTTGAATTAAAGTCAAACGAGCTTTAACTAAAAGTACTTAACGCAATTATAAAATTATGCTAATTATACCCTAAATATCATGCCCTCCCTGAATATTAATAAAAGTATAAAATTTAAATTAGAACACATGGACATGAATTCCTTTATCGACCTTTTTGCAAAACATTTTGACATTATTAATATGAATAAATAAATATTGGTGAAACTCAAAAAAATAGCCGGAAGCATAGGTTAAAAATGGGCTAATAGTCATTATCAGCTGTTAGTAAAAATAACAAACATTTAATAAATCCTTCAACTCGATAATTAATAGAACTGTATTAACTTAGTTCTAGTGGGCAAGAATTATTATAAAACTTAATACTATATTATTTTCATGAGGGAAGTTTAATGAAAGAGATAATTGAAGTATTATTGGCATATAATCAAAAATAAATGATATTAATAATCATTCAATAAATGTAATATGATTAGTGAAACAAGCCACCATCGTAAGAAAGAAAAGTTAACAAATATTACATTTAAAGAGTAGAGATAGAGAATTACTTATACAAATAAAGGCATTATAAAGGAAGAAGGAAATTTATCAGTAATTAATTTTAAAAGGTGGTGTAAAATAAAGTTCGGAAACTGGCCAGAAAGTTGGGTTTCATTTAAAGAAATATATTACCGTTCCTTCGTGGTTGGCTCCTTAGTTTGCATGGCAGAGTCCAATTGGGTTGAAACGTAGGTGCGCATATTTAACTTAGGTGAATGGTATTTGACTGATTCTTTCCGGTTTTGGCAGCACGATTGGTGTGGAAAAAGTTAAATTTTGCAGCTACATTGAAGATCTTCTGGGGACTTCGGGCCCAGCAATCAGATACCCAAAGTTAGCCCCTCACCATGATGGAGACACTATAAAGATTCATAATTTTAAACGCATGTAGCTTCTAGTAGCAATTTCTCTTAAACAAATATGGCTTCTCCTCGAAACTTTTCGGGCTATTTATACCTGTTCTCTGGTTTCCCGCCTATACCGACTCTTGTTGCCTTCAGGCTAAAGCTTCTTACCTTATCAAAGTTACAAATTTTGTTCACTGATTTTAGATACATTCCTTCAATAAGGTTTTCAAACTCATTAACTTTGAATTCATTTTCTAATTAGAAAATGAATTTGTAAATCAGAAAAACGATTTTAATTAGGAACCATCCTTACATTTTAAATTATTATCTTTTTGCTAATTAATAAAACTTTCCCCATTGTCTTTGGGAGCGGGCAATCTGAAACCTTATCGAATGTCTTTGGGAGCGGGCAATCTGAAAGCTTATCAAAAGAATGTAGCTTTTAATCATAGAAATTTGAACAAATTGGTATAAGTAAAATAAAACATTCAGATGCAATGAAACTTTATAACGAATATATATATTTAATAATTTATAAGTATACACACAAAATCCACGCAGTTATAATATATGTTTTCATGAACAATTTTAACATGAATTTATTGATATTGATTAGTTTAAATATTAAAGTAGTTGGTTTTAACACACGTTTATATAATACTGTTTTTAATGAAACTAGTGTGTATTGAACGTATAAAGCCCCATTGCATTCGGAAATTCACGGTTAGTACTAGGGTTTGAAGTGGGCTACAGATGAGATATCATGAAGCTAGGATCGAACTTAGATCCGGCCGCTTCAATATATATATAGCTAATATGATAGACGCTAGAACAAGCAAATTTTATCGCAGTTAAAAAAAATATTTCTTTTGGCTTCAAGCCATATTTGAACTTAAATTTTAATATATAAGCCAGCACAATGTGTTTTTGCTAGAGCAATCGATTGTTGTGGGGTTGAGTGTCAATCCCATAACCATGGAAAGTATATAGCCATATCTCTACATTTATAGCTTCTGACATACATCATAAAGCATGGAATGGTTAAAAGAATGGGAGAAAGCCAGTTCATCAAGGCAGAATTGTCCACAGCGCGCTACACAACAGCAACACTGAACGATTCATGCTATGCAGAGAGGAGTATACGTAAACTGTATGAATTACAAAATGTGAAGAACTTTAATGAAATGAGCCTGATGATCGATTCCTGAAATATATATATTTTTTATTGTTATGCATTATGAATATCTTTTTATGAATGTATTTTTTTTATTATTATTATTTCATTCTTATCTTGTGGAAATGTTTATCATTAAGATTCAATGTTTTGGAAGAATTCAATTTAACAGAATGCGAAAAAGGGGGGGAGGGGTTCAATTTAGACCAAATTCTTTTTTTAAATAAAATAGAGATTCAATTTCCCATCTCAAGTGCTTGACCATTGTTCGCAGCCATATACTTGAAATTTGGAGGTAAGAATTTATTAATTTTTTTTGATATTAATGACACATACTTATGAAAGCAAAGTTGCATTATACACCTGGGTCTCGTTTTACGCGAGATAGGTTCCTCAGAAAACACGCGCAAAAGAAATTGCACAAAAATAGACGTAACTTACATTGAAAAAGAGGGGATACGGACTGTGACATGTAAAATTACTTTAAAATTCGTGCAAAAAAAAATAAGGAAATAAAATATGACTAATAAAAAATTTCAAATTTGAAAAAAATTGATACAAGACAAACTTTTTTTAACTATAATATTTAATTTTATTCAAAACAATATATTTTTATGCATAATTTACAATACAGTAATTTACATTTTTTTATACACGTTTTAATTATTATCGCTATTTGCCGATAAACAGGTTCGTTTGCAAACTGATAAAAAAATCACTCTTCACAAGAGGAAATACAACTAGCGCCAACTTCATTCTCATGTTCTGTTAATGGTTTTCTGGTGACAACTTAATTAGTAATTAATCTTTGAGATGATGATTTTATTAATTGTTTATGAAGCTCGCGATCTCCAGACATACAACCATTTAGCTCTCGTTGGAATTTAAGAGCACATTTGTGATTAGAGTCATTAATAAAATAATTTGTCAACTGATTAGAAAGTTGAAGTCATCGAATCATTTTTGCAGTGAAAGGAACAGGTTCCACTTCTGTTTCATTATCTTTTTCTACACTGCTGGGATAAATTTAATTAAAACTAACAATTAAAAATTAAATTCTTATTTTTGTCTTTAATTTTTTAATTTTCAATTCTGTTTAAAAATCAAATTTTGTTTCACATCACATTAATTTCAGGTCGCCTTAAGTCATTTTTAAATTGTTAATTACAATTAAAAATCAGATTTTAATTTTTAATTGTCAAATTTAATTGTGCCCACTGCCATTACTCACCTTTTAAAAATAAAATTGCGGACACTAAATGATTAATTGATTATGTTCTTTTTTAAAAAGCAAAAACAGAATGTGATTTAAAATGCAAAATTAACACGCGCAATGTTTGAACAAATTTACATTATAATCTTGTAAAATGTACATAAAATGTGGAAATCATGATTTTAATTTCTTATTGCATAAAATCTTACTATTATAAAGCACTGAAAATATTGAAATTATTAAGATGAAAGTCGAATTCCAATAATGTGCTATTACTTTACCACTAATATGATAGATGCTCACTACAGACATTTAAACTGTAAATATGTATGTATAATCTCATATCTATTTGTAAATATGTTTAATATCTCTTTAATTTTTCAAGTTTATTTACTCTTTACTTAAGAGTTTATTTTTATAAATAAATATTGTAAATTGTGTTGAATAGATAAAATCTCTTTAATTTATTGAATAAGCCTTTGCATTCATCTATAAAGTCAATATCATACTTATATATACACACACAGATTATATTATCACTATAATAGAAAGTTCATAGATAAGGGTCATTTATGAATGTTAACTTGGGTAAGCTTATCTGACCATGAGTATGTGTAACTACAACCCTGTTAAAAGATTCGAATGCAAATTCTTTCTGAGTTCGAATACTAAGGCAACGGATCCAAAAGAGAATGGTGAGATGTGGATGAACTGACTTAAATTATATGTAAATTTGATATATAAGTTTTAGGCTATTCTATTGAAGATATGTGTAATCATGAGTCATGTACTTTATCAAGTCGGCTCCAGCATCCTACGTGAAGACCTTAGGTCCGACCATAGTTAGATGCGACCTTCTCTTTCCACATCATCCTGGACTGTTACAACATATATATTAAATCAACACTAATGATATTTATATAAAATAAACACACATCTCTATTTTATATTGTAGTATTATACTTTAAATAAAAATATTTTACCCATAATTCATTCCACAATAACATATGTTGTGAAAACAAAAACAGGTCCTTACAACATTAATTATATTTCATAATCTGAATATCTAAATAATAATGAGTGCAATAAATCAAAGGTATCAAAAGAGTAATGTAATCAAAATCAAAGTTTTCATTAAAATCAAAAAAAATCAAAACAATTTGTAATTGCAAATAATAATAATAATAATCTATTGTTGCAAAATAAATTTTCAAAACATTAATACCCTAGCAACAATATTTACATATGGAACTCCTCTTTTAAAAACGAAAGAGAAAAAAAATACACATATAAAGTTCAGATTTTAAACTTAACTCAGAACACACATAAAAAAAATTAACTCAGATTTCTACCATTATAATATGTTAACAATGTGCTAGTATAGAGATGGTGATTATAATATGTTGTGGTAAGTAAGAGACATTATTTTACATGTCACACTCTGGACTCCAAAAATGTAAAATAATACTCAAGTAATGATTAAAACTGTTATCTTCATGTGCCTAGTTGGATAAACAAAAATGTAATAGAAAATATTAATGTATCTTATTAAAACTTGGGCAGCAACAATAAATGTGTATATTATTAGTATGTATAGCTCAGGTGGCATGACTTTACTAACTTCCTGATTTATTGTTCAATATTATCATCATAAATCATTATCCAAATTAGCTAACATAATGATAACCAAAATACTATGTACACTAATTTAATACAAAAAATAATTATATGTAATTATTGAATTTGTACTTTAATTTATATAATTATTTTAAATATGAATCCAAGACATACTACTATAACTTTAATCTTGCCCACAAATGAATTTATAATAATCATAATCTATATCATAATAGACTCATGTATTTATAAGGTGCCAATGAGTTTATACTTTGATAACTATTTTATTTGGTATATAAATAATTTAATAAATAAATGATTTATTATCGATTAAATATCTAATTTAGAATATGTGAATCAATACCTTATAAATAAAATAATTTATAGAATAGGTAAATCAAATGCTGCATAGATTAATAATAAAATGTAAGTTTATTAAGATAATAACACAAAATTAAATTCAACAATTATAAATTTAAAATAATCCATTGTATTATTATAATCTATTCTGAATATATTGTAATTACTAAGTTGCGATCTACACTTTAAATATTATTAAATATGTATATTCATGATTAAAATAAAGGCATACAATCTTTCATGTAATAAAAAAGAAATTCTTTTATTTTTTTAAATATCTTTTCAAGATCTAATAATTATTTTCATATATTTAAAATAAACTTTAAATGTTATGTTTTTAATTATTTTATTAGAATTATTATTACCAAAATCTTACTTACTTAATTATTTATTAAGTTCACATTGAATAACATAATAGACTATATTATTATTTTAGATTTTAAAAGAAAGAAGTCTAAATAGATATCTGTTAATCCATTTTCCGCAATAGTTTCTATAACATTTTCATGATATACAATGATGTATGTTATATGGGCATTATCCCTAGATGCTAACCATCTATTCCTTTTTATTAAATACTACTATTCATATCAACATCCAAACATTCAACTGCTTCAAACGATTCAGCATAGAATTCTCCATGTTAAAAGATTATTTTATTGTTGTTATCCATTTCATTTATTCTTAAGGATATTAATTAAGAAGTGTCCATACCCTCTCCTTCATAATTTCTACACAAAGTGCATTATTGCTTATATCTTAAATCCACGAAATATTAAAGGAAAGGTAAAATAAAATAAAAATCTTTCCAAAATAAATTTTTTGTCCATCCCTCCACCCCCGTCTTTGTGTTTTGTTTGTTCTTTTTTATTACCAGGCAACAACTATTCTTATAAAATTGGTTGTGAATTTCTTTTATTATAATTATAATAAAGTTTATTATTATTCAACATTATATAGTTAATATTTTATTTTAATTTAAATAAATCATGTATTCAATTTGCATTCATTCTAATCTTGAATTTATTTAACTATTTAATATGAATTATATTTAACACAATACAAATATAAATGATTTCTAATTGTTTTCTTTATTTATGATTTGAGACTATAGATGGATAATACGTGATGGATTTGCATAGCACAATATGTTGCAAAATATTGTAGCATTTGTACTGAATTTCTTTTGCCTGGTTATATTTGCAAACTAAATATTCTCAAAGAAATTAAGAAAGAGGATAAATATAAGATGTATTACAATTAACAACATCCACCAGATGGAAGTATCTGCTATATGTAATATTTAAACTATTATAAACTTCTAGCAAAGAATTGGATTCAAATTAAAAAAAAAAAAATCAGTTCAAATCCACAGGAAAAAATAGTGACAATGAAATTGTCTACAGCTCCTGTTCTCTGAAGTCAAAAATCTATGCCAAGTTTGACTGCTTGTCGGAATACCACGTCAATATGAATACTGTCAAACATCTTCACAATGTTTTCTGAGTCAGTATTAATAGTACTTGAGCTATACCAGAAAACACTGTTATGGTGGACTGATTATATATTAAAAAACATAAACAGTACATTTAAATATACTTTTTGTATTAAAATAAATATATATATATATTTTTTTTAAATATAATAGACAGGTAACAACAATAATAAAAATAATTTACAACTGGCAATATATAAATATTTCACTGGTCATGTCTCTTCTAACATTTCTTCTTCTTCTTCATCTCCTTGCTCTTCGGCTTCTTCCTCAGAATTACTACCAGGAATTGTGGATGCAATGACCTGCAACAGTTCTTCAATTTGTTCTTCAGTCAAACGTTCTTCACTTTCTTCAACAATCTTAAAAAAAAAAAAAAAAAATTTCTATATGTATCTGTGTTATATATATATGCTAGATCAGTTTATTTTACAAGAATCACATTTCTTACACACCTTCATTGATTTTATTAATGAATAATTATCCTTTATCTTTTCAAAATAATTTTATCACTTTTAACCTGATGCAGACTATTTTTTATTAAACATCAAATATATTTTATTAACTATTAACAGATGCATGATCTTATTTTTGTTACCCCACATTTTACCCCATTCACTCATAACTAAGATCTTATATAAATATATAATTATATCTCATATTATCACACTTAAAACATCTAATTACAAACATATAAAAACAGATATAATTTTAATTTCTTCAGTTAGCCCAAAAGACAATCCTCTTTAATGTTCTTTAAAGTTGTTCCATACTTTCGTAACTACTAATTTATCTTACAAGTAGCACATTTCCTGCTCAACTCATTGACAATTATTTTCTTTTTAAAAAATATATACAAGACTTCCAATCATTCTTTACTAGGTTAAACATTCCTATACCTCTATTACTATCAACCAAAGCATAATTTTCTTTTCTCCTATTCAACACCAGTAATTATTAATGAAAGTTTGACGAAAATCGAAGGTATATATAAGTAAATTGGTATAGTATGCATTAAATAAGTACATAATAAACTTAAAGAATATTTGGCCAAGTGTAACAACTTAGGCTAACTGAAGAATCAAAATACATTCAAGCATGCGCAACTGTATAATGAAGTATGAAAGTGATAAGTTGTGGCAAAGAAGATAGATCACAGATATATATTATAAAAAAAAAATTATAATTTGACTTTTCAAACAAATATAATATTGATGTCTTATTTTTCTATGTCACTTAATTACAAACTAGAAACTAAATTATGATGAATCCATTTTTAGTTTATAGGGATCAGTCAAATAATAACTGCTGGTGGCTCTGTTTTCTTGTTATCACTCCAACTTTTATTGGCTTTTTGCTTAGTTTCATTATAATTAAATATGAAATAAAAAATACATGGAATCTCTCATTAGAAACTTTCAATATTTATATACACGCATACATACATGAATGAGTTATCTCTAAAATATTAATTTAAAATAAAAATTAAACTGCAAAGTTATAGAAATATACTCAGTAAATATCAACTTAAAATAAGATTAAAAAATTTTTTTTTTTAAATAATGCTTTTATGTAAACAGCCCACTAAAAAGTAGAAAAATAATAAAGTAATATTCCATATCATAAAAGTTTATTTGAGCCTCAAGTGCTTTTAAATCATAGAGATTATTACTTTGTTATTTTTCTACTATTAATGGGCTATTTACATAAAAGCATTATTTAAAAAATGATATTTTTTTAAATCTTATTTTATTTTTTAGTTATAAATAAAATATTTATATTTCAATTTAATTAAAATAATTTCCTTCATTAGCCTTTTTTGTTGTTGTTGTTATGTTTCCTGTTCTTTCCACAAGAGAATGCCTGCTGTCAAAGATTTTGACAATTGTATTCATGTTGATTTTGGAAATGGAAAAAAAAAACAAAAACATAATGTTCTAACCTTTTTTTATACATTATTTTTTTCACAAAATATTTACTTTCAATTAACTAATTCAATATTAACAAAATTTTATTATATAAACATAATATTAGCATTGGCTCAGTAGATAAGGAATTTTCTTGGGAAGTGTAAGGATATAGGTTCGATTCTAAACAGGATTTGATTTTTTTTTTATTGTTAAAAATTCAAAAATTTGTACATCCCAACAGAAACCCAGACAAGACAAGTTAATATAAAAGCATTTAAAATACTCTAAAATGTCCTCCATGCGTATAGCATTTATGATATAGTTATTTCAATGTTTTCTTCTATCAGTCATCCTTAATCCCTAGGAAAATATACAATACATTGAGTGGTTTATTTAAATAAAATGTAATAATCAGTATTGCAAATATAAAACTCCAGTGTTATATGTAAAACAATGATGATATCCTAAAGTATAAAAAATAAAAGAACAACTACAACAATAACAACAAAGAAGATATTTCGCATATGATCAGAAAATGGAAATTTGTATATATTGCATATAGATTAATGATTCTCACATTGAATGTCTATATATTTTCCTCTCTTAATGAATAAAAACTTTCAACTTTGTTTTGTATGAATACAAAATGAGTAGTGATGGTACATTATTCTGGAAAGATTATAATTTATTTATTTATGATTAGAGCTTAGCACTGCTTTTGACTAGATCAGTCATATTCATAGAACTAATATAGTTTTATATAAATAGAATTTATAAGTTAAATAATCTAAATATACCATTTATGTCTGGCCACAATTTCGATCCACTTAATATTAAAATCATTTGCGCTGTTCGCAATGATCGAAAAAGAAAATATAAGATGGAGTTAATTGCAAATACCACCAACACAATGAACAAGAAAGACCCGTGAATTGCATTATCATATAAATAGTATATTTAAATTATTTAAGGTATAAATTCTCTTTATATAAAACTTATTAAAACAGGCAAAACTCACTATACGTATTACCACACACAGCAAGCTAGAGTAATCAATGGATGCCAGAAGGCTTGTGCATAAAATCCCCATCTAGTGCCTACTCATCCAATATCCCCAGATTAGATTCTGGCTTGTGGCCTTCGTCAGTGAGGAGCCTTGGATCTGAGAGCACTGCACCCAGACCTTAGAATCTAATGCAACCCTCTAGCAGTCACTAAGAAACTATGAGTCTTAAATTGAAAACATCTTAATATTTTCAATCCAAGCTCATTAGCTTATATAGTCGTATAGGTCTGAACTCAATTCAGTACCTATATATTTTGGTGTCTTGGTTCTTTAATAACCATAGTCACCACTATCTTATTAGCCAGGATTGGTTTTAAGTCAATAAACATCACAATCACCATTTCTTATGCTTGCTTATAACTGTTATTATAACTATATAAGCTAATGAGCTTGGATTGAAAATATTAAGGTGTTTTCAATTTAAAACTTATAGTTTTGTAGTTAAGTGGAGATAAAAGATGACTGCTAGAAGGTTGCTTTAGAACCTAAGATCTAAGTGAAGTGCTCTCAGATCCAAGGCTCCTCACTGACGAAGGCCACAGGTTAGAAACTAGTCTAGAGATATTGGATGAGTAGGCACTAAATGGGAATTTTATGCACAAGCCTTCTGGCATCCACTGATTACTCTAGCTTGCTGTGTGTGGCAATACATATAGTGAGTTTTGCCTGTTTTAATAACAGTTAAATGCAAGCATAAGAAATGGTGATCATGTGATGTTTATATAAAACTATATTAGTTCTATGAATATGACTGACCTGTTTGAAAGCAGCGCTAAGCTGTAAATTTTTAGTATAAATTAGAATCTTTCCAGCATAGTGTACCATCACTATTTATTTTGTTATATTCAAATTAAGGAAAGAAGTAATATAATTTAGTTATATATAATAAAATAATAATGAATGTAAAAGTTATATTATAAAAAGTCTTATAATTCGCAGAAGTATTTTCAGTTAATCACATAGCCTACTTCAACTGCCATTTAAATTCAAAAATAGCAGAAGCAAAACATCAGCAAGTCATTTTCCAAGATTCCCAATTTTAACATTAGCAAAATGTCGATTAATTATAGACATTCTATTTCTATTTATGAAAATTGTCTCCTTAATTTTTCTTTTATTATGGTTTTTCTTCTCATGAAGAATCCTAATATTTTCAACATCAAAATTAAAGATAAACTTACATGTTTTTTTATTATTAAAAAAACCCAGAAACTGTTATTAAATCATTATTAGTCTTACTTTTTATACACTTATATAATAATTGATGATCTTTTAATCTTTTCTCTATGCTACATCTCGATTCATCTATGTATGAAGCCATGCATCCACATATAATTTGATAAACAACATTACTTTTTTTATTTGAAATGTGTGATACTTTTAGAATTATTCACCAATCTATTGACATTATATGGAACATAAAATGAAACATTAAATATTATCCTTATACATTTTTAAAAAAATTTAACTTGAGCATTTGAAATATATGAAAAAAGAAATCAATTTTTTCATCATTAACTTTTACCTCCATTTCTTTTTAAATTGATGTAAAATACAATTAATTAATCTATTTAATATTATAATCAAGTTCAAGCAATTCTTTAGTAAATATTTCAATATTTTATGACATGACTTTTGTAACATTATAAAATAATCAAAACTTGCCATCTTATACATAATTGGTACTTTTGACTTACAATATAATTTGATTACCAACTTACAATTTAATAAACCATTATTTCTTGTAACTTAGATATGACGATATTTAAAAATTTTGTTCTGTTCTTTTTCAATAATCCATTTAACTTGTTTAATTTATCTACAGGGCAATTTATACTATTAGTATGTCTGTAATCAAAAATATTATTAACATATCTATTGTAAATTTTAATATCATTAAAATTGCAATTATTTAAAATCTTATTTTCTTATGTAGACAAAACCAAATTGCAAACTTGCATAATAAAAATAAAATTAAGGAGGCAATGTTCATAAACAGAAATAGGATGTCTATAATTAATCTACAATCTGCTAATGTTAAAATTTGGAAATCTTGGGATATGACTGGGTGATATTTGCTTCTGCTATATCAAGTGATTAACTAAAACTATTTTTGCGAATTGCCTGACTTTTTATATTATAGCCATTATATTCATTATTATTTTTATTACAATATTTATTATATAATGGACAATATATTTTATATATAAATACATAAAGATCTTATGGTGTGAGACTAACACATTCTTCTGCCATACTTTATAACCTAGGTTTAAAATTTTTTTGATTCTAATCAAGCTTAACCCCATAACTAAAATCAGACAATCATTCAATATTGAATAGTAAATGGGTATCCAGTTCAATCTCTCATTATTGGCAAGCTTGGTGGTTCATGTCTTCTCCCTCATTATTTCTCTTTGAATAAATCAAATGTTGGATAAGCATGAAAATTTATTTTTTATTTTTACCTATATACATATAAAGATAAAATAGTCTGCAGCAGGAAAATATCTTTCCAACAATCCTATACAAAGAAGTCTATTGGTGAGGTTTCTGCCCTTCAGTGGGCTACTTAAAAATCATTTTTTATCTTTATACAAAGATAAAAGATTTAATAGACTATTGATTCAGGATAAGGTCTTCTTCAGATCTCTCTATACAGAAATAGTCATAAAGCCATTTGCCAATTAACTGCTGAAAGGTTTTGCATATTTTTTTTTCTTTTGTCTTCTAACTAATAAGAGATAGTTTATCAAACAGTAACTGTTTGGCTAGTTAAAAATAGTTATGACTGATTATCTAAAAAAAAAAAAATGTTCTTAGCTACCTGAAAAAAAAAATCCAAATTTTATCTAGATTTGAATTTTAGGTCATGTACTAAAACATTAACTACTATATATATATACATGTAATAGATCACAGCAAGGATAATAAATGCAAGAATGAAAAAACCAATAGAAGTCAAAATTTATCTACACACTCCTTCGTTCAATCACTCAGCACTCATCATAATAATATATCTCCAAGAGATACCATTGGAATGTGACATCTCATATATTTCCAAGATGATCCACTGAAACTCAACAATATTTAAATTTGATAATTGGAAAGTCAATGTCAAATATTATCCTCATGTTTATCGAACCATTATTTGATAGTATCAACTTTATATGGTGCATTATCATCGGAAGATGACTATCTGAAAATAATGTTGGCAGCTTGGAATGAAACTGAACCTCTACGTACTCAGACAGACTGCAACTAAGATATGTTCTTTTATATTAATGGCTGGATTAAAAAAATATGATTATATGCTTGATCAAATCATAACAATTCTACGATAAGACATCACAGATAGAAGGCAATATTGTTGATAGATTTCTACAGGCAATTGCCAGATAAACTTTTTGTAAGTTGGGGAAAATGTAAATAAAAATTTTCTGATCATATGACATGCTTTTAACCACTCACTGATTACTATTGCAAAATACCAGACTGCTCTCTCCCTCACATTATGCATGTACTTCATAAAACATTCATATGTTAGATGAATTAATGGCTTAAAACAGTATATTTACATATATCACAGTTATGATCTGCAATAATAAATGTACTGAGTGAGACATGATGGAAAAGAATTACACAGAAAAATTGATCTGTGCTTGACTATTTTGTTCTACGGCTCACTTACTAATTATTATATATAATCTATATATAAAACTAAATGAAATAAATTATCCAATTGAAAAATCTTCAAAAAACTCAAAATATCTCACAATCAACTTCAAAACTAAAAATTTACCAACACATCAAATTTTATATTTTTCAATTTATTTTTAGATTAGAACTTATAAAAACTAAGAAAAAAGTATATATATATGCATTCACACATCCAATTCTAAAATGAAAATTATATATAGTTAATATGGAATTTTTCATTAAATAAAGAAATTGTATCATCTGGAAAAACTGATACAGAAATTGCAAAAAATATCAGAAATTCATGTCAGATTAATATTATATTTTTGACACATAATTTACAAAAATAGAAAATCATTATGATATGTCATAACTTACAAAAATGAAAATATCTATTATTATAATCTTTTTAAAGAAAGAATCTTAATTGAAAGAAATATATAACAAAAAAAGTGGTATTATTTTCATAAGCTTATATAAAAAATTGATACCTATCTGAAATTAACTGAAGTACCAAAGTCTAAAATTGTTGAATTCAGTAAAAAAAGAGATATAACTAAATAAAACATATCAATAAAAAGTGATCCATATTTAACACTCCAACGTTTATCAAAATTTATATCACATGTTTAGTCTAGAGTGGGGGCTGGCAAATTATGACTCACAAGTCAAATGTGGTTCTTTGTTCCCAATCTTATGGCTACTTTTACCATGACAAACATAAACACATTTATTTCCTCTTGTAATTTGTAAATAAATGTTTTGATGGCTATAGCTATATGAGAGAAAATATGCACATTACAATATTGTTTCTTGAATTCAGCCTTATTATATAATAGTAATTATTGTATATGATGAATATTTAAATATTAGAAATTTGTGAATAAATCAAACTATCAAAGCAATATTTATTTATTTAATAATTTTTAAGAGAATTTTTATTTTCATTAGAATACAGATCCTATTATGTTCTATACTAAAATAAACCTTCAAATGTATCCACAGCCCCATTCAGAAATTTGTATCTTTTATGAACAAATTTTCCACCCTTTTTTTGCAGCTCTTTAATGGTGTATGTGTGTGTATGAGGGGAGATAACACTTTTTTATGGCTCTTTAATTGGGGGGGGGGGGGGGACTGAGACGACAAAATGGCTCTTTGTATTAAAAAGTTTGCTGATCCTAGTCTAGAGCTTTTCTTTTACAATATTTTTTACTCTTCATTGTATGTAGCCCACTCAGTGCCAGCTAAAATGTCTAAACTCCAATTAATATAGTAGTTTTTGCCATGTTTTTCTCATTTATGCATTCAAAACTTTTACAAATATATTTGTTAATAAATGTTTGTAAATCACTGGGATAGTTTAATTAAATTGGAAATTTCACATTTAAACAAATAATCTTATATTTCCACAATTTTAATTTTCAGTTTCTGTAGTCCACCAGATTAACAGCAATAATTCATGCTATATCATTCTAGTGTAGAGCCACCTATGTAAGCAGTAATAATCAATGGATACCATCAAATTAGTAGCTATTTTTATCTTTTTTTAATACTGTTCAAGTTAATGTCTTGAAATTTCAAACATTTTAGTTTTAAATACAAACCAATCTACTTTTATAGTTACATAAGTCTGATATTAGGTTAACAATTAAATATTTCAGTAACTTCAATTATATGTTGACCAAAGACATTTTTGATCCTTCAGAAAAAGAATGGTTTAACAAAAATAACGTCACAAAATTATTGTCTTCAAGCAGTCAGACTGTTGTTAAGACAAATTGTTTTTTTTCTCCCAGATATTTACTTCATATCTGTTTTTCTTGCCTCAATACCTAGATAATAAACCAGCATTTCTGTTTATAAAATTGTCAGTGACAAAATCACAAATCCAACCCTATAACCTAGATCCTTTGACCAATTATTAATAGACTAATGAATAATCTTTTTTAAGCCTATGTACTGACAAAATTAAAACCATTATAAATAGTATAATTAAAAGTAATCAGTCTTTTTTCGTTCATGATTATTTCAAAATATTCAGACAATATTTCTTGATTATCCATCTGTCGCAAGTAATCATCATACACTGTCCTAATGTGATTGATCAGTATTTCTTAATACAAATTTAATACAGAACAAATTATAGTTCTCGTGAAGTTATAAAACATTTTTAAAATCAACAAAAAAACATATTATAAAATAGTTGATGTTCATAGAAATCATTTACTTGGGTTAAAGCAAAGGACATTATAACTGTTTGAAATGAGCTAAAAGAGTAAGTTTTTTTTTAAAAAAAAAGAAATATTTTATAGTTGTTGTTTTACAAATATATATATAATGTTGCATTTTTATACAACTTAAATTTTCTTTATAATTTAACATGGGAACCTGCAATCATAGCATTTCATACCTGTTATGTTTTGAAAAAAAAATTATTTTTTTTCTGAAGATATATAATCATATGCTATTACATATTTTAATTTATCACACATATATTAACAATATTTTATTGGAGAGCTACACATACAAAAATAAACTACTAAAAGAAAAACAATTTTTTATTGTCCTCCAAGCAATTGAAGAGTTAATCAAGACATAATGATAAACTATATATAAATATATTTATTATGAGAAAACTACTCATAATCATGCGTGAAAAATATTAATGGTAGATATAAAAAAATATGGATTAAAGACATACTAATACCATATTATTGAAGAAAAACATTGAAAATATAAATGCGCTGCTAATTATGAAAATGGACTAAGTCATATATTTTTCATTTCGAGATATTTAAAATTTTGTGTTTGAATAAACTAAAAAATATTTTTATATTATGTAACAAAATATTTCAGAAAATATTTAGTCTTCTAAAATAAGAATGTATTATGACTATAAAATTTTGTGTGTATCTTATAAAGAAATACGATTTTTGATTATTTTTCCACAAATATCAAATTCACAAGAGTGCAACTGACTTAGTCCAATGCCAGAATAAACACTAACTGAATTCCGATTAACGATGCAACAGGCAATTCAATTTAGCAGTTCAATATTTCACAACTTTTTAAAAATTACACCAGATTATTTTAATTTAAAAGAATATGAAGCGAAATAACTGATAAAATCATTTTTTTATAATGCTTGACTTAGGCCACTTCCAAAATTATCGGCACATATATTAAGTATTTCACTTTAATTTATTGCATTTCAGTAATGAAGTTATTTAGAAATATGAATTATATATAGTAAGAATATCAAAATGTTATATATTTATATAATAGTGCATTTTATCATTACAAAACATGTTTGTCTTATATAAAATGCTAGTGTGTAATAAATAAAAAAAAAGTTTTATAACTATCTTTTTTTTAATTAATTTAATTACTAAATTAAAACTTTTGAATTGGCTAAAAACATTTTTCAATAATTAACATATATATTATAGATTTGACTTGAATATTAAGTTTTATAGTTTCAAATTGAATAATTCATATAAAGGTTTTAGGGGCGAGTATGTGTAAATTCGTAAAAAGCACATGACCGAGGTTTATTCTCTTCTTTAAATTACATATGTAGTCAAGTGCTATATAAATAGACTATTTATTACAGAAAATACAATATTATTGATATTTAAATCTTTGAAATATAAAAATCTTTGACTGCAATCTAATTGTATTTATATGATGTATAATTGATTAGTATTAATACCTAATTTAAAGACAAATTGATTTTAAATTTATAACTATATTTTAAAAGTCAATAAAAAAATAAAATTATGAAGAATTTATTATTTATTTAGTCTTTATCACGTTTCTCCATGAACCAGTTCTGCATATATGGATGGTAAAATATATTTGTTATATAGACTAAAATAAATTTTTAGGTTTATTAAATACAAAGTTTATAATGGAGCTAGCCAAGAAGTATATTAATTTGAATGTTAGTTCACATTTGTTTCAATAAATGTTTATTATTATACAGTAATTCCATTTCCCAATGTGAGAATAAAAACAATATTAACTATTATAATATATATGTAAGGATATTAAAACACAACAGTTAGTATATCTATGTTGGAAAAATTTTGAAAATACTTATAATTTGTCTTTCAGATAGCCAGCCTGTAGCCAATTCAGTCGACCATCTAATATTGATCACTAAATGGATATCTAAATACTTCTATCTAAGAACAAAACAAAATCCATTCGCATCTTATAAATAGCAATACTTTTCTTTATGGAGAAATTATTGGAGAGAACTTTGCATTGAAGAAAGCTTATTTAAAATTTGGATGTCTGTGCATCCATTTATTTATCTATCTATCTATCTACTTATATCTGCATATGTATAGCATGTTTGTATATAATTAAATAAAAAGCACTGTCTTAATACTTACCAATTGAATTTCAACTGCTGATGAAGGTTTTTGATTTAAAAGCTGTAATTTTTCAGATCTGAAATATATATATGTATACATAAAATGTATTCATCCATAATTAAATTGTCAGAAAAATCACAAATAAAAACAGTAAGCTGCCCTATTCTAAGCCTAGGATTTAAATAAAACTTAATTTTGCTAATAAATATAGTAATAAAGATGAAATTTAAACTCAAGCCAGAAATAATGGTAGAAGTAGTAGCTTGAACTTATACTTAAGTGAACAATAGTAAGAAACATCTCATTTTATAAACCACTGTAAATAAGAAAGAGAAGTCAAATCATTATAAATATTTTAATAAAAGCTATACTAAAATACATTATATATAAAAATGAAACAAAGCTGATCCATCAACTTTCATGAACTATGATCATATAAATGTATCCATCCACATTGCACTGTCAGAAAAATCGAATGTTCACAATCCTTGAAAATTAGTCAGCTTTCTTTCATGTACATATACTTTAGCATCGTGTTTATTAAAATATTATAAATACATAAACAAACATATATATAGGTGTGCATAAGAATTTATATTTTTAATAACCATATTCTACAAGCTAGCAGCATCCAGATAAAACTAAAATATAATGATGATTTACTCTATAAAAATAATACACAAACAACAAAGTACAATATGCATCAATTTTTTTTTTTTAATTATTTATAACTTCAGTTTTCTTATTTGTTTTTGGGTTGTTATAAATAAATATATATATATATATATATCACTCTTAACAAACAATTTTATTTATAAGTACTGACTGATTTTGGATTTATTAATTAGGAATGATCATTTCTGTTTTATTAAATAACCTACTATGCAACTACAATGTGTCACAAAAATTAAATACAGAAAAAATATTAATTACTTATTATTATTATCAGATATTATTATTCTGATTGATATCTGGTAACATATGAATAGCATTTTGATTTAGCATTTGTTAGATTTTTAGGCTTCTCAAAGATATTTTCATTATTCTGATAATATAGTACATCTATCTTTTATCACCAACATTTCTGGGCATTATGCACTTTTCTAATGAATTAGATCATTTTAATAATATACCTAAAATAATTATTCACCTGATAATTAATAATTCAAACAAGAGTTAAAATCCAAACACTTCTCTTGTTATTCACTATATTCTCAAGAATCTTCAGTAGTATCACAATTCAAAAAGTCACAGAAAATATCAACATCATATTCAAGTTCATTTCTCCAATCCTTAGCTTTTCTTATCCACATTACTACAACATTTTTCTTATCTTCTATCTCACAGACAATCTATTTCTAAGTCTTGGTCTGGCTTCATTTCAGCTTTTTAATTCTTTCAATGATGCCAATAGTATTTCTTCCATTTCATTTTCAATCTCTCCTTATAACTCCCAATATACATCTCTCCATATTTTGTTGTGCCATCTGAAACTTTTTTATTGCTTTTCTGATAAGAGTTATATGTAAGAACTTGTAAAACATAACTATTAAAAACTTTCTTTTTTTCAAACACAAAGGCATATTTCCTTTAAATATTATTTCTATCAAAAGCATTCCACCCAAGTTTAATTTTATGATTAATTTCATCATCCATTATGTATTCATTTTTATTAATAATTTGATCAAGGTATTTATAATTGCTAGCTTCTAATTCATTACTATCAACGTTTATTTTTTTCTTTTATGAAAAGCTATTGAATATTATTTAAATCTTTTTATTTTTGATCTTCCTTTCATCTGATACCTCTTTGTAGCATTCAGAAAATATCATAACTTAAACAATTTTGGGCTTCATTGTGAATAAAATCTTTTCTATGCAAATTTTGCACAGTACTAGCTTGTGATGACACTGATGATCATCTATGAAGTGATGTCAATAATTTTTATATTTTCATTATCAATTTTGAATTCATGTCATCATAATCTTTGTTTTCTTCATATCACTGTAATTGTATTTTTTCACTCTGTTTTCTAAGTGTCTAAATAACTCTTGAAGTCATATTTATACATCATCATTTTCAACCATTATCGATCCACTGCAGGATGAAGATCACTCCAAGCTCAATCCATTTTTTCCAATCTCTATTTATTCTATATATTCTATTTCATTTTTTAGCAATCAATTCAAAACAAACAAGCAAAAAAAAGTTAACACTTTCAATAAATAATAATAATGGAATGCTTTGTTGTTTGGAAATTTACAAAGAAAATTGAACACCAGAATTGACAGAATTAAACTGCAAACTATGGAACTTGACCTCTCTCATCCACAAATCAACTATTATAATCATCCATACAGGGTGATTAATGCTTCTAATAATAAATTTCTTTAGACTCCATAAATGTAAGAAAACATTATAAACATGCCAGAAGCATTATGTCCACAAATAATGATTTGATATATTATCTTTATATAAATAAAGTGAAAATATAACATTTTAGTTTATATATATTTAATGGAACAGAAACCCATTTAAGAAACAAACAAATTCAAAATACATTGGAATTGATATAACAAAGGACACATTTATAAGTTCATTTAAATATTTCTTTAAAAATGCAGCTTGTGAATTATCTTAGTAATTATATTCAGGCTTGCTTAATCCATGAATAGGTTTATATTCTTAATGTTACATATTTGACAAGCCATAAAATTATTTGTGCGTCTCAATTAAAATCTCTCAATAATTTAATCACCTTCTTAGTAACAGATACCTTATATAATTCTTATGAAATATTTAACTATAATCAAAATAAAAAAAACACACTTAAATAACATTCACAAACTTATACAGATCCTTATTACTAATTTTCGAGGATCTTCTAAATCATGCATTTCAATTCTAATTTCCTAAAATTAGTCATCCATTTCAAATTTCATAAAAAAAAATTAGCATCAATAGAGATAATTCTAATTAAATATTAAATATAGATTTGAAACTAAATATATTCTCAAATAAAATAATTAAGAAAATATGAAAACATTTAGACTGAATGTACAGAGAACCTAACGATTGCTCATAATGTAGTTAATGTTATCTGAAAAGATCTCTGTTTATTAACATAATTGGTGATAATTCTAGTAGTTATTTTTGAATGTAAGTTTAAATTGTTCAGACCATCTTTCAAAAAAATTCTTTAGGCTACCACTAATTACAAAAGTCCTCCATGAATTATTTACTTTGCTTCAAAACAGAACCCATATTTTTTAGGTCTTGCACCCATGCTATCATTTTAAAGTAATAACAATAGCTGTTCTAGTTATTATGACACATTATGACCTTCCTATATAAAAAAAAAAAAAATTCACAAATAACTATTTTATTTTCATATCTTAATTCTATAATCCATACATTTATAATCAGACTTCAATAACTATCTAGTTTATATTTAAAAGCAATAATTTACTAAATAAGCAATTATGTAATTAATGTATTAAGGACTTATACCTTATTAATATTGGAAATTTTATAATTTTTTTTGTTTAAGTCTAAATTTATAATTAAAGTGGGATGAAACAGCTTTTATTAAAACAGAATAGGAGAAGAAAAAATGAATTAGGGATGAAAGAGAAGCATTATGAGTTTATTATGATGTCCAACTATTTCAGAGAGATGAAATATTTAGCTTGATTAATGAGGTTTTTTGGCATACGATCTATATACAGAAACTTAACTTTATATAAAATGCCACATTACGTCACATCACAATAACTTATTAAATAGCTATTCACACAAATTATATCACAATTTGTTATTACCTGCATTCTAGGTCCATCTGATATAAGATTAAATAATTAATAGAGACAAATAGGAATGCTATAAAATCCACATTAGGCTTATGCATCTTTTGCTCCTTTATAAAACTCTAATAGCATGAAATTATGAAAACCCTAAGGTTGTGAATTTAAACCAGGTTACTTATACTGTATAGTTATTTTAATAAATTTATTTCTATGTTGATTCTAGGCTCTTTGTCTAGGAAGACTAATACCAACAAAAGATCATGACTTTCTTAATTACTCATGCTTCCAAAAACATTTTTCTTCATAATCCTGGAGCTATCATAATGCAAATCTTCACTGATGAAGGCAAAGGTCAGAAACTAATAGGTAGGAAGATATGGATATTGTAGCAATATCATCTGGTATCCATTGTCTACTCAAACTTACAATATAGCTGGGGAAGAGAACTGTTATTAGAAGTACAAATAAGGTAAAAAAAGTCATGTGATGCTTTGTTGGTAATATCTTTTCTAGCCAAAAGACAGAAAGGACTTAGTGTTTGTATAAATTTGAAGTCACTAAAATATATATTTATTGATCTGGTCTGAGAGTATGAATTTGGTAACATTGATAATTCAGATTATAATAGATGGCTCTACAGTAAAAAACAAGAACTATTTACATGTTTACAAAAATACAAATAATAAATTGTGCCTAGTGATTCTTATTAATAATATATAAAAAAATGAATGGCTTATTGTTTAGGAGATATTTTAAGCCCCAGAAAGAATAGCTCAAACTGCTTTCCACAGACGATGAGATATATAGTTTGCCGTTCAATCATTTTACTAAACAGTACACTATTTAATTCCTCCATGTAAGTTATTCATGTTTGTTTGTTCTACTGAGTAATTATTATTTATATTTTAAAAACTCAGTCACTTTTGAGAGTTAATTAACTTCAATTTTTGTGTTTTTGTAAATTAATATCCATTTCAATATATTAAATATCTCTTTTTTAAAAAACTTAAATTAAAAGATCATTTCTGCGTTGTTCAAAGTGGAGCAGTTTTTAAGAAAAAAAGAACTTTTAAAGAGATCTAAGTAAAAATAAAAATCATTAACATGTTTAAAGATTCCATTCTCTGACTACTTAGTTTATATATATCAATTATAAATAAATATACTATTACTGGGATAGTTACTAGATGGAAAAACAAAAAATATGAACATTGGATTACTCTGTTCTTGATTGGGTTACTCAGATATATTACTGCTGATGTTTTTTATGATTCCATTTTGTTTTTGTCTTGAATTTGGCCGGTGAGACCAGCAGAATATATTTATGAAAGACATAGCGCATTTTTACAGAATACAGATTTGGGTAGTGAAAATATTTTTCCCAATATTTATTAGGCCAAAGTCCTAAAATAAATTTTCCCTATATTACTCTCCATGATCTGGTGTGAACATTAAAATTACTATATGAGCTATCCTAATTCCAAAAGAAATCAGAAGCAAGGATAGAGAGAGAGAAATAAAGATTATAGTTTTAAAAATGTAATAAAATATGAACACGTGAATTCAGTAACAAATCTCCAATCATGATTGATAATCTGAGAAGCTGTGCACATTACAAAACATAATCTAATATTCAACAAAAAAATTAAAAAAATGAAGAGGAAAAAATATATACTATAAACGACAGCCTATAGAAAGTAATTTGTCGTTAACCCTTTACTGAACAGGAAAAATTCTTGTTATCCACTCCACAAATTCTTGTTGTTGCAGCTGCTATTACTAATGATTATTTATATAATATATGCACATAGATGAGTTGCTCACTAACATGCATTAGCCAATGTGGTGTGTTTATTCGCTTTTTATCTCTGAATTTATGATCAAGAAACATCAATCTTTTTTTTAGTTGCCTGATAAGTCTTAATTAACATATCAGTTTTCTTCAAGGTAGAATGAATATGTGGTGTAAATGACCTTTTTTTTTTTTAATAGATAATTTCAAACATATCAGACAAAACTAAATCATGACCCTTATTCTCAAAAATCTGTAAAGTCACCAGCCATGACAGCAGCTGGTGGGTGAAGGTGGAGGGCGCTACGAATCTCCTGATTGTTTACCCAGGCTGCCATTTAATTACACCTTTTTCTATAGAAACTCACAATTTAAGATTGCATGAATTGGAAGAACAACTGTTTAATATTAAATGGGATATTGTTGGACTTTGTGAAGTTACAAGAAAAAGTGGTCAAGTACTTTTCTATAAAGGTATTCATTATAAATGAAATAACAACCCTGAGATTAATGGCATGAGCAGACAGAGTGGCAAGATCAATTATTCAATTTAATGGAAATACCAAATGCAGATAATTCAAGTTTATGTCCCAACAAGTTCTCATTCTGATGAAGAAATAGAGGATTTTTATAAGAATATACAAAAGACTTTTGATCAGACCAAACATTTTAAAATTGTTATGGGAGACTTTAATGCTAGAATTGGTAAACAATTGAAAGATGAAAATGCTGTGGGTAAATTTGGTTATGGAGATAGAAATGAGAGAGGACACAGATTAGTAGAGTTTTCAGAAAAAGATAAACTATATTATGGATTCTTTCTTTGAGAAAATGATAAAAGGACATTGAAGCAACCAAATGAAAATATAACAGAATTGGACTATATTTTGACTAACAGAAAATATATATTTTAAGGTATAAATATTTTAACTATTAGAAAATATGTATTTCAAGAATGAAATGTTCTTAATAAATTTAACTCAAAAAGTGATCATAGATTAGTGAGATGAAAATTATGTTAATGCAAAACAATATTCACAGTTGATATATCTAGCCTTCTGAAACATTCTAATGAATTTAAATTAGAACTTGAAAATCATTTTAAAAATATTAACAGATTTTGAAGAAGGTTCAGATTAAAATGAAATCAATAGAAAAATAACGGAATTGCTACAAAGATAGCTAGTACAAGAAAGCAGCAATCGACCAGTAAAATTTCAACCGAGACAAGAGGAAAAATGAAAATATATAAAAACGATCCATTAAGAAGAATTAAATATCTACATTTTTGTAAAATGGTATAAGAAAAAGTTAATAATGATAAAAGAAAATATAATTGTGAATTAACAAGGAAAACTATTGAAGAGAATAAAAGTATCAAAGTATAAAATAACATTTTGGAATTGATAAAAAACTTGTTTCTGCAAATATAAAAGAGGATGGTACTATTACAAAAAAAAGAGAGATGATATCGCAAAATATTTTGAAAGTTCTATAAAGAATTAACAGCAATAAAGAACAAGAAAACAAAATATTCTCTACAATTGCTATGTTTTCTGAATTGCACAGTATTTTAAATGAAGAAGTGAGACATGCAGTTAAATCTATGAATAAGATAAAAGCTCCCAATAATGTTGGAATTATAATTGATACCTTAAAAAAAAAAAACAGATGAAAAATAGAAAAAAAATTAATGAAATTGTATTTCAAATATCTAAATGATAAAAATGTACCAAGTGATTGGGAAAATGCAGTAGTCATTTTGATATTTAAAAAAAATTGATAAAGGTACTAGAAATTACAGATCTACCAATCTTTTATCAGCTCTATACAAATTTTTTAACAACAGAAGTACTAGTGAATTTTGGATATTAACCAACCAAAAGAACAAGTAATATTTGAAAATGCTTTTAGCAAAGTGGTTCACATCCAAGTATTGAGAGAGATTATAAGAAGAACCAATAATATCAGTTGCCATTATGTGGATTAGGAAAAGGCCTTTAATTCTATAAGCATTTTTTCAATGATTAAAGCATTACATCAAGATACAGATCTAGAACATCATATTCTGAAGAATATATATCAAAATGCAACAGACATGATTAAATTACATAGCTATACTAAAAAGTTTAACATTGAGAAGAGTGTGTCACAGGGTAATTCCATATCTCCAAAATTTTTTACAGAAGTTTAAAAAAAAAAAATTTATGGATTAAAAGTAAATGGAGATTGTTTAAGTCATCTAGATTTTGCAGATTATGTAATTTGTTTTGCAAGTAAGGCTTCAGAACTTCAGGAAATGTTGCACGGCATATCACATGAAACAAAGTAGGACTAAAGAAAAATGCTTAAAAAAATGTTGAAAGGACTTGCTCAAAAAAAGAAAATAAAGACTGATAATGATGTATTACATGAAATTAACTACTACATATGCCATGGTCAAATTATTAATACAATTGGAAACATAATGAAAAAAATTAATCACAGAATTAAATTTTGACTGAGAGCTTTCGTTAGAAATAATTTAATATTATAAGAAAATATGCCACTATGCTTGAAAAGGAAGGTATTAAATAAATTTGTTTTATCAGTTCTTATTCATGGATCTGAGGGTTGGACACTTAAAAAGAAGAGCAATACAGAGACTTCAGACCATTCAATGAAGTATGGAAAGATGTATATTAGGAATAACAAGAAGAGACTAAAAATGAAATATATGGGTGAGAGAACAAACAGGCATTACTGAAATCCCCTGAAAAAATTAAGAGACAGAAGTGGGGCTGGGCTGGACACATTGCTCGAAGTGATGATAACAGATGGACAGTTGAAATTTTAAACTGCATCCCAAGAGATTGTAAAAGACCTAAAAAGAGATCATATTTGAGATGAATGGATGAAATAAGGAAGTTTGCTAGTGTGATGTGTAAAAGGGGAGATTAGAAAACAAAGGAACTGATTAAATTTAAGAGACCTTTATCCTACATTAATCAATAATGGCTGAAAATGATGATACTGATTATAAACAACAATTTTCAAATAGTAGTAAAAAAATACAATTCAAACCAAAAAATAACAATAACAATAAAAAAAAGAAGTACTAAAACTTACAAATAAAACATAATTAATTAGAACTAATCTATTATACTTTCCATAAATCTTAACTACTTATAACTAATATAAAAATATGACTGATAATCTATTTCAATAAAACAGTGATAGTTACAGCATTGATGTCAGATTTATATCATCTGTATGAGCAAATTGGCTTGGATCCAAAATATTAAGATGTTTTTGAATAGCAGGCTATCAATGTGCTGGATAATGATCTATTACATTCAAGATTCTCACTAACAAAAACTATAAGCTATAAAATAATCTGGGAATGGGGTAAAATAGCAATATGTGGATAGAACAACGCAACCATTTAGTATAAAAGCACAACCAGTGGATATCTATTGACTGCTAACTTAAAACAGATAACTCTGGGGTAAACTGAAGAAATAATTCCTAATTAGAATGGCTCTAATAATTCTGTTTAATTATCTTAGTGTTGTGGCAATAACAGCATTAATTTTATTTTAAATCTTATAGACTATTCAAATATTATTTGATTTGTTAATTAGTAGAAGAAACACTCAAAGAATACTTGAGCAAATTGATCAAGCAGTTTTTAAAATATACATTGTGATGTTTTTTCCAGTGAAAATCTATTAATTTATATTGTTTGCCACCAATAGCCTACCTCATAAAATCTTTTAATAGAATATTCTTTTACTTATAAAAATTACAAATTGTCTAAAAATCAAAGAATTTAATCAACTCATTCAAGAATCTATTTTCTAGTTTAACTTTCTTATGCTTCCGAATATTTGGCTACCTAAAAAAAAATCCATACGCTAATTAAATATGGTGCATACAATATTTAATTTTTTTCAATCAAATCACTCAAGAAAACCATGAATATATTACAATGAATGATAATATTTGACCTATATTCCATATTGCATAAAAAAATAATAATATTAAATTAAAAAGTTCTAGTCTTGTTATTTCATTAGTAATAAATGCATAAGCAAATTTATACTTAATTGCTATATCTAATTCAAAATATAAGAGTTATATGAATAATTTGATCATTTGTTGATCTAGAGGTGTACAAAAACAAAACTTCTTAAAAAAGTACATCTACTATTAATGTGCCTAAAATTTTACTCTTTGAAACTCCTGAACAATTCATATCACTTTAAAATTATTACTTCTTGGTAATGGATAGGCTAAAATACTGCTCAACAATTTAGGTTTAAAATTTTCTTAATAAAAGCCTGACAAATAGTTTCAGGGTAATAAATTGTAAAATAACAGCTTGATAATAAAAAAAAAATTTTTTTTTTTTTTTAATCAATGGCTAATTGATTTAAAAAAAAAGTTCTTTTTTTAAATCAATGGCTAATTTGATTCAGTGGTGAATTTGGTGAGATCTGAATTAAACAGTGCTATTTTGTAAAGTACTTGTTTTTAATGCTTGTCTCATCATTATCAAAAAACATGAGCCCAACATCTGCTTTCTTCACCAATATTCTCTACTTTTGTTTTTCCCTTGTAAGATTGAATTAATACAAATTAACTCCATCCTTTCTCTAATAAATCAAAATGTTACAATACCGTGTAGTTTCTGATTATCGCTTATCAACTAATCAACTACTAGTATGTCTTTTCAAAACATAATGGAGTTTTTATGAAATGCTTTCTAAAAAAAATCCAAATGACTTATTAAAACCTTGTCCGCATTATTCATAATATTAATGCCTGCTTTACATGGGTAAATATCATAGCATACTGCATAGTACCTTGATTGAATTTGTTTGCATTCTTCATGATTTCCTGATTCATAATACTCATTTTAATGTACTTAAAGACTTTACTATTTTAAGTAGTTTTACCCCTTAATCACTAATATATGGATATGGAAGAGTCACTCTAATTAAATAACTCAAATTAACTTTTTCTTTTTTTCTTCTGAGTGATTAATAATGTTGCTTTTATTATTAATATTGCATAATTTCCACTCAATGCTTGAAAGAAAGAAAAATTACCTTAATTTGAATTTATGTCAACTTTAATAACATCAATCATTACAAAAAAAAAATCTTGATGGAATATTATTCATATTAAAGAATTATTAGCATTATGATGATTAATTTGAAACACCCCCCCCCCACCTCATATATAATAAAATGATGATTTGTTGGCACATTTAAAGAAAGTGAAGTTTTATATTACATTTCTTCAAAACATATCACCCTTTATGCATTTACAATAATTCAAATTTAAAGTTATTTCATTCATAAATCCAATTCTTCAAACCAAATTACTTATATATATAAATCACATTCTATTAGTTTATTTAATCATTAGCTGCAGTGATGTGACTTAACATATGATAACCAATTGTTGTTACTTATGGTTTAATATATATAAAGGCATAGAAAGAAAGAAAGAGATAAAATAGCTTTAAATAGTTCAATGCAAACCAAGGATCTTTTAACTATCCCTTTATGGAATAGTGAATAATAAGACAATGTAAAGCAGGTTAATAACTTGCCAGATAGTTAGAGGTTTTCTGCTGAAAATAGCGAAAAACCAATAAATTGATAGCTAATTGAGTTGACTATGATCTGGTTACCTGAAAAATACATCTTAAAGCCACCTAATCCAAACCTTTGTTAAAAGTCTATATCATGGATGTATGGTTAAATGCATTATCCATAATTACAAGTCTTCAAACATAATATATGTGTGTATGTGGCAAATAATAATTTTTAAACTGTAGTGAAATATAAAATTATATTCCACAAAAAATGTGTGGATAATTAATAATTATTATGGCATTAATATTTAAAATAGTTTAGTTGGCTTTTCAATGCAGAACATTTTTGCCAAAGCTAGACTAATTTTTTTGTACAATTTAAAAATATTATTTATTATGTAGTTATTTATTTCTGTCTAAAATGAAGTTATCATCAACTTACTTGGTGAGCTTGTAAGAAGCAACAGCTTGTAAAAATTTTTGAATCACTTTCTCATTTTGTAATTTACATGGAGTATTTTCCAAATATTTACATGTCTGAAAAAGAAAAAAAAAAAAACTATTATAATATGCTTCCTCACAATATATTTTATAGCCTTGAAGAAAATCAAAACTATAATTGAATGGATAAAAAGCATTATAAAGAAAGCAAAGAAGTAAATTTTTAGACATGAAATAATTAAACTATTTATTTATGCACAATTGTGTATATATAAGTAGACTGCTAAACAAAAACAGTAGTTAAAAATATATATTTACAACTTAGAATCACTTCAGCAATATCCAGAAATCCTAAAATCTTACATTGCAATTTATTGAGTTGGCTAAATAGTTGAACGATTTCCATTTAAAGAATATATAATCATATGCTCAATTGCTCAGAAAGTCATGTGATGTTCAAGCATCCAAATGGCAGCTTGAGCAAGTTCTGATCAATTGACAAAAACTGAGTTATTTTTTTCACTTGATTCTGCTGGAAATTGATCCAAGAAACATTAGCACTTGTGCTAAACCTATGTTCTACTTATTTAAAAAATGTATTATTAAGTTATAGCAATTTAAAGAAAAAAACAGAAATAAATATTTTAATATAAGCATACAAGCAAAGATATTAGCAAAATCTCCCAAAATTATAGATCTATTTTAGAAGCCATTTTGGTAAAATTAGCCTGAAAAAGACAATACTCACTATAGATTTGCTCAAATTCAGATAATGAGGATTTGAGTAATTTTCCATTCTTATTTTATTCCTATTTAAAAAACCTATTTATCAACTAATACTGAATGATTAACTGGGTTTGCCATGGGCAATCTATGTGAAAAAAATCTCAAGTCCATAGAAAAATTTTTCCAAGTTATCTTCACCTAGATTTTCATTCAGGTCCCAAGCAAGGCAGGTAAATATGCTATTGTTACACCAAGAAGCCTTTTTGCTATTTATCTAAGAGAAAATATAAAGTCTTAAGTACTGGGAAGTGATACTAAAATTACTGAACTAAGGCAATGCTGATGAATTAGTTCAATATTAAAAAGAAAAAAGTGGGAAGTAACAACAATAAGTTCTGAATAATTAATTGCATTTAATTAATTATCATATGATCAGCTGCAAAGAATATCAGTAACATTCAAATACAAAACCTATATGATATATAAAATGAAACATTTATTACTATTGACATTATGCTATAATAGTGGGTTATTTCAATCTTAACTTGGCACATGACCATTTTATCTTGAAACTAATTCAGACGAGAAAGTTTTGAACAATTATTCAATAATTGTGATAATAAATATTATTATAACAATTCCTGAAGATAACTTATGATAATTTTGAGTGATTTTAAATGTTTGCAATACATATCATCATCATTATCTTCACTCATATATGACTGCCTACTACTTCCAGAATAAAAAAAAGTAAGGTAAAAACAAGAAGTTGAAGATGAGTTTTGCGATGATTGCATAACTAATTTAAAACAATCATAAATACAATCAAACCAGATAATAGTTCTTTAATCTGTATTATTATTGCTATTTTGCGATTCTGTCTCTTTCTGCAGCAAATTTTCCTTATTGAAAGACTTCAAGACTTTAATTAATTAAAGATCCCTATTGAATCCTATACTCAACCAAAAGCCCTTTAAAATGAAAACAATGTAATTATAAATAAATGTAACAAAAAACCATGTAAGGATAACAATACCTTCAAACTGAATATAAATATTTACTTCAATAGCAACTGCCCAATTTATATAAATTGCATGTACTCATTAGATAGATCCATTTAGTCAGTAACTGATTCAATTGAAACAGCAACATAATATATATATATATCTACAAACACTTGCTTGGTATAAATATTATAAAAATATTATAACTATAGATCAATGATGAAGCATAAATAAGTAATAATGCTTCTGAATATATATTAGATTCATGATGACTGATTACTAATGAGTTATGCTTAATGATAATGGATCTTTCAATGATGTGTTGTACATTATTCCAACTTCTGCAGTCAGCATTGATTTATTTGTATGTCATAAGATTTATAATTCAATTGTTACTAATTTTCTTCTTTTCTGAGCCAACATAATATCTGGTAAAATAAAAATACACACAGAAAAGGTAGTTTTCTATTAACAAAAAAGAAACAAATGTATCCATTTCAAAAAAATGGGCTATTTAAATATTCAAATTTAAATTTTAAATTAAAATTTAATATGTGACCAGTTAATTAAACATTGACATAAAGAACCATTTAATCACACCAATATATGCCATGAATATGATATAGTAAAAATGTATTGACAGCATGTTAGGCAGTAATAAGCTAAATATTATTAAAAAACTACCTTTTCTGTGTCTATTTTCATTTTACCAGATATTACATGTGATTTATATTCTCAATTAAACTATATCATTATTACATACATGAGTGAGTTTGTTTATTTGTTACTTTATAACTCAACCAATATTGCAGCAATCTTGATGAATCTAACAAGATTTTCTCTATTTTTTTTTTTTTTTTTCAGAGAATCACATAGCTATAGATTTTTGCTTGATTGCACTTAAATGTCAAGATCTAGTAATTTGCAGTATTCTCCAACTAGTCTGGGGATATTGGATGAGTAGGCACTAGATAGGGATTTTATGCACAAGCCTTCTGGCATCCATTGATTGCTCTTGTTAGCACAAGATGGCACTACTATATGGAGAGTTTTGCTTTGTTTTGAATTGTTTAATAACAATTATGTGCTAGTATCAGATAGTGATCATGATGTTTAATTTGCAGTATGTGTCGAAATCAACCATTTTTGAATGACTTCATAAAAATGCAAAAAAAGGGCAGAACTGATGAAAAGATTAACAGATGTTGGAAAAAATTTTAATGAATATAAACCATGGTATGGCCTATCTATTGAAATACATACTACAAAAATGGAGATAATTATAGTTATTGGTAAAGTGAAGTAAAATTTGATTTTGTAAACAGATTTTAAATCATTTAAATTTCATTTGCATCATGTATTTAATTAATCACTTGAGGAAAATGGAGTATAAAGGTAACTCTATCACTTTTCCCTCCATTCTACTTACAGGGGCCTCAACAACACCTTTAATTTTGATTGCATTGGCATTTACATCTGCTTTAAGGTCAGTTTTTTCTAGTTCAGGGATTTTTTTACTCATAGAGGTTACAGTAGCCCAGTCACGGACTGATATTAACAATATATACTGTTAACCACTATTTACCTCCATTGATGTGGACTGATCACACAGCTTTAGTTTTAATAGTGGACATTTTTTAAATATTTGTATGCTGACTTACCTGTCTCTGATGTGAACATTTATGACTATTTGTTTCCTTGATGGGATTGTTAAGTTTTTCTTTACACATTTTTTCCATGTGCCCTCATCTTTTACAATTATTGCAGTGTTCACGTTTATGAAAACAATTGTTAGCTTTGTGGCTCTTTTTCCCACAGCAAAAACATATAAATGGGTTTTCACTGTTACCACTATTATCATTACTCTTCAACCATTCTTTCTTTACAGTTTTACAAATGTCTATTTGAAATTTACTATTAATCTTGAACTTGGCAAATTTTCGAGATTTCTCAAGCATGAGTTCATAAGCTATCTCCTGTTTAATAGCCTCCAAATAATCTAAATCGGTAATGGACAATAATTGTTGCCATAAACTATTGTTACACATACCCATAAGAAATTGTTCCAGAAGGGCTTCATCTAGGAAAGATCCATAGATGCAATTCTTTGCTAGACTATGAAGAGCACTATCGTAATCTTTTATATGTTGACCCCAACCTTGGTTCCAGACTCGGAATTGCAGTCTGGTGACATACCTAGAGAATTGGGGGTTAAAGTGATTTAACAAATGCTCTTTGACCTGATTGTATGTACAATCTTCGGGAGTGAGAGATTCAATTAGCCTGTTGGCTATCTCAATAAGTCCTTTCCCAACAAAGCATAATAATGAAGTAATCTTATACTTATCATCTTTAACTTGATTAATGATTAAATATTTTTCTATATGTTGAATGTACAGTGGCCAACTACTTGCCTCACTGATGTCAAATTCACTGATTGCTACTTGCATTGCCTAGTTGATCTTTTACCTAAATTTAACTGTTATTTTAATTAAGGATTATCAAGACTGTGACTGTGCCACTTTCTATGTCTAGCTGATCTAAGAGGACACTATCCAAAAATACAAATCACCAATACACTGTTAATATTTAGATAATTTAATGAACAATAATTAATAGCATTTTAACTATTTACATATATACAATTATTTTACATAAATAATAATGTAGATCAAATAACCTAGAAGAGTCCTAGCTGGCTGTTCCCACATTTGGAGGCCAGCTCTCCCCACTTGAAGTCCTGTGTCAAATGAGATGTTCTGCTCCAACTTACATCCGTGTGCACAGGTGAAAATCCAATTCGTACTGAGGCATTATTTCCATCCTTGAAGGTGATTGGCTCATACTCCTGACCATCCACTCAGGTGATCATTTCACTGCTCCACACAAGAATTTAAATCGTTATCTCTCTGACTTTAATCAACGAGATTCTTTATCTTATAAAGGAAATCTAAACTCTAATTCATTTATTTTATTTCATGAACAACGTATTCTACTCTCATTAATTAGACTGTTATTACTTTTAGAAAATAATGTTTTTCTAATCCTAAAAGTTATAAATCTTTTACTTACTATTTAAACAGAATCAGTCTTTTGATTTCTTTAATTTATTAAACTTATTAGATTTTCTCATTAAGTTTATGTCTATATACATATGTGCATTTAAACATACACATATATATCTCAGCTACCTTTAGCAAATCATATATTTAGTGGGTTTTAACAAATATCTGAAAATAAAATATAAAACCGTCATAATATTAATGAAAGAGAATCAAGGAAAGTAGATAATTTTCAAATGATTATTATCCATTAAAATGAATGTTTATAAAGAGAATAAAGATTATAATCGATTTGGAATATACTTGGCTATATCTAACTATTGTATTTAAAGGACTATATTTCTTAAATGTATGTATCTATTTTCATTTATGATTGTATAATATATAGTATAAGAAAATAACCAATGAATTATAGAAATTCATGATGATTTTGGTCTTGAAAAGTTTTTGAAAAAGACTCAAGTTGAAATAATTATATAAAAAAAAAAACTAACACTAGAAATTTGCATGAAATAGAAAAATTATTTTGCAACTAAATTTTGTTAGGAAGGGGAGCCACTGATATTTAAAAATATCAGTCATAAGTTACTATTCTAGCAACTTATCACATAATATAATAATTTATTGATTATAATCTATTATTTTGGCCTTCAAACATTGCAAAAGACTTCATTCAATATGAAAAATTATCAAACTCACTTGAATGTACATATAAATATATTCTGATATTTAATTATTTATAATCATCATTCATAATTATTATTTGTCAATAGTAAATTCCCCAACTATCTCAAATTATATAGTGTTCAAGGTCAAACAAGGAATATATATGTGTGCACAAAAATAAATGTATAATAATTGTGTAGAATAAAAATAATAATGTATAATGATTGTGTGAAATAATTATATATATAATGATTATATAAATAACTGTGTAATAATAAAGTTGTAGCAACGTAACTATAAATGGGTTAGGCCATAGAATTGATACCTGGCCTTATAAGGTCAGAGAACTAAAAAATGCTACATATGGTCAAGTATGTAAAACATATCTTGGGTATGTAAAAAATGCCATATATGGTAATGTATGTTAAAAACACCATATTTGGTGAAGTTTGTAAAGATTCCAGATGTCTTGAAAGATATATAAAACCCCAGAATCTAATATTAATGTAATTCAGAGAATCCTGTCTCTGTAAGTCCAAAAGTAGGACTAGGGTTCATTATGTGCAAGTTACCATAACCGTTTATTATTTTAATGTGCCTTAAATAGGCTATTAGTTATACTAATGAGCTTTAATTACTGCTCAGACTCTACCATCTTTTCTCTAATGAAATTAGCCATAGGTGACACCATCAGCCTATGCTCCATATGAATATTAATATATTGGATGCCATTCAATTGGAACATCCCATTAACTAAAAACTGTCACTAGTCATTCTCGAATTATAGCAAGACAAAAACAATACCAACAATAACAGTGAAAATCTACATATTCCATTTTATAATGTAAACTCATTAATGTATTAACAGCCAAATCAAAATACCTATGTCCAATGATCGTTAATCATTTTAGAATGACAATTATATTTTTTATTAAAGAGAGCACAACGGATTTAAACAATAAAGATCAAACTTGTATTTGTATTCAAAGTGGACACGTTCACTTCTATAGCAAATTACAAAATAAAAAAAAAATTATATCACATTTTCTTTTATATCAGAAAATACTTGTCATGCCAATATAGATATTTTTGATAAAATGTCTGTACGTTTACCTTTTTATTAATATACCTTAATATTAGTTTTAAACTATGAGAGAAGCAAATATTTTATCACTCTCTAGATAAACGCTATATATCTATTTTCCGGTTTTATCTTAACTAAAAAAAATATACATAAAATAGATGTGTATATTTTACACATTTTTCTTTAACTCAATATATATATTTATTTTTCATGCCAAAACCAAAACATATACGTTTTAAAATAAATTTCCCCAAACAACACATTACGTAAGTAATATGTAACACAGCAGTAATAAAAAAAAAAAAATAAGTGTATATTTTTATCCATTAACTTTTATACTCTGTTCCAAATTATTTATCCTGGTGAGTTAGAATAATATAAATGGTTATTAGGATGAGCAATCAGTCTAGATTAAGCATATATATTTCGTTATCCTGTTGTATTTATAATAGAACAAAATTCAACACTTATACAAAAGTAGAAATTATTTGAGAGTTTCCGTGGCAATAATTCATCAGGCAATTAACATCCACGTTTCTAATTGTAGCAGATTTAAAAAGATAAATTTATCTAATTTGCTCTAGATAATTCAAAACAAACTTCAAAACCAACTTATTAAAATCTTTATTGATTTATTCGGTAAGCATTTCAAATGACATATAATAAAATCATTTATCTACGTTTAAATCAAGATAATTTTTCCCTGAAAAATTAGTGGAATTTTTATTACTTAGTATATTTATCTTTCCTTTTTCTTTTAAAACTCTTTATGAATTTTATTCCTCTCAGCACGGCAATCCATATATGTGTAGCAATATTTAAGTAGTAGGACATTTTTAAAACCGTAAATATTATTACGAAGACGTATATTTCTCAATAAGACATTAAAAGCAAACATTTATTTTATTATATCTCCTTTGGCAAAATAATAACTGTTTACTAATACTAAGACAAATTTATCCAATTATCACGTTGACATATGTAGCATTTTAATCAGCTGGTAATTGACTATTTCTTTCATTACATGGGTTCCCGCGATAAAAATACGCAGACTATAGAGAATAACATTACAAAAATATTTTCATATTTATTTTATTAAAAGTTAGATTATTTCAAAATGACTTTTAAATTTATTTACTATATACCATATATAACACTTGTTTTAAAATCATTTCAAATTTTTTTTTTTTCTTGATATTTTTAAGCATCACATGATCACATTTTCCTATACTAGCACATTAATTGTTGATAAACAGAGCAAAACTCTCCATACAGTATTGCCACCTGTGCTAAACAGAGTAATCAATGGATGCCAGAAGGCTTGTGCATAAAATCCCTATCTAATGCCTACTCATCCAATATCCCCAGACTAGTTTCTGGCTTGTGGCCTTCGTCAGTGAGGAGCTTTGGATCTGAGAGCACTGCATCTAGATCTTAGGATCTAATGCAACCCTCTAGCAACCACCTTTTATCTCTACTTAACTACAAAACTATGAGAATGAAATTGAAAACACAAAAAATATTTTCAATCTAAGCTCAATAGCTTATATAGTCATATGGGTCTGAACTCAGTTCAGCACCCATACATTTTGGTGTCTTTGGCTCTTTTACAACCATAGCCACCACTATCCTATTAGGCAGGATTGGTGTTAAACCATTAAGCATCACATGATCACATTTTCCTATACTAGCACATTAATTGTTGATAAACAGAGCAAAACTCTCCATACAGTATTGCCACCTGTGCTAAACAGAGTAATCAATGGATGCCAGAAGGCTTGTGCATAAAATCCCTATCTAATGCCTACTCATCCAATATCCCCAGACTAGTTTCTGGCTTGTGGCCTTCGTCAGTGAGGAGCTTTGGATCTGAGAGCACTGCATCTAGATCTTAGGATCTAATGCAACCCTCTAGCAACCACCTTTTATCTCTACTTAACTACAAAACTATGAGAATGAAATTGAAAACACAAAAAATATTTTCAATCTAAGCTCAATAGCTTATATAGTCATATGGGTCTGAACTCAGTTCAGCACCCATACATTTTGGTGTCTTTGGCTCTTTTACAACCATAGCCACCACTATCCTATTAGGCAGGATTGGTGTTAAACCATTAAGCATCACATGATCACATTTTCCTATACTAGCACATTAATTGTTGATAAACAGAGCAAAACTCTCCATACACAGGTGGCAATACTGTATGGAGAGTTTTGCTCTGTTTATCAACAATTAATGTGCTAGTATAGGAAAATGTGATCATGTGATGCTTAATGGTTTAACACCAATCCTGCCTAATAGGATAGTGGTGGCTATGGTTGTAAAAGAACCAAAAACACCAAAATGTATGGGTGCTGAACTGAGTTCAGACCCATATGACTATATAAGCTATTGAGCTTAGATTGAAAATATTTTTTGTGTTTTCAATTTCATTCTCATAGTTTTGTAGTTAAGTAGAGATAAAAGGTGGTTGCTAGAGGGTTGCATTAGATCCTAAGATCTAGATGCAGTGCTCTCAGATCCAAAGCTCCTCACTGACGAAGGCCACAAGCCAGAAACTAGTCTGGGGATATTGGATGAGTAGGCATTAGATAGGGATTTTATGCACAAGCCTTCTGGCATCCATTGATTACTCTGTTTAGCACAGGTGGCAATACTGTATTGATATTTTTACTTTATAAGCACAATCTTGTTCTGCTGGATAACAAGACTAGCGCGCGAAATATAAACATTATCAATTTTTTTTTTTAGTCTACTTATAAATGATTTGCGTGTCATTTCCAAAGAAGATATTTTAAAAATATACATAACATAAAAGCAAAGGCTTACTTTTGCTTGAATTTTCCTGGGTTTAAAGCAGTACTTATTCAAATAAAAACTTATCTCCATGGTTTTAATTTCCTTCTCCCGTGAGAATCCTAGGAAATAGGCAATCGTGGAAATGGCTTAAAATATAGCAAGGTTTTTAAGATTTCTTATTCAAACATCTTTAGACAGCAAGGTATTCTACTTCCATACAATTAAATTTCAGAATTTTGCTGATTTTTAATTTTTTTCTTATTTTAAATCAGAGCTGAGGTTTGTGTTTACTTGGTTCTTGTTTTTCTTAATTAGTCCACCCCTCTATAGCTATGTTAGAACATATATAGCTTTTATTATATTGCACTCTGGGAGTGAATTAGCCAATGATTTTGGTGTGCATAATTAGTATTACCCCCTCTGTCTTCATTTTTAATAACTACCCATTATTACTTAAGACAGCTTGGTGTTTAGTACTAAAAAAATATGCTTAAATAATTTACTATAATGATTTATTTTACAAGACTTTAACAATTTGATTTAATTATTTATTTATTTCAATTGCTATTCAAAACTAATAAAATAGCAATGTATTTATCTACCAAACAGTAATAATACTTTTAAATTGTTATTTTAGTCTAGTCAGAGCCTAGACTGGGTTTGAAATCTTATCTCCACTCAAGCAAATTTCCCAGTACATTCAAAATAATCTCTATTGAAAACCACTTTAGTAAGATTTTGATGTTAAATATATTATTATTTAAAATTTTGGAATTATTAATTTAGAGACCTAAATAAAAGGTCACAATATATATATAAGGGATTTGAACACAGACTTTCAAGCCATCTTCAGCTATTCATTCTATCTCATACAACAAATACACATGACCACATATATGTGTAAAAGATAAGTGATCTCCAAAACACATATTTCATGCTGAATCAACACTTATCAGTCAATCCAGATCATCATCTCCCACACATATATATAATCAGTGCTTGGTTTATATTAAGATAGTAAATCTTCAAACTTTAATAAATAGGTTTCAATCTACTCAACCCTCCAACTTGCCATCCATACCATTGAAAATCTGATGATGGAATGCCCAAATCCTCTGTTGATGCCAATACTATTGTCATGCCCATGTTGACTTCAAGTCACTCTGAACCTTCACGTATTTAAATGAATAAGGCCCTATGCATGACTTGAGGTCAACATGGGCATGACAATAATATTGGCATTAACAGGGGATTTGGGCATTCCATCATCAAGTTTTCAATGGTATAAATGGTTGAAGAGTTGGAAGATGGAGTAGACTGAAGCCTGTCTATTAAAGTTTGAAGATTTGCTGTCTTAATATAAACCAAGCCTGATTATATATATATGTGTGTGTGAGAAATGATGATCTTGACCAATTGATGAAGACTGGTTCAGCACAAAATATGTACATTGGAGATCATTTATCTTTTACACGTGTGGTCATATGCAATGATTGTATGAGATAGAATGGATAACTGAAGGGAGCTTGAAAGTCTGTGTTCAAATCCTTTATATAATTACATAACTCCAGATATATAAATAGTATAATCAAATATATATATATAATTTATAATAAAAACCAAAACAGATCTTACACTATCATCTCTATTTTTAGAACATGATATTTGGTTATGATTTCTATTCTAAAAAAGTAAATGATTTGCAATGAACATAAAATAAAAGATTTATTACTAATGTAGACTCAATAATGAATAGAAAATTTAATATTATTTATTCAGTTAAGGACATTTTAGAATATGCACAATTAAATGTAGAAGCTTTTATTTCATTTTATATTTTGAGTATAATGCTTGCCTTTGAAAAGAATGCTCACATTGAAAATGCATCAAGGTTATAATTAATGTTCTTGGTATTTTTTAGGTAAAAAACATTGGTATAATTACATATAGATTAACACATTTCAATCATCATAATCTTTACTTTTAATATACATTTAATTTATTTTGTATATATTATTTCTAATTTGGCAGTTTAAATATTTAGAATTTTTTTATATCATTAAAAAATATATAATAAAGTGGTTACAAAAATTTGTTAAAACTGAAACTCATCCATATTCTTAATAATAATCTTCATATGACTAAAAATATGCCAGTCAGAGATTTTCAGGCAGAAATTAATTATCTAACTTGCAAATGATTAGTAATTTACATAAACAAATGCTCCATTAGATGAGAAGTCCATAATGACAGATTTGACTGTCGATAGTTTGGTTTTCAGAATTAGATAAAGATTCTTTAAAAAGAAGTCTTAAAATAATTTTAGTAAGAATAACTTCGATAGTTAATGGCTTCAAGTCAGGGTTAGCAAGTATGGGACTGTTTTTATTTAATTCAAACCTGACTTATTTAATTATAGCTTATATTCATGTCAAGTATATTGTATAAATACATGGAGTACAGTTTGAATATGCTTAGTTCTTTTTTATTATATAGACATAATATTTTATTTTTTCCAACTCCTGTATATATAGATTCAACCCGCGTTAAGTTATTCTGAATATAAATATATATAGCTGGGAAAATCTATTTAAATTTAAATTCTGGCCTTTAGATGCAAATAAAGATAAAAGAGAATCATGAGCTCAGCAGAAATGTATAATATTTATCACTAGTTATGAAAGCTACATTGTATTATAAACACCATTCTCTTTTCACCTTGTAACTCACTTCTGATTATTAATGGGACTTATGCTCTAGCTAAAAATAACTAAGTACGTATTTATTATACAATTTTTGAATGCCAATTGGTTGTCTACGATTGACTATCTGAAAAATTCTGAGCTTGCTATCTGAAAACTTTTTTAATCTCTCATCAAATTTGAATTTCAAGGTAAATCATGAGCACAGAGCCAAATGAATTAATCACCAAACTATGAATTCCTTATATTGATCTTCCAGTATTTTTAATTTTTTGAACATTTTATGTTTATATATTGTACCAGTCGAAAAACCCACCACCTAAACGCAAGTCGGATCCAAACTCAGCTGAACCAAACTGAATTCAAACCCAACTCAACAGCTCAGATTAGTAGAAATCTAAATCGACGGCACAGTGTTATGCGCCTAGAAACTAGCTCAACGGTTGGTGAGGATCAGAGACCCTGAACTGACATTAATATCTGATAATAAACTAACGAAAATAATTTTAAATCGAATCATATGTATATGTTCGGGTTGCCAACACAGACAGCGAGTATTAACATTAAAATAATTATGAAAGAATTAAGCACTAAGAAACCAAGTGTGTTTAGAAAATATTTAATAATAATAATTTGTTTTGCTTGAATTTTAAATAATGATTATATTAATCACCTCTAGCCTTTAACATAGTTTATAATTATAAAAAGGGTGGCAGTCCTTATTATATGCCAACAAGTATTACGCAATATTTGAAAGTCTATGTCTATGCCCCCAACAAAAAATAAAAGGCAGATAAAGATATTCATTAGTAAAAGAAATTTTTACTCTAATTTTATTACGACAGAATGTGAGATTTATTTTCACATTCGCAAATCCATTCATGAAGAGCAAGATACGTATTTTAGGGCATAACTTTAATCTTTATTAGAAAACTTATTTAACTAAATATAACTGAGAATTTGTTCGACTTTAATTGAAATCACTTCGTCATGAATTACGAGCATATCAGAGCGGGCTTTACCGGAACAGAGAGGCAACGGTGCTGACGAATTATGAGCTATAAAGTGAAATTGAAAGACGATAGCTAGTCGATAATCGAAGTCCTACGGCGGCTTGCGTCTGACAAGTCTTATGCCCTTTGACTAATATGAATGGGAGAGGAAGTGCTTTCTTCCTCGATAATTTAAAATAACAGAAATATTATCACCGACAAGCCTAACGGAGCGGAAGATTGCCCTACGTCAGCAACGTTGAAGGTGATGACTTGATAGTCATCGTTTGAATACTAAAACCCATATAGAATGCTCTATGTGATGACTTGATCAATTTAATTAAAGTCAAACGAGCTTTTAACTAAAATTATTTTAAAGTATTTGTAAATCATATTAATTATGCCCCAATCATCGTGCCCTTCCTGAATCTAAATAACAATTAACTGAAATTTGAATTAGAGTATATTTAGTTGATTCCTTTATCAACCCTTTTGCAGAAAACATTTTAAGATTATATATGAGTAAATACATATTGGTAAATACGAAAAATAGCTGGGGCATAGATTAAAAACGGAGCTAATAATTTATTATTAGCCAATTATAAAAATAGTAAACATGTAATAATTTCTTTCGACTGGATGATTGATAGCACTTATAAATTTAGTTCTAATGGGCGAGAACTACTATTAGAATTAATATTATATTATTTGCGTGAGGCAAATAGAACAAAGGAGCTCATCGAGTCGAAAGATTATTGGCATATAATTAAAAATAAATGACATTAATAAATGACATTAATAAATCACATGATAAATATATATATAATATAGTAAATGAACCGCCATAGTAATGAAGGAAGGTTAAATTTAAAGACTAGAGATTGAGAGAATTACTAATTTAAAAAGCATAAATAAAAGAGTTTTACAAAGATTATTACATTATAAATGAGAAGAGCTCTTAAAGGGAGTGTAAAGTAAAGTTCGGAACTGGCCAGAAAGTTTAACGTTCATTATAAAAATATATATTACCCATTTCTTCCGGGCTGGATCCTTAAGTTACACGTCCGAGTTGGTAAAAAACGTAGGCATGCATTTAGTCGATTACTGGAACAGCATTTTAGTGGCTTTTCATAATTTTAGCAGCATGATTGGTCTGGAGAAGATTCAGCAGCTTCATTGAAGATTTTTAGGGGACTTCAGGAACAATAGCCAGATTCCTGATGTTTAGCCCCTTACCATGATAGGAACACTTTTTGAATTTCATGATTTTGAACAGCACATAATTTACTGGCACTTTTCTGCAACAAAGATGGCTTTTTTTTCCTTTCTCCAAACTTTTCAGAGCTATATATATCTGTCCTCTGATGCCTTCAGGCTAGCGCTTCTTTCATTATCAATGTTTTTAGATTTACTGGTTGTTTTTAGATACATTCCTTCGATAAGGCTTTCAAACTCATTAACTTGAATTCATTTTCTAATTAGAAAATGAATTCTTAAAATCAGAAAATGATTTTAATTAGGAAATCCTGATCTTTTTTCTAATTAATAAAACTTTAATTGTTGTTTTTGGAAAGGGAAAATCTGAAAGCTTATCGAAAGAATGTAGCTTTTAATCAATAAAACTTTAACAAATTATTTAAAAATAAAATCAAACATTCCCGACGCAATGAAACTTTTAAACAATTATATATATTTAAATATTTACAAATATATACGCACAATCCACGCAGTTATAATATATAAATTCATGAATAATTCTATCATGAATTTAGTAATAGAATTGATCAATTTAAATCTGAAACTAATTATTTGAATACACATTTATGAAATAAGTTATTCTTTATGGAAATTAGCGTGGATTGAACGTATAAAGCCCCATTGCATCGGAAATTTAAGGTTAGTATTAGAGTTTGAAAAGGGCTTATGGCTAGATGTCATGAAGCTAGGATCGAACTCAGATCCGACTGCTTCAATATACACATTCAATCACCCACTATCACATATATCTTCCTAAATCACATTTTAGACTTACACAAACAAAATAAAAACTAGAAAATATATATAAAACTTTATTTTCTATTTCATCCTTATTTTTAAATTTAGGCATAAATAACAATCTAATGAAATGGTTTATTATTCAGAAATTCATAAGAGGTTTGGCACTAAAAATGATAGCTAGAGTGGCAATTTATAAACCTTGAATTCAAGAGTTCATGAGGGGCACAAGGATATATGTTTTGTGTAAAGTAATTTATGGAAGCACTAAGTTATTGATCCAAGGTCATATAAAAAAAAAGACAGCTTGCTAAATATATTCACCAATTATCATCACTTAATCTCTTTGAAAGTTAACAGCATAGTTTATCACATAAAGATATTGTTTCCTTAAATATTGCTGTGAGTCAAATAATACAATTTATTATTGCTGGGTCACAATTTTTTTTTTTATTTAAATTTTCCAGGAGTAGAATTATTTGATTTTTCTTTGCTAAGACACATCAAAGTCTGCTAATATATAACAGAGAATAAAATATTTTAAAAATAGTCTCACAATAATAGTGGCGAGTTCATCTATCTACCCATTCCCATAAAGTGATGAATCAGAGAAAGTGGATTACATAAGAAGTTATCTTTATTCTGCAATAAATCAAGATGATTTGCATAGAGAATAATAACAGAAAATGAAAATATGAGAAGTGTAGTTTGTTACTAATGCAAATTCAGTAATGAATGAGAAATCTAATATTTAATTCAGTATATTTTGGAACCTGCTAATTATAAAGCAATATATAACGTTTCCCTTTGAAAAGGATATTTTGCATCCAAAATGCATTAAGGTTATAAATTTGATACTCTTTATATTTTAACCAATTTAATTAAGAAGCATTTTTATAATTGCATATAGTTTATCATATTTTTCATGTATTCTTTTAATTAATACAAATATAAAAATGTCATTGGCTTTTTATAAACTTTCTGTGACATTATATTTATCAATCAAAAAAAAAAAAACACTTTTACTACTCACTTCATAGGATATTGTTGCCAGATTACTTTGCCCTTTATTTGGTTTTTGTAATCCCCGCTCACCAGACTGGAGATCCATTAAATATGAATATACCTAACAAGATATGACAAATATTATTAATCAATTGTATAATTAATTTACTGCATCTTAAAATATTGTTATAAATGATTGCATAGAAACATCTTTTATTAGTTAAGTGGAAGAAATTAGTTAAGCATAAGAAATAGTGATCATGCGATGTTAAGTGGAAGTTAATAAAGGGCGCTGAAATGCATTCGTTCAAAGAAAGTGAAAAAGACGTTAATAGTAAATGGGAAAAGTACTTAGAACAAAAAAAAGTTGGCCAATAGATAATTATAGAGAGAAAATGAAATTGAATAGTAAATTGTTGGAAGATATTGTGGAAGAGATGAGAGTAAAAAAATTTGGAAATACATTAAGGAATGTAGGGGAGAGAGAATTAGTATTACTAGATGATGAGGGAATAGAGTGTAGCTCTAGAGAAGAATTAGAGATAGTCTTAAACAAGTATGTAATGGATATAGAAAAGATAATAGATATGAAAGATAGAGTGTTAGCAAACATGAGAGCATATAGTAATGGGAATATACGATTTACAGAAAATGAACTGAATGAAGCAAGTAAGAAATTGATACGGTGGAAAGGCAAGAGGTTTGGATGGATGGGCAGCAGAGATGGTAATGAATTTAGGGCAGAAGCAAAATTAAAACTATTATCATGCTTTAATAAGATGGCACAGAAGAGAGATTTACCAGGTAGTTGGAGTAATACAAGAGTAAGGCTATTATTTAAAGGGAAGGATAAGGATCATAGAAAGTTAAACAATTATAGACCAATAGCGGTAACATGTGCTATATAAAGTTTTCTCATATATGGTGGCTGGAAGGGTTGCAAAATGAATAGAAGAAAATAATATAAAGAAAAAAAATGCAAGGAGGTTTTCGATCAGATAGGCGTATAGGAGATAGTTTATTTGTAGTTACACAACTTATGGATATGAGTAGGAATACAGGTAGACAGTTATATATGGTTTTTATAGATATAGAGAAGATGTATGATAGAGTAAATAGAAATAGATTATGGATAAGTTTAGTAAATTTGGGAATGAATAGAGCTTTAGTGGATATTATTAAGAAATTATATGAAAATAATTACTATACCTATCAATTAGGGAATATAGAATTAGGTGAAGTTAAAAATGGGTTGGGACTAAGGCAAGGATGTCCTTTGCCACCTATTTCGTTTTTGCTGTATTTGAGAAAAATGGAGAGAGCAAGAGAAAGACTAGGAAGAGGAGTAGAGACACATTAATAGGTGGCAAGAGAGTATATACATTGTCGGGTCTTTTATTTGTGGATGATGTTTTTTTGTGTGCAGAAAGAAGGGAAGTTATGCTGAGGATATGCGCAAAGGTGGGTAAGAGATGGGGATTAAATTTAGTGAAGAAAATCAAAAGTAATGATGATTAATACTGGGGAAAGAGAAGACAAAAAATTTTTACTGGGTGATATAAAGTTAAGTGTGGTGAATAGATATTACTATTTGGGAATCATATTAAGTAATCAGAGAAATTGCTTGGACAATGGAAGAAAAAATTAATAAATGGAGCAAAGAAAAGAAAGGGATTGATAAAGAAATTAACAGTGTTCTCGTATAATAAATATGATGTACCTAGAATTGTATGGAAGGAGTGGGAGTAGCAGGGTTAACATATGGCAATGATGCATTATGTGTTACTAAAGGGATATTAGATTACTTAAAAAAAGTACAAAGAGAAGTAGGGAGACATGCATTAGATACAGAAGTATGAATGACAAAGGAAGCAATTCAAGGAAAAATAGGATGGTCAAGTTTTTATAGGAGCGATGCAAAAAGCAAAATGAAAATGTTCAGTAGATTGCAGTTTATGGATAATAAAGGAATAGCCAAAATAGTATTCAATTGGGTTATAAATAAAGGGTAGGCAACAAGATGGGAGTGAAAGATAATGCAATATGCAAAAGATTTAGATAAAAAATTTATGTCGGTATACTTATATAAAAGGTGGGATGATGTTAGGAGAATTGTTGAGTGTTATAGTGTTAAGAAATACATAGACGAATAGATGCATTAATAAAGAATAGGGAGTTAGAGAGATGGAGAACTAGTATGGAGAGTAAAAAGAATTTAAATATTTATAGAACAGAATATTGGGTGCGAGTTAATTTATGATAATAGCAAGGAAAGTAGTTTACTATTTAAGGCTCTAACAGGATCTTTAGCAACAAGGGAATATACATATAAATGGAAAAACATGGGTGATTTAGTCTGCAAGTTGTGTAAGGAAGGCATTAAAAATATTAGGCATCTGTTAATTGAATGTAAATGTCTGGAAGCAGAAAGGGTACAAATAATGAACAAAGTGATTATACAGAAAGTGGCTTATTGGTTTTTAGGTTGGGCTTGGAAAAAGATAAGGGGGTGTTAGATATAAAGGCCATGGAGTTGACAAAGATTATATTGTGGAAATGGGAAGGAGCAGGATAGAGTAGAATATGGAGAAACATAGGGTGGGGAATGGAAAGGCTAGAAGGTTTCTCTGGGCATAGTGGCTGAGAGATTCCTGACTCCGTATAAAAAGTCACAGTGCATCACATCACATCACAATAACATAATTACTGGGCAAATTTTAATTAATTTAATATAGTTTAATATTTAATAAATTTATTTCTAATAAAAACATTTTTAAATAGTTTATAAAAAATAAAACATTTAATATTAAACAATACATAATAGCAAAAAAATAATAAGCCAATTATAAAGGAAAACAATTTAGCATGCTATATTATTATACTTTAAATTATCATTTAAATTAATAAGTAGATTGAACTAATTGAAATCCTTTTCTGAAGGAACCCACTGATATCAGATAGACTTCCATTATATATCCAGAAACAAAAATACACAAATATTTATCTTAAATTTTATTTATGTTTACTATCTTCATGAATCAATATCTAACAGTGGGAATAAACACCACTAACTTTCTAAAAAAAATAGACTTTGCACATGCAACACCAATATGAATCAGTAGCATGAGAGAAAAAAAGTAAAAGGTGGAACTGTAAAAGATTGTCTGAAATAAGATAAAAAAATTATATCTTTGCAATCAGAATCACAAATACTGAAAAAAAAGCAAAAAATGATTTCACTTGAGTTAGATTGCTTTCTTGTCACTGAAGGATATATGGATATTCCAAATACCTCGTTTTTATGGAAAAACCCTAAGAAGATGGTTGATCCTTTAGTTAAAGCAGCTACACAGTGACTGTTAAACTTCTCTTTGGGGGGAGGGGGATATAAAGTATCTTTTGAATAATCTTGGATATCTTCTTAAGCCAACTAACTTACATGCATTGATAAACGCTAAAGGAAAGACGACAATTGATTTCTCATACAATCATTGAATGCTTTTTTGGAAAAACTTCTTCCCCTAATTTCTAGACAGCTATTGTCATTTGTTTTTACCTTCTGTATTTCCAGTTTAACAGTGTTTTCCTTTTTAATATACTCAGTCATTATAGCTTTTCAAGGTTTATCTATCGTAGCTATTTGAAGAACCAATCAATCTGTCAATCAGTTGCATCACAATATTTTGTAGAATTCTGCATTAAAATTAGCTACTTTATAAAATGATCAATATGAATAAGGCTAACAGAAAAAATTAAGAAATAGTAAAACAGATAGTCCTAAGTTTCGAACAGTATTTTATACTAAAATATAGTAATTATAGAATCATAATGGATGAAATTAATAAAATTATAATTGGTTGGAATGCAATTGGTGAAAATAATTTACTATTAAAAAGAAATATGCCTATGTATTCAAAAACTACCAGTGCTTATTTGCACAAATGATGATGGGCTTAATATGGAATAAAATAAATGGGTGAGAAAACAAACAAGTATCATTGACCCAGAAAACTGAAGTCTTAAACTCAAAGAGACTGTAAAAGACCTGGAGGGAAATAATATGAGGGATGGATAGATGGACATAAAATTTTCAGAAAAGTAAAAAAAAATTTCATACTACAATGGATAGATATTATATAAAATTGGTGATGATGATGATACAATACTAATTTAATCTACATTATCTTGTGATAATTCTGTTCCATAATACTTTTTTGCTAATATAAAAACAAAAAACAAAATTAGATGCCGAATTGTTTGCATAAAATTATCATATTTTATTGTAAGTTTGTAAAATGTATTTCTTTTGTTTTTTTATATTTAACATTAAACTACTTAGAAAGAAGTTTTTCTATTCTCATAAAAAATCTATTTATGTTGGTCAAAGAATCTGCCTCCATTCAATTACATTACTACTGCTATATTATGAACACTTTTGACATTTAACAATTTTTTACTTTAGCTGTCAAAAAGCTGCTTTTTAATAAAGACATCTAATTTTTTAACATTTCTTTTTGAAGAAAAGTAACCCTATTTTACTTACAAAAATTGTCTTGTAAACAAAAATGCTTATAAAGTACTTAGAAACTAAATTCTTAAAACTCTTCTGTTTATAAAAATTTGGGGAACATTATAATCAGAATGTTTATGTTAAGATAATTCAAAGTTATAACTAACACTAAAAATTGTGTAATATCTTTTTTTTTTATCTTAAAAACTACTGGTTGTATAAACATTACGAAATAAACTACCTAATAGTAAATAAAAAACATTTACGTGGATTATAATAAGACTTGAAGAACTGTATTACTTATTAAACAAACCAAATTAATGCAATATAAAATATGGCTAAAGTATTGCATTTGAAAAGAGAAAATTGTAACTAGTCTATGATAAACTATAATTCATTTACATTACTTTGCTCAAGAATAATTTATATATGCATAAATAATCAATGGCTACCAGATCACCAAACTTGTTACATATTGTATATGACTATCATTAAAAGCCACATGAAATAAATATGGCCATACTAACTCTAATAAAAAATAGAGAGAAAATAAAAATTACATTGCACAAACATATAATCCCACTAATAAAGTTAATATAGAAATGACTGATAGCTTGAGTCTTATGAAGAAAGCATCCTATTCTAACCTTGTGACTGAAGACAATAAGATAAAAGAAATACAACTTTTCAAATATATAGCATGAATAGTATTTACACCTCTATCATGCATATTTGATTTTAAAAATTCACATAACTTCTTTGCTCACTTTACTAATCATATTCAACAAAATGTATCTCTCACAATGTAATAAATACATTTCCAGTTTAGAGTTAGTGATATAATTACGAAATATCAATGAATACAAAAAATCCAAAGTAATTATATATCTGTATTCTATAATCAAAAATATCAATTCTAGGCATGAATTCTGAAAAAAATATGAAAATGTTTAAAATTGAAGAAATTCAAGAAGTAGCATACTTTTTTTTTTCTTTCTCATATGTCACAGCATCGGCCGGGATGCAAACCCACAACCGTCTGCAACCAGCTACTTGATTGAAAGGCGATTGTTGCAAGGCGGTTACAATGCTTGACAAAAAGTAGCAAACTTTAATGAGTTATTATCACTTTCTAATTTGCAAGATATGAATCATGAAGATAATTTACAGCAAAAACATTTTTTTTATTACTAATAATAATATATATAAAAAATATTTTATAAAAAAAGAGAGTATACTTGCTTATACTAAATGTTTTATATATTTAAGTAGAGGGATTTGAACTCAAGATTTTTTACTCCATTTGTACTCCACTCCATCTCAAGCAACTGATACATAAGATCACACACATGTGAAAAATATATATGATCCTCAGTGTACGTATTTCGCACAGAACCAGCACTCGTCACTTGGGTCAGATCATAATCTCCCACTGGTTCTACATGAAATATGTATATTGGGAATCATGTATCTTTTTCATGTGTGTTATTATGGTGTATTGGTTGCTTGAGATGGAGTCAAAAATGAATAGACTGAAAAATCTTGAGTTCAAATCCCTTTACTTACATAAATGATTTTATTTATTGTGCACTAAAAAGCCAAAAAATACTTGTTTTCTTCAACAACAATTGCGATTTTTATATTTAACTTTTAATAAAAGTATGGGCATTAAAAAAATTAATTAATTCAATCACTAGTTGTAAAAAATAGTGATTGACTTAATTAATTTCTGGATACCCCACACTTATTTCAAATTACATATGATAACCAATTATTATTGAAGAAAGCAATTATTTTTGGCTTTTTAGTGTTTAGTAAATAAAAGCATTTATTATAAAATATTTATATATATATATTATTTTTAACTTTTTGATATTCGGATCTTTTTCATAATTAGCTGTAAATAATGAATAAAAACAATGTCACAGTTTTGGTAATATTTGAAAGGAAATTCATGCTCATTAAAAATCAAAAAAAATTAAGACTGGTTTTCATTTCTGTTTTAATTTTTCATAAATGCTTTTTAGTGTAAGCTTTTTTTAAACAATATATACTATCCTCTCATGCACATGATGGAAAACTAAATGAATGGATATCAATGCATGTTAAATTCAGACCACTAACTTTGTTACATTGAACAAACAATTAGACAACCCTGAAATATTTCAGCGTCATGGATTTCTAACATGTGTATAAAATTAGAAGGAAATTCATTTGATAAAAGTATTTTAAAAATCAATTACAAAATCTAACTTAAATGAACAAACAAACAATTTCTAAGTTAAATAAAAGTGTTTAAAAAACATTAATTCTTGCATTGACTGAAATGAACATACTAACATTACTTGCCTACTGTTAAAATTGTGTAAAAAACTATTTGCAAGCTTATAACAATCAAAAATACCATACAGGGCCTCCTAGTATATATATAGTTTTACTCTTCCTTTTCATTAATACAATTTTTTGAGAATTAAAAAAGAAAAAAAAATCTTTATCCAAATACTTTCATGCATAACTCAAAAAAACAAATAATGTATTATCTATTACAAATTGAAAACATTACACAATGTATGCTAAAATCCATTAAATTATTCCAAATACTACAGAAATATTGGTTGTATTCTCATCCTTGGTGTTCGCCTTAAGATGGCGTTGATGCTAATCAAAAACATATACATATAACGATTCCGGTCTGGACCTAAATGATCGATTTGATCTAAAAAGATCTGATTTCTTAGATTTGTAATAAAATATTCTATTAACTAATACTATTATATGATGTTAGTTTTTTTCATTTTTGTAAATGTTTATTAATCTTATCTTGTTTTTGAGTTTGTGTGTGTGTGTCTTTAAAGTTACGGTGTTTTTCTAATTTTTTTTTGACTTTACGTGTGTCTTTTTAAAGTTACGGTCTTTTTTTTTTTTTTGCAAGAGTAAATCAATAATTTTATTCAAAAGCAAGACGTAATAAGTAAATGTTTATTAATTTTATCTTGTTTTTGAGTTTGTGTGTGTGTCTTTAAAGTTACGGGGCTTTTTTGAATTTTTTTTTTTTTGGACTTTAGGTGTGTCTTTTTAAAGTTACGGTATTTTTTTTGCAAGAGTAAATCAATAATTTGATTCCAAAGCAAGACGTAATAAGTCAATGTTTATTAATCTTAGATTGTTTTTGAGTTTGTGTGTGTGTGTGTCTTTAAAGTTACGGGGCTCTTTCTCATTTTTTTTTGGACTTTATTAAAAAAGCAAGACGTAATTCTAAATCTATCAAAAGTAATGTAATTTATATACTACAATTTAGAATTGATACCCGACTACTATTAGTAAGGACCGTCATTAAAAGACTCGATTGAAAAATGATACCCGACTAATTTCCGTTTTCTTTTTTTTGGGGGGGGGACGGGGACAGTAATGAATCAGAAAGTGGGTTGTTTTTGTTAAGTTTGTCTATATAAAAAGAGTACCGTTATTGAAATACTAAATTTAAAAATGATAGCCGACTAATTTGCGTTTCTTTTGACAGTAATTAATCAGAAAGTGGGTTTCTTTTTTTTGGTAAATCTTGTGTATATATAAAAACAATCCGTAATTCAAAGACTCCATTGAAAAAAATCAAACCCCGTTCAGTTTGCTTTTTTTTTTTTAAAGACAGTAATTAATCAGGAATTGGGTTTGTTAGCGTGTAGATATAAAAACTAATCTTATTTTGAAATAATAAATGTAACTAAACAAAAAAAATAATAATACTAGACTAATTTTATTTTTCGGACAAGTAATTCCTAATAATTAGACAGTGGGTTGTTTTTGTTTGTGCATATATATATAGCAAAAGTAACTGGTCACGGACGAATTCTCGCGAAAACGGTACTTTTCGCGTGATCCTTTATTTTTTTTACCCTTTCTCACCCTTAAAAGCAATTTTTGAGGGTTACCCCTTCGTAATGGAATCTTCAGGACATTATTACTAAACTTATAACAATAAAGTAAGTTACAACAAATTAAAAAAAATAGATGTCTTATCAAATTTAAAAAAACTATGACTGCTTCAAATACACACACTCTCACACAAAACTACAGAGAAAATAGATATTCTACTATTACGAGAAAATGATTAACAAAATCGACTACTACGGCAACCAATCAAGGCATTTCTTTCTTTTTGCTTTTAGCATAGAAAAAAAGCCATAACCGGCAGCCGTCGGGAACTCTTTCTATGTTTTATCATAGAAAGAAGTCTCTTTGTGTTGGCTTCTGTCGCCGCCTACTCCGTCCAACATAACATGAGGACTTTTCTGCGTTTATAACGTAGAAAAATTCCTCTTTGGTTGGGTGAAGGCCGGTGTAAACGGTATATTTCTAGGAATTTACCTAGAAGTAGCGGCATCTTAAGGTGAACACCAAGGATGAGAAAATAACCGAAATATTTTTGGCAGGTAGTAACTATGCTATTATGCAATAAAATTATCAGACATCTGGAAACATAACTGAATAGATAAAAAAAATAAATTATTAAACAAATAATCTTAAAAAAAAACAACGAAGAAAATATTGTAGACAACAATCACACATTAATCAAACAAGAAATTATTTTACACATTTTGAAAAAGAAAAAAAAATGAAAAGAATTCATTTATCAGTTTATAAATTTTCTTTTTACATCTCACAATAAATTCTATCCTTACACTATTAGAAAAGTCCAATAATCAAATTATTTTAATTCATCTTGACATTATGATTTTTCATTAATTTTTTTTAAAAAAAATCTCTCCAGGGCTTTTTGACCAAAAATTATTAATCTTTCAATTACTAGCTCTCTATCAATTTTGAAATTCAAAAAGACATCAATCTTTCAATATTTTTTAAATTTCTGGTTACTTTTTTCATACTTTATAATTAATTTGCCTTGATACTCTCTTGTTTCACCTTGAGAATAAATGTTTATAAATTTTATACCTTTGCCTCTCAAATTAATATTTCTTCCAAATTCACCTTCACCTTGCAATCAATGTATTCACTATACAGATATAAAATGTTTATATATTACATCATTGTCCAACATCTTTCCCAACTTTCACTTCGTTTGTATAAAGAATATAAAATCAAAACCTACAAATAATCTTATTATTCTGTTTACTTACAAAGAAGAGACAAAATAATATATTTAAATCTTTAATTACTATAATTATGCTTTTATATGAATAGTTAGTAAGTTTTTGTTATGGACACATTCTCCCTCAATGATGAACTTATCCAAACTATTGAGCATCTCTAGATCAGATTCAGAATACAATACAGGTGACCGATAAAACAATTATAATGTAAACAAATAGAAAATGGCAGTAAGTAGGGAAGCTAGCTGTATAATTAAGAGATGATTTGAGAGAGAGATATAAGAATTATTGAGTTATGTTCAGAATAGCAATTTGGCATACTAGAATTACATCTATTGCTAATTAGTTGCAGAACACAATCAGGTATGCTCATGTCAGAACAGAAGGCTATCCGATCTTTCACAAGACAAGCCGACATAACTGGAAGTATAATGATTGTTAGGATTCATGGCATTCTGCCACTCTTTGGTTGTTACTAGCAACTATTACTATATTTAACATTTTAAATACAGGTATAGGGGATTTGAACACAGAGTTTAAAGCTTGAAAGTCTGTATTAAAATCTCCTAAATTATTATATTTGTGATCTTGCCAACATGGCAGCAAACTCTTTTAAAAGTTGTTATTATTGATTAACAGTCAATGAAATGGAGTTTCAATAATAGCTAATGTTATTTGCAATAGTTGATTTAAAAAAATACAAGAATCAAAAACTGAAGATTATTTAATTTTTCCTCTCTCCATGGTGAAAAAATGGCTAACATTGGTTTTCTGGAAGAGTTCAATCCAGATAATTTAGAAAATTAACTAATATAAGTAAATCTAGTTGTCTTTTTTCTTAAGAAAAACCAAATCAAAAACTTAGTTAAGATTAACAATTATTTTCAAATAAGTGTGCAGCTGAAATGTACAAGATTTTACATTTTCAGGCAGGTCTTAAATTTTTGAGCTAAATGTGGGTAAAGCAATTTCTCTGCTGATGGCTAATTTCTGTCTTGAGCTACCAATTACATTATGAAGATACAATTTCAATCTCCGAATCCTGAAAGAGGGGGGAAAGGCTAGAAAATTTACCACAAAGATTAAGAAGCTAGCATGAAAGTTGTGATTTCAAAAATCTTCCTAAATGAGGAAATTATTTTATTTGTGGGATAAAGGACTGCAGCCTAAGGATCAAGCTATTAATGGAATCAAGCACCAACTTCAATTCTGCAGTCTATCAAACAACCCTAACTAAAACTATAGCAAATCTGGCAGCTCCTTTAAAGAAAGCTGGCATTAGTATTAAATTGATCAATCAGAAATCTAGATCAAAAAATACCCAACTTATGAAAACAAAAATTGAAGATATTCAATTAAAAATATCATTAAAGACTGCCAAAATAAATCACTAATTACAAGTAGACTGAGTAGAACATATAGAAACTGTTTTAAAAAGAAGAAACAGATGACTAGAAAATAGAAAGTCCAAAACCCAAAGGGTAAAGAAGAATCTTATAATTTAAAAATAAATAATATGAAAGGTTCAAAAGGAATTGATTCAGACTTAATGCCTGAACTACTATTAATAATGCCAATATTAATGGAACTAGATTCTGAATCTTCAGTGTTCATTGTGTCAAATACTCATCTAGAGATCAGGCAATTGGAAAAAAACTGATTAGATCCCATATGGCCTATCTTAGATTCTAACATCAAATCTAGAGTCTACTGCTGGATCATAAAATGAACTAACTAAAATATGCCAATAAAAGGTAAGACTAATCATGTGTCTGATCAGCATGATGCAAAAAAAAAAAAAAAAAGGAATGAAAATGATGATAATTACCCGTGTGGCCTGCATACAGGGGTTGGCCAAACTCTAGATGAATAATAACATAGATCCACATCAATTGAGACATAATTAGCACACAGCAATGAAGAACCCACCATATCAGACATTGATGATCCAGGCCGAACACCAATTGAAAGATAGAAAGAAACCAGACTAGATGAAGTTGAAGTCAGACTGCAAGATAAAACAAGATGGGGATCTAAATATCCACCAGCTTATCTCAAAGATTACGTATTCCAAAAGATTTAAGACTAGGGAAAGGGAATATTATGGACTTGTCTAAGTTTATCTTCAATAGAGAACTTGTCCAAACTAAAGAGCTCTCTAAATCAGATTCAGAAATGCAATAAGGGTAACCAATGAAACAACAATAACATAAATAGTCATTGACACAAATAGGACAATCAAATAATTAGGTCAATAAATCCAATTGCTCAAAATAAGTAAGTGGGAGATAGCGATAGAATTAAGATTCATTTCAGAAACATAAGTTTTACTGACTCATGTTCATAACAATAACTCATCCATTTGGAAATTCTCTAACAGAAATGCACATGTTCATCATTTTACATGGCTGAAAATGATCCCAGAAGAGATCATGGAATTCTCTCAAGCTAGCTTTTACTGGCAACAATTACACATTTGTAATCTTGTCATTTGCAATGGGTGGCGAACTCTTTTAACTGTTGTAATTCTACTATTGATGTAAATAGTTGCAATAAATGATTGGGCATTATATTAGTCGTATCTATTATTTATTAACCGGAAACATTACTTTCCACAACAAACATTTCAACTTACCTCATAATTACTGAGCATCACTGAACTGCTGTCAAGTCTAGAAAAAAAACAACAAAAAAAATCAGTTTGGTGCATGTGTGTATATATATACTGTAGAGAGATATATAAATAGGAGTAAAAGAATACTAAAATAGCCTATTGACCCAATAATTCCTCACCCACCCCCCCAAAGAGTTAGTATTCAACAAATTTCCAATTAACAAGGGTTTGAATGGTTTTCTAATTTTGTAATAATTTTTATCTAAGAATAACTTCATACCCATTTTTTCAACCAATAATGGAAATAATGGATGATTAGTTGAGTTGGTTACAGAAATGATTGTCCAAAAAAAATCATCAAAATTGTTGACAGTCAGAATTCAAATTCAAATAGTAGGCATGACAAGGAGATGCACAACTACTGCATCACTAGGCTCTTTCTAAGTGTATATTGTAATATTTTGGACTTGGCCCACTCTAACCAAGTTGCATATTGCAAGCTGCCTCAATCAAATAAACTTCAAAATGGGAGTTATTAAATATTCCTAAATAAAATTGAAAATTATGGGAATAAAATAAGTTTTTAAAAAGATTCTCTCAATTGATCTTACATCTGCATATATAAGTTAAATATATATGCAGATACCTGAATAATTATAATAAAATATTTATTTTTGGAGAGATTGGTAAAATTTTGCATATTTTCCTAATATACTAAGTTATACAATAGTTATAAATAAACAAAAAAACTTATAAGTAAAGTTTACAATTTTACACCTGCTAATCCTGTAATTAGATGCACAGAATCGAATGATCATAAGAGAAAAATAAAAGAATCATTCTACATTAATGGAAATATTAATGCTATAAATAAAAAAGAGACTTGCTTTGATATATCGAAGAAATGGGCCATATAACACGTGCTAATTTAAATATCTTTGCATATGTTTTATTATATATTTTTAAGAAAACTATGAGTATGAGGCATGGATCCTCGAAAACATTCAGCTTATTATTATATTTACAAATAACTTCTCTTTTAAACTTTACTTTTAAGTTTTTGTATTTATTTATATATAACGGGAAGTAAACTATTTTATTACAATAAAGTTATATATTTTGTAACCTTGATTAATAATTTAATTAAGGTTACTTAAAAAAAAAACCAACTAATTAAATTATAAGATTTCATTGTAGTTAAATTTAATCAGAACCATAATTAAATGTAATTAAAAGAACTAATAAAAAGAAAACTAAAACCAGGGTTTAAAGTTAAGGATAAATATATGAAGGCTTTCTGGAAAGATTTGTCTTGGCTTAACAAAAAGATATAAAAGAAAGAAAAAAAAAGCATATATAATGTCTGTGGAAAACCCAAAATAGATATTGCCAGTTATTATATAAATTGAAAAAATTCAATTCTAGCTTGTTTCAGATTATTGTTATAATTCTTGACATATAATCAGTCAACTAGAATGTCTAAATTATTTGAAGATAAAAAACATACTAAGTGCAACCAAAGTCTACCAGAAAGAACTCAAAATGTAGTCTTTCCAACTTTAGAAAATTGTCAAGAAACCTAAAAACAGAGGACCTAGTGAAATGTGACTTTTGTCTACTGAATTGTTTCTCTGATCAAGGGATTTTACCTTGCCAGCATAGTATCAAGCAATAAATTAAGTAAAAACTTAGACAACTCAACCTAAAATGATCCAGCTTTGTAAGAATCAGAATCAGAAATAGTCCAACTACTGTAAGTTTAGTAAATTCTTTTGAACTAACATACAATAAGAATTTATTGATTTATACACATATATAGAAGACCTTATTAAATATAATTTATATATGTTAATAATTGGCATTTTTAATTACTTTTAATTTTATTTGAATGTATGTTATTTATGTCTTTTTAGTATAAATTCGACTCCCATGTTAGTATGGTCACTAATCAGTCCACCAACACCTAAGAAGAGTGGAGAATAATATCAGTCAAAATGTGTAATCTATAAACCTGTGTTGCCAATTTCATTGTTATTACCAATAGTTGTTTGTATTTGAAAAGTTTAAATAAAATTTAAAATTTCCCAGACCAACAATGATAAATTATGGAAATAATCCAGCATCATTATCACCATTTTCAACCATTATTGATTCACTTCAGGATGATCTCTTCAAGTTCAATTTTTCTCCAATTTCTAACTTCTCTTTTTCACATCACCCAAACACACTTTTTTATTTCATCTAGCGCACGTGGTTTCTTTTTAGATCTTTACACAATTTCTTGGAATCCAGTTTAAGATTTCAATTGTTCATCTATTATTATCTCTTCTAGCAATATGTCCAATTCAACTCCATTTTCTTAATTCTTTCAATGATATAAGTAATATCTGCTTGTTCTCTCACCTATGTATTTCGTTTTCAATCACTTCTTGTAAGTGGTCTAAAATCTCTGTATTGCTCTTTTGTTAAGTGTCAAAGTCTAAGATCCATACTTAAGAAATGGTAATACACATTAACTTAAAATCTTGCTTTTCAAACACATAGGTATATTTCCTTTTAATATTAAGTTATTTCTACCAAAAACACTTCAACAAGTTTCATTCTATGATTAATTTCATTCGTTATTTTTCCATCTGTATTAATAATCTGACCAAGATATTTGTAGTAGTTAATTTCTTCTAACTCATCATTATCAATCTTCATTTTATTTTGAGCAAATCCATTGAACATTACTTTAGTCTTTTTAACATTTATACTATTTTCTTAATTTCATCTGATAACTCTTGCAATATTTCACAAAGTGCTAAAGCATTATTTGCAAAAGCAACTACATCATCTGCAAAATCTAGATGACTTAAATAATCTCCATTTACTTTTATTCCCTTAACTTCCCATTTTAATCCATAATATTTCTTGCAAAACTACTGTAAAAAGTTTTGGAAATATGGACTCACACTGTCATACACCCTTCTCACTGTTATTGTTTTTAGTATCATTATGTAATTTAATTATTGCTGTTGATTTTTATAAATATTCTTCAGAATAAGACATATCTTGGGTTTATAACTCAATGATCCAATACTTTAATCACTGAAGAAATGCTTATAGAATTGCCTTTTCATAATCTACAAATCCAAAGCATAATAGCAACTCATGTTCATTGATCCTTTCTATAACTTGATATGATACATTGTACTAAAACTACTTTTAAATCCAGCTTGTTCTTTGAGTTAATTAAAATTCAAAGTTCACTGTAAAAAAGTTGTAATTATTTTGGTAAAAATTTTGTATAGAACTGATAAATGACTGACAGGTCTGTAATTTCTAAAATCTTCTTTATCATCTTTTTTAAATATTAATATTGCATTCTTCCAGTCATCTGTACATCTTTATCATTTAAACATTTGGTATATAACTTTGCCAAATTTTTTTCTATTTCTTCACCTGCTTCTTTTAAGATACAGATTATAATTCCATCATTACCTGAAGCTTTTCCCTTCTTCATAAATTTAATTGCATGTCTCACTTCATTTAAAATCTTGAACAATTCAGAACATATGTAGGTAATACTTTTCCTTGTACTTTATTGCTATGTAATTCTTGATAGAACTCTTCTGCGCATTTCATGATATCTTCTCTCTTTTTAATAATAGCTTCATCTTTTTTTTCTTATTGCAGGAATAAGATTCCTACCAAATGCCAAGATGTTGTTTTACAAGATGTAATATGTTGTTTTACACTCCTGAAACTTTTATTCTCTTCTATAGCTTTCCTTGCTAGTTCACAATTATACTTTATTAGATCAGCATCAACTCTTTTTTGCACCATTTTATAAAATTTGAGATACTCAAATCATCTAAATGCATCATTTTTATATATTTTCCTATTGCTGTTTTTCTTAAACAATCAAACTATATAGAAAGTTTTGTCTGTGTGCTCCTTTTCTTCATACATTATCTAGTCTCAGAAGAAAAAATTTTGGTAAATTGCTGCTTTCTTGTACCAGCTATCTTTGGAACAGTTCTTAATACTGTGTCAATTATTTTTCTATTGATTTCATTCACGTTTGAACCATCTTCAAAATCTGTTAATATTTTTAAATGATTTGCAAGTTCTAATTTAAATTCACTGAAATGTTTCTGAAGATTAGGAATATCAACTGCAAATATTATTTTTCTAATAATTTTTCTGTCTCTAGTTTTGCATTAACATGTATCTCACATCTCACTAATCGATAATGACTTCTTATCTTAAATTTATTAAGAATATTACAATCTTGAAATACATATTTTCTGTTGGTCGAAATATAATCCAACTCTGCTGTATCTTTATTTAGATGCTTCAGTGTTCATTTCCGTTTAGCATTTTTCTCAAAAAAAAAATTCATAATATAAGGGATTTTTTTTTTCCTGAAAACTCCACAAGTCCATGACAGCTCTCATTTCTATCACTATAACCAAATTTACCTGCAGCACTTTCATCTTTCAATTGCTTACCAATTATAGCATTTAAGATCTTCTATGATAATTTTAAAATTTTGTAATCATGTGATGTTTGGTGATTTAATAACATATTATCACATTATTTAGATCGTTTCATAAATAAATCTTATAAATTATTTAGATGTGTTTGCATATTTCTGATTAATCTTTAATTTTTTATGTTTAGTAAATCTTTTTTTTTTTAAAAAATCAATTGTATCTAAATTATTTTTATTTCATAGTTATGCATCATTTTCTCGGTAATCTCATCTCCGATATGCAGATAGTGATTTTTTATTAAGTTTAAGCATTCATATTCTGAATTTAGAAAACAGTGATTATTATCAAGTGAACTATGATAATGATAACCGAGGATAAAATATTCTAGTACGGTTTTTCTTAAACGACTGAATAGTCAAACAATTTAAGTCACACGAATTTAATACTGAGATAATATTAACCTTTTCACATGCATTAATTAACGTATAAATATTATAATACATGAAGTGAAAGATAAAAATCATTCCATAAAGTCCATAAGTATATTTAACTATCGATGAATTACAGGCAATTAATACATCATGTAATATTACGTTATTCAAAAACAACACGTTTGTCTACTATTAGATTATGGCTTGGCCTTGATTGCAAATTTATTTTATTTTTTAAGTACTGTATTCAAAAAAATTATTTTTCTAATCATTATTGTAACGAAGTGTATTTTCCTCAAAGAAGAATTTTGTCAAAACTTAAGATTTAAAATTGTTAGATTTTTAAAAAATGCTATAGAATATTTTAATTGCATTAAGAATATTTTAAGAAAATTATCAATATGCAATCATTTGTTAATTTTTTAAATTTTTATTTGTAAAATTTGCTTTATTATTAAACCATTGAATAAAATCTAGACTATAATAAACAACACTAGCAAAAAGAAAAGTATACATACACTTCCATGTCCTTTCACTTTATATACGCTAAAATTTAGATAGTTATAAAATTATGATTTCCAAGAAGAACACATTAACAGATATAAAATAAAATAACGTTTAACAAACATTTAATAACACATGTTATTACGAACACGTTTTTTACAAAGTCGTAAAAATAATGTACTGCAGCGGTCTCATGCGAGAAAATTTATAATCTATTAAACAATTTTTGGAAAATTTGTAAAATTATATTTCTATAATCAAATATTAAAAATAAATTTAATAAAACAATTTTCTTGTATATACACTTTTTTTTATATTTCTAATTAAAAATTATTGTCATAATTTATAATGAATATTAACTATCTGTTATAAATATTGGTGATAAATATGTGAAGAATCAAAATAAGTTCAATATATTTTTATTACAAATTGACTTGGTTTGTATGCAATAAGATTTAAAAATATAAGATTCTGTGAATAATTCTGCTTACAGACTTATCAGAAATGCATTATGTCAGCTTAAATTAAAAGTATTGAAGATTTATATAAAAAAAGAAAAATCCCACCTTTTAAAAAAAGGTCTTCAAAAACAATTATAATCCTAATGTTCTCTTAGAGACTTCTCTATTGCATCCAAAGACAATGAAATCAGTTTTATCTCATTTTTTACCTGAAATTTGTATAATATAAAGAATTTTAGAATACTTTTATATACCAGTTAGTTACTCCAGTTACTGCATGATTATATTTGCCTACTATAGACATGTTCTATTTAGCTCTACGACATAAAATGTATATTCAATCTGCCTTAAGATAATGGTAAAAAATATTGCTTTTGTGAGCACTTTATTTAATTTAAAACAATATGTCAGAAGTTCTACATTGTATAAGCACTGTCTTACTTCCTATAGATGATACAAAGCTCAGTTGCAACCTCCAGCCCAAAGCTCCAGCAAGTATTACAGATCATTTAAAGTATTATAAAGAATATATAGAGGTAAAACTCTCCATATAATGGCACCACTCAGTGCAAGCCATAGTAATCAATGGATGCAAGAAGGTTTGTGTAAGCATAAAGAAAGGTGGTCATATGATGTTCTAAAGAATATTCATTATATAGTAAGAATATGAATAAGAGTTTACCTCTATTTTGAAAATCGTTTTAGCAAATTTTTAGACCGAAAGAGCATCATGATATAGAGACTAGAACATTTGTTTTGGTGAAAGTTATGCTAAAGGTCTTTTTTAAAAAAAAATAGTTAGCCTTTCATTCATTTAGTTATTAGTTTGTAAAAGAATATATCATTACTAAAATTTAAATATTTCAAGTTAACTTTATCAGATTAGTATTGATGCACTAAATGTAGAATTAAGAGTATGATTGTAATATGATATAGCTTTCACCAATCATAGTTATGAATTGTCATATTTCTACAAGCACTGAAAAAACAGTTTACTTTTTAATTTTTATCTAAAGATGCACTCAGGTTGACTATTGTAAAAATTGATTCCAATTTGGAAATTAAATATAATTTTGTTTCAGTGATATTTTTCTGAGATTACACTTTCTAGTAATGTGACTGATTACTGAAAACATAGAATGTAATACAAAATAACTACTATCAGTAATATGATCACTGTGATCCTACTTTGAAGATATTAGAATTATTATTTGTGTTATAAGAGACATCAATACCTTTACCTGGATGTTATGAATATTTCCCCACTTCTCTTTTACTTATAAGATTACAGATCAGTGAATGCTTGTACTGTTTAAGACAAATGGCATTTTTTAGTTGCCTTGGAAAGTCATTTCTCATACAAGATTTCAAAATTGCCAAACTGGTATTTTATGGTCAATTATGTTTCTGCTTTGACAAATTTAATTGTATATTGAGAAGTTAAAAGTTCATGAAAGATAAAAAATTCTGAAGTTCATTCTGTTCACCTTTTTAACAGGTTTGAAAAAAATAATCATTAATGTGCCACTAGATGGATATCTATCTCTTTTCTTAATAAAACCAGGATATTACATTACTTATTTAAATCTATTGATTTAATTATATTTTCAATATGCTTTAAGGATATTTTGAGCTCAGATTCTCACACGACCCTCAACTCTCCACACTATCTCATACTATTGATACACTTGACCACATATGTCTAAAAGATAAATAATTACCAATATAGGTATTTCGTGCTAAATCAGCACTCGTCAGTTGGTCCAGATTATCCTATCTACACATATATACAATAAGTGCTCAGATTTATATTAAGGTAGCCAATCTTCATACTTTAATGGACAGACTTCAATTCACTCCACCCTTCAACTCTTCCCATCCATTCTATTAAAAATCTGATGATGGAATGCTCAAAGACCACATTGATGTGGACATTATCATCACAGCCACTTATGGTCAACCTGGGTGTGACATGAATGTCAGCATGGGTGTGGGTTTTGAGTGTTCTGTCATCAGAATTTTCAATAAGATGGATGGCTGAAGAGTTGGATGGTGGAGTGGATTGAAGCCTGTCCATTAAAGTTTGAAGACTGGCTATCTTAATATAAATCTGAGCACTTATTGTATATATGTGTCGATAAGATAATCTGGACCAACTGACGAGTGCTGGTTTAACACAAAATACATATATTGGTGATTATTTATCTTTCAGCCATATATGTGGTCAAGGGTATCAGTGGTATGAGATAGTGTGTAGTGTTGTTGTATGTACAAGTATATATAGGCTGTATGTTAGATATTAAATATGCTTTTAAGTAATTAATTTGCTCTAAAATTATGAAATTTTCCTATTTGGAAATGTTTATTTAGTCTCAGACACAATTTACATACAAGAGGCTTGTTGATGCATTAATTAAGTAATACTATCAAGACTGCATGTACTGTTGTTAAATGAATTTACACATAAATATAAATACATAAGTTTTTTAGATAGTTAGATAGATAAATAGATTAGATAATATAGATGATAGTTAAGTAAACAGTTGGTGGGTAAATGAAGGTCATGGATAGATAACTTAATTAGAAAACTAAGTAATTAACTATGTAGACAAATAAAAAGAAAATGACAAAAACAGATAAATAAGTTAATGATAGGTCATTGTATGTGACTAGAAATAGTCTTGAGATATCAACAACACAGTTTACACATTGATATTTAATCTTCTTAAATATGGCATTAATCTTGAGGTGTTTTTTTTCATTGAAGATTGTAAAGTCTGGATAGAGAAGACCTCTGATCATGGCATCAATGATTAATTATTTATATATTCTTTGAAAGATATATAGTTTAATAAGTTAACATGATAAAATTATCGTGGATCATGATAGTCTATCAGTGATACAATACACTGGATAAACTCTTAGTTTTGGAGCTATAATGGTTTTTCATCTTGTCATAACCATCAATCAGACCCTCATTAAATGGGATACAGTTCAGGTAGTCTATGGAATTACTAATCTATTAATCTGATAAAATCATCTCTGTCTAAGAAGTAATTAGAAGCAGTGCCCTATTAATAACATAAAAAAAATAGTATCTTGATTCAATTTAAACAAAAGCCATTAGCTATTGAAATACTGACTATTGCTTTTCTTCAGTATTTTTGGGTTGGAATTATGAACTAAGTCTAATTCACATATTTATGACGTGTCTGAGTTCATGATCAAATTCACCTCTCTTAAAATTCAATTGGAAACTTGGAAAGATCCTTGGAGTAAACATGATATACATTCTTTTTTATCAATGACTTTAATAGGTTAACAGTCAATGTTTCAATAAAGCGGGAAGTTATAGTCTGAGGTCAAGAACAATATTAGCATATCATATGTTGAATACAGGATAAGACACCATTTACATTGTCCTAATACAGAGATTGAATCAAAGGTAGATTGTGGAAGATTAAACTATTGCTTTTTTGCAAGAATTACTTATCTGTTGAAATTGGACAGCAAGTTTGTTCTGCTCAACTCATTCTTAAAATAGATGGGGAGGATAGATGACATGAATGTTTTATGGTATAAATTTTTTGCCATGAGCTTGGAAAAGAATTATTCAATTTGTCAACCTATTTAGGATGTCATCTGTCAATTTTCTTGCATTATAACAGATGAGAACACTTAAGCAATAACAGAAGTGTTAAGGTACATTTCTGACTGCTGAAGGTAAATTTAGACTAGTATCATAGAACCAAAAAAAAAGCTTTTTAACTTATTAGTAATATAATATGTTTGTATAGTAATAAGGGGAGAAATCTAAATATATCTTCAGAGAGAATAAAGATATTCTGGTTCTGAATTAAATATTATTTACAAATAGCAATCTATCTTTAATCATTAATGTATGAGAAAGCATATTTTTGTCCACTGAAAGCTAATTAAGACTAATTTATTCTTTTATATAATTTATAAAGAGGGTGTATGATTTACAACAGTAAGTTATTCATTTGATCTTCAACAATTAGAAACAAAAATAAGTTGAAAAATTGGACAGAATAGGTTATTGTATAATTTCTGCCCATATGACTATTTTAAAGAATATCCATGTCAAATTGAAAGATTGTAGTCCAAAGATGAAGACTAATAGTGACACATACTAAATCAATAACATTTAAACACTATTCATTTAAATACTATTTCATGAAAAAAATCTGCACACTATTCCACTTCTGCTAAGTTTTAATAGTTTGAATAATTGTTTGGTGGTAGGTAATAATGCTCATTTATCCCTATCTAATGTTTGCTCTAGTTTATAAAAGTAACATAGTGTAATAGTGTACGTAAGATTTGTTTCTTGAAAAGTATTGTATAAATTGAAGTCATGTAATGTTTTGTTGTTATTGTTTATTTTATTTAAGCACCAATTAATGTGTAATTTAAAGTACAAAATCTCTTTTGATGCAAAATGATATTGTCTTTAAACTAATTAAAACCAATTTTAAAATTATTTTTTTAGCAAAAAGTTTTAGAATTGTGAACTTTAATATATTATGTAATTAAATTATTATTATTATTATTATTATTATTATTATTATTTATTAAGGAATATAATAATTACATTTATTTTATAGTTAGGGATTTTGTCAGGTAAATTTTTTATTTAAATTTTTGCTTGATTACATATTATTTAGTCTTGAACAGTATTTTAATTATGAATCTTGTTTATTTGACTTTCTCATTACAGTCTGCATTTTTGTAAAAAATTATCTGAGATATAGAATGATCTTTGCATCTATTTGTATGTTAATAAGCTATTACACGCTAAATTAAATAATTTATTACGCAGTGGATGAGTAATGTAAACATAAGCTTTTTTTTTTATATAATTTCAAGATATTTGTACGTTTTAAATTAATAAAGTGACTGATCATATTATTAATAATAATGAGACTTATTTTCTATAGATAACACATAACTTAATTTAAAAAAGTAATTTGAGAAAGCCTATAAAGTATCCTGATGAGAATTTGATTGCTTTAAAGTGGTTTAATAAGAAATCAAGTCTGATATTAAAAAAGCTAAATCACGTTATTACATGGAATTCTTTTGTAGTAAAAATATTTCTCTGAAATGGAAAACAATCAACTCTTTGATTAAAAAATCCTTTAATTAAATTAATTTCATTAAAAATAATAATAATAATAAATTAGAAGTATAAGGCAATGAAAAATATGTTGCTGATATTTATAACAATTTCTTTACGTATATGCCACATGTAGAGCCTTCGATTAGTAATTTGGCTTTTGAATCTATTTCTGATTCTTTCTTTCATTCAGATGTTTCTGATATTTAGTTATCACACTTGATTGATTGTTTTAAAAATGTTCATTTCTTCCTGGTTAGATAATTTATCTTCAAAAATTCTTAAAGATATTAAGTTTATTTTTATACTGGATTTAGTTTACTTACTTAATCTTTCTTTATCTTCTGTTATTTTTCCTGAATGTTTGAGAGTTGATGTATTATGCCCATTTTTAAAAAGGGTAATACATTAATTATTATTAATTACAAGACTAGTTAAAAATAGGATAATGTCATTCTTGAATATGCATAAAGTGATTTCTGAACATCAATTTTATTTTGAAGTTGGAAAGAATACTTTGGACTTACTTAGAGTCATATACATATTTAACATTTCCTTTGGATAATGGTCTTAAGAGTGTAGTTTTGTATTTAAGTTTATCTAAAACATTTAACTTTATTCATCACACAATTCTACATTTTTTATATTCATTTGCTACGATCATCTTGCTTCATGAGCAAAAAGCTAGCAATCAAAATTCACTGTATTATTAATGATTTTAAATGGTTAAATCATAGAGATCTACAGAGAATTGTACTTGATCCTAAATCATTTTTGATTTAAGTAAATGATATTTTTGTTTTGCCTTTGGACTCAGTGGTTTATAGTTTTTCTGGTGATATTGTTCTCTCTTGTGATGCTGTTGAATAAGATCTTCTTAAACAGACATTTAATAAGAATTTGCTTTAATTAGTAACTGGCTTATCCTAAACTATGTAACAGATAATTGTAATTGAATAAGAAGTATTCTTTTTTTTTTCTACAAATTCTCTTCATGTTCATTTTATAACTTCATCGTAATAGATATAAGGTTCATGATAGCATTATATAATCTTATGGTAATATCGTGTTTGTTGATAAATATTATTTGGGAATATTTATTGATTCTAGATTATTCTGGTCAAATCATATTGCTTATCTATTTTCTCATTGATACCAGATTAATTATTTGTTTTATTATCTAGTGAAATTTTCGCCTAGATCACTCTTGTTGGCTATGTTGCTTGTTGTCAATATATATTGTATTATAAATAGTCAAAATAAAAGTCATAGATCAATCCATAGATCACATGACCCTATCTCTTAAGCTTGTATTTGGCGTGATCATACTGTTTACACACTATTCTTATAGGTACTTTGCAAAATTGTATTGTGTATATTATTTTGGTCAACTCAGATTGACTTTTATGCGAAATGTTTATGACAATTCTTGTATATTGACTGTTGTTAAGCTTTATAAATATAGAATGATTATTGATATATATATAATCATTCCTTTTACATCATAGATTTTATTGTTAATACTTATTTGACCAAAAACTTTTAGTTGGCATTACAATGCTCTCAGATCATTGAATTTTTTTGTTGCTGTTTATTCATTAGATATTGCTGTATTTCATTTCCTCCATTTAAAAAAGGTGTGACTTGTTTATTGTATTGGATGAGCTATTTTATTATTATTATATTAAAGTTTGAACATTTTTTCAATATATGCTTTGACCATGAGTAATTTATATTTATTCTTAGAATTTGATAGCTATTTCTTATATTTAAAAAAAAAAATGTTTGCAATTTTGTTTTTTGTATTGCATGTTATTATTTTAATTTATTATTGTTCGTCTTGTTTTTTGTATTGATCTTTGTAAATTTATTCATTATATGTTTTGAATACGATTAATGTATACTTAGTCTTGGAATTTGATAGATATTTCCTGTATGTATAAAAAATGTTTGCAGTTTTTATTGTCGTTTTCATGTAGCTATTTTTTATTTATTATTGTGATTTTGTGTGTGTGTGTGCGCGCGCGCTCGATAAATTTTGTAAATTTATTTGCTGTATGTTTTGCACATATTCAATATATGTATATATTTTTTGTAGTTAATCTGAAATTTAAAATCTATATAAATAATTTACTGTACATTTCTATTTTTGTTTGGAGTTATTTTATTTTTTATATACTATGTAATTAATAAATATATGAATATTATTATTGTAAGATGTTCGACCATTTTTCATTCCAGAAAATCTGAATTTGTAAACTTTTTTTATTATATTGAGAGATATAAAATAAATGCAGTATAGATCCATAAAGATTTCTGTATTTTATTATCTAGCAATGGATCTTTTCACTATTATATTAAAGTAATAATAAAAAAAAACTTAAAATTAGAGGTATTATTCTAAATCATGATAGGCAATTTTCTAACTTTATAAAGCAACATTTTTTTTTACTTTTGGGCCACCTATTTGGAAATATGGATTTGATGACGCAAGTTCCAGGTGGAGTAGTCTCAAATTCAATTAATCTGCGTACATTTTCTAAATAAAGTTAAATAATCATAATCTATCTATATCTGGTAGAAGAAAGATTGCATCTTAAATTCTTATATAAACTTGTCATTCAGAAAATTATTTTAATAAAAAAAAAATCTCAAATATTACTATTAATAATTGTTTATATAAATGCACACATCTCTAATTGTTTATCACTCTGACAACATTACAATTTTCTCCTTTGTTTCATTGGCTTAATATTTATAATCAAGATTTTACTAATACTATATGTTTGAATTATATTTTTAAAAATTGTTAATAATATTGCAAGAAGATATGGCATATAAATATATACATAATTTAATATATTAAATTCTAATATTCTCATGCATAAATGATGAATTCATGGTATTATTTCCAGGAATTTCCATATAATAAAAATATAATAGCTAAGTAGCTGACATTTCAGTACAATAACAACTACTTTCCTCAGAGCTTCTTTTTTCTCAAATCATAAAAATGTGTATATATTTAAATTATTTTTTTGCTTTGGTTTAATATATATATATCCTTGCTTGTTGATATTATTTTATATTAATTACAATTAAAAAAACCACTATATGGAGAGTGTTGTTTTGTTTTGAATTGTTTAATATCCTTGCTTGTTGATATTATTTTATATTAATTACAATGTAATTTTGTAATTGGTTTAATGCTGTAGTTTTGTATGATAATAAATTATTATCATCACCATAAACATTATTATCATTATTATTGGTTGCTTTGACTCCCAAGTTTTCTTAGACAAATTATAATGCTCTCAGTAAATATTTTGTAAAGAAGTGATAAAAACTGATTGTTCTGTAGTTTCTAATATCTTTTTTCAAGATCACTTAGATATTTGGTGAGTAGTTTTATCAACTTTATCTATTTCTTTGCCAGATTTTTTAAGATATTATTAATATATTCTCATTCTCTGGAGATTTTTCTTTCTTTGTAAATTTAATTACACATTCATTCTTCATTGTAATATGACATTACAAAGAGATTGTTTTATTAGGATCTATATTAATCCTTTTTTCTTTTTATTTTAGAGTTTTTAAAATCTTCCATGAAGCTGTCTTACTTTTAAGTAATAGTGTTGTCTTTTCTTTTTATTTATTAAAGCATTATTAATTTCAATGCCCATACATTGTATCATACTTTTGAGACTTTTGTTCTCTTATATAGCTTTTTTTGCTACTTCACAGTTATATTTCCTTACATCATTAATAATTTTCATATTGTTTCACAATATTCCCAGCATTCAATTCTTTTCAAAATAGTTTATATTTTCTTTTCTTTATTCAATATCTTGTTTAATTGAAAGAGCACTGATTAATTTTTGCTCTGCTTATTTGAGGAGCAGTTCTTTATACAATCCCAAATATCGTTTATTGAACTCATACAAGTCTGAATCATTATTAAAATCTGTTATATTTTAAAGCAATTTGAAAGGTTTAAAATCATTGGAGTATTTTGAAAAATATCATTTTCTCATCTATTATTAATATTAATATCACACCTACCTTCTTCTAATTATTTGGTATATTTTTATCATTTTGATATTTTATATGACAGCAATTTTTTTATTTACTTCTTTCAAGATATCAATTATAATTCTTTCATTCTCTGGAAGTATTTATTTTTTCATAAAAAAATATTATTAAAGTCTTTCTCTATTAACTTTTATTTCTCTAGTTTTGCATAAACACATATCCTACATTTCATTAATCGATAATGATATATACTTTCTGTTAGACAAAATATAATTAAACTTTGCTCATCATTTATTTGGTTTCCATGTCCATTTTACTTGTGATTTTTTTCAAATCTTAACATCTAAATCCCCATTCCTTGCAAATTTCACAAATTTTTATTATTTGACTTTGTTCACCTCTGTCTTAGTATCAACATTTATTTACAACATTTATATCACTCTATAATTTTTCACTTATTTTCATGACAACTGTTTGATCTAATCAAAAGCATTTTGTATATCTTTATTGGAATGAGAATTTGTTGGGTATAAACTTAAAAAATATATCCAGGTTTTATCCAATAACAATTGTTAAGCAATGGGAAAAATGCTGATGTATAAATAAAAAATTTTTATATGTAAAAAAATGTTATAACATATATTAAATATATATAATTAAACGGGATTTGAACCCAGACTTTCAATCTTCCTTCGGTCATCCACTCCATCTCATATAACTAAAACACATGTCCACATATTTGCATAAAAGATAAATAATCTCCAATATACAAATGTTGTGCTGAACTAGCATTTATTAGTTGGTCCAGATCATCATCTACTACACATATATATAATCAATGTCCAGTTTATATTAAGATAGCAAATCACCAAACTTTAATGGACAGGCTTCAATCCTCTCTACTCTCCAATTCTTAAGCCATCCATATCATTGAAAATCTGATGATGGCATGTTCAAAGCTCTTATTTGCCAAATTTTATTCTGTCATACCCATGTTGCCCATGAGTCAATCTGACTCCTCAAATGTAGGACCTTAAGCCCATTTAAATACACAGAAGAGGGATGGGCATGGTGGGAAAAATACAGACTGAATACATCTAGCTTAAATTATAAATATTATATATGTATAATTGAACCAGGTCCACTAAAGCTGCACGTTTATTGCTATTTTTAAATTTTTGTAACTAACTTTTGGAAACTTTGTGACTGCAGTGATGAACCGACCTTTAAAGTAGAGAGGAGAATACCATTGATAGCATACCATAATTATATCCATGGTCAGATTAGGTTATACAGAACATAATATGATGACATTTCCTGACCGTGGCCCACCTCAACTGCTAGAACAAACCCTTACCATTCAAAGCATTTCATTTGTTTTGAGGATCAAACTCAGGTGCCAGCCAACAATATGTTATATAGTCGGCATGCTTTGGATGATAGTCATGCAGTCGAGCACTTGAAATATCCCAAGCTAGTCATACTCTTAACTAGGGTCCAGCACATTTAATTAACACATATGAACATTTATCTTTTTAAATAAATGATGATGCAGTGACAAGAGAGAGAGAGAATAGATCAACTAATACTTAAGCAAATATTAATGTTTATTCAAGCACACATATATAATATAATATAACAATCTAATATTTTACATAAAGAAATATAAATAATTAATCAGGTTAATTTTATAATAGTCCTTCATTAATTAAAGTTCATTTCATTTAAAAATGAAGTGTCTATAGACAGTGATCAAAATATAGTTACCCAGATTTTCATAATTGGCAATTTCCAACCATTTGGCTTTTTGTTCTCCATTGATGGTTTCAGAGCTTGTTGTCCATCCTTTGTCTTGATGATGGGAGATAGAGAGAGTAATGGCAGCATCTATTTCATGGCTTTGGCATCAGTTTTCAGTAAGAGGTCAAGTGGGACAGCTGGTTTTCAGAAAACTTTGGGGCCTAAAGCCCAGTTGAGTACATCTAACACAATCTAGCACCACATGTTGCTAGATCTGTGGCTTCTGCAGTAATATTTTCCACAGCAGTAATGAATGTTTCTATTTGCTCTTAGATTTCTGAATCTTTGGAACAATGAATAACATAATGAATCAATCACAAAATGAAGACCAGAATGATTTACAGACTCAAGAGTGGAATAATTCCATTGCAAACTGAATCACACTGACTTACAGATTGAAGACCAGGCTAATAATAATAGAGTTGCAACTTTTTATACCTTTTCCTCTCCCATTGTTTTAATTTCTTATCATTTATTTTTAATTTTTATCATTACATGAATCTGGTTTTTTTTTTAAATTAATTCAATCAGTAATCTTTTAAGCTAATTATATTTTCGAAAGTTTTCTTTTTCAAATTAATTTTATTCTCACTTTCGATATTTACTTAATTTTATATTAAGTATAGGGGATTTGAACTCAGATTTTAAACATCCTTCAATTATCCACACTATCTGATACAACTGATACACATGATTACACACATGTAGAAAAGATAAATAATCACCAATATACATATTTCATGCTAAACCAGCCCTCATCAATTGGTCCAGATTATCATCTACCCCACACATATATATAATAAGTGCTCAGTTTATATTAAGATAGCAAAACCTCATAATTTAATGGACAGGCTTCTATCAACTCCAACCTCCATCTTTTCAGCCACCCATATCATTGAAAATCTGATGATGAAAACCCAAATCCCATGCTGATACCAATATTATTGGCATGCCCATGTATTTAAATAGATAAGGTCCTATACATGAGGGGTCAGAGTGACTTGAGGTCAACATGGGCCCTGTACATGAGAGGTCGGAGTGACTTGAGATCAATATGGTCATGGCAATAATATTGGAATCAGCATGGAATTTGGGTTTTCATCATCAGATTTTCAATGGTATGGATGGCTGGTGTAGATTGAAGCCTGTTCTTTAAAGTATGAGGATTTGCTATCTTAATATAAACTGAGCACTTATTGTATATAAATATGTGTGGGAGATGATAATCTGGACCAACCAATGGGTGCTGGTTTAGCATGAAATGCGAATATTGGTAATTATTTATCTTTTCTACATGTGTATCAGTTGTATGAGATAGTGTGGATAGTTGAAGGGTGCTTGAAAATCTGAGTTCAAATCCCCTATACTTACAATTAAGCTCTCAGGTTTGTGAAGAGTATCTGGTTTTCAAATATTTATTTTTATATTATAAAAAAAAAGATAGTTTTTTAAAAAAATAAGAGAGTTAAATCTTTTTATTTTAGATCCCCACCCCCACCCGTTTTTCAATAAAAACTTTTTTCTTTTTTTAAAAAAATATATGCAATCTTTTTTATTTATTTTTAAACTACATTTTAAACTACTCCTTAGTTAATTATAACTTTTTGATTATTCTCATTAATTTGATTTCTTCTTTTTTTTTTAAAAAAAAAAATCTGATCATATATTTTTAAATACAGTATTTGAAAATATATAATGCAGATATATGTAAGTTTTATTCACATATCTCGCTAGTGTTTCATCACAGCCCGCCCTAGTTTGAGAGGTAAAATGCGTCAATCTCATTTTCACTCTGATTTTTTATTTTAGCTTTACCCATATAGCTTGTATTACCAATATGTAATATATAAAGAACCTGCTACTAGCTCTAAACAAGCTTAATTTTTTTTTATGATAAATGCTACAAGAGAAAATACATGAAGCTTTTATCTATGATGGTCCCTATCCCCAGACCGGTTTCGAGCTATGGCTCTCATCAGTGAGGAGCTAGGACATAAGATTCAAAATATTAACTCAAACGAAGCATTTATCTAATACTTAAATATTAAGAAAAAGATCCAAATCTTCAGACACCTACATGTCTTCAAACTCAGCTCTTTAACCAAAGAAACAAGCTATATAGGTATTGTGATATATGACTGATTTTTACTATTATAATTTTGCTATTAGGGCTTTGGCTATATTAAATTGCTAAGCCTACTAATATATGGGATCTCTGAATTTAGTTCCGGTCATATAGTTTCTTTGGTTAAAGAGCTGAGTTTGAAGACATGTAGGTGTCTGAAGATTTGGATCTTTTTCTTAATATTTAAGAATTAGATAAATGCTTGGCTTGAGTTAATATTTTGAATTTATGTCCTAGCTTCTCACTGATGAGAGACATAGCTCGAAACTGGTCTGGGGATGGAGACCATCATAGATAAAAGCTTCATGTATTTTCTCTTGTAGCATTTATCATAAAAAAAATTAAGCTTGTTTAGAGCTAGTAGCAGGCTCTTTATATATATATATATATAAGTTGTATGTGTGTATACAAGCTGGTCAGTATAGACAGCCTTAAAGCACTTTGGAAATAATAATGATATGCAGAAAAGAAAATTAGTTTACCACAAAAAGTAACATGCTAATTTGCATGTCAATAATGTCTAAGCTTATGCAAATTATCAAACCTGATAAAAATGTCTGCAGAACTTCAAATGGTGTTTTATCAGTTCAGGTCAGTTAGAGGTGTCTAGAAAAGTATTAATGTAAAGATAGAAAAAAAAACGAGCTGAAAGCAGATTAGAAAAACTCTTAAGTATAGAGTAAACCAATGTCAGCAGTAAAGAAGAGCTCTAGACATAATCTAAGTAGACTATAACAAGAGATATGTATGAGTAGTAAAGTGCTTACAGAACTAGTAAAGAGATTTTATTATATTAATTATCCAGCTACCAGAAAGAATTGGCTCTGGATATATTAATTACTAATATAAGGAGAAAGATAATAGGTTAATAGATATTCTAGCCTATTCTTATTGGCTATGGAGTGGCATAAAATATTTCATAATACTTTAAATATCATTCAAGAATTTGGCTAGCTCAAAGAGTTTATCAGGCATGTTATTAGGATTTAAGTCTTTTCATTTCTAAGATTGCAGAGTTGTTTTAATTTCATTGACTTGTCTTTATCCAAATCTAAATGAGTTGGTAAGTGTTATATGATTTTTTTGTATTTGTATTTAAAAGGATGATCAAAATATTTTTTTATTTTTGAAATATAATTATCATATAAAAGAGATCTACCTACTGATTTATTAAGATTAGGATTTCATTTTTCATATGTTATTTTCATTATAATATCAATAATGACCATGATCAACTAATGTCTCTTTTTTCTCCACTTTTAGTTCACTAATCATTCTTAAGCCTTTTTGTCAATTACTAAACTTCTATCATTATATTATTAAGTTTCTTATAAAACTCAGCATTGTTTTTTTATTGCACTAAATAGAAACTGTCACTCTAAGTATTAATTCAATCATTTCAAATAGACTATCAGAATGTCTTTTTAGTGGATCCTAAAACTTTCTTAGTCAAATACACCATAGCATCCCTTTAAAATATGGTGGGTTTGCAAATTAAAATTGGCAATTTTAATGTTTAATAAAAGTTGAAATTTAGCAGCAATAATAGCTGCTTATGAAATATGTATATCAAAGTTTTAATCAACATGTTTAGAACGGAATCCACATTCTTGAAGCAACTATTATATTAATTTTGGAATTACTAATTTGTAATCTGTTTGTAGTTCTTTTTCAGGTTAACTTGCTTCCACTATAACACAATCCATAAGATGCCATGAGTTTAAAAATGAATGAATCTTTGCTTTTTATGGTATATATTAGTAATATGTTATTTAAAATTTATATCCCACAACACAAACTTGAAACATGTGGATAAAGATATATGAAAAAGTTTAATGATCCCTCAAAATGCATTTCTGGCTGAACCATATTGCATGATTGTTTATTATATTTTAGTAAAAAGATCATTAAAATTTATGTTGTTGCCCCTATATTTATTGAGAGAAAGGTAAGTAAACAAGTTCTGATAATGATGATATTGATGATCCAAGTAATATATTTTTTAAACCACTAAACATTACATGACCATCATTCTTTATGCTTACTCAAACTGTTTAGAAGAGGTAAAACTCTCCATATAATAGTGCCACTCAAGTAATCAATGGATGCAAGAAGACTTATGCATAAAATCCTTGTCTAATGCATCCAATATCCCCAGACTAGTTACTAGCATTAGATCCTAAGATCTAGATGCAATGATCTCAGATCTAAGGCTTCTCACTGATGAAAGTGACAAGCTAGAAACTAGTTTGGTGATATTCTATAAGGGATTTTATGCCCAAGCCCTACTGCATCCATCGATTACTCTGGCTTGCACTGAGTGATGCTATTATATGGAGAGTTTGCCTCTGTTATCATACTTTTTATTAGAGACTATTCCTTTTTTTTTCTGTTGCCTTTATCAAAAAACTTGTTGTGCATAGTAGATATTGCCATTTTCTTTTATAATGAATTTAAAAAAAATAATATTATAAAAAAACACAAATTTCAAAACAAAAACTTTTAAAAATCATACTAAAAAACAAACAAAAGAAAGAATAATACATCGGTCCCCCACCCAAAACAACAAAAATTTGAAAAAAAGTGGGAAAGATAGAAGTGATTATACATTATGAATTTATATGTGACCAATATTTCAGTTACAAAAGAGTCAAGCAATAAAATATTTCACTATCCATGGATATAATAAAAAAACATTAGAACTAGAATAGAGTTTTTTTGAATACTTGTTATAACTTTTACTGAACATATTTTATAAGATCAAATTCTTTAAGAGATAGAGAAATAATCATTAAACCACAACGAACACTTATTAATTAAAAACTAGCAGACACATAAATCTCTTGGTCATCTTTGTTTCTAATTATGAGGAAACAAAAGTATAAACTAAAAAATACACTCAGTATGAATTATTTATAAGCCTAGCTCTTTTCCCTATCTGCCCAAATACTTTTTTAAAAATAATATTCTAGATCTGGGCGACCTTGTATGGAAAGTTCCTTCGATTCGCTTTGGAATGTCAAGAGGCAAACTTCTCCTCAGGAGTGATTTCTTTGTATGTCATTAGACGATTCCTTATTCTATAAACAAAAGAATGTCAATAATAATATTCTTTGTTAAACAAGCAACAGTTATTTTTATATAACTAATAAAAATACCCCCCTCTAATTAATAATTATTATTAGTCATTCATTAGATTAGAGATTATCCATTTAATGAATAATATTTCTGTAGTGTAATTTTCATCACACCACTCTTACACAAAATAAGGACTGGTTTCTATCTACTTTTAACACCTTGTGGAGGGATGTGCATATGACCAAAGATATGTGGAAAAGATTATGATCTCCAAGATACATATTTCAAACTGAACCAGCTCTATCAATGGGTGCAGAACACATCCTCTTACATATATTTACTGTTCGTATATATAGATGGGGAATTACTATTACTGCCTTCACAACTTTGACAGAAACCACTAGATGAAAGTATATTAATATTTTTTTATTAATAAAAAATACCTCCTCTACATAGTCTAGGGTTTGGTAACTAGAAACGCATATTAATAACTTAACTGAAAAATTCTATTACTTTACTATTTAATAATACTAAATTATAACAATAACTTTACTGAAATTTTCCATCACATTAAAAATATATTAATAAATTTTACATTTTAACGCTTTTTACACTTGCAGCTTTTTACAATATTATATATATATTAAGTACACAAGATTTTTAGCATAACAATACATACATACATGTAAAATGCACAGTATTGTTGGTACATATTTATTTTTCTTGTGTGATATATATATATACAACATATATATATTTAAATACATAACATATTTATGTAATATCTAAATACACATACTAAAGTAATATTTTCTGTCGACTGAAATGTATTAATATATCAACTAACATTTTGTTTAAAGAAATGTATAAACTGTAGTATCCTCATTAATATTCTATAGTCATGTTTTTGTAAATAATTCAGATTTTAATATATTCCTGTTTTATAACGATGTTAAACGGGTTTAAACGTCAGTACAATTGGAATCGGTAGCTGATTTAAAATTGGAGATACTGATTCCAATTGAGCTGACGTTACTTGAGTTGCTTTTTTTATTTTATTTTAAGAAGTAAAAATAATTCATTTTGACATTATATCGTCGTACTATAAAGATATGAACTTAAAGGCGATTATTGTTTATTATAGTAATCAATCTCTATTAGAAAAGCATAAATGTATTAGTAGTTTCATAAATCTCCAGATAACCAACTTCAAATGACAAATTGCTTTTTAATAAGAAGTAGCGATCTCATTGCTGCAATACATTTTAATTTAAACCACTCTTATTTATAATATATATAATTTACGTAAATACATTTTTTTAAGCAAAAGAAAATGAAATATATTAATATAAATTTAAAGAAAGTATATTAAATTATTTATGTGACGTGTGAAGGTAATTAGAATAACAATAACAGGAACGATTTACAAACAAGTGATAATTCTTGACATCATTTATAATTTGCTATTGTTTGCCCCATCCTTAACACAATTAATTCAACTTTACCATTTTAAAGCTAAATAATAAATTTCAATGCGTTTTTCCAGCTTTTAAATATATAAAATATAAATGTATTCCTCTAGTTATAGAAGGTCCATCTGAGGCAGTGGTTAGTACAGTCAGATGATACATTTTCAAAAAGACTTTTTTTTTTTTTTAAAGACGATCTTAAGTTTCTCTAAATTAGTTAATCACTCACCATTAGTGGGTAAAAGATTGATTAATTATGGGTTGATGGAAAGCAAAATATAATCTATATTCTTCAGATTAAAAAAAAAACATTAATAGAAAGGTTTAAAACTCTGGAATACATAAGTTCAATTACTGGAAGTGATAGTTCTCAGAACAGTCCATGAAGCGTTAGTTTTGTTGTAGTAAAAAAGAAATGTTACAATATAATTTGAAGTAGGAAATGAGAAAATTGGAATTCTAAAAGGCACATTGAATTTTAAAAGAAAAGGAAAAGCACTCCAGAAGAAAAAATAAGAAATAATTAATTAAGGATTTTTTTTTTTTGATAAAAATGATAAAATATATATATACGATATATTAGTTAATTAATGAAAAGAAAATGGCAGTGATTAAATCTGTAATTAATGAAATAAGCAGTTGAGGAAAAATAACTTGAATTAATAAGACAGGGAATGATTAGACTGTTTGAATAAGTTAAAATACACGGAATTGGGTTCTTGTGATTTACGCCAATGTGGCCACTTGATGGCATTGTTCCTTGCAAAAATAATGAAATGTAATGTCATGGCCAATAATTTTTTGTTTTCTGTCGATTCTTAAAAGTATTTTTAAAAAATTTACAACAAACCTTGTTTTCTAAATTACATTTTTTAATTACATTATACATTTCAGCGCATAGTGCTAGAATATTTAGGGGGGTCTCCGATGGTTTTGACAATCTAAAAGATCACAATACATACCCTAGTCTGATCAAACCAAGCTTTCAGCATGTAATGCTGGAATGTGTGTGTGTGTGGGGTCCAATGGTTGTGCCGATCCTTCGGATCGGCCAATACATGCAAAAATCGGAGCAAAACAAGCTTTCAGCGCATAGTGCTAGAATGTGGGGAGGGAGATGGTTTTGATGATCTGAAGGATCAGTCAATACATGCATTAGTCTGAGAAAACAAAGATTATGATTTCAAAAACAACCTACTCATTTCATTACTCTCATAACTGTTCTCCCAACAATCATGCCTTTTCGCGTGACTTATGTGAAATGGTTCTGGCACATACATTTTTGAAATTGTTTTCACTTTCCAAGATGTGTAGGGAAATGCACGATGGGCTTACAATTATTAGTATGTAATAGTACATCAGGTAAGGTGTAAGATCATTACTTCCAATGCACATAAAAACACTTATGGCCAGTTGAATTTCAAATACTCTCATATCCTATGGTAGTAATCTGTGACGTGTGCACAATATTGACATGAAGCATAGTATGAAACGTCATCTAGGCCTGCTAACAGCTAATATAAACAGAACTGTTTTATAGGCTGTAAATTGGGCCATTTAAACAGCATATTTATGTGCTTTTGCAAAGAAACAACACCATCAAGTGGCCGCATAGGACATAACTCACAACTACCATTAATTGAATCTGTAAATGCAGAATTTAATTAGTGAGAAGATAAGAAAAAATTCAGAAATATATAAAAAATGTGGAAAAGGGATAGCAGAATTTTTTTATTTTTACAAGTATACAAAATGAATTGTGTTTCTGCCATCATCAGCCAATTAGCAGAAAAATATATAGTGGAGAATTGGCACTGCAAGACATCATGGTGATACTAGTCCCATCAGTTACCTGAAGATTAATGAGCTGGTTAGAACTTTATACTGATTGCCCTGATCTTATTGTTATAAATTTATGGGATGTAGCAAATAATAGCTGTCTCTAGTTAAGAATTGCTATATTTCATAAAAAAAAGCCATTGGAGATTTCATTTTTAACTTGTGCAGTATAGAGTTTTGTATCACTGGTGGGCATATTGCTTATTGGTCATATCAATAAAGACTTAATTTTAGCATATTGAGTTTGTAAATTTATTGAATACTATTTTAATCTATTTTGCCATGTCTATGGCAAATTTGCACACAATTTGTTTGCTATCTTGATTACCCTTTGGCCTGTGAAGCAAAATAAAGAGGCTATCTTTGCAGTATTCTCAGTAATATTATTTAGTGTAAAGTAATTTTTTATCCTCTGAACATACAATGGCCAATCATTTGGATTATCTGCATAAAATTCACTTATACTGATTTGTTATTTGCGTGCCATTTTCTCTGTTAGTTCAAATCCAGTCACAACCGTCCCAGTTTGCTGTTTAGCCAATTCCTTAATATTCATCTCCTATGATGACTGCTCCAATTTGCTGTGTTCTGTGAGCAGCAGGTAAATAATTAACAAAGAGCATAATTGAGATAGTAAGCTAATAATTTAATTCAAATAAGATATGAGCTTATTTACAAATGTACATAGTCTATTTAAGGTGCATTAAAATAATAAAAAATGAAGATGACCTGCACATAATAAAACCCTAGTCCTGCTTTTGGACTTACAGAAGCAGGATTCTCTGAATTACATTAATACCAGAACATATAGATCAGATTCTGTGTATTTATATGCTGCTCAAGACTTCTGGAGTCTTTGCAAACTTTACCAAATACGACATTTTTACATAACTCGCTGTATGTGGTGTTTTTTTTACATACGTATGGTATTTTTTACACATCTCTCCATATATGGTGTTTTTTACAGTTCTCTGACCTTATAAGATCAGATATCAATTCCATGACCTAACAACATTGGTAGACATTTATAGTTACATTGCTACACATTTACTGTTACACAGTTATTTATTTAATTATATATATATATATATATTCATGCTAAACCAGCACTCACCAGTTGGTCCAGATTATCATCTCACACACATATATATAATCAATGCTCAGTTTATATTAAGATAGCAAATCTTCATACTTTAATGGACAGGCTTCAATCCACTGCAATCTCCAACTTTTCAGCCATCCATATCATTGAAAATCTGATGATGAAAACTCAAATCCCATGCTGAGGCTAATATTATATATATAAGTTACAATATATATATATATATATATATATATATATTGTAACTTAAATAAAAAGAGAAAAGAATTATAATAATACCTGAGTAGTGGCTATGAATCAAAAGCTCAGACTGATGAGTTGTCAATCACATTATATTAAGGGGACTCATACACATAAATAGTCATCGAAATTTATTACTTTCAATACTCAAGTAAATATTAATTATAAATAAAATATCGGTGGCTTAAATTCATCAATTTCTACTTAAGATTTCTGAAGATATAATATCAATGATTAGAAACAATAATGCTTGGAGACTAGTCATTTAAGGTGTCTGGCCTATTTCAAACCCTAGTTAGGCAGGCATTGTATCAACAATAAACAAGTAGAAACTATAAACAAATTATTAAGAACAAACTATTATAACTCAGGAAATAACATCAAGTGGGTGAGTATACTGGTAACTCAATAAAATAACTTCTCAGGTATACAGATGGTAGATTTTGTTCACTTTCATCTCTTGGTTTGATGTCAAGTGCATATTTAAGTAAATAACAAGTGAATAGGGTCTAGCAGGATGCCACTAGATTATCTGAACCTAGACACAGTTATATCTTATAACCTTTTCACATGTACCAGGTTTGAATCCCTTTTTGGTACTTTGTTTCTAACAAAAATAGAGGATTTTGCTTTTAGATCCATATCATTGTATGCACTAATATTTAGGTAAACATAAAACATCCTTAAACTAAAGTGTATATAAAATTCATTAGACAGAAATCATTTCCTAGATCTTAACATAATAAATGCATTTCAATATCTTTATAAGTTTTACTAGCTCAGATTATACTATTAATTTAGGATGGCAATTCACTCATCCTTGCATGATATAGATGGTGGAATGGTCGTTATTATAATTATTCACAAATGTCAACTAAATACCGTGAAATCACTTATTTATCTATGGCCTTTAAACATTTATCTAGCTCATTAATTAAAATGTGATAATGATGATAATAATAATAACAATAATAGTTTTCAGCCACAGCTTTAGGACTAAGCCTAATCATAAAACTTAATTTTTAAAGAAATTCATAACTATTGTTTAATCTTAGTATATCTCATTAAATCTTAAATAATCAATATTAACCATTGATGATGAATGATCACAACTAATAAAGAATACTCTCAATGAACTATATATGCCTCATTTAATAAAACAATTTAACCTTTATTATTTTATTATGAACATATGCAAACAATTTAAAGATAAAACTAAAAATTTATATGAATAATAATAATAACAATAATTGATTATTTGGCAATCATAAGATTAATTTTGAATTCTTCCCCCTTTCCCGTCAAAGATATATAATGTATATTAAATTGGCTACTAAGTTTGCTAAAGTTTTCAATTCACAAAAAAATATTTCATAAAATAAAAAAAAATATTCACTCTTTTTTTTCTCTTTTGCACACATACTTTTATAATCTAACATGTAAAGTAGAATGTAAAGAAAATGTTAGTAGAATTGGAAAAAGAAGATTTCAAGAAAAAAGTTTTTAAATTGCTTCTCCCCCCTTCCTGCTAAACTTAAAAATAACCTAATATTTTTAATGCTATATATGTCTATTATTTTTCCATTCACACGTAATTATATCCATGTAACAATTTAATATATTACTGTGTAGGTATGTGTTTATTCCCATAATAATCAAAACATTATTTAAAAACAAAATAATAATACAAAAAAAATATTTTACATATTAATAACATTTCATAACTTTAGATTCATATACAATAATACCCTTTAGAAAATACTTCATTAATAAGCTATGGTTTTAATCGATTTTGGGTTGTGTTAAAGTTCTGAGAAAAAAATATAAAACTTCATTTCTAAAATTTTAGAATAGTCTTTGATATAATAAAAAGAAAATATATAGTAAAAGTTCATATTACCAGTCCCACGGGTTCAAACTTAGCTTGTTTAATATTCATACTTTTACAGAAATCATGGTTTATTTTTCTTGAGGCTTGTAATTATTTAATGGCTATGATTATGGTGATATTATTTTCCACTGGAACTCCTTTTTTCCTCTTCCTTCCTTGTTAAGCATAATTCTTCCATTAGAGTATATCAGTTGTTCTTTCATTTGCAATTTTTTTCTTACTGGGTTTAAATTCAGTCACTGGACCAATTGTACTAGATGATTCAATTTGTACTAGATGATTTAATATTTATCAGTAGATTAATCATTTTTCTTCAGCTTTCAAATGCAGGTGAATGTTTTTTTTGCTTAAAATATCGAATTTTTCTTTTTAATCAGTCATCAGATGTGGAATATTTTATTTCATTTCAGACAATACTTTTTTTTCTATATGATATGCTGGTTGATGATGAGTCAGGCCCCCAGATAAGAAAATATATATTTTTTTCAACCTGCCATGCTGTTTTTAATATTCACAAAAAAAACTTTATATTAAAAATGATTTTTAAAATTGATATCTGCTAAATTAAAATGATTGCCTTCCTTAGTTTCAATATTTAAAATTCTCTTACTGATTTTTCCCAGACTGGTTTTTATAGTTTATTTTTTTAGCTAACTCATTCAATTAGATTTCTAGTGTAACTTTTTCTAGAAACATATTAAAAATCACACTACCTTGATTTTTCAGACTAATTTTGTTTTGAAGGAAAAATTGTTTTAATCCTTTTTCTTGACATCTCTGTCACAAATGTAACATCTAAAATTTGAGCTGCTTTCTTTGAGCAAGCTGATGGGACAATTTCAAAACTTAGTGCTCTCACCAAGCTTTAACAGAAAAACAACCAATCTTTATAAGAACAAAATTGTTACAAAATATATATCTAATTTAACACGTTTTCTCCTTTACCACAAAATTGTGAAGCAAATAATTTAACAGTTTTAACTTTTTTTTTCAATATGTAATAAATGTAGGTTTATTTGTACAATGTACCCACACACCCCATCATTCAACCCATTTATAAAAACTGGTCTATTAAAATAACCTAAATGCTTTCTAGAAATTATAATTTTATATTTAAAATTAAATCCTTAACTTTCAAATCCCAAACTACAACTTTTAAAAAAAATAGAAATAAAATATTAGAATCTAGTAAATGTAGGTTAGCTTTGAAGAGAGTTTAATATTTAAAATATACAATGATAATTAAACAGCTTACACACACACTGCCTATATATGTGTTATTATCCTATTTTTTTTAACAAAAAAAAAATTAAATATTGAATAATTAACTGTGTATACTATTCTTTTTGAGTTTTTTTATCAACACACGAACAAATAAAGAACATACCTATTGCCCCACTCTCTTTCTGTCTTAAGCTTTTAGAACTGGATCTTGTAGGGTTTAAATTTGGGTGCCCTACAGCTTCCTTTACTATATAAAAATGTGATGATGATTTTTGTTTCACATTTTTTTTCATGCACATTACTACAAATTTAGCTACTGACTAAATTGTAATTGCACAATATATATATATATATATAGTTATTTTATACAATCATTATACAAAGTTATTGTACAAAGTTATTATTTTTATTCTACACAATCATTATAGATTTATTGTTGCACACACATATATTCCTTGCTTGTCTTTGAACATTGCATATATGCTCTATATGGGATAGACATTAATGTTATATTTATCACAATATTCATAAGGAATGGTCTTTTTTAAATCCTAATCCTAAACATAACTGTTTATGTAATAATAACTATAAAGAGATGACCCTTTTGTTTTTAACTCTAACTGAACAAACCTTCTATACAATAATTATAAGGAGTAGCCTTTTGGTCTTAAACCTAATTTAATACAACTACAATTTATACAGGGATGACTCATTCTGAGATCAATTACTAATTCATTAAACTAATAGTAATGTAATCTTTCATATGGATGTGAATATATGTAAACTATTAAACATTGAACAAACAACTGCACATATATAATTCCATCTACATAAAGTCCAATTTTCAATAATCAAATATAAATTTAACTAAGAACAAATGAGACTAATAGCAATAATTACATCATTAACTATGGTTATATGAGACTTAGGTAATTTATATGTGTGCATTGCATTTATGTGATTATTTTTTTTTTTTACCTTTTTCTCTTATTAATAACTTGTATAAAATACATAAGCTTAAGCATATATACTTAATATATAATCATTAATTATTTTTCTTTTTTAAAAAATAATTATGACAAGTAAGAAGTTATTCCAAATCGTTTCTTTTTTAAAAAAAAAAAAAACTAATAGTTTTTTAAAAATAATATCTGGATAACAAGATTAGTTAAAATAAAGAAAAATCAGATTTTAAATATAAGACTCACCAAAACAAAATAATTGCCATTTATTATTTTTTTTTTTTTGTGACAAATATTAAAAATCCATTTATAGTGATAATATAGTTTTGTAATTTCTAGTTGTCTTTTAAATTAGCCTATTTCTTCATTTCAGTTGGAATTATTGGATCATTCAAAAATATTTCAGATTAAATCTAGATCAATGTTAATAGTGTTTTTCCCTTTTATTCACAAAGCATAGTGAAATCTTGGGGTTTGAATGAAATAACATTTCCTTTTGGTCAAAAAAAGAGAAGAACTTGATTTTATAAGTTTTTTTTTTTTTTTTTTGGCTTACTTATTTCATTTTCTTTTTTTTTTTAAAAAAAAAAACAAAAACAAATTTGCATATCATTTTGCTTAGAAGTGAAAAAAAAATCTTTTTATTTATTTATGATAATGAATAATAGATCGTTCATTTCAATATATATATATAGGATTAGAAAATTGGAATATTTGAACCAGTAACTATAAATATTGTAATAATTGAATTACAAAGACAAGCTATAGTGGCATAAACTTCAAAATTGAGACCTAAAAATTTTGTGTTTGCCTCATCAATTGCAATCTCTCTGTGTATCTGGTATGCAGCCTTGAAATTTACATTGCATTTTTCTATCACTGGCCTAATTTTAAAGATATGGTCAATATCTTCACTTTTTTTACTCTGCATTGTTTCATTATCATTAAAATGTATACATGATAAAATATTACTAAATCAGTTATATGGCATTATATTTGCTAAATAAGGGAATCTAAGAGTAGGATCAGAACTCCAAATGTCCTTCAATTGGAAGACAGGGACCTAGCATGAAATTCCCAATGTCATCCCAAAAAAAGGCAGACAAATCGCAATCTGTTACATCTACCCAATTATGCATACATCTGTCTTTAGTGGCATATTTATTTGTTTCTTCACCAATTTTTGCACACAATTTTTTATCAAATAACATATGAAAAAAGTCTAAAATAGAATACTCACCTGTAATAGAGAACTTCAAACTTGGAGTCTTTGTAAAATTCTCTACATTTATTGGTTCAGCAAATACATTTGGAAGCATATTATCACTATTAGCTGAAGGGCCTGATCTAGTTTTAACATCCGAAGGCATATTATTATTACCAGATGAAGGGCCTGGTCTACTGATATCATCTGGAAGTACATTTTTAGTTTTTTTTGCCTTTTGGCTGGTAATGGAGATTCTTCTTCCGATGATGAAATAAAATATTCTTCTAAATCACTGTTTGTCCTCAGAATCAAAGGGCCTAGAAACTGAAAACTCATTGATGCTGAAAAAATCTGTTTCTGAATCCATTTCTGCTGTTTGTTTTACTTACGTGCTTTTCTTTCCGTATAATCTAATAAATTAAGAAAAAATAATAATAATTGACCTTACTAGTAAAAAAATTAATAAAAAAATATTTTTTGTTGGAGAAAAACATGACATACACTTATAGAAAGAGAAAAAAACTGCAGAAAATTATGGTGTAGATGCATGCATAGTCCTCTCACCTTTTCTGTAATTTAAAAAAGAAAATGAACTTTCAACCAATCCACTATGACACATGACTGACATGCTGTTCTGAGCCAGTTAGAAATTGAGATAGCCAAAATCTTTCTCAATTTATTGAACTGAGTAGGTATATTTTATTAACCCTCTATACTCATGTCATACGATATTAACACTCTATACCCATGTCATATGAGTATGAGGGTTTTAATCAATATGTATCAAACTATGAACATCTATTCACATGTATATATTTTATTTATCTTTACTTGCATATATATAGTTAATATTTCTAGAGTGACCAAATCATGACTTCAAACAAATAACTATAAATGAATTATTTGGAAACCATGATTATCTTTCCTAGCCACCCAATCCCTGGGTGGTAATATCATATATTCTAGAAATTCAAATTTACTATTACTTGGTCTATTACCATCTTTTTAAATTTGAAACAGTTTTTATTTTTCAGGCACCAGCATCAGTGCAGTGGTTCACTGAACACACTGCTTCAAAGTTAGTTAAATTATTGTTGTTAGTTATATTTAAACTCGTTATTATTTCTTTTTAGGAAATCTTTCCCTATTATAATATCACAAACTAAATGAGCATATTAACTTTCATTCCTAGAGATAATTAAAGATTTACCAAGATTGCTGAATTCTAATTTTAAAATAACATTCTGCATCCTCTTCTTATATAATAATAACATATATACATCACATATAATTATTAGAAGAAATTAATATGAATAAAAATTATACAGAATGTTAAATTATTTTCTTGTATTAGCAGATATAATAAAGTTCTTTGAAAAAGTTCATTATTAAGTTCTAATTTATTCATTTAAGGTTTATATATTTTGTCAAAAACTAAGAATTAAATAAAAAAAAAGCTTTTACAATGATATATTTCTTGGATCTTATTGATGATTTTTTCTCACTAGATAGCTGTTTGTTAAATTTTAAGGTACCTTATTTGCCATTATCTTGTCCACGATTTCTTGTGTGAATTGATCCACTTATAAACTTTATGGGATCTTCAGTGTGATATAAGCACTGCAGCTGGAATCAAAGCACCTTTCCAGCAGTTGGGTGCAGAAGAAGGCATTGACAGACATATATGGGGTTTAGCAATGTATCTGGATCATTTCTCTGATGTAGATAGGAGATTTCATATGGTAAATCATTTTAAAACTTTTTTATGAATTATTTTTTACTTCTGCACTCCAAAACTAAAAGACAAAACAACTGTTTTGTCCCAGGATCACTTTATATATCCTCTTGCCATTTTCCTGTGCATGCACTTTGACACATCTTTTCTTTATTTATTCATGTGGGTATTTAATCCCATGCAATTGTTATTTTAATATGTACTTTCTTTTAATTTATTTTTAAATCATTTACAGCATAAGCAGATAAATTTTTCTCTGTTTTAAATATAGTATGCATTTTAATGGTATAATAACATACTCTTAACAGAATAATAAAATGTGTATTTACAAAAAATATTTGATTAAAAAGACACTTTATATAAAGATTTTTTTCTTTACAAAATTAGAGATAAATTTCTCTTCTAAATATTATTATGATCCGACATTCCAATTAGTCATGTTTAATTAAAAGATTTGTCTTGACAGATAAGACATTTCTTCATTTACTAATTATATATAATTAGATTGATTTTTAATCTCTATCTTTTAATTACATGTATGTTTTTTTTATTCTCTGGGTGGTCAAAAGAATAAATTTCCTAATTATTAATAAAATATGATTATTCTATACATTTTTTTTTTCTATCAGCAATCTCTATTTTCTTTTTGGAATGACAATACATGTCATTTCATGTTAATGGTACAATATATATTGTATGTATGTATTTGGCTCTGTAGTATAAATATATTCTAAAATGTGTTAAATTTTTTTTTATAGATTATTTAATATTTGCTTAAATTACTAACTTTAATCTAAAGAAGAGTTAATTTAAAGCTTGTCATGTTTTAAGTAGATGCAGTAGATAAAGTTATTTTATTTTGAATAAAAATGGTTATTTAATTTTGTTAGGATCTTTGTTAGTTAGTTTTTAAAATAAATGGTTTTGAAATAATAATATATAAAATGTTAGTTTATGTAAGAGTGTTTAAGTTAGAATTTAGATATATTAAGTTTAAACCTAAATAATTGGCATAATTTTCAAATTAAATAAGTTTCTACTTGAATAAATGTTAGTAATTAATTTAGCTTCAATGTTTTAAAATCTTGAATTATATTTAGTGTACATGTGTATGTATGAATATTTGGGCATGCATGTAAAAAATTGGAAAGTTTAAAAGTTTATTAAAAATAAATAGTTTTTATCAGATTTAAATAAATAATTATTTAATAATTAAATAGAGTTAATAAAATTAATTATGTGGTAATTTTTAATCCAGATGTCATGTGCTAAATCTGTTTTGATCAAGTTAAAAGTTTAAGGTCAGATCAATTAAAAAGTTCAAAATTATACTAATAATTTAAATATCCCACCCCTATTTAAACAGGGTTGTTTTAACAATATCACATTACAGGAACTGCAGTAGAAATCTAGATGTGTGCTGGGTATAAAAGGAACACATGCATGAATAAAAAACACATTTCACTTTATTTTAATTAACTGATTGGCTTTTATTTTAACTATTATTTTCATATTTTATTTTGAATCAGTCTAAAATTTTACATTTTATTATTATTATTTTTTATTCCAATGTCTGAATACAAAGTTTAAAAGTTATCAAGCAGTACTACTTGTAAAAGCATATGCTCATCTCACTTATCAGAAAAGAAATCCTACAAAGATGCTAAAATACCATTAATTTTTAAAAGGAAATCAATCAGCATTGAGAGCATATGTATTAGAGCTGAAACAATTATCTTCAGCAATTAAAATTATATTTTAATTAGTTATTAACACTATTAATAATAAAACTATTAATGAAGTATTTCGTACATCTCCACAACATAGTAACCTAAAAATGAATAATTAATAAATCACTTACGAAGTCAATCACTGTTAGTTTGCTTTTGGAGATACATGAAAAAATGATATTTATGTCAAACTAAATGTATGATAATGATGAATTATCATAACTGGTTTTAGTAGATTAAAAGTAGAAGCAATTATAATGATTTTGACTTGTATTATAACATTTTAAAAAAAGAAAAAGTAAAAAAAAATCAATCTTTTTAATATTTTGGAAAAAATACTTTATTCCACTATTTTCATATTAAGACAGATAAGCTAATGTTGAATTAATTTAATTATCCATTCCAGTTCATTTGTCAATTCATTTAGAATATTTTTCTAAATTGCTTAATTGTTTTTTGAAGTATATTACATTAAGAAAAAAGGAAGAAAATATATTTAGATTGATATCATACTTAATATTATAAAATATATAAACTTATAAAATGGAAGTTTATAAAGAACTTTTATTAATTAATATCCTCTTTCTGCTCATTTCTCTTCCAATTTGTATTACAATTAGGAATGTTATTATAAAGGAACTGTACATTAAAGTATCTACTCTCAGCTCGTCAACTTTAAATTTGTAAAATTTGATATTGTGAACATTTTTTTAATTTAAAAAATTCCTTCTCGGAATTTTCATATTAGTATTGATTATCTGTCTCAATAAAAGACTATATGGTAATATTTTAAAAGAAGATACAAAAAGAACTAGAACAAAAAAAAGAGTATTTTCATTATAAATGGAAAAGAACTTTACTCTCTAATTTAAAGAATGGTAAAACAAATAGTGTATATATATATATATATATATTTTAAATTATTATTAATATTATTTAATTATAATTTATGTACTATAGTGTTATGATTAATATTGTTTATGGCATAATATATATGTTTATGATGGTATGTACCCCAAAAATGAAGTTGGGTAAGAAAGATGCAGTACAGTTTTATTTTATAAGTTTTTTGTTATTATTTGGAGTTTTTGTATTTGTTATTTCAAACTTAATAAATGAATGTACCCAGGGCATAACACTTTTTTATATATTGGATATATGTATTTAAATGAAAGTGTTATGGATGTCAGTGTGTGTGTGATAATTTTAGCTGGCTTATAAAATTTAAATGTTATCATTGTTATGTTCATTGGTGTTCACATAATATTAAAACAAATGGATATGTTGTATGCCTTTGAATATGCTTGTGAGATGTTTAATTATTTATTTATTCATTATTATTGTTAAGTCCATGCCTTATACTGTTAGTGGTATTCCTTTAGGCAACTTTGAGTGGGTATTATATTGCTTTTTATTGGTATTGCCTGCACATGGTTACTGGGTGCTTCATATTTTTATTATCCACTTTGCTTAGAATTTTAATATTAAACTATTTTAGTGTGTTATCATATCTAAAGGCATGTTGTTCTTTATAATACATTATTAGCTCCACTACAATTTTAAAATTAAAATATATTGCAAGTGATGAGTGTATTTATTTTTTTATCCCATCATAGGTGTTATTAGTGTTGTATCAGTGCATTATTTATCTTGCAAAATATTTATCATTATCTTTGAAAACCTATAAAAGTGTCTCCATACTGATTTTCAAATCTGATTTAGTTATATAAAGAATATAATATCTTACTAATGGCCTGAATATACACATATAGATGTATTGTTTTACTCTGTGAGTATAATGTTTAAATAAAGATCATATTAAATAGATGGGAGAACTTTGGAGTAATGATAATTACTTGTATTATAAATTTTTTAGGAGTGCTTTATGGAGTTATGTATAAAATTTATTTATAATGCTTATTAAAAATATATATTCTATTGTGTTACATCCTGTAAATAAATATGTTTATTACTATTAATTAAATACACTTCAGTTTCATTGCCATTATGACATTAATAAATTTTTCATTATTAATTATTTTATGATAATACACTTTAATGGTCACATAGAATTTATTTATCTGCTTTAGTTATTGCTCATATTACCTGCATATTAGAATTTATTTATTTTCAAGTTTATTCATTCATTTTACTTATTGTTCAATTTTACCTGGATTATCAGAAGATAAATCAAATGCACTTGAAATATAGGTGGTAGCATAAAATATATTCTTTTTGCCTGCTGAATTATTCCATGTTATTGCTTATTAAATGTTGCATCAGAACATATGAAACTTATGTGTTTATAGTTAATAGAAATGAAATAGTTATACTTGAAGAACTTTAAAATATTTAGAAATGTTTCAATTTGCTAGCCACAAATTATTTAATTATTTCAATGTTTTATTATTGTGTAAAATGTTTAATATATAGCTTGAATAATAGTTACCACATTTCAAGAATATTTAAATATATTACTATTAGCATTTTTCTTGTCCCAAGTGCATTTTGAATTTGAACCCTGAGATAATGACATTTTAGAACCTAGGATGAGATTTTAAAATTGTAAAAGAATATACATTTTAAGCAAAGTAAAATAAAACCTGAAATAAGATTTATAAAAATCTTGTATATTAGTAATTATAATTAATTATTATGTTGTTTGTAAGACAACTCCTATTTTGTGAAAAATCCATAGGTATTATGATGCCCATGTGATTTAGCTTTTTGTCCAGTAGTTCAGCATCTTTGAGTGCCCATATACTATGACTGTTTGGATGTTACAGTATATATAAATAAGTAAAAAAATTCCTTAAAGCAATCCAGAAATTATAAATTATTTCTATTTTGAAGTTATTAATTCTTAGACATTTTCTCTTTCTTGGGTATATAATGTATTAGCATTTTTTGATTATTAATATATGTTGAAATAAATTTTGTATGAAGTATCCTTGCAGTTTGTCATTAAACTTGATAAAATTATTCATTTAGCTAGTATATATTCTTGAGAAAAGTTTCTATGATGACATTTTTTGGGAACTTGATCCAAAAACATGGAAGATGATATAGTAATCCTTCGAACTTATTGTCATTGCTGAGGTATAGATAATGGCTCATTTGAAGTGACTTCTTATTGCCAATTTAATACAACCCATGAACTGAAACACTGATAAACTATTAGTGGTAAAAAAAAACCTGACATAAATTCTGATAAAAGAAAAATTTTTAAGCTGGCATTTTTTTTTACATTGCCTATTTTGAAAAACTACACATCACAACAAAGCAATAAAAACATAAGATGATTGACTTATTAAAAAAAAACAAAAAATTGACATAAATATTTAATTATGTGCACTCAAAATATTTAGCAAACCCAATTCATTCTTTTTAACAATTTTTTTTTTCTAAAAATAATTCTATTTTTTTTAATTAACAAAAAATCAGCTTGAACAAAATAAATGTATTTTGAAACTAACCTTGTAAAAGTATTAATCCCCCATAGTTACAATTGAGCTCCAGGTTTGTAAAAAGTGCCTGGTTTTCAAATATTTACACATCAAGCTTGTATCCTGCCTATCCCTCTTCTATGTATTTAAAATGGATAAAGTCCTATACATGAGTGGTCAAAGTGACTTGAAGGATGGCAATAATATTGGCATCAGTATGGGATTTGGGCTTTCATCATCAGATTTTTAATGATATGGATGGCTGAAAAGTTGGAGTAGATTAAAACCTGTCCATTAAGATATGAAGATTTGCTATCTTAATATAAGCTGAGCACTGATTATATATGTGTGGGAGATGATAATCTGGACCAACTGATGAGTGCTGGTTTAGCACTATATATATATATTGATGATTATTTATCTTTTCTACATGTATGTGGTCATGTGTATCAATTGTATGAGATAGTGTGGATAAATGTTGGCTGCTTGATCTGAGTTCAAGTCCCCTATACTTTTAAAATAAAAATAAAAAACAATTTTTTTTCTTTTATTTTTTACAGTTAAAGAAATAAATGTATGAAAATCTGTATAATCTAATAGAATATTTGAAAAGAGTTTATATATATTTACTTTTCATATAAGTTTGAGTGATGAAATATGTGTTACATGGATATATTAGTTTAGGTGTATAGTAACTATTACAAATAAACTGATGTTATGCTTTAGTTGTATCAGGAGGATTAATAGTGTATGCATATATTCATATAAATATTTGTTAATATCATTTTCCTAAAAGGAATTACATAAAAGAGGCAAAAGATTAACTAGAATATAAAATGTGCTATTAGATTTAAAATAGTTTTATGGATTAGTATGTAATTGGTGTTTGATTTATGATGCATGAATTTTTAAATAAGTAAATTATATTGTTAACGATAATTATTGGGTATAAAGCAAAAATCATATCCTAATTTTAATACTGGTTGTTACAATAATGCAGGTAAAGTTATTAAGCTTCATGTCACTTCGTATATATCTGGAAAGTCAAGGATTTGATCTTTAATTTCATTTTTTATTTTGTTGAGTTTATAGAATTAAAAGAAAGCTACTTTCAAACAATTATTACTCATTTATTTTGTGTATCACCATATATAGATATCAATATCTAATTTTATAGTTAAAATAAATTAATAAACATCATTAAATTATATTATAGGCTACGAGATTAAAACATCTTTTCTTTCTCTTTATATATACATCCACACACACACACACACATATATATATATGCGTCTGCGTGTAGGTAAAAAACAAGAGCTCTTCTTCTGTAGCATTATATTTTGCAAGCTTGAATAATCTTTGTTTTTAAAGTGGTAATTTCTAAATCCAGACTAGCTTCTGGCTTTCAACTTTATTAATAGAGATTTGAGATTCAAAGCTGGAAGTACTCTTATTTCTTTATCAAATTAAAGGCCTTATTTCAAAATCCTATAATTTTGAATTCATATTAACATGCTTAAACAGTTATATAAATGTAACTCAGACCAATAACTATACATTTTAATAATTTCAGTTTTTTACTAATAGGCATCTTTTTTTTTTCTCTAGTTAGGAATTTAATGGCCATGCATCATTTGATTCTTTATTATAACTACAAAAAAACGCAAAATAAAGGAGGTTTGGCACATAATTATTTCACACATGCTAGAAATATATGAGCCAATAGTGTTCCCCTCAATAAAGGTTGTTTTTTTAATCTCACAGTGTAGTTGGCGCTTCATCTTTGTTAACCACTAGAATTTTAACGAGAAAAATATTAAAAATATTTCTAAATTCATACGAATCTTTACATCGGTATAAGTTAATTATTCGTTTTGTAAAAACTTTTTCGTAAGTTTAATGTTATAATTTAACGAAATAAGATATTAAACGTTACTAAAGCTTTTTATAATTGTCAATGCTTTCTTTCTTATAGGAAATAATCTAGATAAGATAATTCACTTATTTTTAAAGAATTAGTGAATTTAAAAATTAAAGATCCAGTGCTCGATGTATATATCATTTTCTGATACGTCCGGTTGCTTAACTTCAATGCTCATTAATGCTTGATGTAGGTCCAAAACAGATATTTAACAAATTTTATTGAAAATATGGAAAACAACCAACTATAACTAGATATAAACAAAGCAAAGCAAAACTCCATATAGTAGTGCCACCTATGCTAAACAGAGTAATCAATGGATGCCAGAAGACTTGTGCATAAAATCCCTATCCAATGCCTACTCATCATGTGATGCTTGCTGGTATAATTAGATATGTTTAAACATTAAAATTTGGTAGTAGTGCTCTAACTAATAGTAGTGAGAATATTTAAATAAGCATATAGATCAAGCTGGCTGCAACTTAATATACTTCATATTTACCATAACACTGACAAACTCTGCTTACAATAATATCATAATACCAGTAGCTATAATAAATTCAAACAGTTTTATTATATTGTATAATAATCATTACATTAAACTTCTTAATATTAACGTCTCTAAATATTGTGCTAATGATAAATGTTCTGTGTCCTTTAGTACAGTGGTAAAATGACAGACTGGAATTTAACGTCCATGGAATGTAGCATCAGTTCTATTAGTTTAGTATTGGAACATCTTATGAATTCCCAAGCAATAAATCATTCAATTAATGAATTAAAAATCATAACAATAAAACATCATATAATTCTAGCATACACTATACTTTTTAGGAACAAACTCTGTATAAGCTTGAATAATCAATACTAGGTGATAGTGTTTTTTTAATCCATATTCATTGCTATTTTTATCCCCAAAGTGGTTTATGCTTTTAAAAAGGAGTTAAAAGGTGAATCAAGGTTTAATTGCATCACCGATGATGGTATATTATTTTGAGCCAGAAACTAGTCAATATGGACAGGACAGCACTTGATATATATTTTCATAAGCATTAGTATCTGTTGATTACTCAAGCTTACAGTAGATAGCAGCACCTGTGGGAAAACTTAGGGTGGGGAATGAAAAGGGAAGGTAAAGTGGCTAACAGGTTTCTATGGGCATAGTGGCTGAGAGATTCCTGACTCCGTATAAGCAGAAGTCACAGTGCTTCACATTACAGTAGAGAAAGAGGGAATGGATAAAGTATGGAAAATTAAGTGTTTGATAATGAAGAGAGAGTAAGTAATAGTAATTATAACTTCTTTATAATAAAATGGTTAGTAATGTGAGAGGAAATGGATAAAGTATGGAAAATTAAGGTGTTTGATAATGAAGAGAGAGTATGTAATAGTAATTATAACTTCTTTATAATAGAATGGTTAGTAATGTGATGAAAAAGAGTACTAAAAGTAGAAAGCACAGTGAAAGATGTGGATGGAAAGTAAATGATAAGAATAAGTTAGAAGAGTATAAAATAAAAGTTGAAGAAACTATGGAAGAGTTGGTTAGGGGTGAATATAAGGACTGGTATGATAAAATAGAAAAGGTGGCAAATAGGGTTTTAGATTAGAATATTCATAAGAATAAAAGTAATGGGAAAGTGAGAGTTAGTAAAAGTGTAAAAGAGAGGGGGGGAAGCACGCAGAGAATATAAGTATGCTATTAAGAACAAAGAAAGTGAAAAAAATGTTGATGCTAAATGGGAAAAGTATTTAGAAAAAAAAAGTGGGCTAAAATAAATAATTATATAGAGAGAATGAAACTGAATAGTAAACTGTTGAAAGATATCAATAAAAGTGGAAGAGATGGGAGTAAAAAATTTTGGAAATACATTAAAAGAAGGAATGTAGGAAGAAAGAAATAATATTACTAGATGATAAGGGAATAGAGTGTAGCTCTAGAGAAGAATTAGAGATAATCTTAAACAATTATGTAATGAATATGGAAAAGACGCTAGATGTGAAGAACAGAGTAATAGCAAATGAAAGCATATAGTAATGGGAATATACAATTTACAGAAAATGAACTAAAATAAATGAGGCATGTAAGAAATTGAAAGGGGGAAAGCCAAGAGGTTTGGATGGATGGATAACAGAGATGGTAATGAATTTAGGGCATAGGGCAAAATTAAAACTATTATTATATTTTAATAAGATGGCACAGAAGAGAAATTTTCTAGGTAATTGGAATAATACAAGAGTAAGGTTACTATTTAAAGGGAAGGATAAGGATCATAGAAAGTTAAACAATTATAGCCTGATAGTGGTAATATCAGTGTTATATAGTTTTCTCATATATGGTGGCTGGAATGATTGCAAAATGGATCAGATAGGCATATAGGAGATAGTTTATTTGTAGTTACACAATTTATGGATATGAGTAGGAATACATATAGACAGTTATATATGGTTTTTATAAATATAGAGTAGGTGTATGATAAAGTAAATAGAAATAGATTATGGGGGTATGTTTAGTAAATTTGGGAATGGATGGAGCTTTAGTGAATATTATTAAGAAATTGTATAAAAATAATTACTATACATATCAATTAGAGAATATAGAATCAATTAAAGTTAAAAATGGAGTGAGACTAAGGCGAGGATACCATATGTTATCTATTTTGTTTTTGTTGTATTTGAGAGAAATGGAGAAAGCAATAGAAAGCTTAACCCTTTAACTGATTCCTTCAACTTATTTAATCTTTGTCTAATTTTTGTATTGGTCCATTACTTAAATCTGAGAATAATAGTATTTGTCAGTTTCATTTCTAGTCAGTTTCTACTGTTAAAATATTAATGCATCTACTCTTCTATCCCATACCTTAACACTATAACACTCAACAATTCTCCTAACACAATCATCCCACCTTTTGTATAAGTATACTGACATAAAGTCTTTATCCAAATCTTCTGCACATCACATTACCTTTCTCACTCATCTTCTTGCCTGCCCTTTATTCATAACCCAATTAAATACTATTTTGGCTATTCTTTTTATTATTCATAAACTGCAATCTACCAAACATTTTCATTTTGCTTTTTGCATCTCTCATATAAAACTTGACTATCCCATTTCTCCTTAAATTGCCTTCTTTGCCATCCACACTTCTGCATCTAATGCATGCCTTCCTATTTCTCTTTGTATTTTTTCTAAGTAATCTAATATCCCTTTACTAACACATAACACATTGTTGCCATATGTTAACCCTGCTACTGTCACTCCATTTCATACAATTCTAGTTACATCATATTAGTTATATGAGAACACTATTAATTTCTTTATCAATCTCTTTCTTTTCTTTGCTTCATTTATCAATTTTTTTCTCCCATTCATCCAAGCAATTTCTTTGATTACTTAAGACGATTCCCAAATAGTTATATCTGTTCACACTTAACTTTATAGCCCCCAATAAAAATTCTGTCTTCTCTCTCCCCAGTATTAATCATCATTACTTTTTATTTTTCTTCACTAAATTTAATCCCCATCTCTTTACCCACTTTTGCACATGTCCTTAGTGTAACTTCCATATCTTCCCTTTTTTTCTGCACACAAAAAGACATATCTGCAAATAAAAGACCCGATAGTGTATATACTCCCTTAACACCTATCAGTCGTATCTCTATCCCTCTTCTTAATAAAAAATAGGGAATTAGAGAGATGGAGAACTAGTATGAAGAGTAAAAAGAGTTTAAATATTTATAGAAGTAAACAATATTGAGGGTGAGTTAATTTATGATAATAGCAAGGAACGTAGTTTACTATTTAAGGCTTGAATGGGATTTTTAGCAATAAGGGAATATACACATAAATGGAAAAATATGGATGATTTAGTCTACAAGTTGTGTAAAGAAGGCATAGAAAATATTAGGCATCTGTTAATTGAATGTAAATGCCTGAAACCAGAAAGGATACAAATAATGAAGTTGTGGAAGAATAAATATAAACAAAGTGATTATACAGAAAGTGGCTTATTGGTTTTTATGCTGGGTTTGGGAAAAGACAAGGGGGATTTAGATATAAAGGCCATGGAGTTGACAAAGATTATATTGTGGAAATGGGATGGAGCAGGATAGAGAAGAATATGGGAAAACAGGGTGGGGGATGAAAAGGGAAGTCAAAAGGGGATAACAGATTTCTCTGGGCATAGTTGCTGAGAGATTCCTGACTTCGTATATAGAGAAGTCACAGTGCATCACATCACATGTAATTATGCAAATTTCTTAAACATCACCAAGTTTAATCTTTTATAATCAGAATTACTATTTCACTCTGCTAATTATCTACTAGTTATGCTTTGAAACAGACAGTCTGTCAAAAGTTAATTCAGCAGATAAATAAATGAATTTATTTTAACCTACTGTTTTCTACAGCTTTAAACTTCTGCTTTATATTATCAATTATAAATAAATTAGAAAACTATGAAATCATACAAACATAACTAGTGAATCAGATCTTTCAGTATAATTGTTTTTCAGAATCAGCACATTTGCCAGTATCTCTATGTAGTACACAAAATTTTTCTCTTATAAATATTAAATTATAGACCAATGTAGGTATTTATAAAAGAAAAATTTTGTACATTATGTTAGCAAATTAGTGATACTCACAAACAAGTTGATAACTAATATTGATTCTGGGAAAGATGATGTCATTGTTTCTAAATATATTGGCTAGCTTAAATTTGATTAAGAATAAATAATTATATTATTTCCAGTTGGTCTTTAATATAGTGGATTATTAATTAATACTAATTTTTGTTTATTATTATTTGTAGTTGTTTGAAACTTTGACTTAGACTAATTTGTCATAATGTTAATTGATTAATACTTAAAGATTCCAACATCATTGTTTCAGATAGATATTTATAAAGTAAGAACTTTCTACATTGCTGATGAATGGATTCATTCCAGATAAACAATTTGTATTGTAAAAGCTGATTTTCTATTTATTTTAGTACAATATCATAATTTGTGTTATTTCAGGTAAATCTACGATGCTATATTTAAATTTTATTAGAAGTATATTAATTTCTGTTTAGCATTGTGCATATTGTAATATAATAAGATCAGAGAGTAAGTAAAATAAATATCTAAAAAGGTATATTAAGTTTGAAAATAAAAGATTCTTTAAAAATATCCAATATTGATTGCTTTTATTTTGTGATTATCCTTATAATTATACAAAGTATTTAAGTTTTTCAAAAAAAGTGCAAAGTTAAAAAAATACATGCCTGGTGTCAGTTATGCAGGTTAAAGTATCGAAATGAAAATTATATTGCCTGTTTTTCAAGGATTGATTTGGATAGTAATTACAAAGTTATTATTATTTTTTTTTTTGTAGTCTCTTTTTTCTTTTAGAATTAGAATGATGATAACCATTTACGTGTAGCTTCTAATAAATGTTTGTGACAGATCAAATAATACTATTAAAACAAATTAATCCTTGATTTTTCATTATACAGAATTCATTCCTCAATAGATGATTTAACTTTCAACTAACTATTCAAAATTAAGATCGGTACTTGATCGGTACTTACGGATAATTTGCCTGATGACGTATTTGACCCACCGGTTTCCCTTCCGGTAGGCATCGACGATCTTTGTATGACAACGTTGTCATGGCAACGAAGTGACTGGCGTGATTAATCCATCAGAGAGTCAATTTTTTTTTTTTTAAACCGCGAGATTTAAAATTCGGAGAGGTTTGGGAAATTTTTTGATTTTTCTGTCTCTTGTGATTTTGCTATCCACTTGATCACAGTGATTTTTTTATGTGGAGGCAGTCATACAAAGCTGATCCTTTCGCTGCAATTTTAGAACATATATCCCAATTCAGTCCTCCACAGTGAACGCTATTTGTAAGTAATTTTAATTTTTTTTATAATAATTATAATTTTAGAATTAATTATATTATTGAATATAGACAATAAGTAATCCAAATGCATGTAAAAGTAACGTCACCATTAATGCCATATTCGCATTAAATCTTTATCATATTTATTACATACAACCCAAAAGCTAATATACACTAAAGAATCTCGGCCTCAGAGTGGCCATTGACCATTCCATCATCCGATTTTCAATTGGATGGACGGTTGAAGAGTTGGAGTGTGGAGTAGATTGAAGCCTGTCCATTAAAGTATGAGCATTGGCTATCTTAATATATATCTGAGCACTTGTGTTGAGATGGTAATCTGGACCAACTGATGATTGCTGGTTTAGCATGAAATACATATATTGGTGATTGTTTATCTTTTTGATATATATATATGTGTTCAAGTGTATCAGTGTTATGAGATAGAGTGAAGAGTGGTGGGTTGTGTGAAAGTCTGTGCTCATATACTCTATATATTACATATATAGACACAGGTCTATAATAAGCTGTGTTTCAGCAATTAAAGATAAAATTGAAATTGTCATTTTAGATTATTTCGGTACTATATTAAAAAACAATAATATCTATTGGATATTTATATCATCAATTAGAAAGTTATAAATGACATTCACAATATCAGTATTCCTGATTTCATTCATACATGTTTTAAAAATAATATGAAATAATAATAAAAAAGTTGAAATTAATAAAAAAATAACAAACTAATTTTCTAAATATAATTGCACTTGCAAAAAATGTAAATAATTAAAGTAGTTTAAATTTTTAAATTTAACATCGTTTATCTTTCACATTTTATCAGTTACAAATTTTATTTTTTTAAAAAAGAATGTTGTTTTAATAGGCCATTTAAAAAAAAAAAAAAAAAGGACTAAAAACAAAATCAATTAGCTTTTAACTAATGTACTTATCTATTTATAAGAAAAAAGGAAGATAGACTCTTTTCTTTTACTAACAAAAAATAAAAAAAGAATTTAATCTTTTAAAATTATTTTATTTTACCTTTTTTAATATATATTATAACATAATAATAATAATAATAATAATACCACCAAACGAGCTATTCAAGATGATCGCTCGTATCTTATAATTAAACAAAAGCCAACACATTGTGCAAGCCAAAATTATAACCTATAATATTAAAGAATCGAATATAAAGTGATAATAATGAATCATTGAGATATAGTGCCCAAGATAATAACAATAATAAACTAAACTATATCCAAATCATTGAGATCTAATGCCCCAAAATAACAATAAATAACTATAACTATGGGCTAAGCTCAGATGGGTTTCCAAATAGTATATGCTACAATAAAAAGAGCCATATGGGTGAAGAATAGCCATAAATAAAAACTATAATATGTAACATTTAATTAATTTTTAGAGGAGGAGAACTATCATACTCTTATAAATTACATTGATACTCTTAATATTGAAATCATGAATCATAGAGTGATTAGGTTATATTAAATTCTCTTCCACCCTCCACCACCATCATAACGCATCTAATAGTTATCATTAGCATCTCATTGCTATGATCAGATCCACATTTAATTTTTGAACGAATAACAAGATTTTTTGTAATATTTGCCACAAAACTTCTCAAAATGAATTTCTTTTGCAAAATAATATTTTTCATAGTCATTTATGTAATATTAAAGTCTCAGGGTCCTGTAATTAAAATTTTATAACACAAAATGTTTACTTTTTTCTTTTCATTTAAGAATTATTAGCAATGAATGGAACCCTAGTAACAATATAAGACATACTCTTACCCTTAAGATAATGTTTACTTGACTGACAATAATAATATTAAATTTGAAAGAAAATATTTTAATTAAAGTAAATATACAAAAAACTTAATGTGGAATAAGACAAAAATATCAAGATTTCATTCAGACGTAAAGAATGGATAAGAGATTTGATGGTCACTCAGGATATCCTATTAATAGATAAATAATTTAAGTATTTAAACTTATGATGTATTAATCAAAAATAATAATCTGAATAAAGTAAATATTAATTTTATTACTCAAGTAGTCTTCTTTTAATAAATACAATTAGTTGAAGTGATCATTTAAATTTAAGAAAATGAATAATCTATCTATTAGATGCTTTCTTAATATCCACAGAACAATCTGAACAAAGTGATATAATATTCAATTTTATGTTCATGTACTAACTATTGACCAACATATAAGAATAAACTTGTAATTAATGTTGAGATTTCTGGATAATGTGTTAATGATGATATAAATACTGTAAGCCATACTTAACAATAAAATAACATTTATTTTAACAATAAAGACAAATAAATAACAATCTTGGAAATCTACAATATTTCAAAACAAATTATTTAGATACTATGCTATACAATTTACTGCAGAGGAGAAATACTTTTTAAAGTTTATAGATAATAAAATAAAATTTAAAGATTAAATTATAATAATTGACTATTATTAACTTTCTAGTGGTTTTAATACAGTAGATCATATTCAGGTATTGAGAGAAGGTTATTGAATGAGTTGCCATTATGCTTTGGATTTGTAGATTATGAAAAAGCATTTGATTCTATAAACATTTCTTCAGTGATTAAAGCATTGGATCATCAAGGTGTAGATCCAGGATATTGTCATATTTTAAAGAATATTTATAAAAATGCAATAGCAACAATTAGATTACATAATGATACTAGGAAAGTCAACATTGAGAAGGGTGTAAGACAGGGTGACTCAGTGCTGCAAGAAGTATTTTGTGGATTAAAATGGGAAGCTAAAGGAGTGAAAGTAAATGGAGATTATTTAAGTCATTTAGATTTTGCAGATGATGTAGTTGTTTTTGCAAATAATGCTTTAGAGCTGCAGGAAATGTTGCAGGAGTTATCAGATGAAAGTAGGAAAGTAGGATTAAAAATAAATGTTAAAAAGACTAAAGTAATGTTTAATGGATTTTTTAAAAATATGAAAAGAAAGATTGATTATGATGAGTTAAAAGAAGTTAACAGCTACAAATACCTTGGTCAAATTATTAATACAGATAGAAACATAATGTATTAAATTATCATAGAATTAAACTTGGTCGGAGTGCTTTTGGTAGAAATAACTCGATACTAAAAGGAAATATGGGTATGTGTTTGAAAAGAATGGTTTTTAATAAATGTGTTTTACCACTTCTTACTTATGGATCTGAGATTTGGAGACTTAATAGAAGAGTAATACAGATACTTCAGATAACTCAAAGAACTATGGGGAGATGCATGTTGGTAGTAACAAGAAGATATCTAAAATGCAATATATGGATAAGAGAACAAACAGATGTTACTGACCTCACTGAAAAAATTAAAAGATCTGAAGTGGAGTTGGACTGGAGATATGACTAGAAGATATGATAATAGGTGGACAATTGAAATCTTAAACTGAATTTCAAGAGATTGTAAAAGACTCAGATAAAATAAAAAAAGTGTGCAGAAATGATGTGGAGAAGAGAAGCTAAAGATTGGAGAAGATGCATTGAACTTGAAAAGATTTTCATCCTGCAGTGCATTGATAATGTTTGATGATGATGATGACTAGCTTTGTCTGATCAATGAAAGCTTTTTTTTAGTATTGTAACAGTCAGAATCGTCTATCTCGCTAACACACTGCAGAATTCAAACCCCAGACACGAAACTGAACATTCTAGGAGGGGTTGCCTTCTAGATATACTAAGTTCGAATCTAAAGTCCAAATCTCACAGTGCCATCTAATGATAGCACATCTGATGCCACTACTAGTATAACCTTTGACCGGTGCCTGGTAGTCAGGGAGAAACAAAAGACTATACTAAAAGAAGCTTGGGTGGCTAATTAACGTCTATGGATTTACAAAAGAAATGCAGAAAATATATATATATATATAGACCGAAACAGTGATAGGAATCAAATAAAATAAGAGATCAAATTTAGTTTTAAATAATTTCACAAAATTTATTTATATAAATTATATATATAATGCCACTGTCTGCTTATATGAGACAGGGACACGTATTAAATAATTGTTGGCATTATACTCCAATAAATGACAAAAGGTTTTAAAGCAAAGTGATATATTCTATTCCTCAGGCTAATAGCATTACGATAATGTGCTTGATGAGATAGGAACATGTGTGAGGTGCTTTGAGCAATATACAAGTTTAAGAAAATATTTGAAATTACGTGTTATAAAATATTTATTGATTTCGAGAATAGCACAGACAAAAGCTTACTAAGCAACAAAGTGGGAATATGATCAAAGCATTTATTTGAGAATAATAATAATAGAGTTGCATTGGGAGGTCAGTTTTGCTGATAATGAATTTATTAAAGTTGGAGGGTGTGACACATTTAAGTCACGGATGCTTTGTAAAATAAATATAAAAATAAAACAATAATGGAATATTTGGAATGATTACGGAGGGCATCTTGCCGGTAACCTGTAGGAAAGTATTTTATGAACCGCTGAAACTTAGCGACTGGGTGGCCGTGTAAAGAATCCTAGGAAAAGTAAAACAAAGCGGTCTCAATAACCAATTCACTTACCAGCAATACAAGACCAGTGTATACAAAACATACTGAATGGGTTTTACTTGGATTAAGAGAAATGCCCAATCAAATTCCCAGAAATTCATTTAAAAGGGTCTGCACATTCTCGATATCAATGATGAACTTTCTAATTAAAGTAGAACACGGTAATTAAAATAGGAAAATGCATGCTTGCGGGTTTGAAAAGTAAGTATAGATTTATATATGCAATCATGCATTTGGGGACACATTTAAATCATTGACCTCACACATACTCTCATATTAGATTAAAATCAATAACATGTAGATTTTAAACTATGTGATTATATTATATATTAAAGAAAAGAATCGCCCTCGAACGAGTGATTTGCAAGATAATAAAATTTGGAAATTATTTAGAAATTTAAAATATGTCTTTATAGCGGCGTCTTAGTTTCAACAAAAGGAATAATTCACTCGGTCAAAGATGATTCTGACACATTATCATAATAAAATAACAGAAAGCTTAATAAATAGAAAATATTAACCCAAGGATAGAGAGCAAAATGATTATATTTAAAAAAAATACATAATAAAGTTATGTGAAATATCAGAAAACAATTTTAAATAGCTATAGCATGTTAGTTATCTCAAGAGCTCTTGGGTTAATTTAGGGTTACCACTGGAGAAGCATTTTAAGTAGATTGATGGTTGGCAGGTTTTTATATAATTTAACAGCAAAATCTGAAAATGTTCATATTTTTGCAGCAGTTCCAGCGTTCCTTATTCCGAGGGGACATAGCCATCTTGATGCCTCTACTCTGTCATGTCAAGGTTAGCAAATTATTAGAATAGAACTCAGAATGATTTCTCTTAGAAACATTAGAAGAATGGAGAACAAAAGAAAAACCTCCTTTTTATAGTAGAATTTAACAATAGAACTACCCTGGAGCATTACAAAAATATATCAGACTTATCAGCTGTAATCATCCAAATGTCTAAAGGAATTCAACATTAATTAATTTCTTTTGTTACTTTCCCTGTCGACATTCGAATTACAAACTAGATTTAATTAAAAATTACTTTTATTAATTAAAGAAAACCTTAAGTGGACATCTGATGTTTTTAGATAAACTTATATAACATTTACTAATTAAACTATTGTCCCTCATTTGTTTTAACAGAAATATTTGGAATGACTTTTATTAAATTAAACAAAAATTACTTTACTTTTAAATTGCAATATTTGAATCTATTTACTAAACGAATATTTACTAAATGAATTTTATTTTAAATCAAAAATATATTACGACGGTAATATATCTTTGTAAATAGATTCAAACAAAATAACTTTAACAATTTATAAATTTGATATGTTTTAAAATGCATATCATAGTGTGTGCGCAATTACGACTTATATAACCTACTTTTTAATAAATCAAAATTATGTGAACATATACATAATCTATAATCTTTTATTTATTTGGGAATGAGTTATATATATAATATGAGCATTGTACTCGTGGTTTAAAATTAGGTGGGATTTTCGGTATATAAGCCTATTGCAGACACATTATGATAGATTGGGGTTCAAACTAAGGTATGAGGGTAGGAAATAGGTGAGAAAAGGTGAAACGAAGACCTGCAAAGCAGACCTTACTGTTTCACATTACCTTAGTGATGGGACAAAAAAAATTGTTAAAAAAAAAAGATCTTACAACAGGTGTCCACCTGTGAAGCCTGCATAAAATAAAACTTACAAGATAACCCATAATGTACAGGATATAAATATAATGAAGAAATGAAACTGAATTATATACCCGGATCATATTAATAAATCTACCATCTAGCGAACATTTTCTATTATTCCCTTCCCCCCTTCAACAAAATTTTATTTAAAAAAATCTAATAGTTTAACATTGTTTATATTCGATCTCCTTTCTCGTTTATCCTGTGACGTGTCCTTTTTTTTTTTGTTGTTGTTGTTGTTATAAAAAAAACGACTATAATCCTGGGTCTGGTGGGTAGTACCTGCCTTTATATTTTAATAAGTGCAGTCTCCAATTATCAGGCCTCTTTACCTTGTCTGGCGGTTCTTTAGCCCAGGGACTGAAATCCAGAGTGGCTAAGAATTCGGCCATTTCCTTTATTTCATCTGGTTGATATATTTTTGCTATATCAGGTGGAATATTTTCCTTGTGTTTTTTAAATACTTCGATATTGGTGGTAAGCTTGGTTAGCTGGGTTTGAGGCCCTAGGTCTCGTGTATCATTTTCTGGGAATATCCTGTCTAAATATAGTTTGGAACATTTTTTCACTTCATGAAATATTTGAATATTGATAAGCTTGGTTAGCTGGGTTGGATGTCCTAAGTCTCGGATATCATTTGCTGGGAATATCCTTTCCAAATAAAGTTTGGGACATTTTTTAACTTCATGAAACATTTTAATATTGAGCTTGGTTAGCTGGGTTTGATCTCCTAAGTCTCGGATATCATTTAACGGAAGTACTTTTTCCAAATAAAGTTTGGAACATTCTTTAACTTCATGAACCATTTTAGTGTTGGGCTTGGTTAGCTGGGTTTGATGTCCTAAGTCTCAGATATCATTTGATGGAAGTACTTTTTCCAAATAAAATTTGGGACATTCTTTAACTTCATGAAACATTTTAGTGTTGATCAGCTGAGTTCGAGGTCCCAGGTCTGGTGTATCAGTCTTCTTTGCAGAATCATTTGTCTCTACTTTATGGTTCAGGAGTTTATCTTCCATCTCTTGCCATCCAGGGAGGAGTCTGTACAGCACTCTAAGTTCCTCACCTCTCCTTCGGCTTTCTTCTTCCCATCTTTTCGCTCTTTCTTCACCTTGCTTAAACAATTCTATAATAGTTTGGAAATGGGCCTCATTAGTATCCATATTTTTCATGACCTTGGATGTTATCGTGATCGATAATGATGATGACTTTTATTGTATTTTATTGCTAACTATATTATCCTGAACAAAAAAAATTATTATTTTTTTAATGAATTGGTGTACTTTTAACCTTTTAACCGCTAATTATATTATTGGTTGTATGAGGTAAAAATCAAATCTTTTAATTGGCCAACTCACAAACTGAAGACAAAGCCTATTGTTAAAACATATTCGCCTATAATATTAAATTCAACTCAGATACGTTTATAAAAAGTATATTACTAATTTTTCAGGTTATGAAGAGAACGAAAGTTCTTTCAAAAATAAATTGCTATTTATTTATTCTAAAATATTCAATTTCGACAACATAAAAGCTATAATATAAACAAAAAGGTCGACTTTTACGTTATAGAAAAGTAAATATTTCTTTTAAATATTTCTTTAATATTTTTACTAAAATCTTCAATATTTTTCGAAAATAATTTTGTTTTTTTAGTATATTTTTTAAAAAACTAGTTTAATTTCTGAAATTATATTTTTTTAATACTTAAAATTAAATTCGAAATAAAAATCTCAGCGTTTTTCTTTATTTTCTTTGATCAGGCGGTTTCTTTGTTCTTTCCAGCCAATCAGAATGTCTTTTTCGGCTGAGAGCTCACTAACAACCAATTACAAACGATGTTCTTTCTTTGTTTAGGTTTAAATGCGTTTTTTTTTATTTTTTACTTGTAAAATAAATCGGAAGAGGGCACCATCTTACAGAACTTTTAAAAACCTATTCAAAACCTATCAAACGAATTTTTTAGCATAAGTACTGGCAGATTTAGAGTGATGTCAGATGTCTACGAGGAGCCTCGTAGGAGGCGGGAAAAGGGTTAAAACACAATGTATAGCACCGATAAAAAAAACTTTTAAACTGTTTTACATTGAACTTACTAAAACTAATAAAGTAAAATTATCAAAAACTAATACAGTAAAAAAATACTATTATTATATTTTCCTTGTTTGATTCTCTGTGATTATTACGTTTGATTTCAAAATTTTATTAATGGCTAATAGGCTCTCCCTCTTGGTTCTGTTGGCCTAATTGCTGCTTTTACATTTATCACTAAACACCCAACTTCTGCCCTCTTACTACTGCTAAAATTTCTCGCTTAAATCTGCTGCCAATATATATATTTTTAACTGCCCGTATATATAAAAATCTCTTAAATTCTGTCAAAATATTTTACTAACATATATATTTTTAAACTCAAGCAATTTTATTTATATATGTTAACATTCGCTAGATCCGGGTATACTAATTTCGTTCCTTCTTATTTAAGATTAGCATACATATATTTTTATTTACATAATTATTGATCCGATTCACGTCTCATTATTTGGTCTAAGAAAATTTATACATGTTAAAAAAACAAATTTCATACAAAAGAATTGAGCCTGGTGACAAAATTTATTTTAGAAGTAACTCCATTTAGTGAAATTACCCTTGGGCGCCATGTCACCAGTTAAAAGGATCCATAGACTGTTAGCTTCCCAAAATTGATTTTAATAACTATTCCATTTAACTATGGGCACTCGTTAAAACATTCGCATTTTTATTGATTACAATTTTTATTTTTATTTTTACATTTCTGAATTCCATACGATAGCCTATTATATCTAGGTCATTACCGTACAAAATTATTATTATGCTATCTTGCGCGTTGAGCCGATAAAACTTTATTTTGATAGAAAATACAATATTTGAAATATTCATAGATTGTCACAATATTCACTTCGGACAATATTTAACTAATTCACGCCATGCGTATATAGTGTGACTTAAGTGAAACAACAAATACAGATAAATACAGATGGCTCGTATCGCACTATAGCAAGTTTGGACAAGTTCTGATTATATAGAATAAGTAATTGAATGCTCGAGTCAAACAAAATATATGAAATATCATGCAAATAAATAATATAGAGTTTGAAAATATTATATATATCAAAAATATAATTTGAGTGATTAAATATGAAACAAAATGCTAACATTAAGCTACAGGGATGTGGGTGTTTTAAATAATTGACAGGGATGTGGGTGTTTAAATATTCGAGGCTCCACATTTGGGCAAGCCATGGACCTGGAAAAAAATATCTATATGTAACAGTCAGAATCATCTTTGACCGAGTGAATTATTCTTTTTGTTGAAACTAAGACGCCGCTATAAAAGCATATTTTAAATTTCTAAATAATTTCCAAATTTTATTATCTTGCAAATCACTCGTTCGAAGGTGATTCTTTTCTTTAATATATAATATAATCACATAGTTTAAAATCTACATGTTATTGATTTTAATCTAATATGAGAGTATGTGTGAGGTCAATGATTTAAATGTGTCCCCAAATGCATGATTGCGTATATAAATCTATACTTACTTTTCAAACCCACAAGCATGCATTTTCCTATTTTAATTACCGTGTTCTACTTTAATTACAAAGTTCATCATTGACGTCGAGAATGTGCGGACCCTTTTAAATGAATTTCTGGGAATTTGATTGGGCATTTCTCTTAATCCAAGTAAAACCCATTCAGTATGTTTTATATACACTAGTCTCATATTGCTGGTAAGTGAATTGGTTGTTGAGACTGCTTTGTTGTACTTTTCCTAGGATTCTTTACATGGCCAAAGTCCATTCTCTTTGTGATTTCCAGGCAGAGTGTGTCCACAAATGACCCACCTGGAAATTAAATGCAATCGTCACCCAGTCGCTAAGTTTTGGCTGTTCATAAAATACTTTCCTACGGGTTAGGGGCAAGATGCCCTCCGTAATCATTCCAAATATTCCATTATTGTTTTATTTTTATATTTATTTTACAAAGCATTCGTGACTTAAACGTGTCACACCCTCCAACTTTAATAAATTCATTATCAGCAATACTGACCTCCCAATGCAACTCTATTATTATTATTATTCTCAAATAAATGCTTTGATCACATTCCCACTTTGTTGCTTAGTAGGCTTTTGTCTGTGCTATTCTCGAAATCAATAAATATTTTATAACACGTAATTTCAAATATTTTTTTAAACTTGTATATTGCTCAAAGCACCTCGCACATGTTCCTATCTCATCAAGCACCTTATCGTAATGCTATTAGCCCGAGGAATAGAATATATCACTTTGCTTTAAAACCTTTTGTCATTTATTGGAGTATAATGCCAACAATTATTTAATATACGTCCCTGTCTTATATAAGCAGACAGTGGTGTTATATATATAATTTATATAAATAAATTTTGTGAAATTATTTAAAACTAAATTTGATCTCTTATTTTATTTGATTCCTATCACTGTTTCAGTCTATATATATATATTTTCTGCATTTCTTTTGTAAATCCATAGACATTAATTAGCCACCCAAGCTTTTTTTAGTATAGTCTTTTGTTTCTCCCTGACCACCAGGCACCGGTCAAAGGTTATACTAGTAGTGGCATCAGATGCGTTATCATGTAGATGGTGCTGTGAAATTTGGACTTTAGATTCAAACATAGTATATCTAGAAAGCAACCCCTCCTAGAATGTTCAGTTTCATGTCTGGGGTTTGAATTCTGCAGTGTGTTAGTGAGATAGACGATTCTGACTGTTACATATTAAATTTTTTTCCGGTTCCATGGTGCCCAACATGGGGCCTTGAATTTTTAAACACCCACATCCCTGTATATCTTAATTATTTAAAACACCCACATCCCTGTAGCTTAATGTTAGCATTTTGTTTCGTATTTAATCACTCAAATCCTTTATATTTTTGATATATAAAATATTTTCAAACTCTATATTATTTATTTGCATGATATTTCATATATTTTGTTTGACTTGGGCATTCAATTACTTACTCTATATAATCAGAACTTGTCCAAACTTGCTATAGTGTGATACGAGCCATCTGTATTTATTTGTACTTGTTGTTTCACTTAAGTCACACTATATACGCATGGCATGAATTACTTAAATATTGTCCCAAGTGAATATTGTGACAATCTATGAATATTTCAAATATTGTATTTTCTATCAAAATAAAGTTTTATCGGCTCAACATGCAAGATAGCATAATAATAATTTTGTATGGAAATGACCTAGATATAATAGGTTATCGTATGGAATTCAGAAATGTAAAAATAAAAAAAAAATTTTGTAATCAATAAAAATGCGAATGTTTTAACGAGTGCCCGTAGTTAAATGGAATAGTTATTAAAATCAATTTTGGGAAGCTAACAGTCTATGGATCCTTTTAACTGGTGACATGGTGCCCAAGGGTAATTTCACTAAATGGAGTTACTTCTAAAATAAATTTTGTCACCAGGCTCAATTCTTTAGTATGAAATTTGTTTTTTTAACATGTATAAATGTTCTTAGACCAAATAATGAGACGTGAATCGGATCAATAATTATGTAAATAAAAATATATGTATGCTAATCTTAAATAAGAAGGAACAAAATAAGTATACCCAGATCTAGCGAATGTTAACAAATATAAATAAAATTGCTTGAGTTTAAAAATATATATGTTAGCGAAATATTTTGACAGATAGAATTTAAGAGATTTTTATATATACAGGCAGTTAAAAATATATATATTGGCAGCAGATTTAAGCAAGAAATTTTAGCAGTAGTAAGAGGGCAGTAGTTGGGTGTTTAGTGATAAATGTAAAAGCAGCAATTAAGCCAACAGAACCAAGAGGGAGATAGCCTATTAGCCATTAATAAAATTTTGAAATCAAATGCAATAATCACAGAGAATCAAACAAGGAAAATATAATAATAGTATTTTTTTTACTGTATTAGTTTTTGATAATTTGATAATTTTACTGTATTAGTTTTAGTAAGTTCAACGTAAAACAGTTTAAAAGTTTTCTTTATCAGTGCTATACATTGTGTTTTAAAAGTACACCAATTCGTTAAAAAAATATTTTTTTTTGTTCAGGATAATATAGTTAGCAGTAAAATACAATAAAAGTCATCATCATTATCGATCACGATAACATCCAAGGCCATGGAAAATACGGATACTAAGGAGGCCCATTTCCGGACTATTATAGAATTGTTTAAGCAAGGTAAAGAAAGAGCGAAAAGATGGAAAGAAGAAAGCCGAAGGAGAGGTGAGGAACTTAGAGTGCTGTACAGACTCCTCCCTGGATGGAAAGAGATGGAAAATAAACTCCTGAACCATAAAGTAGAGACAAATGATTCCGCAAAGAAGACTGATACACCAGACCTGGGACCTCAAACTCAGCCTATCAACACTAAAATGTTTCATGAAGTTAAAGAATGTCCCAAACTTTATTTGGGAAAAAGTACTTCCATCAAATGATATCCAAGACTTAGGACATCAAACCCAGCTAACCAAGCTCAACACTAAAATGTTTCATGAAGTTAAGGAATGTCCCAAACTTTATTTGGAAAAAGTACTTCCATTAAATGATATCCAAGACTTAGGAGATCAAACCCAGCTAACCAAGCTCAATATTAAAATGTTTCATGAAGTTAAAAAATGTCCCAAACTTTATTTGGAAAGGATATTCCCAGCAAATTATATCTGAGACTTAGGACATCCAACCCAGCTAACCAAGCTTATCAATATTCAAATATTTCATGAAGTGAAAAAATGACCCAAACTATATTTAGACAGGATATTCTCAGCAAATGATATACGAGACCTAGGGCCTCAAACCCAGCTAACCAAGCTTACCAACAATATCGAAGTATTTAAAAAACACAAGGAAAATATCCCACCTGATATAGCAAAAATATATCAACCAGATGAAATAAAGGAAATGGCTGAATTCTTAACCACTCTGGATTTCAGTCCCTGGGCTAAAGAACCTCCAGATAAGGTAAAGAGGCCTGATAATTGGAGACTGCACTTATTAAAATATAAAGGCAGGTACTACCCACCAGGCCCAGGATTATAGTCATTTTTTTTAAAACAACAACAAAAAAAATGGACACATCACAGGATAAACGAGAAAGGAGATCGGATATAAACAATGTTAAACTATTAGATTTTTTTAAATAAAATTTTGTTGAAGGGGGGGGGGATAATAGAAAATGTTCGCTAGATGGTAGATTTATTAATATGACCCGGGTATATAATTCAGTTTTGTTTCTTCATTATATTTATAAACTGTACATTATGGGTTATCTTGTAAGTTTTTTTTTATGCAGGCTTCATAGGTGGACACCTGTTGTAAGATCTTTTTTTTTTAACAATTTTTTTTGTTCCATCACTAAGGGAATGTGAAACAGTGAGGTCTGCTTTGCAGGTCTTTGTTTCACCTTTTCTCACCTATTTCCTACCTTCATACCTTAGTTTGAACCCCAATCTATCGTAGTGTGTCTGCAATATGCTTATATACCGAAAATCCCGCCTAATTTTAAACCATGAGTACAATGCTCGTATTATATATATAACTCATTCCCAAATAAATAAAAGATTATAGATTATGTACATGTTCACATAATTTTGATTTATTAAAAAGTAGGTTATATAAGTCATAATATATTTTTGTAAATAGATTCAAACAAAATAACTTTAACAATTTATAAATTTGATATGTTTTAAAATACATATCATAGTGTGTGTGCAATTACAACTTATATAACCTACTTTTTAATAAATCAAAATAATGTGAACATATACATAGTCTATAATCTTTTATTTATTTGGGAATGAGTTATATATATAATACGAGCATTGTACTCATGGTTTAAAATTAGGCGGGATTTTCGGTATATAAGCGTATTGCAGACACACTACGATAGATTGGGGTTCAAACTAAGGTATGAGGGTAGGAAATAGGTGAGAAAAGGTGAAATAAAGACCTGCAAAGCAGACCTTACTGTTTCAGTATTAGCATTATCACAAGAAAATTCTACATTTTTTTTACAATCATACCATGATGTTGTCCAAAAATGAGTATATTTAAACATTAAGCATATCTTACCAATCCAGTGATGAAATAAATGCTAACAATGATGCATACTCCTTATATAGTCTCACAAATACAATCTTTAATTTCTGATATAAATATATATTGGTATTAGATTCTGCAATTCTGGCACAGTACAATAACAAAAAACAGACATGCAAATCAAAAACATTTAGAACCTACACTCAGAGTATTCAAGGGTGGAACAGAAGAAAAAATGATGTTCCTCAGAACAAACAACAATATCAATTGCCAAAAATAAATTCATGGTGGTATACCACACATGACTTGATACAATATATCCTCAAGGTAAAGACAAATAAGACAATGAACATAAATGATGGCATGAAATCAAAAGGGTGCACCTACATTTTGAGGGCAAAATAGTTCTGCTAGGACTTTGTCTCTAAACAAAAGAAAAATGAGAATGAACCATCAAGATATATTAGGAACAGTAGATGCCTTAAATAAAACATTTATGCTTAAATATGAGACACAAAAGATATAACTCACTGAATATATTATATTAAAAGAGAGATACACAGTTAAATCTCTTTGCTAACAAATAATAAAAAAATAAATACAAGAGAGAGACAAAGCAGTCATCTCTTGAAAATATAAGGGCAAGATAAGCATGTACAATAAAACAAGAGAGAGAGAGAGTCTAACATTACAATCTTCTAAATAATATCAATAACTATGCGCTTATAACGCTCGTTAAGAAGTTATATATATTATTAAATTTATTTAAAGCTTAGCACTTTCAAAGCTCTATGGCTTTATAATCATAGCTGTGTGTGGTTGATAGTGATGAGGGGGAGTATTCAAATTTATGTTAATTAGATGTTTCGGTATAATTAACTGATGGGTAAAACTGACAATAAAATTATTTGCCAAATCTGGCCTAATAAAACATGGCCTGTAATAAGCAATAAGAACATATACCATCTTCATTTGTTCAGCATAAACATATACAGTCAAATAAATAAATAAATTATTCATGATAGGGGGTAAATAATACTTTAAACTATAAAGCATTATATAAAGGTAAATATTCTGTGAACCCCTGTATATTAGAGCTTATAAATAATTCACAAAATTCTAACAGACAAAATGTATGTACACTTGGGTCATGTTTTATGCGATAGATAGGTTCCTCAGAAAAGACGCGCAAATGAAATCGCGCAAAAATAGACGTAATTTACATTGAAAAAGGGAGGGTGTGGTCTGCAATTTTTCAAAATTCACGTAAAAGCAAAGCGCCAATGTAAAATTACTTTAAAATTCGTGCAACAAAAAAGGAAATAAAATATGACTAATAAAAAATTTCAAATTTGAAAAAAATGATACAAGACAAACTTTTTTTAACTATAATATTTAATTTTATTCAAATAATATATTTTTATGCATAATTTACAGTACAGTAATTGATATTTTTTATACACATTTTAATTATTATGATTTTCTGGTGACAATGTAATTAGTAATTAATCTTTGAGACGATGATTTTATTAATTGTTTACAAAGCTCGTGATATCCAGACATACAACCATTTAGCTCTCATTGGAATTTAAGAGCACGTTAATGATTAGTGTCATTAATAAGAAAATAATAACTGATTATGTTCTTTTTTAAAAAGCAAAAACAGAATGTGATTTAAAATGCAAAATTAACATGCAGGATGTTTGAACAAATTTACATTATAATCTTGTAAAATTTAATGTGTTTATACATAAAATGTAGAAATCATGATTTTAATTTCATTATTGCATAAAATCTTACTATTATAAAGCACTGAAAATATTGAAATTACTAAGATGAAAGTCGAATTCCAATAATGTGCTATTACTTTCAATATAACATAAGTGCATGAAATTTATTATTTAAAGTAATAGCACATTATCGAAGTTCCACTTCCAGTGAAACCCGAATCGCATAACTTCAAAATCGTGTTGAATAAGTCCACGTAAAAAGAGAGCCAGGTGTATTCCACTGGATTTTTCATTTGAATTGCCACTTTTGTTTAAATTAGGATTTCTAACATATTCTGAAGTTAGCTTCATAATGTGAAGAGATAACGAATTAATATATTTTGGTAATCACTATTCAGCCAATCTTAGAGGAATGAATTCACCTGTATCAAAATTTAATAAATTACAATAGCATAATATTATATGGGGTATATGAGTAGATTTTCACACAACCCACCACTCTCCACTCCATCTCATAACACTAATATACCTGAACACATATGTCAAAAAGATAAACAGTCACCAATATCTGTATTTCATGCTAAACCAGCAATCATCAGTTGGCATAATATTGAAAATTTAAAATTATATTCTGTTTATCAAAATACATAATCAAAAGTCTTTCATCCTGGAGGTTTTTCCATTTAACAGGATACAATCTCTGCAATTACCAGTCAGCAAACATCAACATTTTCTCCTTTTTGTTGAAAACACAGCAAATTTAAATTATATGTACAGCATTTGAAATATTTTCTACAAGCAATATAATAGCATGAACATAAATACATTAATGGCCATTCAATTTTCATGAAGAATATTTAAATATTGTGCTGGCAATCTTTTGTACAATATTATATTATTTTCACCAATTCTTTGGAATATATAAATTAAAACAATGTATAGGGGCATGCATTTTTTAGACATAGAGCAGCTTTGTAATAAAATAAGTATATAATAAACTAGAATAAAAATTAATTTAATAAGCATTTATATTTCATTTATAGAGTATACAACTGTTCTAGTTATTTAGTACAAACCATAATTTGATGCTACTAGCAGTAACTTTTGAATAAATATTCCATTACTATTGTAGAATATTATTTTTAAAGTAAATAGTCAAGTAATAATTTTCACACTAGAGAGTAAGTTAATAATTTTAATTTCACAGGCTTAGGAAATATTTTTCTATCTCTAGTCTGAAATAGATTTAAGACAACATTTTGTAAGCAAATGTTTTCCACCCTCCCACTGACATAACACTAAATAAATATTTTAAAAATTTAAGCAAGCAATTTATTAAATTCCATTAACACTAAACAGGTTCTACTATCCAAATTTAAACAATCTATTCATTAAAAGATGAACTATTTCAAAGAAAACCATTATTTTAGAGATAAGACAATATTAAAATAAAGATACTTCTAAATATATATTTGCAGTATTTAAGGTCAAGAAAGGTATATACATATATAATGTATAATGAATATGTAAAATAATAACAATAATTGTATAATAAAAAGAGTATGTGAAATAAGAATAATAATTGTATAATATTAAGAATACAATAATAAATGTAGAAAAAAAGTAATAACTGTAATATATAATGAATATGCAAAATAAGAATTATGTATAACGATTGTATAAAATTACAATGTTGTTAAATCATAGAAAGCCCAGCTAACCTTATAGGGTCAGAAAACTATAAAATACCATATATGGTGAGAAATGTAAAAATACTGCGTGTATGTGAAAACACCATATATGATTAGGTATGTAAAAGACTCCAGAAGTCTTGAGGGATATATAAACCCCTATAACCTGATGTAATTGTTCTGAGTATTAATTATAAGTCAGAGACTCCTGCCTCTGTAAGTCCAAAAGCAGGACTAGGGTTATTATATGCAGGTCACCATGACCTTTTATTATTTTATTTCACCTTATAATAGGCAATGTATATAGTTAAAGTTATTCATATTAAACTATAATCCTACCATCTCAATTCTGCCTTTATCCATTTATTTACTTGCTGGTCATAAGATACAGCAAATTGTCGCAGTCGAAACAGGAATTGAATCTGAAAAAAAGTAGCAGTCAATACCGGAAAGGAACTACAGTAAAAATTTGCTTGGTCATCATAGGATCGAATCTGGAAATAATTGCCTAAACAGCAAACTGAGACAAATCATAAGTGGATTTGAATCAACAAAGAAATGGTGAGCATATCACAAGTTAGTATATGCATGTTTAATGTAGAAAATCCGAGTGATTGGCCACTGTATATTCAGAGAATCAAAAACTACTTTACACTAAATAGTATTACTGAGAATACTGTAAAAGTAGCCTCATTACTTTGCTTCGCAGGCCAAAGAGTAATCGAAATAGCTAACAAACTGTGAAAATTCGCCAGAGACACAGAAATACGATGAGCTCGTAACACAGCTAAATGAATATTTCAATCTGCAGCCATCCAAGTTTATTGCTCGATTGCACTTTAGAGGCAGAAGGCAAAAAAAAAATGAGAAAATAAAAGAATGTGACATTGGTTTAAGAGAGATGGTAAAACCATGTCTTTACGGTAAATATTTAGAGGAAGCTCTTCTCGAACAGCTATTATATGGAATAATTGTTGACCAATTTAGGCAGAACTTATTAGCAATAAAAGATCTAACTTATGAGGAAGCTATCAGATGTGGAACAGCTTACAAACTGCTGCTTGACCAAGCGAGAGAGTTCAGAAGTTTCACGAGACAAGAACCACTTCAAGCTACAAATTTTAAAACATCTGAAATTAAATCCAAACAGATAAACAAATTAAATGTTTCTGAGGTGGAAAAATCGGTCAAAAAGCCCGTGATTGCAAAATGCCAGAAAATGAAAGTTATAGGAAAAAAACTGAGACTACCGAAAGATGGCACCACCATAAAAAACCCAACAGAGAACTTACGTGCAAAGCGAATATAGCTACATAAAGAACACTACTGTAGATGAATCTGATCAAATTATGATAAACTTAAAACTAATCGGCAAACCATTAAGCATGGAAATTGATAGTGGATCAAGGATATTGCTGATAAAAAGCAAAGATTGGGAAAGGCTAATTCAGAATCTAAAATTCTCTCCAAGGGTAGAGAAAACAACTCAAGGCCTGGGATGCTAATACAATCCCATAAGGATATTAGGAATTGCAAAAGTAAATGTAAAATCAATGAAAACTAAAGAAATACTACCACTATATATAGTGAGTGGAGATATTCACCCAATCATAGGCCGAGAATGGTTTGCACCCCTAGGAATAAAGATACGCGTTATAAAAAAAAATTGGCATAGGATCACAGATTAAAAAATTATTACCTGCAGCTGCATTATTTAGATGCCCAGATAAAGCTGATTTGCATAGAACAAAAAAATCATAAATTGCAATGATCAGTTAGGACCAAATAATATTAATAGAAAAAGAATAGCAGAATGGTCTAACATAGACTCCGGCTACAGAGTTCTTAAAAATTGGATAAGAACCAAATGGCCTGCTACATGTCCTCTCTACCTAGATAAAGGATTGTGGAAAGTATGCAAAAGGTTATCCATAAACAAAGGCTGTATATTGATGAACAACAAAGTGCTTATACCTAGCAATGATCACATAAAAATATCCTTAGATTATTACATCAGACTCATCCTGGAATAGTTAGAGCTAAAAACCTGGCATGCAACTGTGTATGGTGGCCAGGAATAAATAGAGACATTGAGCTGTATATTAAAAATTGCAATAAATGTCAAATCCTAGCTGAACTTCTGTTTCAAAAGAAAATACAAAATAAATTATCAATCTTGTTACCTCCCAGACAAAAAAGTAACAAGAGAATAATGGGAGGGAAAGGGTTTGAAATAGGTGACAATGTTTGGTCACTTTACAAAAATAAAAAGACTTGGGAAAAAGCAACTGTGACAAGTAAAATTGCAAATCAATTAGCGGAAATTGAAACTGATGATGGTTTACTGCAGAAATATAAAAATCAGTTGAGAAGACGATATCTGTCAATAGTAAATAACGGAAACATGGAAGCAAGATCTACAGCATCAACCAGTCTGGAGATTGATAATCCCAAAGTCAAAGAATTGCCAACAGATGAAAACTCTTCTGAAGCTGAGATAGCCACATTGAAACCACCATCAACAAACAGCAAATCGGCGAAGCACAGCAATGACCACCAGCAACCAGCAAGGACTAGAAATCCTCTGTCTCATCTCAAAGACTATGTTAGGTAAAAAACCATACTTTTGGAGTGGGAGATGAGTGCAGTATTCAAGGTCAAGAAAGGTATATACATATATAATGTATAATGAATATGTAAAATAATAATAATAATTGTATAATAATAAGAGTATGTAAAATAAGAATAATAATTGTATAATAATAAGAGTACAATAATGTAGAATAAAACTAATAACTGTAATGTATAATGAATATGTAAAATAATAATAATAATTGTATAATAAAAAGAGTATGTGAAATAAAAATAATAATTGTATAATAATAAGAGTACAATAATAAATGTAGAATAAAAGTAATAACTGTAATATATAATGAATATGTAAAATAAGAATTATGTATAATGATTGTGTAAAATTGCAATGTTGTTAAATCGTAGAAAGCCCAGCTGACCTTATAGGGTCAGAAAACTGTATAAAATACCATATATGGTGAGAAATGTAAAAATACTGCATGTATGTGAAAATGTATGTGATAACACCATATATGATTAGGTATGTAAAAGACTCCAGAAGTCTTGAGGGATATATAAACCCCCATAACCTGATGTAATTGTTCTGAGTATTAATTATAAGTCAGAGACTCCTGAATCTGTAAGTCCAAAAGCAGGACTAGGGTTATTATATGCAGGTCACCATGACCTTTTATTATTTTATTACACTTTATAATAGGCAATGTATATAGTTAAAATTATTCATATTAAACTATAATTCTACCATCTCAATTCTGCCTTTGTCCGTTTATTTACTTGCTGGTCATAAGACACAGTAACATTGCTGAAGAATATTTAAAGTGTTTGAAAGTCTTTTTAACAAACTTCTTATTCTTAGCATCTTATACAGTTATTAGCAAAAACATTTTTACATTATTAAGAACTGCTTTAAAATACCAACCATAACATAAAGTCTTTAGCAGTCATAATATTCCATATATAAAATATTAAATTGATAATATTGTCTATTATTAATGAGAAAATGAAAATCAATAAAAGTTCTTATGTAATACTGATGAATCACAAAGAATTTTCTCAAAGTGTATATTTTATATAGACAATAATTGTTAAATATTTTGATTAAATTTCTATTTTTTCTTGGTTAAGTAGATTTTAAACTTCTTTTAATAATTTCAACTTAGAACTTTAGTGCTTGGAGAAAATTATGTAGCAGTGTTTAACTTTAAGAAAAAATAAAAATTTATTATAAGCAATTAAACAAAATAAAAGCTTTAATCAAGCAAATTTCTCCAGTAATAATTACACAAATCAGGTATAAAATCATAAAGTAAGAAGTAATAAGTAAGTAAGCATATGTATGTAAGTCTACTGCTATTTATATTGTTGATCATGTGACCAATTTAGTTAGATGAAAATGACATTTAGATATATCCTTTCTTTGACGAATTCATTTGAATTTAAAAATTAATTGGTATCCTGGAAGACATAGCTAAAAATAAACTCATTTACATAATTGTCTAGACTTTAATTGAAATATTACATTTTAACACAATTATTTATAAAACTAAAAATTATTATAATGAAAATAAAATAAAATGTGGTATAATAAATTACATTATTTTAAATAGAACATGATTTTACATTATACTTTTAAGCAAACTTATATAATATTTAATATAACTGAATTTCCAGATTAAATTTTAAATAAGACTTTTGAAAATAAGTATTTAAGAATAACTTTTAATATTGCAACCAGAAAATTAAAATTGAAAATTAGTATCCAACACACACAAATGTTTACTAATGCATTCTTTTATTTAAATTTAATAACTTTTACTAATAAATTATATTTTTTATCTTCTTTAATTAACTAACCAAAACTTATTTAGTTGTTTTAATCTTTATTACAATTGGCATTAAGAAAAGTATACTTTTTATTAGTAAACAACTTAAATAAAATGCATTTTTAAAAGCAAGTAATTTAAATGTTAATAATGGGGATTAAAAATTCAAACATAGCTTTAAAGTTTAACTCTAACATGGACTTTTACATATTAGTTTTGACTCAGTATTTTTCTAACATTAGCTCATTAATATTTATGTTAAGAATATCTCTAAAGTAGGCAATTGAAAGTTATTTACAACTACATATAAGTTCAAAACATTTCAATAAGATATTGAAAATAACTTTTAAAGTAATGAAAACTTGTAAAAGCTCTTAAAGATAACTTATAGAAGGCATTAACATTTAAATATTAAGCCCTAACATGTTGGTTTGCTATAGAAATTAACTTATTGAAAATTTTTTTTAAAAAAACATTAAACAATTAGGTGGCTAGAAATTTAGCTTAACTGATACGTTAAAGGTGACAATATATTAAAAAGATACATCATTAACTTTAATAATTATAAAACTGTTATCTATAATGCAAAAATATTTGATCTTGTTAAATTATATTATTTTTTTATTAACTTTAATTTTTTATAAAATTGTTATTGTATTTGTAAATTTTCCTGACTACCAATTTGACAGCTTGTATTTTTGATAAATATATAGTTTTAGAGGCTACAAGAAATCTTTACAAAAAATGGTTGTTAAGAAATCATATTTAATGTTTATATTTATTTTTTATTATTTTAAAAAAATAAATCATTCTGAAAAGTTAATTATAATATTTACATTTTATTTATTATTAATTTTTTGTATTAACATTAATAGAATAATGAAAAAAAGATATAAGGGTAAGTGAGGAATGTTCATGTTAGTGGTCTGTAACTCCTAATGGCCTCCAAAATCATCATAAATAAATCTTGTTGGTGATGCAGTTGATGTCACATAAATTCTTCTAAATAGAAATCCAGGTGTTATGTGGTTCCCCAGTGTTTTTTGTTTTGTCATTTGATTAGTTTTTATAGTCTTTCAATATTTTGAATATTCATGCCAATAGCTGGTCAACAAAGTTATAGCAGTAATTCACTTGGGAATGTTTAAATTCTGCATGCCTTAATTCATCTTTTTTATGTCCTCCCAACAGTTTGAATAAATTGTAGATTCATCTGTGACATTTTGTTTTATTGCATCTATATGAATAGCCTTTGTTCTACCTGGAATATTTACAATAAAGCACTCTTTGGTTTCTCTGCACAAGCGATTGAATAACCACTATTGTGGAAAAGTATTTTACTTTTTTGATTTCTACACTTGCTAAAAAGTTTCATCAATGTTGACAATTCTGTTAAGGCCTGTGATTTTTTATGATGGTCAAGATAAAAGGCTAGATATGCATCCTTCCCTTTAGTAGTTGTTCCAATCAATGATGGTGTTCTTGAACAGATTCAACCAATCCTTTCCATATTAAATGGGCATTAAATCTCTACTTCAGTTGTAAATAAATTTGAGTGCAGCCATTTTTGTGTAATGATTTTTTGCGGTCTCTGAAACTATATATTTAACAAAATAAGAGTTGCTATTTTGATAGACAGGAAAACACTCAAGTACCATTGTTACTTATAATGCATTGCTTTTTGTTAATAATTTTTGTTTATATTTTTATACAATTTAGATACAATTATATTTTAGATGTGTGTATATATTATGGATACAACTTAGAAATATCTGTGCAGAATTTGTGTTAAAACTGTATTTTATATGCAGCAAGCTACTTCAATTACACCAAAACTTGGAACAAATATCATGGATTTAGGAAAACTACTATAATATTACAAGACAAGAGCATTGCACTTTCTTTTTTTAAAAGTACCTGGTTGATTTATATATAAAATAACTATGATCATTGATAAGCTGTTAAAATCCAATAGTACTAAAATTAATTTAATTTTAATTGATTTACAATATTTTTAATACTGATAATATTAATTTTATTATCATTGAGACATTTTTCCTAAGGGATTTAAAACAAGTGACTTTTGGTATGCAGTTGTCACAACACAAATCATACAGGATAAAAGTTATTTAGTAGAAAAGTAGATGTAAAAAGATGAGCAACCATGAAAACTGATTGAAAATGTATGGCAAAAATAGATTGTTTTAAAGGAAAAAGTAATCCAATTATAATGCAATTGTTTGATGACTGATTTAGGGATATGCCATTTGAAATTGAAATGTTTATTTCTAATAGGTCAAATAAATTATTGCAAAACTGAATACTGTATTTCATTTTAGTAGTATAATTTTTCATCATCTATGTGCCATTTGATGTAAGCTGCAGAATAGTTATAGCTTCCAGATAATATAGTGTAATAATTCTTTATTCTGTGCTATCCTATCAAAATTTCCCAGATCAGTTTCAAATTTATTGCTTTATCAGTGAGAATGAGCATCTGGATCTTTAAGATCTAATGTATCTTATTTGCAACTTCTATCATTTAACTCTATGCTATACTATCAAACTACCAGCGCAAGCTGAAGAACAAATCAAAGCTAACTTTCTCACATAGTCATATAGATCTATATTTAGTTTGGTTTTATATATTATAGTATTCTTAACTTTTAAATAAATATAGGCACTTCAATCCTATGACCATAATTTGGTACAATCCAATAAACTATTACATGATTCATTACATGACTTTAGTTTACATATTGTTTTTAGCAGCATGTAATTTCACCTTCTCTCTGCCATTTACTGCAAGCTTTAGTGATGAAGGACAGGTGTCAGTGATTAATAAATCTAAATCCTGAAGCTATCCTATCCAAAATTCCCAGACTAATTTAAAGGTTATGGTTTTTATCAGTGAGAAGCTTTGAATCTTGCAAAAGTACACTTGTATCTTTATGATCTAATGCACATTCTTTCCAGGTATTATCACTGAGCTTGTTATTATAAAATCAAGCTATCACTTTAAATTTAAAAACAATGTTTTTAAACAAAGCTAATTTGTTTATATAGTTATATGGATCTGAATCCAATTCACTTGCCATATATTACTGTGTCCCTAATTTGTTTAATAACTATAGGCTCATCAATCTTGAAGCCAGAATTTGATATAAACCAAAAAAAACTATCACATGATCTATCACTTGTTGTTTTAGTAGCATAGTTTTTTATTTTCTGTATGCCACTTAACAGATTTAGTAAATAATGATAGATGACACTGGATAGAAGTGCCTTAAGTAATTAAAAAACTAAAGACACCATAATATATAGAAACTGAACTGGATTCAGATCTATATGACAATACATACAAGTTGGCTTTGTTTAAAACATTTACATGTTTTCCAGTTTGAACTGATAGTTTGATTATATAATGTAGAAGTAAATGAGAGTAACAGGAAGGGTGGTATCTTATATTCTAAAGGTTCAAGTGCATCATTTCAAGATGCAAAGTTCCTCATTGATGAAGTCCATAAGTTTGAAACTAGACTGGAGATATTGGGTAGGGTAGCCCAGAATAGAGATTTATTAAGCACTACCCTATGGCATCTACCATTACTTGCTAAAGCGTACAGTAAGTAGCATAGAGAAGTGAAAAAGTAAGCTGCTGAAACAGCAATATGTAAGCTGAAGCTATGTGATAGTTTATTGATCCATACTATGTTATGTAGATGAAAGGTTGATAAATAGTATATATATATTGTGATAATATTTATAAACAAAAAAAAATCATATGATTTTCTCTGCTCACTTTCAACATATTAAAGTAGGAGCAATAAATTGCCCTATTTACTCAATTCTAAAGCTACTTATTGTCAGTTTGAAACATCATTCGATATCTGGTAGTAATGGAATATATATTGTACATTTATGTATCTCATTTCCACACACACACACACACACACATATATATATATATTCTTAAATAAAAAAAGAATTTTTTTGTGTGTATAGATTTGTGTGTCAGTGTTATATATGGTTTGTAAACAATAGTTATTAATAGGCAGTAATGAAGAGAGAAGGTTACAAAAATAATATTCAATATACTGGTCTATTATTATTAAATAAAGCATTCAGTTATTTAGCTTTATTTTCTTTAAAATAAAACAAACTGGACTGGATGGTTAATAGATTAATAGTTGAAATGCACACGTGTAGAAAGTATGGCTGTGCAAACATAGATACATTTAGACCCATCTCTGTTGACCATAGATTGTAAACTTTGTTGTCTTTATGTTATCTGGATTTTAGATTGTCCAAAGGAGAGAAAAATGCTTTGACAGAGTTAATAAGATAATTATTAATTTTCTTATTAATTACTTTGGACCATCAATTTGTGGGGATCTGGTTGCTATCTCAAAATGACAGTTATTTTTGTAGGAGGAGACTTTTAATCAGAAATAGAGAGATCAAAAGAGAGGCACAATATTCATAGAGGCAGTTGTTTTTTTCTTCTGTTTCTTGTGAGCTCACGATGAGCTGTTGATTTTTTTTTTGAAAAGTTAAAGGGGAAAATGTGAGACTTTTGCTTTAAAACAGCATAAAAGAAGATGTGCAGCTATATAAATAATCTTACAGCTAAGTTAACCTAGAGGGATGGATCAAGAGTGAATCTCTTAAAAGAAGTTGTGGAAAATAATATAAAATGGTGTTTATATATTTTTCTATTTATAATACAATGAAGATTCAGTGCTAATCTTGCTATTTTGTTGTCTAAAATCTCACATGATAGGTTAATTCACTGATCTATCTGTGGACTAATATACAAGTCTTTAATACCCAAAAATGGCCCAGTTTAAACCAACCACATATGCTATCTGAGGGGCTTCTTTTTTGTCTCCTGGCCCATTAAAGGAACATCATCTTTGAAGGGAAGGAGAAGAGAAAAGAAGAGAAGAAAGAAGATGTATTAAAGCCATACAGCCAACCTCAATTAGTCTACAAATCAGTTTTTTTAAAGTTTTCTTCATATTTATCAAAAGTGCCTGCAATAACTTTTAAAATGGTAGGAACAAGACAAACCAAATAGTCGAAGTGATAAATAAGAAAGTGATCTGATATTTAAACCTGGGACATTAATGAGAACTGAAAATGGATTGGGTAACTTCAAAATTGGATTAACAAATTTTTTTATTTACTTATTAAAAGTAATCTTTGACCCTCTTTCTATAGTTTAGCATTTTTTTCCTTTTGATACATAAACATTAAGGGTTTGTTTATTGATTGTATTATTATCAATACTGCATAACATTACACACACAGTTTAAAATTCATTAAACTTAGTTTTTCATTAGATTTTGATATTTTTTTTTTATATATTGTAATAATAAAATGTCTTTTTATTATTGTTGTTTATTCAGTGTAATAACTGAGCATCTTATCAATATATGCTTTATAATGTTTTTTTTATTTATCTCTTTGCATATTAAATTTGATATAATATATTTTTGCTCAAGATTTCAATAATATTTTTTATATATGTGATGTATGTATCAATGCCTAATATAAAGGGACACATTTTAATATAATATTTATGTTGACATATCACAGGGTATGTACATGTGTGACTGCTTATACCAACCAGTCAAAATTTGTTAGACAGTTACTTTAAGGTAGCAAATTAAAGAGCAGGGTATCACACATATGAAAACCCCACACATTGCATAAATGAAATTTACCTTAGTGACATATATAATAAGTAGGGAAGATATTGAATAAGCATTCAATAGAATATTGTTTTTATGTCATTTTAAGCCAGCTTTTTGTAAAATATATAGGAACATGAGCATATATATATAAGTTTATTTGGTTATACATATATAAATTCTGTCTTAATTATGTATTTAATTAACATAATAATTGCTGTCAATTGTATAATTAATTTGATTTATTAAAAGGAAGAGTGTGAATAAATATAATTATATCATATTTAGTTTCCAAGTTATTATTATTAGTATTGTTATTTTTTTTCTTTTTATTTTATCGTTTTAATTATTATTGATCATCATCACTCGTAAATGTTAAGTAGATGTTGGGCATCGGATAGTAATTTACATATAATGATGTTTAAGATCATGCTTGACATATAACCAAGTTTTGAGTAATTACAGGTTAATTGTAAAAAGCTAAATTTTTATGTTGTGCACATGAGTTTTGACCATCCTCATCAACGGTGGATATTATATTACTGGTTAAATCAACATTTAAGCTTATACTGTTCAAGTAAATAATTATAGATTTAGCAGAATCTAAATTTTATGATATAAGATTATTTATGATCACCATCATCGTTAAATAAATAGTAATAATTAAATCCGATATTAAATGTAATTAATATGTTTAGTAAATAGGGGTTTATAAAAAGCTAAATATCATGTGGTGAGATTCGGGATGATCATTCATCATCACTGGTAAAGGTTGATGATTGAGCTATAATTTTAACTATAATAGTATTTTAAGTAAGTATAACCACAAACGTATAAAAGGTTATATTTTAGGCTGTAAGATTATTATGATCAATCATCCATGCTAGTGAGTATTATAATTAAATCCCAGTTTAAACATAATATGAATTTAAGAAAGTGCCTATATGCTTATTGTAGTGTTTTGTAAAATGGCAGACATGTTTGTGTACTCCAGAAAAAACTAGAATTTATTCGTAAGGCTGTTTTTAGATTGCGTTCTGATAGCTGAGGAATTTAATTAGTGCATTGACGTAATGGCGATCGACAATTCCTAGAAATATTTGCTAATTACAAATGTTTCTAGATAAGAGACATTACCTTATTGGTCAGTGCATTGATTGATCGTTGCAGTTGTCAGAGAGCGATAAGAAGACTGGGTAACATCAAACAGTGTAACATAGAGAGCAGTCAAGCAGTATTTGAGTAGATGTCTGTTTTAACACCAGCAGAGATATCTCGTTAGTACTTGTGGTTAATGACCAGTGCCCAGTGGAAATGTAGTTCACGGGTATAGCGGAAGGAGACCACAGCAGAAATATGGAGGGTATTAGTTGTAGAGTAGAAGCATTCATTGCAGAGCAGAGCATTAGTTGCAGAGTAGAGCAGTAGTTGCAGGATTAGACCATTTGTTGGAGAACATTAACGAATGTTATTGGATAGCCACACAGTATGATTTGCAGATATAACATTGGCACAGTCGTAAGTGCAGATATAACATTGGCGCAGTCGCATTTGGAACCTGGGAGTAGCGAATACGTCGAACTACAAGTTTAGCCGTAGACGGAGAAACTGGGCGAAAATGGCAATCCCAATTAGTAACGTTAACAATGGAAGGGAAAAGTTTGGAAATAAAACATTTGCGCAGTCACCATTGAAGGTTACTGGCGAAAAAGTTTTGGCAGCAGAGTTAAATCGTACATTTCTTAGTGAAATTCCAGGAAAGTAGGAATAGCAACAAGGGTTTTTCTGGAGTGGAGGGAGGTGTGTAGTGTTTTGTAAAATGGCAGACATGTTTGTGCACTCCAGAAAAAACTAGAATTTATTCGTAAGGCTGTTTTTAGATCGCGCTCTGATAGCTGAGGAATTTAATTAGTGCATTGACGTAATGGTGATCGACAATTCCTAGAAATATTTGCTAATTACAAATGTTTCTAGATAAGAGACATTACCTTATTGGTCAGTGCATTGATTGATCATTGCAGTTGTCAGAGAGCGATAAGAAGACTGGGTAACATCAAACAATGTAACATAGAGAGCAGTCAAGCAGTATTTGAGTAGACATCTGTTTTAATACCAGCAGAGATATCTCATTAGTGCTTGCGGTTAATGACCAGCGCCCAGTGGAAATGTAGTTTACGGGTATAGCGGAAGACCGCAGCGGAGATATGGAGAGCATTAGTTGCAGAGTAGAAGCATTCGTTGCAGAGCAGAGCATTAGTTGCAGAGTAGAGCAGTAGTTGCAGGATTAGACCATTCGTTAGAGAACATTAGCGAACATTATTGGATAGCCGCACAGTATGACTTGCAGATATAACATTGGCACAGTCGTAAGTGCAGATATAACACTTATAAAAGATAAATTTGTTGTTACGAGTTCCTTAAAAAAGCTGTGGATGGAATCATCATCATCATCATCATTATATTATGATAAATAATTAAATTAAATTAAATAACTAGGTTTAATGGCCATATATGTAAGTAATGGTCTTCACTATGTTTGTTTGTAAGCCATTAGTAAGAGCATACATGCATCTCTACATCAATATACTTAAACTGAGCTGGTAATATCTATAAGTGTTGGATATATAAATTTTATGGTATTGGGATCTTATAATTCTATTGACATGGATAAAATATAAGAATGCCATTTTTTTATTCACCCAAGTGCATGTGTAGTAAAGAATGTACCGAATGGGTTTGAACTCGGTACACTATGGACAGATGATATTTATCTAGGTTCAAAATAATCTAGTAGCGCCCAAAAAAAACACATGTACTTAACTAAACTGAATAAAAGTGATCAAGTCCCTTTTTTGACTTGATAATATTAACTTTCTCTGATATCTTTTTAAGTAGTTATAAATAATGCCAGTATGTATGTGTGACCATGAGTGGTCTTATACATGTGGAAAGAGGAAACTAAGGATTCTTTGTTGAAGGAATCTATTATTGGAGATAAAGCGTAATGCACTCCATTGCTTTCACTGTAATTTTGTTCAATTGCTATGACTAATATATATTGATCTAGTTATAACTGCTAGTATATTTTGTTAGTTAAAATGACTTCCCAATATCGAAATATTTCAAATCTTAAATGATGCCAGTGATTATTTTCCTTTTTATTTTGGGTGTTTAGAAATGAGATAATTTATTTATCTCATTATTGACACGACTAAATTAATATTTATGATAGTTGCAAACAGGCTATGGTATTATATTTCTTTATAGTTACAAAAGGGCAGTAGCTATTATAGTAATATATATTTTATTTAATTACAAATTATAGCAGCTATCATAGCATATTCCTATTTAGTTACAATATATAGTATTAATATATTTTTATAGTCCTAATGTCAGGTCTACACTACGCATAAGCAAACAGATTTGGGTTTAAAATCTTAGAATGATTGAAACTCTATTTATTATTATGGATAATGTAAAAGTGATAACTTGGGACTGCAAGATATGTGGACTTAAATTCTGCCTTTCACTGAAAAAGGCTAATATAATCTAGACATGTAGATAATATACTACTATCTAATATTCATTGATTACTGAAATTTAGTAGCTTTGTGATGGCAAATCTATTGCCTTCACTTCTTATTGCTAAAATTTATCAGATTTGAAATCATTGTGCAACCTAGTTGTTAAAATCATTATTTAATGAACTCTTTTCATTAAACAATGCCTCAAATTTAGATTTAATTTATATTCAACTGAACATATTTGAAGAATGAAGTGAAAGCATGCACCACTTATTGCAGGCATGTACATACTTTACACATCTCAGGTTATTAATCTTACACAAACTATCATTTAACTTTAAGAATCTGTTCACAATTATATATATATATATGTTTTGGTTGTTGCTCATTTTCTCAGAGCAATGTGAGCTACAGGCTAACGTTTTGTTTAACTGCATATGTATAATGAACTAAAATAAAAATAAAAATCCTTTAAAGTTGATAAACAAAAGTAGACTTTACCAACTAACAGTTTCAGATAAGAAAAGTGAAGAAGAAATTATTTCTTACTAGGTTTAATTAATAAAAGTTGTGTGTATTGTGCGTGCAGGATTTTGCATATGCTAATCGATCAATATTGAATGAAGAAAATTAAACCATGAGCTTCATTAGATTTTGGAAAAAATAAATAAATGGAAACCTATCTGGCCCAATTCAAATCCATATCATAGGGCTTGGGAGGGATTAACGTTCATAAATATCTGCTTAGAAGTAATTGCGATTTATTAAACTGCATTAGTTTTATAATTTATATAATAGGTGTAAGTAATATTTACTAAAGCAATAAACCTTTAAGCATGTGAGCTTGAAAATGCGAAGGTGGGGACCTCTACAGGTTTTAATAGATGTAAGTAATTTATTTAATGTATAATAATTTGTAATTGGGTATTTTGTTTTGTAGAGATTAGGAATCTTGTACTTAGTAAATATTTATATACTATTTAATGTTTGTAAAAAAAAAAAAAAAAAGGTAAACAAAGACATGATACACGAATGAATTCGTTTCGCTCCTACCTCAGCTGGGGAGGTCTAAAATACAATGTCATAAATTGATTCTACTATAAATAAAAGCAGAAATAATGAAAATAATATAAATTTATTTATTCTTCTGTACAGAATGTGGATAAGCTTGTGCAAGAATCCGCTCTTCATATTAATAAAACTAAAAATTGTAGAATCATTTAACGTTAGGGAATTTATATTATGAACAGAAATGCCTAAAGCTGAGCCGCGATCAATACTTTAAGGGCCAGAGTCGGCCACTACTTTTTCCATCAAACTACTCATTACACTAAAATTAATTTCATTCATCAGAATTGTAATAGATTTAACTTTCTGCAATAGTCAAAAAAAAAAAAAGAGAGACAAATGTAAAAATAATTTTTATTATTTTTTTAAAATCGACTATTATCGTTAATTGAGAAGTTGCTTTATAAATTACTATAATTATTTTATTAACCATTTTATATTTATTCTGTTTATTATAAATTGACTGAAAAACGAGACGAAAACAAGGAAATAGTGGCTAAAACAAAATTTTCTCTCAGTTATTATTTTGTTACGCATGCTTTCTAAAATGATCTTCTTCCCGCGTGATATTCATTCAGTCTGTTAAATCACATGTTTTCCCTTGACTTATTACCGTAGAATATGGCGACTTTACATGTCTCCAAGTGGAATCTTTTTAAATATTCCAAAAATGTTTCTGCTGTAAATCGATTAAGAAATCAGAAATCTGCTTTGCCTTTATTAAGTTGTAATCAATTTCACAAATCTTCCATTTGTGCATCTCAAGAGGCAAACCAAACTGCAAAAAATGAACAATTTTACGGGGGGTTAGACCCGCAATTCGAAAATGCTAAAGAAGCGTATCGAAGTAAAACGACATGGGAAATTATTAGAGCTCTTTTGGTGTTTAGGTTATGTTCTTATGAAACTCTAGTCAATAAAAATATTGAGGTGAGTAAATAATAGTGTGTATTTTAATTATGATTTTTTGTATGGTGAATATATTTACATCTGCTTGTCTCCAATTTTGTTTTTGAAAACGTTATTTCAAACGCATATTTTGCGTACCGTTTAATCGTAAAATGTTCTGTATTTTTTTTTATCTTTTGTAAATTCTGTGTGTTCAGTTTATCGTATATAACAGTGTAAATAGTTTTTATTTTAGTTTTTTAATTTCGCTGGTTTTCAAGGATTCGTGTTTTTTGGTTGCCTTTGCCTTCTGTAAACATAAAATTGTTGCGGAAGTCTGGTTGTAGTGTTCCGTATCTAATTTTTAGATTAAATGTTAAATTACGGAACATGTATCAGTTCATTAAGTTTATGTTGTGCCAATAATTAAGAATGTGCTCAAGGGATGACGTAAAGGCAAACTGTCACTGGTGATGATCGAAGGAGTTGTCATTTGATATTATAATGCAATATTGCTTTGATACTTTATTCTCCTTCAGGCCAAAAAATTAACATGCATACATATTCATATTGTTTATATAATAAAACTAAGGTTAAAATAAAAACTTGCTTAGTAAAAAAATTTGGCACCCCCTCCAGCTGTCAAAAGTTAAAAGGTCTACAAGTTTAATTTTTTTATTTTAAAGTTTGCAGTTAATTATGAAGTCCCAGTTTACATTTTATATATGTTTTTTAATTAAATCTGTCAAAAAAAAAAAAGTTTTTTCTCCTCCTAATATAGGTACTATATTATAGATATATGTTGTTAATGTTGAAACCCCTTTTTTTCAATATTAGAATGTAATATTAATTTTTTTGAAAGGAAGTATTTATCATATAGCATTTTAATGGCTGACATTGATCATGTATACATATAGTTATTTTACTACCCGTACTTATTTTTTGCCAGTAGTGATCTTTCATTAAAAAACTACGATATTCCTATGGCTCGAATCTTCGGTTTATTTTTTATTTGACTAATCCAGAAACTTGAATTTTTCATCTTTCTTAAATTAATGACTTTACTGACTTTAAAAAGGAATTGCTATTTATAAATATAAATAATAATTTTAATATATATTAAATATGCATTTACAATATGTTCTGTAAACTATGGAGAAAGTTGTAGTGGTAGAATAGTAATGCATTCACTTTCTATGCCTATGAGGTTCAAACCTTGATTGAGGAAAAAATTTAACAGGTGTAGAATTTTTTTTAAATAGCTCATCCATAACCAATCCAGTGAATTATCCAATATTAGAAATGGGCAAACTTAGTTATTTCTCTCTTCTTTTCTTTGTTATAGAAAAATGAAAACCATAAATTCATAGAATAGTGAGACAATTATCTTATATTGCTTAAATTAAAGAGATAACCAAGAGAGAAAAAGAAATGTTTCAGTCAAATGAATTAATTGATGGACTGAATTATGATATTTATTATTTTTAAAAAAATATTTGTATCAATTTTGTCAAGATTATGTAAAATGTATTTCTTGATAAAATTTTAATTCAGTTCAGAATAATAATATATGGTGATTGTGGAAATTTGAATTACCTTTTTGGAATGTTGTTAAATTAAAATGCCAAATAACTGTTAGAAAATGAAGTTGAATCTAATGGCTGTATATATGTTTACAACTGCTATAGTAAGACTATCATCCCTGGACAATTTTTTTATAGCTTGCAATTGTTCATCAATTTTAGAAATTGTTTGTTATAACTGCTCATAGTCCAAAGCTTGCAGACAGTTCTTGTTATCTGGAAACTACTCTACAATTGAATCAACTAATAATCTAGTATTATCCTAATATGACTGGAAATTAAAAAATAGCAATTGTAACAATGCATTTGGCATGTATCTTCACTTGATTGTACACACATATAAAAAGTTAGCAATTAAAATCTTATACAAAGAAAATGGCCTAATTAATAAATACAATAGGCTCAGTAAAAAATGTCTTGCCTCTATATGCATTTTTCTGTAGCTTTATATAAGTATGCACATACTGTGCATATATTTCTATTTAAAAATAGGAAAAAAATAGAATAAAATATTCCCATTTTAAATATAAATTAAAACACAAATTTATAACATTTTTATAAATTATTCTAAGAAAGTCACAAATATAAAAAAATATTTTTACTTTTCCATCCTCTTCCTTAATACATTGTACAGACTTAAACCTGCATTTATATATGTAATATATGCGGGATTTGAACTCAGACTTTTACACCGGGGGGGGGGGAGGGCACTACTCTCAGTGCCATCTCACATTGCTGCTTCTATTTTATATTTTTAAATTTTTAATTAACTCTAAAAATTCTTTATTTAAGTTTTGCAAGAGGATTATCATGTATAATTTACTTTATAAAAAAAAAAAAATTTTTTTTTATTGTTTCTATTAAAGGATGGAATATCTTTTTTATCCAGTTTTGTGTATATATGAATTTTTATCTTTTAAATGTTGTTTGACCTATTTTTATTTAAATATACAATTTCATAAATATTACAAATAAATAAATTAGAAACTAGAACAAAATAATATTTAAAAGATTAAAAAAACTTTTTTATATGTATAAACATGTCTTGGAAACAAAACAAAAAATATGACATTGAAATGTTGGAAAGAATTATACTGAAATAAGCTTTATATTTTATAAAAAAATAATTCATGCTTTAATATAAATGGGAAAGTGGGGATGGGTGGGGTTGTAGTAAACTGAATAATCTGGTATTATAATGGGCAATCCACCTGAATTTGGATTATCAACCTAATGGCACTCCATAGGACTATAGCAGAGAGTCATGAAAAAGTCCATAAGAAGTGAAATAAATGTATTTATTATTGAGTTTACTTGTAGCCTTTTAGCAAGCAAAGCAATACAAAAAGCCTTCTAAAAGAAATTAATGGATGGCAGTAACAAAAACTATGTTGAAAGTAATCCATATTTATTCTAATCAAAAATAATTAAATTTTAGCTTAAGAAAGTAATTGATAGTAGTGTTTTAAATGAAAGCAACCCATAAGAAATGAATCATAGGTATGAAATCAAAGCAAAATGAATAAATAGGTTTTGTTTCATATTTTACTTTAAAACTAATTTATATTTAGCACAGAAATGAGAATTATGCTGTCAAATATATTTGCAAGAAATGCACTCCAAAAAGTAATTGATTACAGCAAGAAATATATTAAATATGAACAATCATTAAATTTGGAAATTATGAAATTATAGTTTTGGGTGAGTACATATGTTTGTCATTTTTTTTTTGTTTGCCTGGAAATAAACTCTTTGATTTAGTATTATTTCACAATGGGGCAATATATATATATAACTTTCTTAAAACATTAATAAAAGCAGTTCTTCTTTTAAAAATAGTAATAATAAAATATTTCTTAATTTTATAGAATAATCATTTAGTAGGCATTTTTTGGCATCTGTGGGAGTTAAGGAAACTGTTGAAAATACTGAGTGATAAATAGAAAAAAAAATATAAATCAGTTGTACAAATATGAATTTACTTATACTAAGCAATATTAATATAAAGTATTTTAATGAGATCTTTCTCCCCCCACTTTAATAATGTTAATAAAGTAATGTGTCCTATATGAACAAAATGAAATAAAAATAAAATGTGTATTTTTTTGAGAGATGATACTATAATTGTCAATTGTCTAAAAAATTTATAAATGTAATTAAACAATAAAAATACAAATTAATTATGCATATACAAATTTACTTGTACAAATTAATTTAAAAGAAAAAATATAAGTTACACATAAACAAGATGAAAAAAAAATAGAAATTTAATTGTACAAAGTAATTAAATAAACAAGAAGAAAAAAGTACTGAAATGAGTTGTGTAAAATCATTTGTTTTAAAAGAATAAAAGGTTATAGCAGAATGTTGAAATATTATAGTGTTGAAAGTTAGCAATTTATTTTTCAGATTTAGCACTATTTAGATAAAGCTGGTTTATAGAATTGGTCTTTTTTAAAGCTATTGTTCATTAAAATTGTCTAAAGTTTTTTAAAACTATCTGCAGTATTATTTTGAGAAAACATACAAAATGATTTTAATTTCATTTGTTTGCAAAAAAACTATATCTAATCTCCATTACTTATTTTTCTTTAGATTCCTGTACAGTCAAGAAAAAAAACTTTTGATGCTTTAAATGTCATCTCTCCAGTGTTTATTTGAAACACATTGAAAATTATTATTTTTTACTTTTATATTGGTCAAGAAAGAAATTTATTGTTTCTTTGGTTTTATTTTTTCCTCTCACTATAATTTCACAAAAAATTTCCATATATTAATTATTAATAATTGTGTATCTGTGTGTGTGAAAAAATGTTTGATCTGAAAATGGTGCTAACTTTCCAAAAAGAAAACTTGGTAGAAAATCTAGAAAATGCTTGACTTTATTAAAAAAATAATACTGATAAACTTCTAAAAAAGATCAAACTAACAAAATCTGGCTTGACCTGAAAGCAGTGATAAATCGAGAAATGCTATTCCTCAATGCCATAGGGTTTCAACATTCTGCCATAATCTTTTAATTTTTATTATAAAAATTACTTTTTACAACTTATTTTGTATTTTTTTTTTGTTGATTACTTTGTACAATTAAGCTTGTACTTTTTTTTTTTGTTTATTTATAACTTTTATGTAAAAAAAAAAAAAAAAAAAGTACAAATCTGTATTTGAACAACTAATTTGTATTTTTGTTCTTTTCCTTGTTTATTTGTTTAGTTAAATTTCCAAAATTTTTAATTCTGTCAGTTGTAGTATCTTTTCTGAAAAAACTACATATTGGCATATTTTATTTTATTTTGTTTATATAATACACATTATTTTATTAATATTGTTGAGTGGGAGAGAGAGAAAAAAATCCATTCATTAAAACTGCACAAGTTTTATATGAATATTGCTTTGGACAAGTAAATTTATACACTGATTCATATTTTCTCTCATTTATCACTCAGTATTATCAGAAGTGGTTTCATGGCTTCCCCAAGTATCACTATATGCTTTAGACTGCCCACTAAATGATATGGATTATTTTTTTATTTATTATTGTTATTTTTTTTTTGTGGAAGGAGGAACAAAATATGTACATTTTATTTGTTATTTTGTACTTTTTAATTTTTTTATGGTTTAATTTTTTCTTGATTTATTTTTATGTAGAACTATCTGGCAAGGAGGTTATCCAAATTCAGAAAGATCTTGCAATATAATAGCACTAATAATCTTCTTACATAGTTGACTTACAAAATTAAGAATATAATTAGTTAAAAAGTATGGTAAAGTGAAAGAATTAATTTACAAGTGTAAATTTATGAAGCTTTCCTTTTAATGTAATAAAATAAAGCATGTTTTATATATATTTTAATTATTTTCTAATGGTTTGAATTTGATTTTTAAATTTTTCTGTACCTATATGTTTTTCATTGTATGTTTGTATATTTAGAATTGGCATACTGTTTGTAATTTAATTTTTTGTGTATTTTTGTACATGAATATGTAAAACTGCACATAAAATATATATAAAATACTATTGATAATGACCTATATCATAGTCCAAATATTAGAAAAGTATTAATTTAATTTAAATTTACATTTAATTCAGACAAAAAAAAAAGGATTAAAAAGCAATCAAAATATATTGGATTTTTTTTTAAAGAAGAATATAGGCTAATATAGAACAATACAAAATTTAATTATATAGTCTAATCATAACTCAAATATTTTTTAATATTTTTAATTCACATTTATCCAGTATTATATAGACAAATACTATAGGAAAAATATTACCCGCAGAGCACAAGCAAGAGTGTTTTGGAACAGTAACAAATAAAATATATTATTGCCTATTGCAAAAATTTTTATTTTTAAACATATTGGTCATTGATTTCAGTAATATTAGCTCTACATTGATATGTAGAAGTTCTCAATAATTGTACTTCATATTGAATATCTTATACATATAATCATTTACGTCTATTTTATAGTTTTAATTTCAATTTTAAATTAATCTAGTATTCATCTATGAGGTTATTTAAAAATCTCTTAATTGTAGAACTCTTTTAGTTTACTTATTTACCCAAGTATCAGTAAATAATTATAAATCCTTTATTGTAATGCCATCATTGGCATATGTAAGCACACATAGTAGTTCATCCTTTTAAGGCTATACATTTTATATTTGCATCCAAATTGCATTGTATTTACATAGTCATAATAAGAAAGTAAAGGTGATTTGAAAAAACAATTGGAATTAGTCATTATACTATAAACTTCATAATGTGATTCAATCTGATTAATGAACCAGTGTAGCTGTGATAATCATCATTATCATAATTAGACTATATTAAAACTAGTCAAATTTATAAATGATAAAATGAGCTGCCATTCCATTCACTTCGCCAGTTTGCTATAGCTGAAAACGAGAGGGGAGATAATCCAGTGTCTCACGTAGATTCTTGTGTTAGAAAATTGTTTGCCAATTCCTAATAATATACTTTCTTTAACTTCAAATATATTCAAATATATTAATTTCAAAATTTTAAAATTAACCTATTTCTATCTCATAAAATATTACTTAAAATTTATCCTTCCACTGTTTATTTAAAAGTCTGTGAAAATATAATCTTAAACATATTAGAACAATGTATAAAATAGCATCAGCAAACTTAAATTTGTAAATGAATAAAGCACATTATAATTACAAAATTCTAATTGAAGTAGACCAATCTATTCTTCATAATTATTATTATTATTATTTAACTCTCTTTAGGAATCCATTTAACTTTTAATTTATACTTTTTTGCAAAAGAAATAAAGATTACATTTTCTCAAAAATCTATTTTAATTTTGAATGCTTACATCAAAATCATCATCATTTTTTTTTTTATGTCACAATTTTTCTGTTTTTGGTAGCAAAATTTAACCAAAGAGAAAATATATCATCCATATCTGATTTCATATTTTTCTATCACCTCTGTCATCTGATATAGTTTATGACAGTGAAACTGAAGTATAAAGAACATTATAAAAGCTGTTTTCCATTAGATAATTAGGAACATGTCCATTACTTTACTGTTTTTTTTTTTTTTTATAAATTGATATTAACAATTGTAAATTAATTTAGTTTGAGAATAAGCTTGAAAATAAATTTTAATAAAACTAAAATAATGCTTATAGAATTAGAAAGAAAATTGGTATAAATATTTGATTATTTAGAGATTCTTTAAAATTCTATTTTAGCATTCACATTTTAAACAAATAAATACAGACATCTGAAAAAAAGAAAGATCTTCCGTGCCCTAAAGACACATTTCTGGTTAAACAAACACAGTTAACTAGTTCAGGTCACCACTTCTCACATATCTTCATCATCTTTGTTCAAATTTTATTAATATTACAGGGTTACAATTTAATGTACAAGTGCCTTATTTCTTGCACTCAAACATTCCCTTTAGACTAATTATTAATGTATTTATCTAAAGAGGATATTGTTAAATATGTGAATGCAAGAAAGTTGGCACTTATTTATTTAGACTAATTTGTGTAATGAAATTAAATAAAAATGGAAGAAATATATAAAAATAAGTAAAACAAAAATAAATTAAATATCACAAGGGTCTGATGGCAGCCTTTATTTAAAGGATCTGTTTTCTTGTGACCACTAAAAAAAAAAAAAAATGTTTGTTGATAGTTTTAATTATTGTGAAATTTGATGTTTGAATTCAAAAATGAAGTAAGGATTTTAAGAATCACAAATTACTATAGCAAAATACAGTGGAAATAATGAGGATAGAAAAAGGATTTAATTTGTATTAATTGGTATTATTGATTTCATTGTAAAAATTAAAAAAACATAAGGGTGTTAAGCAGAATCTCTACCAAGAAAAAGGGATAATAGATGAACTTCTTAATTATTAATTGGATTCTGAAAGATCTGTTCTCATCAAAAAAAGTTCTAATTTGAGATGGAATTATGAAATGGGTTGTGAATTATTATGGAGGAGGAAAACTTGAGATAGAGTTTTATGGTTAGATTTTTGCTTTATCACTGACAACTTGGTTATTATGATATTGACTTCTAAATATTTTGCATCTGACCAATTATAGAAACTAATCTTGTTAGATTTTAATGATACTTAGTGTCATAATTATAAGAAATCTAGGAGAGATGAATAATGAAAAATCATTCTCATATATGGATAATGTTAATAATGGCTGCTTATTTTTTTAATTTTTTTTTAGATTTTCTTAATACAAAATGGATGAGATGATCATTGATGTTAGTATTTGACTCATTATATGTGTGTGTGTGTTTTTTGTTGTTTAATTTTGTAGTTGTCTCTTGACATTTTGTTTTTAATTTCAGAAAAATTCCAGGAGTTTAACAATAAATTTACACATATTTATAAGAAATAAAGTTGGGATAATTTAGAATAGAGTTCAGCAGCTTAAAGAATTTATGTCAAATTTGATTCAGATTGAATTTTAATGACTGTAGCACAAGTAAGATTTATTATAGTCTTAAACGAGATTAAAATCACAGTTGTAAAAATACTCTGTTAATCTGATATAGCAAATGTATTTGTTGTGTTTGTTTTTTATCTTTTTTTTTTTTTTTTTACACAAGTTCTTCATTTACTTGTTTTAAAATAAACGAATTTGAAAATAGTGTGGGTTGCCAAAATGTAAAAGAATTGTGAAGTTTCATAGAAATTTGTAATCAGCAAAATACATTGTAGTATATTAATTAATAAATTGAAATGAAATCTCAATATAAATAGTTATTTTGTTTACTTATAAAAGTAAATAAATTATTTATTAGTAGTCCTATACTGACTTCTACAAAAACTACAATTTTAAAATTTAAATTTAATCAAAAACTTATTTATATTAACTAATTCTAACTTTGTGTATATGTCCTTCAACTATAATTCCAAAAATAGTTTTATTTTGATCAAATATTTTCACAAAGTATCAGCTGTCATTTAAGAAAATTAAATAAAATGACAATCTTTAATAAAAATTAATCTAGTCCAAACAAAATCTGATATATTTTGTTTTCAAACATTTTTTTTTCCAGATTTTTAGCAGGAGAATTTTGAATTCTCATTTTCATAACAGCATTTTGTCTTTTATCTTCTAATTAAAGAAAATAAATGTCTAATCTTATAATTTATGGATATTAAAAACATTTCAATAAATGATAGTGTTATTCTTAGTAAATAGTGTGATATCTTGATTCATTTTTGGAGAAAATAATTATTAGACAAGGAAAAATAATGGAACATTATTAAAAATTTTGATAAGCTTTCATATGCTCTTGATTAATTCCACAAATTTCTTACTTTGGCAAAAGACTATGTCTTATATATCAGAGGACTAAGAATTTTAAGAAAAAACATCATTTTGATTTGATCAATTTCTAGAAAACTAACAATACCATCTAATAAACTTATAGATTTTACATAGACCATAGACATGTAAAATTTGCAGAAATCTATTAATTAATTTTTTAGAATTTGTGAAATACCATAGCAATGTGGAAGTACTTAGCAATGAAACTACCTGCCCCATTGAAAATTGAATATAAAACAAATATTAAGGCAAAAAAGACATACACCTGGGTCTCGTTTTACGTGATTGCAAAAATTTATATTCAGATGTTTTCCTGACATTTAGAAGACCCCAGTCGTTGAAAAAGACTAATCTTTTCTTAATCTTATAAAGGGACTTTTCTTTTTTAAGTAGAGATCTTCTTTGAGAAGTGAAAGCATTATCATCAGCATAGATGAATTTTCTGCATTTTATTTCTGCAAGATCATTGATGAATATATGAAATAAAGAAAACTGAATATGATGGCAGACTGTTTTATAACATTTTGTATCTACTATAATTATCATATAGTATCACTTGAATTTTTCTATTGAAGATCAATTTGTCAAGTAAATTAATGATTTTAGTATTTAAGAATTTAGGAACAAAAATTTAGATAAACAATGGTAGGGTAAAAGTTTTTAATTTATTTTGAATACTTTTTTCAGTTAAAACTTGTTTGCAGTAACTTCTTCCTGATACAAACTCAGTCTGAGAGATGGCTCTCAACTATTAAATTTTTTGTTAATCTGATTCTTTCAAAAAGTTTGTAGAGATCACATAATAATGATATCAACTAATAAGATTTAAATCATTGATGGGGTTATTTAGTTTTAAGACTGCTAGTTTTGTTTTTATGTAAAAGTTTTGGAATAGTTTTTATATGAATAATGTTACTGAATGGTTTTGCCAATTTGATTTTTGTTCCTAAATTTTTTAGAAATTCTTGAAGTATGCTATTTACTCTTTGGATCTTTTTTGGTTTAAGATTATCTAGGGAAAGTTCAAGTTTACCAATATCTGGTTTTATCATAATGATATTAGAACAACAATGTGAAAGACAAACTTGCAATTTTGATCTAGCAGTACTTTTTCTCATACTAATCTTGGATTTAGAAGTCTAATATATAAAATTGGCAACCTCCAGTAATTGTAATCTTTCTAAAAGAACTACTATAGTTACTGCTAATGAGGTACTTTTGACCAAGTCTTATAACTAAATATTATAAAGATCTACTTCTACACGGTTTCTATACACATTTTTCCCCCTGAAGTTATCCAGTGATTTTACAGACTTGTCAGCAAATTTTAGATCTTCTGTAGACAAAAATTCCTATATCCTGGACTATATTGCTTTCAATGTCCATGAAGGATGAATTCTTTGGAAATTGTTGTGGAATGTGTTCAACCTATTATAATAACAAGGAATTAGAAAATTTTGTTAATATTTTTTTCACGGTATTCAGTAAAAGTCAGATTTCTTTAATTCCATCTCAGAACAAAACATCTTTCAACTATAAGAGTTTGGGTTTCAAAAATGATTAGACTTGTTTATGTTGGCCTTATCCGTATTTCAGAAAATAATGGAGAGCTATATTTTGTTGAAACAAAACATAAATAAATAGTTGTCTCTGTTCTCCATCTATCTGAGTTGAATGTTTCTTTGTGCTTGGTATCATAAAATAAATGCATACTTAGATCCATTCTAAAAATTGAAGACCTGATTGATTCTCATTTATATATTCATAAAGGCTACTACAGCAAATGAAATCTGTTAGATATACAAAAAGAATACAAAATTGTGAAAAAATAGGACTAGTTTTGAGAAGTTTGTAAATATTGCTTAACATAAAAACTATTAATCCAAATAACTATTGCAATGTCATTTGAATTATCTTCAATGGAAGTTGTTTGCGTTATAAGATGGTTTGAAACAAAAGCAGCTATACTATATTTAGAGTTAATTCTATCAATAATCAATGTAAATCCAGGAATTTTAAGACATGCATTATTAGAAAATGTCAATCTCCTGACGTCCAATTACTTGATTTTCAGGAATTTTAAATTGAAGTAATTTTATTATGTTTGTAAGAATGATATTTAATAATGAGCAAATTGATTATATGAGTTCACCCACACATATATAGAATATTATTTTTATATCCTTTAAAAAATAAGTAAAATGCAAAAAAAAAAAGAAAATAATAATTTATAACATATATTTTAATGGCATCGAATTTAAGTCTAGTGAAAGCAGATGCAGAGAAACATATACTTTTAATATTAATAGAGTTTTGGATGCATATTTTTCATTAGTTATCTCTATGATAAATAAGTGGGCGAATTTATATAAATAAATTGATTTGCTGCCACAACTTACTTTACAAGTCAAGCGTTGTTAGCCGAGAGGTCATCGCATCCGCCTTGCAAGCAAGTAGTTAGTTACAGACAAGTGTGAGTTCGCGTCCAGGCCATGCTATAAAATATAGGAACTGTACTGTGACAGTCACTACAATTACTCATCATGTAGCTAGAGATAATTATATTGCTTTAGGCCAGGTATAAAATTTAGGCTGTACAGTGAATCCACTATATATATATTGATCAATTTACACTACTTTAGTTATATGCTATTCTAAAAAAAATATAAATAAACAAAAAAAAAAAAGGATAAATAACAAAAAATAAAAACATTTCAGTTTGTAAATTTATTAAATTTTATGATATGGAACCAACTGTCTTTCCATTTTGGAGTATCATAAGCCATCATGCTTATTAATATTTTTTCACGTTAAGTTGAAATCATATTATTACTTCACATATAAGAAAATGTTTTCTGAGAATAAAGGTAGAAGTTTTATGAAATTTAATAAAATTCACTATATTTTTGAAATGATAAAATAACTGTAAAACATTCATACTATTGTGTCAGAAATTTTAGAGTTTAAACCAGAATCTGAAATCGCTAATGGACTCTATAAATTCGTAAACTGATAGAAATTTAAAAATATTAAAATAAGTAGAAAAGAAAAAAAAATAAGGAGGAAAGAGGATATTGTCTGAAACGTGTTAGTTATGATCAAACTTCCAGCTTTTCATTTTAATTAAAAATAAATAAAAATATGGTAGGGAAAGTTTATTTTTATTTTTTGAATGAATGTGACTAAATGAATTCACATGGTAAATATATACAGTAAATGTGGCATCTCACTTTATTATTATTAATAATTCTTTTTTTAAATTTTATTTATATACATGTAAAAAAGCATCTGTATTATATATATGTTGAAAAGTATCCTGTACTTGTAATTCATTAAACAATATATATTCTATTGTAATCAAAGCTTATCAACAAAATGTCATCATCATCACCCATTATCAATCCATTGCAGAATGAAGATCTCTCCAATTTCAATCCACTTCTCTGATCTTTAGCTTCTTTTCTCCATATCACCCCTGCACACTTTCTTATTTCATCCATCCATCTCCTATGTGGTCTCTTTCTGGATATTTTACAATCTCTTGGAATCCAGTTTAAGATTTCAATTGTCCATCTATTATAATCTCTTCTAGCAATATGTCCAGCCCAATTCCACTTCAGTCTTTTAATTTTTTCAATGAGGTCAATAGCACCTGTTTGTTCTCTTACTCATATATTGCATTTTCGATCTCTTCATACTTCTTTGAGTAGTCTGAAGTCTCTGTATTACTCTTCTGTTAAGTGACCAAGTCTCAGATCCAAAAATAAGAACTGGTAAAACACATTTATTAAAAACCTTTTCAAACAGATAGGCATATTTCCTTTTAGTATCAAGTTATTTCTACCAAAAGCATTCAAACCAAGTTTAATTTTATGAATAATTTCATCCATTATGTTTCCATCTGTATTAATAATCTGACCAAGGTATTTGAGCTGTTAACTTCTTCTAACTCATCATAATCAATCTTTATTTTCATATTTTGAGAAAATCCATTAAACATTACTTTAGTCTTTTTAACATTTATCTTTAGTCCTACTTTCCTACTGTCATCTGATAACTCCTGCAACATTTCCTGCAGCTCTAAAGCATTATTTACAAAAACAACTATGTCATCTGCAAAATCTAAATGACTTAAATAATCTCAATTTACTTTCATTTTTTTAGTTTCCCATTTTAATCCACAAAATACTTCTTGCAGCACTACTGTAAAAAGTTTTGGAGGTATGGAGTCACCCTGTCTTATACCCTTCTCAATGTTGAGTTTGGCTAGTGTCATTATGTAATCTAATTGTTGTTGCATTTTTATAAAATTCTTTAAAACAGTGGTCTTCAACCTTTTCACACCTGTGGACTGGTAAAAATAAGGATAAGATTTCGCAGACTGGCAGAAGTCTATAGATAAATTTTCTTAAAGATAAGCATAATTGTTATAACTGATCAAAACAACAATGTTAAATATATAAGATGAAGTTTTATATATATATATGGAGTTTATATAATAAAAAACTTTTTTTTAAATTTTTTTAGAAAAGTAATAAAAAATTTAATTCTACCCCCCCCCCCCCCATAAACATCTGTGATAACTAGAAAAACAAATTAATTTATGAATGATTGATTAGATTTTGTTTTCGTTCTGTTTTCTTTTTTTTTTAATTGGGTAAAAATGAGATGAAAAAATAAATAAAAATTGGCTATATTAATTAAAAGTTTAAACTCTTATTATTTATTATTACAAACTTTTTACTGCCTGTCTAGCACGCGGACCTGCAGAAAAGTTCCACAGCCCGGCACCGGGCCGCAGACCAAGGGTTGAAGAACACTGCTTTAAAATATGACAATATCCTGGATCTATATCTTGATGATTCAATTCTTTAATCACTAAAGAAATGTTTATAGAATCAAATGCCTTTTCATAATCTACAAATCCAAAGCATATAATGGCTACTCATATTCATTTGTCCTTTCTATAACTTCTCTCAATATTTGGATATGAGCTTACTGTACTAAAACTACTTTTAAATCCAGCTTGTTCTCTTGGTTGGTGGAAATCCAATATCCTCTGTACACGAATTGTAATTATCTTGGTAAAAATTTTGTATAAAACTGATAAAAGGCTGATAGGTCTGTAATTTCTAATATCTTCTTTATCACAATTTTTAAATATTAATATTAATATTGCATTCTTCCAATCATGTGATACAACTTTATCATTTAGACATTTGATAATAAAAATTTTTTTATTTCTTCATCTGCTTTTTTTAATATATCAATTATAATTCCATCATTACTTGGAGCCTTTCCTTTCTTCATAAATTTAATTGCATGTCTCTCTTCGTCATTTAAAATTCTGGGCAATTCAGAAGATATAATAGATATAAGAGGTACTTGTTCTTTATTACTATATAATTCTTGATAGAAGTCTTCTACCCATTTCATGATGTCATCTCTCTTTTTAGTAATAATTCCACCTTTTTTTCTTATTGCAGGTATAAATTTCCTACCAATACCAAAATGTTTTGCACTCTTGAGACTTTTATTCTCTTCTACAGCTTTCCTTGCTAGTTCACAGTTATACTTTCTTATATCATTTTTAACTCTTTTGCACCATTTTACAAAATTCAAGATATTCAATCCTTTTTAATTCCACATTTTTGTATATCTTCATAATCCTTCTTTTTTTCATAAATTCTCTAGTCTCAGTAGAAATTTTATTGGTCAATTACTGCTTTTTTCTACCAGCTATCTTTGTTGCAGTTTTTAAAAGTGTATCAGTTATTTTCATATTAATTTCATTCAAATCTGAATCATGTTCAAAATCTACTAATACTTGAAACCGATTTGTAAGTTCTAATTTAAATTCATTAGCATGTGTCTGATACGTTGATCTATTTCCATCATCTATGAGTATAATCAGTTTATTGTATCTTATTATCTATGAATAATCTTATGTTTATTGCTATTCCTCTTTCTGCATACATACACAAGATTTTAAGTATATTTGAAGGCTATTATTTAATATTTAATACTTAAAGCAAATGAATAAAAATGTCATCCGGCACAGATTAATGGAGTAATAAAATGAGAAACTGCAGCTTAAAATCTATGAATTGCTGCTTAGCTGAATTATTTGCAATATTCAAAATTCTTACAAACTCCCAAACAATAAATCATTTTATTATTTTTTTTTATACAATAAGAAAAATAGGATTGCAAAAAATGCATTGTATTTAGCCTAGGTCAAATCATTCCTCTCATTTATCTCCATCCTTGTTTGATATGTATATGTTAATAATAAGGCTTTTAAAAAGATGAAATTGCTTATAATTTTTATTTATCCACAATATAATTATAAAAAACATCACATTTAATAATTGTGTGTTTCATCTTTCACACTTTGAAATAAATAAAATTTAAACTAATTCTCATTTTTGGTGTTGCAGTCACAGCTGATGAAGGTGTTTCTTTGAAACTGGTTCTGTAAGTACTGTATTGTCATAATTCCATTTTATATCTTAAATAATGGGCTAATATGAGGTACCTAAATGTTGCCATTCATAGTATTAACTGAAAAATAATGATATATTTATTTCATATGAGCAGTTAATTTTTCATTTAAAGAAAGTGAGTGATATATGTTATATTTATTAATTTAATTAGGAAGATAGTAATTAATAATCTTCTTAGTCCTATTAACTTCCATTATCCCAGAAATTAGGAACATTTTATTTAACTGTAATGTTTCTGTTACTGTTCAGCATTTGCTTAATTATTACACAAATTCCTGATATATTACTTGAAACTACAATAGTTGGTTAACATTTATTTGTTTCAATTATAATAGAACTTTCTAAATGAGTTTCATTTTTTATTTAGTTTATTCAGGTAACAATGGTGACAAGCTCAGTCAAATGAAAAAGACTGAGTTATCCAATAATTCATCCTTCCAAGATTCAGTGTTCTGATTTAGATATTCTATATTGATAGAGCTATTTTTATGAATATTTATATTTATTTTTACTTTTTTCAGTAATTTGAACACCTGTTTTATATTATTCAATTATTTAAGCAAACTGAAATACTTATTTTAGTTTTGAATAAATTAGTGCAACGTGTTCATTAAAATAATATTAAGAAAAATAAAAAAAATATATAGTATAGTTAATAAATTAATAAGCTAGATTGATGTGTGCATATTTTTTTTTTTTTGGAGATTTTCTTTTTTAACTTGATAGGTACTTTAATTATTCTGGTTTATTTTGTAGTTTAATAAAAGAAAAGAGATCAAATCACAAAACAAACTTTAATCATTAAATTTTTAAGTCTTTTTCTATTATATGCTATTCATGTAAATATCATCACATGAAAATGAAGTGTGGAAAAAAATCACTTCTGTTTATAGATATAAAAACCAATTTTTAATAAATATCCACTATTTAGTTCTAAGTATTCTCTTGCATACATCATGCATTCTGTGTAATAGCTCACATTTTGTTGATAAGTTTTAATTACAATAAAATATATATTGCTTATTGAACTATATGTATGCAGTATTTTTCACTATGCATACATATATATGAGACACTTTTCTATATGTATAATATGCACATATACATTAAATTATAATATAAACAATTTTTTTTAAAAAAAGCTTATTAATAATAAATTGAGAGAGCATATTTGCATATATATATATATGTTTACTGTGAAATTGCTCATTTGCATTTAGTCAAAAAATGAAAATACTAACAAACTTAATATACTGTATTTTTTTTAATAAAATGAATAGTAAAATGTCAGACTTTTGTCATAACAGTATATGCTCTGACAATATATTTTTCTTTGAGTAACTTTTTGTTTTTCAATGGTAAATTAACAATCTCATTATCAGCAGATTATGGTCTCTCTAATTGATTTGATATTTTCAATGTAAGACAAAGAAATGTTATTAATAATCATGATTGCAGACAGTGCTCTGAGAAAGAAAGATTGGCCGTTGCCATATCTTAAAGTTTATTAATTTTAATATTTCTACTTTTTGTTTATTTACATTTTTTTGGATAACATAAATTGATATAATTATTTCAGTTGCAGCCATGATTCTAATCGAAAATGTAAACAGAATTTCTAGAAAAAAAAAAGTCTTTTAATTGTTTAAAAGAACAGCAAAATGGTTGAGAAATTGAAAATAAACTAGTAATTTACAATTTTTTGCCTTCATTTCGCGTGAAAAAAAATCCATATTGAAATTTTATTTTTTTTACATTTGTATTACTATATTATATAATATTATTTAGAATTTTAAAAAAATGTTTAATAACAACTTATTTAATTGTTCATAAAGATTTATTTATCATATGAGTAGCAAAATTAGCATATTGTACATTATCAAAACTACTTAAAAAAATAGAATGATATATTAAAAAAGATAAAAAAATGCATCTGATGCATTTTGGGTTTGCATATAGAAATCAGTATTTAAGGCTATTTTTTACAATATGTATTATGCAGATCTAAATAAAGATCACTTTATACTATATACAATAAGTAAGCTAGCTGTGAATTTTTTTTTTTGCCACGAGATGTCACAGTTTATAATGTGCAGTAGACATGTTTTTTGAAATGACAAAAAATTTTTGATTAATGCAGTCAAACTATTTAAATAAATATTAAAGATATGAATATTTTTAAATTTATTTGTATGCAATTTTTCATGTTTTTTAAAATCAAAAATATATGTAACAGTTTTATGCTGAGTAAAACATTTTTTCACCACTTCTACATTTTTATGCATGTGCATTAGTGTTATGAAATGATTTAAAATCAAACAAATAGATTGTATTATTTTTAATGGAGATTTAGTAATTTTTGATCCTACTAAGTTCATTATTGTGAAATCATTTTTTTTTTTTTCAAAATAAACAATTACAACAACTAAATTATAATATGGAAGATTGCTATTTTTGCTATAAACAAAATACTGTTAATAAAAATTTTAATTCATAAAAGAGTAAATAGAGTGTACAGTTTTTAAAGTAATGTATATATTTTAAAATTTAATATGGTATTAAAATGTATTTTGTAGTTGTATGTCCTTAAAATATGATTTTGATTATTTATTATATTGAATGAAAAAACAAAAAATACTTAATTGTAATTATTAATTAGAGAAAATATAACTTACTATTAAAAATTTTTCGGCTGAACGTTTTCGAGGAACCATGCCTCATACTCATAGCCTTCATGAAAAGTATAATAAATATATGCAAATGTAAATATTCAAATAAGCTACTGTTACGTAGCCCATTTTTTCGAGATCTCGAAGCATGTGTCCTTTCTGTTAATGGCATGGATGTCTCTATTAATATAGAATGCCTCCTTTATTTTTCTCCTGTAATCAATTAAGTATTTTTTGTTTTTACATATAAGGAGAAATTAAAACCATATTTATATTGAATGAAATATTTTTTTTTGGTGAGGGGGGGGGGATCTTTGTTATCATTAATGATGAAAATATTTACTTTGGATATATCATTAATGAAGAAATAATTGTTTTGCAAAGACTGGATGAAAATTAAATAAAATACTGTACTATATACATTCATTAATCATATTTTCAGTTCATAATTAAAATATTGTATATAGCACCAATTATGTACTTTGTTGTGTATTATGAATAAACTCTACTGTACAGTTTCAGTATGAAAGTTGCTATTTTGTTTTTGGATGAGAGTGATAATAACTATCCTATGACATCATCAAGCTTACAAAATGGACACCCACAAAAAAATTATAATTTATTTTTTTACAATTGTTATAGTGCATAATCGATTGTAAATTAAAACAGTGGGTGCACATTGATGATGATTACTATTGTGAATCTTTGCATAAAGGACATGTGCTGAGCAAGGTATAAGTGTATAAGTAAATTTATAAGTACTTCATTTATATAATGAGTTATTTATTTATATAGTGCTATGTTTTAATCTGTTATAAATACCTTCATTTATAAATAAATGTAATTTTATATTTAGAAGTTTTATTTTCAGTAAATAATATACAGTTAAAATGTTTGTGGTGTTATTTATAAAAAATGTTTTTGAATAGACTTTAGATATCTATAATAATCAAAGTATAGTACTTTTTGTAGGTCATATGAAAAATTATTGGAAATTGAGGCTAGTATCCATATTACTTTTTTTTGTTGTTGTTATGCTTTGGTACTGTAATTATAAAATAAGATTTTCATGCCTTATCTAAAATGTTTATTGTTTGATTTAAACATTTGTATGCTTGGTAGCTTTTCAAACAGTTGACTTTGTTTAACTTCAATTTTTCAAACTGATTTTGGTTTTATATATATGTCAAAGTGTTGACCGGGAAGCGAACTCGGGCTGGCTGCTTGGAAGGCAGCTATGCTAACTGCTAGGCCACCAACGCCTGACAATTGATTTTGGTTTTATTCAATAAAAATAACTTTTTGCTGAAAATTTAGCCTAATGATTCCAGGGGATAATATCATAAGCAGATCGCAGTTCTACTTGCTTCCATTGAGATATGAGCTTTTATGGTATTGTGGGATTTGCTATTTTTATTGGAGAAGGTAATATTCTCATAAGGATAAGTAAAAAATTAAGTAGATAAAGTTTTTATTTTTATTAATTTTAGTAATAGGTATTTTAATTTTACTGTTGGCAATTAGATGTTACAAACACAGTATTCATTATTAATAATTGCCGTTTTATTTTTATGAATTAATAATTAAATTAACTGTGAGTTGTTAAATTTGATTTAAATATTGCATTCCATTATATTGCAGAGTCCATGGGCCAGACATTCCTTTTTTTTTAACTTTATAAAATGTTATTTTTAAACCTAAAAATATTTTTATATTATTTTTTAAAAAAAATCCAAATACCATTCTTTAAATCAGGAATTCTAATTAAATTTTATATATTGCAAAAATAATACATTTTTTTATAAAAGTATATTTCATTAGTGTTACTTTGTAATGGGTGAATACCCTTCATTAATTTACTTTTAATTTAAAAATAAAACTTATGTTAAACATTTCAATAATTCCATAAAATTCATTTAAAATTTATTATAAGTCTAAGCAAGAAGTTATATTTAATTTTGTATATATATGTGTAAAATGCCAGTTTTTATTTAGTGTAATTTATTGTAGTACATAAAATTAATTATGGAATAATTTCCCTTTTCTATAGATATCTAAAACGAAAATAAAAGCACCCAAAATGCTGTTTTAATTTAGAGTACTCTTTTCACCAGCCCTCCTAAGAGAAACAGTGACAAAGTAATTACAAGATTTGCCAATTGTCAAGTGATGAAAAGTTTTAATGGTGTCCATCCTTTTTTTATTTATTTATTAAGTTTAGAATAACTAAAGTATCCATTTATTACTTATAATGATTGACTATCATTACTCTCCCATCATCATAAAGTTTATATTATTGAAATTTATTTTTATATAACTAATTATTTTAGAAATCAATTTAATAATAGTCACTTTTAGTCTAAGTTAGCTGATCATTGGGGGGAATAAACAAAATAAATTAAAAGAGTATAATTAAAAACTATTGAGTTTTTTTTTTTTACAATGAAAGTATTTTTAGATATGGTAATTATTTTTTATAATTTATTTATATATTAAAAATATGGAGAATTTACATATATGTATGCATATGTACATGGATTTTATTTACCTTTTCTAAAAACACATGATAAAATCTCATTTTTCTTACCATCAGATAAGATTATTACCAGAAAGTAATGAAGTTGCTCAAGGTTTTTTCTCTCGTTATAATTAGAAAAAATCCTTAGTATCAGTTTTTAATGTTTTTAGTTAATGTAACCAAACTGCTTATTTAAATCATACAATTAGATATGCATCTTTCTTCTCTGAGTACTTTAACAAATCTTTCCTATCAATTTCCATCAATTTCATATCTTGCTTTACATCTTATGAAGTGCCCACTTTACTGAAAAGAACTTGATTTTTAATAGAAGAAAGCTAAAACAAATATTTTACACTTATTATTAAATAGAGAATTATCGGATGGACAGAAAATCTGAACATGCATAAGTTCAGTTTTAATTATATTAGGCTATTATCTCCTATTGCAAGTTATATATCTCTTACGTAATCAGTCAGTTTTTTCGAGTTTTTATTTTTTTTAAACCCAACAGAACAAGATTACAGAATAACGTGAATCATCGAATTTCTCAAATATAAAAGTATTAGTTTTAATTTGCTGAATAATTTATTTTAGCTGCTAATAGTTAGCATTATGTGAATAGCAATGCAAAATTAAAGATGTTCTTATCTTCACAATGAATAATAAATTTGAATTTTTCAGGTCTTAATAGTTCCATATTGAACAATCTTGTTCACAACATTCTACAATCCAAAATTTTCATACAATTGCTATCCATCAATATCAGAGCTGTATAATTTGCCCAAATTTTTACATTTTTCTTTAGAATATTTGCATCAGCATTTACTTTAGTCCATCAATCTTGAGAAGGAACTCAAATTTGGCTTCTGTGTAATGCAAATGAACTAAATAATCTCCTCCTTGAATTCTCGAGTTTTCTTTTGCTAGCTCTTTTCATTTCCTCTAGTTATTAAACTAGCATCCATTTATTTTGTATATTCTAGTAAGTGAGGAACTCCCTACTATTTCTTTTTCATCATCAAAATGATCTTGGAAGGCTTTTGAATTCAGGACATCATCATTGAAGTAAATGCTAGGATCCTGCAGCCTTTTTTGAATACACTCAATGTTGATGAGTATAGTACTTTGTTTCAAGATCTTAGCAAAGTTATATAAAATTATAATTCAAAATGCTTTGGATAGCTGTTTCTTGCAATATTTGTTGTTTTACTGGTCGTTTTCATTATGATAATGGAATGATATGTTTGGATGCACACCCATTTCTGTTTATTAATTATTCTGATTCCATTTTTTTAATTTTCTAATTTATTTTTGTCTTTTTATTTTTTTTTGTTATGATGATTTAAAAAACAACAACAACGTATCAACAATTAATTGAAAAGATTGTTAGAACACTATTATTCTTGCCAATAACATATATTTTCTTCTCTTATTTCAATTAAATAATGGATCACAACAGATTGAATGCAAAAATTAGATGAGATTGTAAAGATGTAAAACACTATTCTTTTTGTTTGTTTGTTTGTTTTAGATAATGTAATAGTTTTATTATTATTTTAAAACAATTTAATGAATAATTTATAAAATTTCTATTTTAATTTCCAATATACAATAAATAAAAGTTTTTGGGAGGGGTCTTACTACTTTTGAGAGTGAAATGAAAAAAGAGGCATATGGCTTTATTGCTCAGGAGTTCATAAGATGTTTGAGCACCAAAACTGCGAGCACCAGAATCAATTCTGGGACCTCCCAATCCCAAGTCAGATACTTTATCAATTGCACCAAACTATGCAGGGTAAAAAGGGCATATGGTTTTATCACTTGGGAGTTCATAAGAAGTTCGAGTGCCAGAATCGATACTGAGATCTCCTGATCCCAATTTAGATAATATGAACTGTATCAACTGCATCAAACCATGCAAGGTCGAGTGAAATAAAATCATGAAAGCAAAAATTGTTTCTTTATACAAATAATTATCTTACATATTTATAATTAAAACAGGAATTTATATAACATCTCTCTAAATCATCATTATCATTGTTAACCGTTATCAATCCACTGCAGTATGAACCTCTCTTCTTCACATCACCCTTACACACTTTCTTATTTCATCCATCCATATTACACGTGGTCTCTTTCTGGATCTTTACAATCCATTGGAATCCAGTTTAAGATTTTAATTGTCCATCTATTATCATCTCTTCTAACAATATGTCCAGCCCAACTCCACTTCAGTATTTTAATTCTTTCACAATGTCAGTTACACCTGTTCTCTTACCCATATATTGCATTTTCGATCTCTTCTTGTTACTCCTAACATGCATTTTTTCATACTTCTTTGAGTGGTCTGAAGTCTTTATTGCTCTTCTATTAAGTGTCCAAATCTCAGATTCATCAGTTAAGAACTGGTAAAACACATTTAAAAACCTTCCTTTATCTCTCTAAATATTATACTGTATGTATACAAACATCAAAAATGTATCTGATATAAATTCAGACAGCATCAGTACACACAGCATTGTACAATTGCATACATATTGTACACAGAATAGTAAAATGAAACTTATATAAAAAGCAGTATGCACATGAAATATGCAAAATAATATTTTTTAGCATCATACCATTGTAGAGTATTAGAGTAATATCTCACTAATCTTATTCCATTGTGTTAATGAAAGTGTGTAGTCTGAATACTGTGATATTTGATACTGATAATAAATATTTTATATTTATGAATATTGGCTTGTGTTGTGGAAGTTATAAAAAGAATTATGTATTATTGCTAGGTCCTAATATTCATTGAATCCACGAATACATATTTTTTTCCACATTTAATTCATTACCTGCTCCAAATGTTACCTTTTATATGTTGTTGAATGCACCATTAAAGTGAAACCGTTATTTTTGCTTCTGATATGTTTTGATTTCCATCCATTAAACAATTATAATCTTATTTTTATTTCTGTTTCTCAATAGCATAAAACAGGGGGCATTAAAGTTTTCTAACATTTACACATTAAGATACAGTTATTATTTTTTATGTCAAGTTGTTCACTTTTTTAAAAAATAAAATAAAATACATGATGTTTGTACATAGTTTTTTAATAATTATATTATGCTTTTTTCAAATATTGCCAACTTACAAGGTGAAAGACATGAACTATTTTTTATCCTTTAATATTGAAAATATTTAGTGCTGTTTTTTTTTTTTTTTAATTCTAAAGATTTTTTTTATTAAAAATATGCTAAAAAATAATATTTTTGCCATATCCCTGAAAGATAAATTTATTCTGGCAGGAACTTAAATATAATAAAATAAAGGCCCTGAAAACTTTAGGTCATTTGATTCGATGTTGTCCAATAGTGTAGCACTATAGTTAAGTAATTAAACAAAGAATTTGGAAACATGTAATAAAATCTAGTATAGGAAATCAAGAATGATTTAATTATATCAAAAAGTGAAGAAGATTAATGTGTGCTTTGTAGAGTATGATCATTTTATCATTGATATTTTATCTAACTTTAATACAAACTACTTAAGAGGGCCTGAATATATGCTATACTCATCTTAGATGCACCATTGACAGTAAGATAATAAAAACAATTAGTATGTTTCTTAACTTGCTGGATTAAAACAGGCAAAACTCTCCATACAGTAGTGCCACTCAGTGCAAGCCAGAGTAATCAATGGATGCCAGAAGGCTTGTGCATAAAATCCCTATCTAGTGCCTACTTATCCAATATCCCCAGACTAGTTTCTGGCTTTTGGCCTTCGTCAGTGAGGAGCCTTGGATCTGAGAGCACCACACCTAGATTGTTAGATTACAGTATACCGTTGATGGATTAGACATGTGTAGGGGATGAAGATAAGATTTCCTAGAAGTTAAAAATGCCTTTGTAAATACTATGCATATATTAAAGATCAATGTACATTGTGTTTTACAAATTGATTTGTATAGTTATTACAAAGCCTGTGTAATTTTTTTTGCCTATGTTTCTCTTCTTGTTCTTTTAAGATCATATGGTTATATTCATTTAAGAATAGATACTATTAATAATGATTTATTAAAGTGTGATCTATTGTTTATGTGAATACTTGTTACATAAAATTAAGAAACAAAATCTTCTATTTTAGCATTTATAAGTTTAGATATTTTCAAGGCCTTCTGGCATTTTGCCATACAGTATTTATATTTTTTTGAAGTTAAAGTTTTAAAGTTTTTAGTCTAACATTCACTCTGAACTAATCAATTACTGTATTTCATCTGTTCTAGAGAGCATTTGAGTGCACCTTCATATGAAGGCCATTCAGTAATATTTCTAAAAAAGAAATTAAATATATTACTATGTTCACAGATAGACTTATCTACTGTTAAAATTGTTTATATTATTTGCTAAATCTGGAATTCTATTTTTAATTTGGAGGAGTGGAGGTTAAATAAATTCTCACTCTTAATTATGGTATTAACTGCTACAGGCACAAAAAATATTTTTGGCAAAACTTTTTTGGTATTAAAAAAAATTGGCTGCTGGGCCAATATAATTTTATACTAGTAGTTAAATTTTCTTATATATATATAAAACATGTTCTTTTAAAAATATATTTGTATTCAAATTGGATTTCATTTTATATCTGAACAAGTTTATTTATAGCAGATAATTTGTTTTTACAATTAATCTTATATAACTGAAACACGAGGGTCCTTACAGAGAATTTAAAGTGCTTTCTCTGGCTAAGCATTTATCACAAAGCTTGTTGAGGAATTGGCAATCCTCATTATTTATAACTTACAATCTTAAGAGAATATGGTCATGTGATCTATGACTCTTATTTTGATTATTATATACCTGTGTCTATATATATATATATATATGGTATATGAGCACAGACTTTCACACGACCCACCACTCTCCACTCTATCTAATAACACTGATACACTTAAACACATGTATGTTGAAAAGGTGAAGATTGTCTATCTTAATATATGAGCACTTATAGTGTATATGTGTGGGAGATGATAATCTGGACCAGCTGATGATTGCTGGTTTGGCATGAAATACGTATATTGGTGATTATTTATCTTTTCAACATATATGTGTTTAAGTGTATCAGTGTTATTAGATAGAGTGGAGAGTGGTGGGTCGTGTGAAAGCCTGTGCTTATATACCCTATATATTACATATACATAGGCACAGGTATATAATAAGCCTGTGTTTCAGTTATTACATTGTAGAGATGTCTGCCCATCCTTGCATATGTATTTAATGGATTATGTCCTCCTGTACACGTGGGGTTCAGATTGACCTTAGGTCAACATGGGTGTCTCAAGAATCTCGGCCTCAGGGTGGCCTTTGAGCATTCCATCATCAGATTTTCAATTGGATGGATGGTTGAAGAGTTGGAGTGTGGAGTAGATTGAAGCCTGTCCATTAAAGTATGAAGATTGTTTATCTTAATATATATCTGAGCACTTATAGTGTATATGTGTGGGAGATGATAATCTGGACCAACTGATGATTGCTGGTTTAGCATGAAATACGTCTATTGGTGGTTATTTATCTTTTCAACATATGTGTTTAAGTGTATCAGTGTTATTAGATAGAGTGGAGAGTGGTGAGAAAGTCTGTGCTCATATACCCTATATATTAATTAATCTTATATGTTTCATGATCTTTGATGGATTTTATTGATTGTTATTCTTAATAAAGAATTTTAAAGATGTTAGCTGCAATAAAACTACTTAAGTTCATCTCTAGCTTTTATTTTATTTTTTTATTAATATTTTATAACTACTAATCAATAACTTCAATCAATATTATCTTCAGTCACAATTTTTAATTTTTATTACGTAATTACAGTATTATATATATATTTTTTATTCCACCCCCCTCCCCTCCATGGTTATCCACAATTTTATCAAACAGTCTTCATCTTCTTTCTATTTGTTCTTATGGGTTTTATTGATGTATTCAACTGTCATGGATAATTATCAATGTATCATTTAAAACAAGAGCAGCTGTCCTGTCTAGTTTGAATGAATAGTGATTACTATATACTTTTAGTTTCTGGATTTTGCTTTCATTTGTGAGGCTTGAATTCAAAGCTGGAAGTAATGAATTTATGCATGTAGCAACCATTTTTGATTTCATTATTCAAACTAAAAATCTGAAATCCCAATCAACCCAAAGTTTTTGAACCCAAGTCATTTGTTTAAATACTTATGTAGATTTGACTCCAGATCAGTAATTATATATTTTAATATCTCAGTTCTTTACTAGGAATATTAATTATAACAATAAATCACCTAACTTTCCAGTTTGCTATTAATGATTGTCAGATAGTGTGCTTGAATACTCAAGATATTTTAAGACAATTTTTATAGGTAGCATTAGTGGAGAATTGTCCTTGTTTTATCACATTCTGTGAACTAAGGATTTAAATGATTTGCTGTTATACATTTCTTATTTGCTTTAAAAATGAATTTTAAATATAAAATGCATACTGATAATGTTTCTATCCATTGTGTTCAAAATATATCAATGAAATAAATACAAAATATAAGAACAAAGAAGAGAGTGAAATTTATTTAATAAAATTATGATGTAAAGAGAAATATATAAATAAGGAATAAAATATCTGCAAATAGATGTAGTTGAATATTATTAACCATATTTTTCAACTTGGAAAGTTTTTGTTCAGACTGTAAGGGTGTTTTTCATAATTCATTTATAAAATTTATCTACTCCGAATTAAAGGTATCTGCAATGAATTAATTCCAACTGATTTATGACCATCTCTGTTGCTTTACCTAAAATGATGGTTCATATATAAATATTAATGGAGTTTGAAGTCAACTAAATTAAATAACTATCAATAAATCATGATTACATTTGAAGTTTTGACATTGTAATCATAATGGATTGAAAACTGCTAAGATATTTTTTATAGATCTCCACATCACTATATTCTTTTTCAAATGTATAAAGAAGACATCTTAAAAGACAAACATTGTCTTTTGAAGTATTTTCTTTGTATGTTTTAAAAAGAATGTGATAATGTGGAAATCATTAAGTATATGTATAAAAGATATTACACATGGGAAAAGAGAAATGAAGTTGAGTTACTCCATGGGTATGTGCTTAATTAAAGAAAACATATTCTTTAATTAAGATTAAAGTTTATATCTGGGTTAGAGATAATCTCTAGCTTAATAAATAATTAGTGATAATCGTTATTGTATTTATCTAGAGTGATGTTTCAAATTTGGTGTTGGAGTTAAATTTGATACTTGTAAATCAAAATGTAACAATTTACTAAAATATATCTACTTGTGTTTAAATTTTTTTTTTCTTCAAAAATTGAATCAACAAGATTTCAAAACAGTTAACTTTTATTCTTATTTTTTTTTTTACTAGTTCTCTCAATTAGATTTATCAACTTTGTCATCTCTTTACTGTTCATTACCTTTTTTGACTTTGACCTATATTAACACTAATTTAAGTTTTATTCAGATCTAAATCTGTTTTTGTAAATCAGTATCATCATCTCTTCTATCATTTTTTAAAATTTGATTTTCAGTAGATAAATTGTTTTTGAGACTATGTCTCCTTGTCCCAGAGTCATTATAGACAATTTGTTTTTGTTATTACTCAAAACTGGATCTGCAAGTCTGAAATTATTTATAAAAGTAAAAATAACTGTCTTTAAAAAAAGTCACATTCTTAAAATCACTTTGTCATTCACTATCCTCAAATGAGAGAACTTTGTAAAATTATACAGAGGCTAAAGTCTCCATACAGTAGCACCACCAGTACAAACCAGAGTAATCAATGGATGCAAGAAGATTTGTGTATAAAATCCCTATCTAGTGCCTACTCATCCAATATTCCTGTCTAGTTTCCAGCTTGTGGCCTCCATCAATGAGGAGATCTAGGTGCAATGCTCTCAGATCCAAGGCTCCTCATTGATGAAAGCCACAAGCTAGAAACTAGTCTGAGGATATTGGATGAATAGGCACTAGATAGGGATTTTATACACAAAACTTCTTGCATCCATTGATTACTCTGGCTTGCATTGGTGGTGTTACTCTATGGAGAGTTTAGCCTCTATATAAACAGCTTGAGTAAGCATAAGAAATGGTGATCATGTGATGCTTAGTGGTTTTTTTGTAAAATCATGTGAGAAATTAAATTTATCATAAAATTGATCATAATCCTCAATCAAACTTTGCAAATTTTTCATGGAGCATCTTAACGAAAGACAATTCAATTACTAGTTATTTCTTTACCAGATCTTGGTTGTATCAATTGAGTTGATTGTTAATCAAATTACATTACCAGTCAGATTTATATATTATTGGCAATTTATTTAATGAATGTTATAAGGGTTATTACTTTGCTTTGAATTCTTATAAAGGGGAACAGCCTAAAAATAAGTAAAGAATAAAATTCAGTTTCAAAGAGCCCTACCTGTTGATCATTTGTATTACTCTCAACTGAAGATTTAGGCACCAATACTTTTGCTTACCTTTCCATAAATTATTATCAGGCAAAAACTGTCTTCTGATGATACCACATCTACATAAGATTGCAAGTTTAAAATCTTTCTCATTTGCAGTATCTTGCAGCGTTCATGTTATTACCTTAGATCTAAAAATTGTCCTAGTTTTGACTCAGTTTGCTTTGCTTTCTAGGAAACTGATTTAGACAATCTTCATTTAATTATTAAGTTATATATTTAACATGCTAACAGAATTCTAACAGCAAATAACTAGATTCTACCACATCCATTATTGTACATCAAAATCACATAAAATTTATTTGCTCTTTATTTTATTTACTACTTTCTATTTAAGAAGTCTTATCACAGATAATATTGCATATATACTTACGTTTGCTTTCCTAACTTAATAATTTTCTGAAATTTCCATGTGGTAAGTGTATAACTCGTATCTTCATCTTGTGTAACTGGGACTTTTAAGAATTTCCATAATTTTAACTTCCACTACCTGTAAGGAAATGTTTGCAGTCATTCAACTTATCTTCATATAGTGCTAAATTAATAAACAAGTGCAAGATAGCTTTAGTTACTACAAAGATAAGAATAGTTTCGCTCCTATAATTAATCACCACATGCATTGTGACTATATAGAATTAGAAATAGAACAGTTCTCTTCACTCTAGAACCATTTACTGTAGACCTGAGTAATTATTGACCATTTACTGATGTAGTGCTGTAACATCCTCATTTCTTAGATCAGTTTTTAGCTTTTGCTTCTACAGTGAGGACTGGAAGTCAAAACTGGATTAATATGTTTATGCAACTAACTATTGTCTTTTATTCTTTTATAGACCTAAAATAAAAATAAAAAGTGTAAGCTAATATGGTTGCATAATTGTATAGATCTGTTCCTAAGTTGTATGATGTTAAAATGATTAAAGTTTATAGTTAACATGAAGATTGTTATACTTTTTCTGATATTTCTTTCTATTCACTATTTTATTTCAAGTGAAGTCTGTCCTATTAGATATATGTGCCTATTTTCTTTCTTAAGATATATATATAGTGTGTATAGAAATATATAATAAGCGTTTTCACTTAATTTTTACTTAGAAAGCTACAGTCATGATCTTATTAAGATAGTTTGCGACTCCTGTTATTATATAGAGTACAAAGCATTATAATAAGTAAATATTGCTTTTGATTTTATATTTTCTTATTTGTCAACACATTGAATGCATTCTTAATACAAAAAATTGCAGTAAAATGACGTGCATTATTGCTCCTTTTAACAGTTTTCAGTTTTAATTCTTACACTTTCATCATTCATAATAATTTTTTGTTGTTGTTATTTCAGTTTATAGGAGAATAATTTGCATAGGCAATATTTCAAATATATACTTCTTCATTATGAACATTTTAGGTCAGGAGAAATATCTAATCACTGATTGAAATTAGAGACTTATAAAAATGTATAATTATTATTATTGGTGCTATTATTTTTTAAGATCTCAGATTTTGTACTTATGTTCAAACACAGGTATTCCTTTTGAATTTACTATTTTTAAAATGTTTTGAATAGTTTACTGTAGTAGTAAAATATTTTAGCAATTTCTTATGAACTCTTGGACAGTAAAACCGTTCGATTATTTATTATTTGTTTTAATATGAGGCTCTCCTTTCACTACTCATCTTTTTTTTGTCTTTGAACTATTATTATTTTTATTTAAACAAACCTGTGCGTGATTTGTATTCCATCACCCCTATCTTTTATAATATTATTTATATATTTTTAATTTTTTTGTTTAGAGTAAGCTTTCAGGTATACCTCCAATGATTCAATAAAATTAGTCATTTCATTTGTTTAGTAATTTAAGTCTTGGCTGATTAAGTTCTAAATATATGTATACTGTACATTTTTTTCTTCTGATTATACTTTTTTTAGTAAAGATTTTATATATTTATTATGTATATATTCACATAATATATACATATGCACATTATATATATACTATTTTGTTAAACTATGGATCTGTCAGATTCATATGTATATAGTTTTTCATAAGTTTTTCCTGTAGTTACATTTACATGTAGGTTTTATATATGTATGTTATGTATAATAGTTTTTATGCACGTTTTATGAGTTTTTTAAATTTATTAATTGACTTTGAAGTTTCAATAAGTTTATCTAGTAGAGATAACCATATTGATATTTTCTGTAAATTCTCAAGATAAATGATAGGTACTTGACAGCAGAATGATAACCAGGAAATTTATCTAATTGTTGAATTTGCATGTGTGTGCATATATATATATTATTTTATCACTAATATTTTCCAATTTTTGAATGTAATGTAATCCAGAAGTTGAATAATTTTTATGAATTGTTAAAAAATATTGGCAGTTATCCTTAACAATGCACATTATTATTATTGCTTTATTGCACTTTTTTAGATTTAACATATTCAGATTTTCAACAGATCATTTAATATTTACCTTTTAAAAATATATTAGATTAATCATGTAGTAAGAGTGTTGGGTTCAAATTCTAAAAGTTTCTGAATGGATATGAAATAATTTCTAGAAATAATAACTTTTTTGGAAAGTTGAATGGCCCCCCTTGAGGATGTAATGCAAATATTTTACAGACAGCTTTCTTAGGTTTGTCATATTTTATTGGTTAATATTTTGGAAGAAAACTATCAATTTCAATGTTCTGACTATTTATTTAAATATTTTCATGAGTAATATTACTGGTATATCCAAGTCTACTTCTTTGTGGTTGTTTTTTATTTTTTCAGATACTCCTCTTTCAGATATCAGATGAGAAGTTCTCTCAAAAAATATACAAAATGTCGCTAAAAAGATTGAACTTAGCAATAACTCAAAATATAGATTTGCCATCTAAGACTCATCTCAAACCAAGATTCCCCTTTCTGAATGATCAACCAAGAATTTTCAACTGAAGAATTATATCATACAAATGGACATGTATGAGATCTTTTCTTTTTTTTTTTTGTATCTAATAAGTAAAGCAAGTTGGATATGAACTTCCTAGACATTACTGGAGTTTCATCAATAGATTCAGGACAACCACTTATCAGCTTCATAAATGGAATTTAACAGCTGCTGACCTATGTAGATGATGGATAAACAAATCATAAATCACATAATTAATGAATTAAAGTTGTAACTAATAATTTGTTAAGCGTATACTCATTACCTAAGACTATGTGTTTAAATATGACAGTAGAAACCTCTACAAATCTTTAACACATGATTAACAACTTTAAAAGACAAGGTCCCTACTGTCGTATTTAGTTGCATAGTCTTAATACTATAGCCTTAATATATATTGCATAATTAATGATTGTAAAATCTACATCTAGAGTGATAGGATTGAAAGACTCAATAAAGGCACTAGTGAATCTCCCAATCTCTGCAAGTTTTTTTACATTTTGTTAATAGTTAAGCTGACTAATAAAAAAAAAATCCATATGGTAAGTGAATAATCAAATAAAACAAAAAAAATTAGTTTATGGAACTGTTGTGCTCACTCTTCTTTAGTGTTTGCATATCTCTTGACGTCTATAGCAACTGTCATGATTGCTTTTACTTTTCATGTTATTCTTATAGTATAAAGTTATGATTTAATATTTCTAATTATTTTTAGGCATTACAAATTAATTTCATATATAATTTAATTTTTATATCAAAACCCTTTGTTTGTTTTCAATGGAGCATTCAACACTAAATAATTATATTTAAAAATTCCACTATTTACTTGAATACTGTTTGTTCTCTAATTTATCATATGCTCATTTCATGCATATTTATAAAAAAAAATTTTTTTTTCCCTAACAATTTCTTTCTCACACACTTCTTTAATAATTTTGAGATCAAAATGTTTGTCTTTTTAATGGGAAAATACCAATGTTATTTGTAGAAGTATTTTTTGATTTTGAATGATATGCCATTCTTATTAAATTCACTTTTGTTTTCTTGGGTTCGTAATAGTTGATTTTAATTTATTTTATTTTACATATAACACATACATGAAAAGATCTTTAATGTCACGGCTAACGATTTTATATATATCTTGAGAAAATTATAAGTATTCCTTGCTGAAAAAAATCTTTGTAATTTATTTTATACAAACATTACATCTTAATTTAAAATATAGTGGTCTTTAAAATATAATAACTGTTATTGTGCTATAAGCTGAAAATATATAATGGAATGTAGCTACTGTCTGAAAAATTTTATTTTCATCAGAACGTCTCCTATCTCTGTCAAGTTCAACACAAATTCAAGCACATCACTTTTTATTTATTAAAATAAATATTTTATTATAACAGTAACAGGAATAAATGTATTAAATCAGGATAATAGATAAAATTGATTTGGAGAAGCCCTGTGCATTGGTGAATTAAATTTCAAAAGTGAGTACTATAACTATCCATGTGAATGTGTGACGTTCATTCAGTTTAGTCAAATCTTTGCTGAATCTGAAGAAAAGTATAAAGATCAAAGAATATTAAGTATCATTCCAAATTAAAGAAAAATTATATCCATATGGGGAAATGTATCAAGAGTGTATTTTGTTGACAAATGATGCAATAAAACATTTTAAGAAATAATAGAGCAAGGAAAATTAACATTTGGTTCTGGAAACTAAAAAGCAAACAAATGAAATATGCAAGAAAATGAAATAATGGTAATTTTGCAATGAGCATTTTTTTGTATTATTTACAATATTATTTTAAAATTGATTTTTATGAAATGTTTGGAGTTTCTTTTTAATGTTTTTCTGTTACTGCAAACTTTCTTAGATTCCTGCTGTAGACATTCTATTTAAACAAACATATTTATTTATCTTTTTTTTTGTCGAGTTATGAGAATATTAGTTTATTTTCTTAAATATGTTGTACTGTTTTTTTTGTTCCATTCGGTGAATGGAGGAAATATACCTAAATGTTACTTGCCAATACTTATCTTTCAGAAACTGAATCCTCTAATGAAGATATTCTAATCACACTGATTTCAACGAAAGACTTGCTAAAAAATCTTCAGCTACCAAATAAAATAATAATAGTATGGATAAAAGCAAGACAATAAGAAAAAGATTTTATTTGCAGACAATAGATAAGAAATCCAAAGAGAAAATAATATGTATAATCTAATAGATTTTAGAAAAAATTGGAGAATGGAATCAGAGAAATTTCTGTTGCTTTCCATCCTATTCCAGTAGTGTGAGATTTAAGTTATATACAAATATTGGAATTACAACCATAAATTTGTCATGTTTCTTCAGAAAAGCATAGAGTAGAACAAATTTGGAAAAAAAAAAAGAAAAAAAAAAAGATTACATACTCTCAACAATTAATTTTGTTCCTTCAGGTATTTGAAATTTCACCAACAAACAGAATCACCGGAGAAATAATGGTCAGTAATATTTTTTTAATAAATATCTAATAGTATATTAATTTATAATATACTGACATTATTGGGAAGATCAAAACTTTAATAATTGTTTTATTGAATAATCTGTTAGAACTTTAAAATCTTTTTCCTATCATCTATATGTTTATATTAGTTGTTATATATATATGTTTTTTTGTTTTGAGACTGATGTATGCCTTTATTCGTAAATAATATCTTTTTATTACAAAAATATCAAGCAGAAATACTAGCAGTTTAAATTTACTCTTGAAAATTTGTATTAATTGCAATTTATTCTGTAATCTTTTACTAATACCAAAATTAAATTTAGTAAATGTTTATTTGGTATTTAGGAACTATTGTATTGATACTTGTTTGAACTATAGAAATATATTTTGTGCAGATATTTTTGATATATATTAATTATTATGAATAGTATGTTCTGTAGTTCACTTATAACATGTTGATGTCTGTTTACTTACAAGTTAATTTTTATAACTAAAGAATCTTTACATTTGATTTTTTTATTGCAGATTTTGTATAAAAAACTATGAAATAAATTTGCTAAAACTGAGGATCAGTATTTATGTGCTTATAATATTAACAAAATCAAAATTGGTCTGGTGGAAATATTAAATGTAATTATACTGTTTTAAAACAATCAAATGAAATTAGTCTGAATAAAACCATAGAACTTTTTAAAGAATAAAATTAAGATTCTTAAATTGTATTTAACAACAGCACTTTAACAACATAAAGTACAGAAAGATAGAAATCTTATGCAACTTTAGCATTTTATTTTTCTAGCCAAAAAATATTTTGACAGCATTAGGAAATACATTGACACACATTAAAATTACCCAACCTATTTAATTCACATTAAATTTACAATCCAACAATATTACAAATTTTATCTTAAGTAATAGAGAATGTTGGCATACATTCATATTAAATAAGTTGTAACATGTTACGATTTTATTATTTATATTTGCATATGAAATGCCATATAGTTACATTAAGGATTAAATGCAGTTATTTGTTTAATGATTAACTATTTAATATATGTATATAATACAGTTTCATGTGCATGTTTTAATAGTTATATGAGCTTGTTAAAAATATATGAGGGATTACTATATATTATAAGCTGGTCACTGATGTAATTATTATATTTTTGTAAAAGAATCTTGACATTCTTATTAGAAATATTAAATTTCATTGTAATTTTGCATTGTGTATTAATCTTATTTTTTGAAAATGTTAATTAGCTCTACTTTCATTTTCATTGGTTCAGGCCTTACATTTTTCTGATTGCCTGAAATAGTTAGTTTTCACATCTTATATTGTCTATGTGATACAATTAGAGTTTTAACTTATGCTGTGTGGTTTTTTTTTTTTTTAATGAAATTACATTACAATAGTGCTTTCTAATAACAATAGTAACTTAATGGTGATTTATTATAACAGCAATTTGTAAAAGATATGCCTTGTTACTTTGCTGACTTTGTAATAATATACTTTCACTGTGAGTTGATAAGAAAATTGAGCACATTTTTTCCCCAGTCATTATTTTATTTATCTGTTTATAGTATTATTCATTTTGCATATCTGGCACATTTTCAAATTAATAAAGTTATTGTATATAGCATACAGTATGCATAAATATTTATCTATTACATCTTATTATAAATGAAAATATCCTTCGTCCTTCATCGCCCATATAATAAATATATTTATTGTAATTATAATCAAATTCCATTTATAAAGTAACTAATGTATCATATTACGAATATATAATTTAAATCATTAATAGTTTCTTTTTAGCTTATTAAACTAAGATTTTTTCCGATATTACAATTTCTAATTCCTTAAAATTAAACAATGACTCCTTTAAATCTGTTTACATGCAAGGTATTTGCTTTGGCCTTGTATCACTTTTTTTTAGACATAGTGAAATTGCACAGTTATGTATTATTAATAATATATTGTTTTGTATCTATATCTGTTTGTAAATGAAAGAAAAAAAATCTAATTCACTTAATGACAGAGAGTCATCATTGTGAGATGTTGTGGGTTGCATTTGATATTGCAATAATATATTTTTCTATTATGTTATTGCATTTGTTTTCCCTAGATAAATTGATGATTTGAAAAATTAAGACATTGTATTCTTTCAGTTATTTTTCATAAAATTCTTGGTATGATTTTGATGATGATCTTATTCTAAAAGCAATACATGGATTAATAGTGTAAACGCATGAGTTTAAACTATCTCTTACCTATGTAACGATTTGGTTAAAATATTTTACAAAATATAAGTGTATATTGATTTATGGATGAAAATTCAGAATAATGGATAGAGAAGAAATAGTCCAGTATTTGCTTATTATCCAACCAATAGATATTAACATTCTTTATGTTGGTCAGGCAGTTATATATAGGATAATTGTATATATATATTGTTTCAATTTAATATAAAGCATTAATTTTGTTACCAATAAATATGAGATTATACATATATAAAATTTTCAATTTTGTAAAAATTAAGAAAAAAATAATTATCAATTCTGCAAAATTTATATCTAGTTTTTATTTTATACGTTTGTATATATTTTAAATATCTTATTTCTTATCACTATTTAAAAGTTACCAACAAAGCTTTCTCTTGCGATCTTTTTATCATCCTTAATTTAAAGCAAAATCTTGAGTGTTGTTTTTTTTATTAAAGAAATAGAACAATTAAACGGTCAGTTTAGGATTTAATTCCGTCATTGTTATAGAATAATTACTTCTAAAGTTTTTTTTTCATACTTTTTTTTTTTATTTCTAAAGTTTGCTAATATAAAATGTCCATTGTGTGTGTATATATATCATTACATGTACAATATAATTATTATATAAATTATATATGCATATATGAAGTTACTATTTATATATTTTTGCTATGAAAGGTCTCATAGTATAGTTTTTACTTGTTTATATGCACAATCAGTTTGAATAATGTGTGGTAAAATGTAAAAAATTTCCAGGTTTTTATCAAGATTAGGGTTTTTTCTTTAGATAGTGAATTATCTAGTATTGGTTGGTAAATGGATGTTAAACTATTTTTAGCTAAAAGGTAAATTAAAAAAGGTTCAATCCTCTCTATTTTCGAATTATGTGGGACTGTTGGAAAAGTCTTTGTCCTGTAATGGGCTATTGAGAAACTGTTTGTCATTTCTTAAATATTGAGTGTTAAAATATTATTACAAATGAAGCACATAGGAGTTACAGAATTAAAAGGTGAATATTTGTTAATGAAAATAAAATTATAGAAATATTTTTATTAATAGTTTATTATTTGAGAGGGCAGCAGGGTCGTCAAAATTGATCCACAATCTATGGATCTTGAGATCTAAAGTCTGCTATTCTATGTCTATAATAAATCATGCAAAATTATTTAGTGCTTAGTTTCATATAGATTAAAATATTTTTTTTCCTTCTAAGTTTTATTACAGTGGATATAAAATCAATTGTTTTGGGTGTGAACTAAATTTATTTTAGAATTAGTCACATTAATACAATATACATTTTTAATGTATAGTTTTTTCCCTCCCAATCTCACAATTTTTTATTCATATTATTTTAAATTTACGTCATACTTTCTATGATTCGTTTATTGCTTCAAGCATTCTGTCCAGATATGCAGTTATTAAATGTGTATATTTATATTTATCAGTTGAAAAATAATCAATGTTAAAATTGTACATTTGTATATATATATAAATGTCTGTCTACACTTTTTTGAGAAGGTAGTGATAATAAACAAATCATTGCATGTTATGGCAAAATTGCAAAAGCAGTATTTAAAATAAACCAGTTGCTTCTGGTAATGGTAATTCAGTTTTATTACTCTTCAGAATTTGTTTGTTAAAATGAAATATTTTATTTTAATTGGTATAAATTATTATTATTTTTTTATGAGGGTTTTTTTTTTTTGTGTGTGTGTGTTTTTACATTTAGATAGATTGAAATTTTTAGAATTTTTTAATTTGTTTTACAATCTTATTTCCTATTAAAATATATATCAAAGTATTTCTGGCTCTTTGTTCATGTTTGTAAGTTGAAAGTTAGCAGTTTTTAGTATAATTTATTACTGATCATGTTCTTAATGTCTTACAAAGAATACACTAATCGTTTTTATCATTGTATTGTGTGCTAATTATATTATATTCTTGAGATAAACAATATAGTAGTTGCTTCTTGTTTTCCATGTTACAATACATTAATGATGCACTATTTTCTTTTGATAGGCCTAGTCAGAATAGTCTTATGTAATCCTATGATACCGTATTTCCCTGAAACTAAGATCAAGTCTTACATTAATTTTTGCTCCAAAAGATACTGTAGGGCTTATTTTTAGGGGATATCTTATTTTTTTATGCACAAAAATTTACATTTATTCAAGTAATTCTCTTTATAGAAAGCTGTAAGATTCTTATCCCGGGAACCAACTCACACTTCCTTTTTTGTACTCGTCAGAATAGCTCTTTCATTTTGTACTCATCTTATCCAACAATCAGAATATTATTCCATTTAAATTTACCATTAAATCAATAGGTAATTGAAGACTTGTGAGACAGGAGTGATAACAAAAATGATTACAGTTAAGAATGGTTTGTCCACACAAAAGCAACAAAAAATTGCAAGCACGAAAATTCAGAAAATGTTTCTGTATTTCACAGGTATAATGTATGACCATATTGAATTACAATGATTCATATATATCACAACTACATCCATTATCAAGTGCGTACTTTGCAAATACTTTCCAAATTACTTGTAATAGCCTTGCTTGGGTATTCTGTTTAAAAACTTTTCATTAGGAGAAAAAATAATTATTAAATTTAAGCTAAACTTTGATTATTAAAATCACCTCCATTATTTTAATAAAATCTTTTAGGTGGAAAAAAATGTTTAAGAAATCAAACTAATTTTTCTTTTATTTTGAATATTTAAAAGCTATCACAATGAAACTTTAAAACTAAATCAAGCATTTTAAATCTAAGTATTAAATATAAATAAAATAAGTACCTAAAATATATATATAAGTGCAATTATAAATTGTCTGATATATTGACTTGTGATAAATAAATTGTTTCTCCAAATAGGTAGAATTATATTTTCGGAAATTGTCAACAGGAAAATACAAAAGATTTATATAATTTATATTACCATTGCAGTAATGTCACTAATATTGTTTATTTATATGTTCATTACTTTATAATTAATACGTTCATTGATAATCTATATGGCTTAATTTGGGCTTACATTATAAGGGATCCTGAAAAATCATACTAGGGCTTAGTTTCTTGTTAGGTCTTATTTTCAGGGAAATACAAAAGAATTGAAACAGACTCTAACAATATAAGAGAATTAACATTCCACTCATTATTATCATTAGCAGGCATTCAAAATGGGTATAGCTATCCTAGCTCCTGGCAAAAAAAGAGAAAAACAAAGAACAAAAAATTAAAGATGAATTTTGTAATAATTGTACAAACTAATCAATGAATAACAAATACATATTTATGCATTTTTCATAGTGATGATTTTTAACCTCAATGCAGTGAACTTTTCTATGTAAAAATTTTTAAGATTTTGTGTAACTATAGCTTTTTACTATATTCTATTTTCAGCCACAACATTCCAAAAAAAGAAATCAATATTACACCTCTTTAGAATGTCTTTAAACAGGAGCTGACTTTCCCATTTAAACCATGCTAAAGTTCGCCATAAAGTATTTCTTCAGGTTTTCTGATATATTTAATTTGTTTCACATAGTCATTTTAATGAAGGTATGCCTTACAGTTGCTGATTGAGTATCACATTCAACAAGTTAATGAATGTATTGATTGATTTTATGATATTGCCATCATATTTTCAGAATATTAGAAAACATCTGTAAATGAAAAATTTCCATTGCTTCTAGGTTATAAGGAAAATAAGTTTTCAACCAAATAGTAAATTTGGCAGAAAAACATTCTTTTAACATCTAATTATTATTTTTGCCTCTCAATAACTTTTTTTTAAAAAACGTTAATTTCATTTCTAGCATTACTAAACTATTAACTATTTTTAAATCTGCGTAGAATCAATTTTTCTAAAATTGTTCTTATCATTTGAAATTATAGTTATATGAATTTTTCTCTTCTAATTTTTATACCATATATTTATTATTACCATGCTATTCTTTCCACAATTTATCATTTTTTTCCTTTTCTCATTTTTTGCATACGTTCATATTCGACTCTCACATTTCAATCTCTCAGTGTCATTATACAACCACTTTTTTTCATGCAGTTTTTTTTATTAATTACTATGTACACCTGAAGAATTATCAGATTTTTTGGATATAACAAATCATTTCTATTTCTTGCTTAAAGATTTACAACTATTTTATCATTGTCACTAAAATTTTTAGACTATTTCTTTTTTTTTAAACCTTCCTTCCTTATTTCACAAAGGCCCTTATTATTTAGCTTTTTTATTTTCTGTTAATAAATTCCAATGCAATGGAGAATATCCGAATGGTTTTAATAGATTTTTATTAAGTGTAGAAATAATCTTAAAAAAGGAATGTTTTTTTATATGGTTACAGGAATAAAATTTGGTGCACTAGTGTGTGGGGCCATTTATTTTATTAATTTTCATCTAATGTTCTTTTTCATTATTACAGGCTTATTGTATGAAAATATTTTAGAATTTCAATTAAATGTAGCAGTTATACAGATATCGAAAGATTTATTGGTATAAAGTGAGACATAATTGTTTAATGCTACACTTGGAGACTATAGGAAACAAATAATATTGCCTTTAATACTTACATTACAAACATGTTTTATGTTTAATTAACAATGAAGTAGCAAGATATGGTTATTTAAAACAATGATATATAAAAACATATTTGGAAGTTTATATATCTAAATTTGATTATAGTAAAACTAATCATTAAATTGGGGTTAATCTTAATGGATACACCAGGCGTGAATTTATTAGTTAATCATAACTATTATTAATTAATACATTTTAATCACTCACCTGGAACCAAATTTATTAAAGTTGTTTTTTTTAAATCTAAATCTGTTGTGCCAATTTAAATATAAATCATTCCAGTAACTTATGCCATTCATTGATAATGTTTAAAATCAGTGATCCAAACTAGCATTGCAAACTGAAATGGAATAATGCATTTATATAAGTAATCAGATAAGTATAATTTTAAATTTGCTAAATATGGTTTCTAGCATAGTATTCATTTACATTGAATTGATATCTGTAAAAAAGTTGCAATTATTCTAGATTAATTTGACTGAAGTAATGTATAATTATTTGTATACTGTAAATACTTTAGTCCTTGTAATATTCTGAAAATATAATTGTAAGATCATGAGATTAGTCAGGATATTCTCTGGCTTGCTGGATGAATTCCTAGAGAATATATTAATTATTTTAAAAGTTATTCTTTGCAAAACTCTTATTTAATTCTTTTATTTTTTTGTCTGAAGTTATTCTTAATGATGACTGAATTATTTTATAAAAATAGTTTTTGAAAATATTTTATATTATGATTAATAAATTATTTTATTCTGACAACATAAAATATGAATAACCTGATAAACTAGTATACCATATTGAATTCAGGTTTTGATTTTTATTATTATTATTTCCTTTATATATATATTATGTCAAATTTTGGCCTAATTTCGGATATACATTAATTCATTGAATTTTGGAATCAAATTAATCGAATTTAATCTTTAAATATTGTAGTGAATTAATCTGAAAATGTTTATTTTTTAAAAAACTATATATATATTCAGTATTATTATATTCTGATTTTAAAATTAATTTTAACAGGTCATTTCTTTTAACTCTTTTACAAAGTTTTTTTCTAAAATATCTGTGATTATCTTTTGTTAATTAAAAATACAAAAATGAATATGGTTTAAATTAATGAATAAGTTATAGATAGATAACTTTTATTATATAAATAGTCTGAGTATATATATATATGTAGATTGTTAGAGGCATGTGATGAGATTAAAGAGAAGGAAGCAATTCAATTTTTTATTGGGAATCAAAATAAGAGCTGAAACAAATGTTTTAAATTAAATCTTCATTTTTAGATGATTCAGTGATTTTTGTAATTAGCTGTAAACAAATTATTTAAATCATTAAAAACTACTCATTATAAATTTGGACGTGCCTTTCAATGCTCAATGAGGCATACATAATTGTTCAACTGGACAAAGTATGGACCAATCTAGAACACTACTGAAGCGTTGATCCAACATTCATGTATATATCCACTTCTCATTTGGCTATGGACATTGCTTGGTATTCATGTAATCTTCATTGTATAAAATTGTATAAATCATTTAAATAAATCGTTATTTTTTTTTTTTAAAAAACAAACAAACAACTCATTTCATTAAATAAGGCTGGTCAATAAAATTTGTGTTTTGTTACAAATGTGTCTTAATGTGTAATATTGAAATTCTAAACAAATCTTTTTCATATTTAAATTTATCATTTCAGATTTTGATCTTTCTATCTTTATCATTGTTTCTTTGTCAATAAAACTCAGAAATCCAAATGATCTGGTCTATAAAGAATCAATTATTGACTTTTTGTCAATAGATGTGTTCATTTTGAAAATGCAAAAGTTCTAATATATATTTTTATTATTATGAAAATATATACTATTCAAAGCAAAGAGCAGAGTGAAATATTATTCTTACCTTACTGATATATAAATAACTTTAATAAATATATTTTCAATAATCTTGAATGAACTACTATATTCTGCACAATTGAGTAGGGTTTGGGAAAAGATACATAAGCAGATACAAATATCTTTTAACTATTGTTATGCCATCATTAGCTTAACTTTATACACTATTATTTTATAAATGCAGCTTATCAATGCCTCACAAGCAAAACAAAAAAGCTATTATCAATATCCATTGTCACACAAGAGTGGCAAACAGTGGCATAAAGTCATAACATTTTATAGATTTGGTTTATTTAGTTGCTTCCATCAAAGATGACACTGGGGGAAAATGTTATCAGAGCAAAAGATTCTGGAATCAGTAATTACATAATAAAAATTATCTAGAATAAATAAATGTGTGATTTGTCATTTTTATGAAATATATATTTGCTCAATTTCATCTTTTAGTTTTTTTTTTTATAAAAAAGTTAAGAAAAATCATAAAATATTATAAATATGAAAATGTTATATACTTCTCTCATAATATATGGATCACAAACCGTTATTAAATGTCAAATTAATGTTTTATATGTCTATGATATATGTACCATGTTTTAGCTGTATTTTTATTTATTTAACAGATGAGTTGCATTTATTATTGATAAGATGTAAACTAAATACTGAAATTTCTATTGATCCCTGTAATAATGAATTCAGATTATATAGTGAATGTAATATATATATATATATATATGACTGGGATATGTTTAGAAAATAACAAATGGTAGTGTAGATTAATGTGTCAATATTGACCTATAACAGCTTACTAGTGCTTTCATTTAAATTCATTGAGGGAATTAACAGAGTTTTGGTTAATTTAACCTCTTACCTATCTTTGTTTTTATTGTATGTTAAATCTGAAGGCAAATTGAGGGAGAGTCATATTTGTGTGTTACACAGTAAAATTATTGTTCAATAGGGTAAACAGTTATTAATGGAGTTGTCAATAATTATGTGTTTATAGCATCGATTTTAGTTGTATTATATTGGAACTTATTCTTTAATAGACTAAATAATCAGTAATTAAGTGCTTATAGCATCTTTGTTTTAATTGTATTACATTAAGCTTTACTATTAGTGGCATACCTGCTATTTGTGTTCAATTGTAACTTTCTATTAAAATTTTCTGTAAGTAAATTGATGTCACTTATCTTTTGTATATACTGAAATAAATTAATATCTAGCACAAATATTAATGATTAATAGATAAGTGTTACTTGCTTTAATGCAGTGACAGATTGTTAGAATCTGGAGAGTAAGATTCTTGATATATTAATAATTTTTTACCAGTCATTCATTAAACTAGAGATTATCCAATAATGAATATTTCTGCAATGTAATTTTCAACACACCACTTTCACGTAAATTAAGGACTGGTATCTATCCACTTTTAACTCACCTTGTGGTGGGATGTAATCAAAAACATTTGACTAAAGACGTGAAAAAGATGTAAGATTCTTGATATTCTGTAATGCTGGTTCTCGGATTGATTCAAGTTCTCATATTTCTTATGAATTCCTAGCAGTAAAGACATTCAGTTAATTTAATGTAATTAATAGACAAGAAACACGAAGAGATTAACATTAGAATAAGAAAAAATCAAAGTAAATTTTATTAGTTATTAGTTTTCATTAAAGTTAATTATCATATTTTTAATGACAGTTTATAATTAACTATACTTTTATAAAAATAGATTTGCTAAAATGTTTGTGCGTCTATTATGTAGTGAAAATAAAGAACAGCAATAAGCCTTCTTAGTTTTTAAAGAATATGTTTGTCTTTTTCAAAACTTATGTTTTTAATGCTATCAGTCATTTTTTAAGCACAATACATTAATTAATATGAATTGGTCTTTTAATTTGTAGTGTCAATCATGCTATAAATAAAATAAAATGAAATTGTATCCTAAGAAACCATAAAAATAAATTATGAAGTATGAAATTAAACATTTACATTTCCCCCTCCATTCTTTTTCCCCCATGTTTTATTTATTTTTATTATTCAACACATGCGCCTGTTTTATTATTTGAACCGTATTTAAATTTAATAGCTGAGAAAGTCATTATTTTTGTCTTAATTGACAGTCTTCTGGCTGCATTTTACTTTTAATGAATCACAGTTTAAAAATTTGTTTAATAAAAGATAATTGTAAGAAAGAAAATCAAAATTAAATTAATAAAAACAATTTCTGATTTTGGTTATACAATTTTATTTTTTTTACATAATTCTACACTATGCTACATAAATAGTTTTAAAAATATAATCTTGGAGTTTTTAAAAATTTCAAGTGTTATTTTAAATTGTTTTTGTACATCTTTGTAATTCAGTCTCTTCATGAACTGCAGACCGTCCTTTAGATTAAGGAGGTTAGAATGCATACATTTAAGTATTTAATCCTTAGAGAGATAAACAGATATTATATATATAATACATGTAGTTCACTGAATGTGTAACAGGCAAGGACATATTTATCTAATATTATTAAAACGTTATTGAATAGATTTTTTTTCATAATCATTAATACAGATTTTTTTTGTAGGAATTATGTTAGAATTTTAGTCAAAATAACTTCTATTTATATCTTACTGGTTTATGAAAAAAAAAAATCAAAGAAAAATAATATGAAAACTTAAAAATTCACAATTATTAACATTTTAGATGATTATGAAAAGGGTATCATCATCATCAACCATTATCAATCCACTGCAGGATGAAGGTCTCTCCAAGTTCAATCCATCTTCTCTGATCTTCAGCTTCTCTTCTCCACATCACCCCTGAACACTTTCTTATTTTATCCCTCTCACATATGGCCTCTTTCCAGGTCTTTTACAATCTCTTGGAGTCTATTTTAAGATTTCAATTGTCCATCTATTATCATCTCTTCTAGCAATATTTCCAGTCCAATTCCATTTCAGTGTTTTAATTTTTTCAGTGAAGTCAGTAATACCTTTTTGTTCTCTTGTCCATATATTGCATTTTCGATCTCTTCTTGTTACTCCCAACATGCATCTCTCCATACTTCTTTGAATGGTCTAAAATCTCTGTATTGCTCTTCTATTAAGTGTCCAAATCTCAGATCCATAAATAAGAACTGGTAAAACACATTTATTAAAAATCTTCCTTTTCAAACACATAGGCATATTTTTTTTTTAGTATCAAGTTAATTTCTACCAAAAGCACTCCAACCAAGTTTAATTCTATGACTAATTTCATCTCTTACGTTTTCATCTGTATTAATAATCTGACCAAGGTATTTGTAGTTGTTAACTTCTTCTAGCTCATCATAATCAATCTTTATTTTCATATTTTGAGAAAATCCATTCAACATTACTGTAGTCTTTTTAACATTTATCTTTAGTCCACTTTTCTACTTTCATCTGATAACTTCTGCAATATTTTTTGCAGATCTAAAGCATTATTTGCAAAAACAATTACACCATCTGCAAAATCTAAATGACTTAAATAATTTCCATTTACTTTCACTCCTTTAGCTTCCCATTTTAATCCACAAAATACTTCTTGCAGCACTGCTGTAAAAGTTTTGGAGATATGAAGTCACCCTGTCTTACATGCTTCTCAATGTTGACTTTCCTAGTATCATTTGCATTTTTATAAATATTCTTTAAAATATGAGAATATCCTGGATCTATACCTTGATGATCCTATGCTTTAATTATTGAAGAAATGTTTATATAACCAAATGTCTTTTTATAATCTACAAATCCAAAGCATAATGGCAACTCATATTTATTTGTCCTTTCTATAACTTCTCTACTGTACTAAAACTACTTTTAAATCCAGCTTGTTCTGTTGGTTGGTGGAAATCCAATGTTCTCTGTAGCTGAGTTGTAATTATCTTGGTAAAAATTTTGAATAAAACTGATAAAAGTATGATAGATCTGTAATTTCTAATATCTTCTTTATCACCTTTTTAAATGTTAATATTAATACTGCATTCTTCCAATCATCTGGTACATCTTTATCATTTAGACATTTGGTATATTACTTTGCTAAAAAAAATTCTAATTCTTCACCTGCTTCTTTTAATATATCAATTATAATTCCATCATTACCTGGAGCCCTTCTTTTTTTCATAAATTTAATTGCATGTCTCACTTTTTCATTTAAAATTCTGGGCATTTCCGAAAATATAATAGATATAGGAGATACTTGTTATTTATTACTATATAATTCTTGATAGAAGTCTTGTACTCATTTCATGATGTCATCTCTCTTTTTAGTAACAATTCCATTTCTTTTTTTTGTATTGCAGATATAAATTACCTACCAATACCAAAATGTTGTTTTACACTCCTAAGGCTTTTATTCTCTTCTACAGTTTTCCTTGCTAGTTCATAGTTATACTTTCTTATATCATTTTCAACTGTTTCCACACTATTTTACAAAATTCGAGATCATTTTTAATGCATCATTTTTGCATATCTTCATATTCCTTCTTTTCTTCATAAATTCTCTAGTCTCAGTAGAAATTTTATTGGTCAATTGCTGTTTTTTTCTACCAGTCATCTTTGTTGCAGTTTATAAAAGTGTATCAGTTATTTTCATATTAATTTCATTCAAATCTGAATCATGTTCAAAATCTACTAATATTTGAAACTGATTTGTAAGTTCTAATTTAAATTCATTAGAATGTTTCTGAAGATTAGGAATATCAACTGTAAATATTGTTTTTCTTAATAATTTTTGTCTCTCTAGTTTTACATTAACACATATCTTACATCTTACTAATTGATGATTATTTCCTGTGTTAAAGTTATTAAGAACATTACAATCTTGAAATACATATATTCTGTTAGTCAAAATATAATCCAATTCTGTTGTACCTTCATTTGATGCTTCCATATCCATTTCCTTTTAACATTTTCCTCACAAAAAGAATTCATAATATAAAGTTTTTCTGTAAACTCCACAAGTCTCTGTCCTCTCATTTTTATTATCATAACCAAAATTACCTAAAACACTTCCATCTTTCATTTGTTTACCAATTCTAGCATTAAAGTCTCCCATAACAATTTTAAAATGTTGTTTACTCTGATCAAAAGCCTTTTGTATATCCATATAAAAATCTTCTACTACTTCATCACTATGAGAACTTGTTTGGTCATAAACCTGAATTATCTGCATTTGGTATCTGCTATTAAGTTGTATAACTAATCTTGCCATTTTGTCTGATACACCATCAATCTCCACAATGTTGTTCTTCCACTTTTTATTTATAATGAATCCTACTCCACTTGTATTTCCAATATTTGTGCCTTTATAGTAGAGTATATGTCCACTTTTTTCTTCTAACTTCACAAAGTCCAATAATATCCCATTTAATATGACAGTTCTTCTAATTCTTGCAATCTTCCTTCACTTGAAAGTGATCCGTAGTTGTAAGTACCTAAATAAAGAGTCGTCCTTGAATGGCAGCCTGGGTCCACAATCACAGGATTCTTAGCAACCTCCATCTTTGGCCACCAACTGCTGCCTTGGTTGGTGACTTTACAGCCTTCTGGGAATAAGGGCCATGATTTATTTTTATCTGTCATGATTGTATATATCTATCGGAAAAATATTTATCATTTACACATACATTTATTCTGCCTTATCTGGCAACTGAGAAGAAAGACCATGGTGTTTCTTGATCTTAAACTCTGAGGTAAAAAGCCAATAAACTCACCACTCTGGCTAGTGCGTGTTGATGAGTAACCCATCCATGTTCGTATACTGTATTAATAATCACATAGTAATAACAGCTGCAACGACAAGAGCGTATAGAGTGGACATTAGGAATTTGCCTTGCTCAGTTCCTTTAAGGCTTCCAGAGGAATCAAAGGGTCTCCTTTCATTTAATAGCAAACTCCTTTCTGCAGCCTAAAAAAAAAAAAGGGGGGGGGTATATTTACCTTTATATTAGTGATTTTTCAAAAAAGAAAATTGCTAATATTATTTCTGAAAATGGTGGATTTTTTTACCTTATGTAGGAGTGGTAATTGTGAATTCTTAACGTCATGGTCATGTGCAGTTACTTATAAAAAAGAATGGACATTCTAACATCAAGAAAGAAAAGTGCTTATTCTTGTATATATAATTGTATCCAAGAAGAAGAGAAAAAAAAGAAAAATGATTAGATTCAGTATTGCTGTGTATCTAATTAAACAGTGGAAATGGGGTTGCACAAATACTCAATCCTATGTCACAGTGCAGAAGAATTATCTATGATATGAAAATCTCTTGAGAATTTCACTATACTAATCTAAGTCACTGAAGATAAAAATGAAGAGAATGAAAGAAAATTTGTGTGGGTGGTGGGGGGGGGGATTAACAAAAATTGCAATTGAATTATTATCACAATTGTGCACAAATGCATACATTCGTAAGTAATTAAAAAACGAAAGACAATTTGAGAAGCTACATATTTGCATATGGATCATACTGATGCGAGAGAAAACAGATGAGGTTGAAAGTGTAGAAATAGTGTTCAGGAAACAAAACCAATTTTACTTGAAAATTTACTAAGACTTGAAAATTTACTAAGATTTGAAAGCTAAAACTATTATTAGGTATATGGCTATCTTTTATGGAATAGTAATATTAAAAATTTGTTAATGAAAAGAAAGTCATTTATGAAGTCAGTAATCGGAGTAAATATTATTATTATTTTTGTAAAATTATTAAAATGAGATAATTTTATTTGTTTAGAAATAATTGCACAATTATTATTATTTATCTTCTTAAAGATATGGAGTATTAGTCAGCAAATATATTTTTTATGTCAGTCAATCTTCCATTATTTTAATCTCATCTCATGGTTTACTTGTTTTTTGATTTTTTTTTAAATTTTATGTAAAGACTTAGATTATTCTAGATATGTCTTTGCTGTAACATTCCATTAATTGTTAATCATGAATCACCACTGGGATTATTTTCTGTTATAAATCACATTTCCAATTTTAATCGGAATAAGATTTTGAAAGTTTTTGTTTATTTGATATTACTTTGGCTATCATACATTTTAATTATCACGAAAGCATTTGTCAAAAATATCTTTGGGGCTTATGACTTAATTATAGGATATTTATTTTAATGGATATATCTAGAATCTTTAACAATTCTTAATAGCAAAAAATGTCAATTAATTGTTCCTATAAAATAATTCTCACCCCATTTGAACTCCTCCTAACACATAACAAGTTTTATCCATCCTTTTTTTTAAAAAAAAAAAAAAAGTTTGTAAAATCCCTTTTTTTTTTCAATTAATTTGAAAATTTTGCTTATTTATCGTACCAAGTAACTATGGTCTTCTTACAACGAATGTTAACAATTTTCATATAATATTCTAACATTTCTTCCTGCACAGATTTAACTGCAATAAGATCTGTTTTAATTGAGATACGTAAGACTATTAAATAATAAACCCTTTCAAGAAAAAGTTGAATAATCTAAATTCAGAACAAGCGTTGTAATAAATTTAGTAGAAATAATGAAAATATCATAATATGTATAGAGTAATAAAATCATAACAAGCATGTATGTATAATAAATAAAAAGTGAACAGCAAGATATCAAAATAATCACAAGAAGATAGCAATTAATAACATTTTTTCCAAATACTTCTACATTATTTATTTCTGTCGGTTGTTTCATGGAATAATGAATAAATTCAATCAGAGATTATAGTGTTTTGAAAAGGACAATTTTTACACCTAAAAAAGTAAATGGTTACAAATAATTATTCTATTTTAATGATAATGTATTACTGTATAAAGTAATTTATTTTTCACAAAAAATAACTTAAGGTTATTGAAAGATTAAATGTATCAAACAAAAAAAAAAAAAATCATTTAATATAAAAACGTATTAAATTCTAAATAACTGCATCTCTGTATAATTGCATTTCACTTTAGTATTCAAGCAGAAACTTTCTTGAGACTTTACACTGGATAGAAGGATTGAAAAGGAAATTTTAAATTCATAAAATAATTATATATACTGAAGATGGTAATATGCCTTATTTTCTCTTGTGATTTATCACATTTGGTATGTTGTATTCAATTTTTTTTAAAAAATTCAATACTAATATTTTTTTCTATCTTGACATTTTAACTTACTCAACACAGTTTACAATTTTTTTTTTCAATCATAACAGTTTGATAACACATTCATAAACAACTGCTAGTCTGTCAAAAATATTATGTTCTATTACTCTTTAAAATCAAAATATTATTTTTAATTTTACTCTTTAAAATCAAAATATTATTACTTTTAATTAATTATATGACCTATGCAATACAAACATTTTTATATGTAGCCTAGTGATATAGAATTTACCAAATAACTATAACAGTAGCTATTATACTGTGCTTCCAACACACACCACGGATGCTATTATTTTAATTGTGTTAATTCTGGCTTAGCACTCTCAGGGCATATTTGCTCCCATATTCATAGTCTGTGTCACTCTTCAGTCTGTGTTATCGTTAGTATATGCAAATATATGCAAATTATTCAATCAGTCCATTTTTTGGAAATCGAAAAGCAAGAATCTGATGGCCTTTGCAATGAAGTATGCTTCTTATATTTTGAGTTTGGCATCGTTTCTCTTCAAGCACATGCTTTCTGCATTGGTGGGTTCGAATCTGTGATTAGCTGTTTTTTTGGTGTTCTAGGAATATTGAACTGCCTTCATTTTTATTACATGATATATTATATACGTACATGTGTTGAGCTACTCTGGTAATGACAGTAGCCCCAGTTTCCCATAATACATAGTCCGCAGTCGGCTTGTGGGCATGATATCTTATATACCACCTGGGGGGTTTGATCTGGGTTGATTTTATCTTTGGAGTTGTTAATAAGTCTGTTAGTGGTTAGGGGGGTTTGAAAACCTACGTTAAATTGTTTGGATAGGTTTTTAACTAGATCTTTGTTCACTTTGTGTATGTATGGTAGTAGTATATGTGGCGTATCCTCTTCATGCTTGTTATTTGTTAACTTTCGGTGAAATTGCTTGATCCTCTCTGCTATTGTTCTGTACTTGAATCCCGTGCTTATGAAGTCTCTGACTTAGCATGCGATGTTGGTTTTCCTATCTGCTTCAAACTTACACAAATGGTGATTTCTAAATAAAAATGCTAATAGTCCTGCCAATTTATGTGCCTTAGGTGTGTTCGAATTCAGATGTGTGTAACCTCTGATTTCCAATGGCTTAATGATCATTCTGTAATTGAGTCTTTCTCCATCTCTGCATCTGTAAATCCAAATATCTCACTTTCCTTATCTTGTTTTCCCATGTGCTGTTTAGTGCTAGTTTTATAAGTTCTTGAAGATCACTTTGGATAGTCACAATTATGTTTTCAGGTGCTGCTATAAATAAATCATCCACATATCGTATGTATATTGTTTTAGGGGCTATTGCCAAATATTTAGCTATTGCTTGCTATTCAAATCGATTGAAGAAGATAGCTGACACAATCCCGCTCATGGAAATACCCATTGGCCAATCATCCTTCGTTCTGTACTATTTTCCTTCGAATACTGCCATAATGTTGCATCGAGCCATGGCAGGAATTATATTATGAACTTACCACACTTGTCAGGGTAATTTTTCTTTCTTAGCTCTTTGTTAATTATATTGATCGACAGCCTCCTGTCAATAGATCCATATAGTTTGGCCACATCCAGCGTGACGATTTTAAAGTTGATTTCTTTCAGCTTAATTCTTTCAACAAATTCAAAGGATAATTTGATTGTGTAATCTCCAAAACCAATGACTTCAACCGGCCATTGATTCACCAGCTTTGCCATGTTAAAATAGTACCCCCCCGAGATCTAATATGAACCTCAGGAATGAGTTCGGCTTATGCAGTTTTGCATTAACAAACATTCTTTGGGGTATGGACATGGAGGGATAAATCCAAAAGTATTTTTATCACATGAAAGCTTTATCTTTGTGTACTCGCAAAATTGACGTAATAAATTTATCTTCTGATAAGAGTTAAACTGTATCCCATGGATTTTAACTTTGAACCTGTCATTTTGCCACTGCACTAAACCATCTAAATGGCATAATTCTGCTGAAAAGGAAAAAAAAAAGATAATTGAAGGCAAGGGGGTAAAGATTTTGCGGTATATCTTTTTGACGTCTTTTTCTGTCTAATGTCACTATATTAGATCTCTTTCAAGAATTCATCATCTAACGCAGAAGAGTTTTAAGATATATGTTTTTAATATGATTTTTTTTTTATAAAAAAAAAAAAAGACAGGTAACTAACTATTCACAAATTTTTGCAAAAATATCTGCAGAGATTCCAGCCTGGAGACATATTTTCTAGTAGTTTTATTAAATGTTTTTATTTTGCAACTATTTTTATTAAATGTTTTTATTTTGCAACTATAAAAAATCACTATATGGTAACCTATATATACTTAAAAGTTTTATTCCACCACAAATTCTTGAAACATAAGAATAAAAACATTTGGAAAGAAAAAGTGAATGATCCCAAAGATGTATTTCTGGTTGAATCAACCCTTTAAATGGATGCAGGGCACAATCTCTACATGCTTTCATCATTTGTTCAATATTTATCAATATCAAATTAGTGCATTTTTTTTTACAAATGCCAGACTTTCTGTATTCACATTTTGACACTATCCACTACATATAAATAAATTAATGTCAAAAATTACAAGAAAATCAAGTCACATGTGTTAACACGTGACTTAATTTAATAAACTTGTATTACAAATGTTATATAATGAGCCTGCCAATAGTTCTTAACAAGCTTTTTAGAACATCCCTATTCTTGCACCTCACTGAAAAAAGCCAGAGCCAGAAACCGGTCTGAGGATATGATATTCTGAAAAACTTGTTAAGAGCTATTAACCCACTCATTATATAACATATATACATTAATGTTTATTATTCATTATATATTAGGCTACAGATTAACATTCTAACTCTGACATAAACTTAAAATATATATATAGGCAAGTATATTTATATTCATGCATGCAGCATTATAGCATTTGTCAGTTGGAAATTTGATATGTGCATATACATTGTTTATATATAATTATGAAGATTTCATAAAAATCATTTACTTTTGAGTTATTATTTAAAAACAATTTTTATTAGATATGGTTTCATTATTAATATCTGGTTGTCATAGTTTGTATGATGTAATTTGTCACTGATTGATTCATAAATTTATAAGACTTCAAAATAAATTAGACTTCATAATTAATTTTTGAAAAAAATGAGTTATATTTGAGATTTTTATATACAATATAAAATTGTGTAAATTATTATGTGGTTGATTATATCTATGTGTATAAACATTATATATATGCCATATATGTTGAATCAAGCTGTCATTTTCAAGTGAAGGAAGATTACATGAATTGGAAGAACTATCTAGTATTAAATGAGACATTATTGAATTTTGGAAATTAGAAGAAAAAATGAAGAGGTAATTGATTTGAAAGGTGAACAATTTTGAAGGCACAATTGAAATGAGATTTATTGTAAATAAAAAGTAGAACAATAATGATGGAGATTAATGGTATATCAGACAGAACAATAAAATTAATTATTCAATTTAATAAAAAATATGAAATGCAGATAATTCAGATTTATGCCTCAAGTTCTAAATTGCGATCAAGGAATAGAGAATTTTTATATAGATGCTCAAAATACTTTTGATCAGACCAAATACCATTTTAAAATTATAATGCTAAAATTGAAAAGTAATTGAAAAATGAAAGTGCTGCAGGTAAATTTGATTTTGGTGACAGAAATGAGAGAGGTTAAAAGATGTGAAAATTTCAGAAAAATGGAAAAATTGTATACTTCTTTGAGAAAAATGCTGAATGGAAATGGGCATGGGGGCATCAAAATGAATTGTATAGCAGAATTGAATTAGATTTAGACTATCAGAAAATATGTATTAAATAGTAATGTTTGTAATGGATTTGACACAGGTAGGTGTCGTTCATTAGTGAGATTCAAGATATGAATTAATGCAAAACTGAAAACAAAAGTTATTAAGAAAGACAATATGAACAGTTATATTTTCTAATTTTGAAAAATATCCCAATGAATTTAAATTAGAACTTGCTAATCCTTCTGAAATAGTGATAAACTTTGAATGTAGTTCAAACTTATCTGAGATCAACAAGAATTTCAACAAAGATATTTGATGAAAAAAGTAGCAATTCATCAGTAAATGTTCAATTGAGACAAAATAATATATGAAGAAAAGAAAGAATATGGAAAATTTTAGAAATGATTCATTAAGGAGAATTAACTAAAATGGTATTAAAAAAAGTTAATAATGATATGAGAAAGTATAACTATGAATTGTCAAGGAAAATTATAAAAGCGAATAAAAATTTCAAAAGTATAAAATAACATAGATATTGGATGAAAAGTTTTCACCAATAAAAAAATAGAGATGGAACTATTTTTAAAAAGAGAGATAACTTCATGAAATGTGTGGAAGACTTCTACAAATAATTACATAATAATAAAGTACAAGAAAGCAAAACAATTATTATTATCATTATAGCTTCTGAATTGCTAAACATTTCAAATAAAGAGGTGAGATATGCAATTAAATAGATAAAGAAGGGAAAACTTTTGAAAATGGTCGAATTATTGCTAACTTAAAGGAAGAAGGTGAAGAAATAGGAAAATTGGTGGCAAAATTATATACCACATATCTAAATAATAATGACGTACGAGGTGATTGGGAGAATGCAATAGTTATATAAACAAGATATTAGAACTTACAGATCTATTAGTTTAATACAAAATCTTTAACAAATTAATTGCAACTTATTTATAATGAAATTATAGGCAAAGTAATAATAATAATAATAAAAAAAAAAACAACAAACAAATAATTTGGATTTAAAAGTAGTTTTAGCACAGTGGATCATATCCAAATATTGAGAGAAGTTATTGAAATGTTCAGTAAATATGAACTGCCATTATGCTTTGCATTTATAGATTATGAAAAGTCATTTGATTCTATAGGCATTTCCAAAATGATATAAAGATTTTTACTCTCAAGATATTAATATAGGATATTGTCATTTTGAAGAATATTAAAATCCAATAGCAGTGATTAAATTACATGTTGCCTCTAAAAGGATTAATATTGAGAAGTATTTTTAATAAGATGATTCCAGATCTCCAAAACTTTTTTAAGCAGTTTTACAAGAAGTATTTTGTAGATTAAAAAGGAAGCTATGAAAATAAAAATACATGGAGATTATTTAAAATCACCTAAATTTTGCATATGATATAACTGCTTTGCAAAAGTTCTTTAAAACTTTAGGAAATTTTGCAAAAGTTATCAGATGAAAAGAAAAAGGTAGGACTAACTGAATTGATTTTCTATAAAAAAAGGAAATAAATATTAATAATTATGAATTAGAAATAAAAACTAACTACAAATATCTTTATCAGATTATTAATACAAATTTAAACATAATGCATAAAATTAGTCATAGAATTTAATTTGAATGGACTACTTTTGGTAAATATAACCTAAAAACAAATATGACTAATTATTTGAAAAAGCTTTTTAATAGTAATGTAATTCTTTACCATTGCTTATTTTTGGATCTGTGACTTGGGCATTTGACACAAAAGCGATAGAGACTTTAGATCACTCACTGATATACTGATGGAAATAACAAGAAAAGATAAATAGCAAAATATTTGGTGTGAGAACAAACAGTTATCATTGACATTGTTAGAAGAATTAAGATATTGAAATGGAGTTGGGCTTGACATATTGCTCAAAGAGATGGTAATATATAGACAGTTGAAATCTTAAATTGGAGTCCAAGAAATTGTAAAAGCCCTTGAAAAAGAATATATGAGAAATACTTGGATGAAAAAAAGGAAGTTTATTAGTGTAATGTAGAGATAAGAAGATATGGTTCAGAAACTATTAAACTTGAAATTTTTATTCTGTAGAGGGTAATAATTGTTGAAAATAATAATATCTTGTATGAACATTTTTGTAAGAATGAAGTAACGACTAGAATACTATAACAGATTGATTATACTTGATTATTGTGACTGATAGTAGTTATTTGCTTGTCACATTTCAGTAATTAGGGATGTATCATTAAGATGCACATATATTTATATATTTGCATTTTATTAAGTTATTGTTAAGATATCTTATATGTTATGTATATGTCAACGTTCATCACATTATTTTTATTATCAATATAAAATGAGTATAAGATTTATATAAATTTCTTTAGTCATATATGACTTTGATGATATTGTAAAGTATTTACCCAAAATATATTTTGAAATTTTGTGAAACATTTGGACAATGTAGAACACATGATTGAACTAGCATATATATGACATTAATAATTGAATAATTGCTTAATTTGAATTATTATATGAGAATTAAAAAATTATATTTGCTTAACAAAGATTAGTAATCTCTATGAGATCTTTTAATACAGTTTTTATAGGACACTTTACAAGACATATATTATTGTTTTGAACATTATCAATGTTTGTTTTGAAAAATAAACAATGAATTGGATAGTTTTTATTCAGAGAATGTAATCTTTGTTTATTGATTTGCAACAGTTTGGATGTAGGAATTTTAAGACTAGTTTAAATAACTTAAGACTGAATTCAAAATTATTTGCATATCAATATTATATGAAAGATATTTTGCATTTTTTTAATATTTGTGCTGTTATTATTAGAGTAGAAAATTATATAGTATTACATGAAAGTAAATATTAAGCCTGTCATGTATATCATTTTGCTATATAATTGTGTATTTGGATCATTTTAAAGAAAGTGAATTTCATGTTATGGTTTAATGTAAGAATGTAAACAAAAGGATTACAAATTGTGTATTTTAATATTGAAGCGGTCAATCTGATACTCGAATTGAGCTTCACAGCCCACTCAGAATCTCCCACCACCAAACCATATTCATACTCCATCCTTACACGTATATATGCATTTATTAATACATTTTCTTTGCTTAATTAAAATAATCATTGAAGTAGATATGTATAAATATCTTAATCTAAATACCTTCAATAAATAAATATTTTATATTTTAATATATGTGCATAATGGATACATATATATATCATACGGGAAGAGAGATTATTTGTAAAAAGTTTATATCAAAATATTTTATATTAATTTGTATTTTTAAAATTATGTTAAATTTTATTATTTATTTTAATAATGTCGGTCAGAAAAATCTGATGCATTCCTGCTGAATATTCTCCAATGCAATTAAGTCACTTAACCGGAAATCCATTATAATTTTATATATATATATATAATTAAGGTGAAAGGTCACAATCTTTAAATGTGTCAAACTTATGATATTTTTACCCTAAAAGGTTTCATTATATTATTTTCAATTAGAGTCTCTTTGTGTCTCCACTTTGCAATGCCGGCGGAGAGAGATAAATTAGATCAGTATCATTGGGATTGTTGCTCATAAGTTAGTAGATCTGGAAAATAGGGTAGAGTTCATGAGTGTTCCTGACTTATGTATCTTGCGCATGATTGGACTCTATGTACTTTTACCTAGATGCTAGATCTTGTTATATGAACAGACAAAACTGACCAGTACAATATGCTTAAATGATTAAATAGTTTATTGTTCAGAAGTTAATAGGAAGTCCAATGACTAGAAGTTTCAGAATTGGTGCTATGATCCATGGATCTTGAACTCAAGAGTTTGCCACTTAATCATTGCACTAAATTAAACAGGGCAATTAAAAGCTTATTGCTGAAGGAATTAAAGTAAACTGAATGAATATATTTTATTGTGAAGTGCTTTCATCTACTAACAGTAAAACACTTTTATAATTGGATCTATATCTTTGATCATATGGTACGTTTTGTTTTAGGAATATGAAATTCTATTATTTATGTTGTGATATATTTTTGATGTAATTTTATGAATTGATGCAGTAATTTCAGGACTGAAAAAATTTAATGATTCCAGGACTGAAGAATTTTATTAAGTTTTATGTTACTATCTTGTATACAAATTTTGCAAGAGAAATGTTTATTTGCATGATTTATATTTTACTGGTCATGGAGTTAATTTAGAAGTGGAGGATATTGCTAAGTATATTGTCTGTTTTTAGTATTTAATTTATTCCTACAATAGCTTTCAGTTATATACAAAGGATGATATTTAATAATATGAAGAATGAATATCAAATTGTAATAATATAAAGAATGAATATCAAATTATTTACTGATCATATGTAAATGAATAATTAATTAAAGTATCAGATTCATGTCATGATCACATATTGTAGCAGTATATTACCGAGATTAAATTATTGTATTCTGCATAGTTATAACTAGTAAACAATCATCATTTTATGATTTATATGTGTACATAATGTAATTTAGATTAACACATCCATTAATTTACATATAGTATTAATGTTTGAATTTACTTCATTCGTGTTTATTTATATGTTCATGCACACACTATATTTATATTAAAACAAAGCAATGGAATCAATTATAATTTTCAATACGCATCTAGCATAGTAAGTAGAAATAGCAGTCTTGCAATAAGCTAATTGTTATTTATTTATTTTATATTTTGGAGAAACGGAAATAATAATTTTAAGGTATAGTGTTTATGATTGCATTTGTCCCATTATATATATGTTTATTTCATATATTCACATACATGCCTGAAATTTTCATGTACCGATAAGTAAATAAATAAAAACAACTATAGTTAGCTTACTGTAAATGGCAGTCATATTGTAAATTAGCTAACTCTATTACTTATTTTATATGTTGAAAATTGTAGAATTAATTCTAGTGTTTTGTTTTATTATATATTATTATTTCCAATATTACACATATTAAAATCTTGAAAACAAAATTTATTTAATCAATGTAACTTATTTTGAACTTTTTAAAATTACATATAAATACCAGAAAAATAAGGATTATTATATCTATTGTAGTTAATGAAGTTATCAAAACGGATTTTGGGACAAAACCTGTTCTCAAAATTAATGAAGGCTACATTTTATGGTCATTTTGTTGCTGGAGAAGATGAAAATTCTATAAAACCTACAGTGCATAGGATGAGAGAATTTGGAGTAAAATCAATTCTCGATTACAGTGTTGAAGATGATGCTCCCCCAGCCAGTCCTCAGGCAGGGTATATAAATATTTGTTAATTTCGTTTTTTATATATACTTTATTTTTCTACTTTTGTTTTTCAATTCAAGAATACACACATATATATACATTATCACACATATATAACATCATTATGGCATATGCATCTGCAATACTTATGATTTAGGGTTCAAATCCAGGCCAGGTGAACTTTGGAAGCTTTTTCAAGCCACAATTAGAGTTAGATTTTTTTTATTTTCAAATAGTTGGTAGAATTCCATTGGACAATACTAAATAAATATCTTAATATGAATTGATTGGAAGAGTTAATGCACTGATTGTAAAAGCAAAAAAAAAAAAAAAATTAACATAATATGATTTTGCCATCATTTTTTATATGGGATAGATTACACTTCGTATGTGCTGAGCTCATGGCTATTCATTAATAAATGAAAAAAAAAAATATTTTTTTTGGTTTTTGACAGAATCTCTATCAGTATTATATCAGTATTTTAATTTATTGAAATATTTTGTTTATATTAATGATTCAATTAAATTTGTGATTGTAGTAAGAAAGAATTATATTTTTATATTTTATGCATATATATTCTTTTAGAAGATCACATTTATTAATTGTTTGAAGATATCTATTATCCAAAATAGAATGCCAATTCTGGAGTAAGGTTCATGAACAGTTTCATTTCTGTCACTTCTGGTTTTCAAACTTCTTATGAATTTTTGAGCAATAAACCATTTGATTATTTTTGCTCTGAATGGTTTTAGTGCTGTGATAGATTAACAGACTCTGGAACTCAAAGTCCATGGCTCTTGGTGCTTGAATTTATTATGAATTCCTGATCAATAATTCATTATATTATTTAAAATTTCCCTATCTCTAAATCAAGTTGTATACAGTTGAATGCAAATTAATTTTTTTATCAAGATCTATAAACTGCACATAGATTTTATTTTTTATTGTTTCGAAATTTTTTAGTGTTGGGAAAAAAATTATTCATTTGTTGTTGGAATTGGCTGATTTCAAAAATAACATTTACTGTTGACCTTAAGAATGCTTCTATTGTTCCAGTTTTTAAAAATAAAAGGAATAGACAAAATTGTAGTACAGTAATTATAATGGAATCATATATTACAGCAAAGATATTTTTGAAGTTTTGTTGAATAGATTGTTTTCAATCATAGATGATTGGTAACCAAAGACTCAGTGTAGGTTTAGAGAATCAAAGTGCACCATAGATGTAGTTTTTGTTGTCAGAAAAATACAACAAAAGTGTCGGGGAACAAAAAATGATTTATATATTACTTTTATTGATTTGGTCAAGGCATTTGATTCAGTTAATCTAACAAATTTATGGCATTGTTTGAAATCAGTCGATTGCCTTTCAAAATTTATTCGTATTATACACCTTCTACATAATGGAATGAGAGGAAGTGCTATTATTACTGGTGAAAAGTCTGAGGCACTTGAAATCAAAATTGGTGTAAGACAAGAATGTGTACTTGCTCTAACCTTATTTTTAATTTTTATAACAATTGTCTTTGAAACTGTTTATAGATGGTTTCATGAAACAGAGATCAGTGGTTTACTGATGGCTTTTTTAATTTGAATCAGTTAAAAGCAAAAACAAGAACTTCATTTTTTTTGGATTTTGGAATTAAAATATGCTGATGATTCTGTTATTTTAAAAATGATTTACAGAATGTACTAAATGTTTTGAATATAACTTCAAGATTTTAGTTTAGTAATTAATATTTAAAAATCTTAATTCTTTATCAGCCAGTGGAGGAAGAAAAATCCTCACAATTTTTTTGATGATTATCACAACTAATTTAAATACCTTGGTAGTTTTATAAATAGTAAGGTAGTCTTAGATGCTGAAGTGCAACATAGACTTTAATGTAATGGAGTATTTCATTACAGGGAAATAAATACTGCAATTAAGCTGTATATAGAACTAGTACTTTATGCATTTTATTGTATGGAAGTGAGATTTGGACACCCTATAGACTTAGTATAAGGTCATTAGAAAAGTTTCTTAGATGTTTAATAAAATTTTAAAAATATAATGACCAGATCATAAAACCAATCAATATGTTCTTCAAATTGCTGGATGTGATACTATAGTTCTCTATTGCAAAATTATATCTTCAGTGGATTGGACATGTAAAAATGAATGAGCAATGCAGGACTTTCTGAAAGACTGTTTTATGGTGAACTTAAGCATGGCTTTTGGGAGAGATTAATCTCTGTACATTATAATGATTGTCTTAAGGACATTCTAAAGAAATGCAATATTAATCATTTCTGTTGGGAAGATATGATAGACAATAGAAAACATTGGAGAATTACAATTAGACATGATGTTGAAATATTTCAGAAATAAAAATTTTCTGCTGAAAAAGTTAAAGGACAGCATCACAAAATGTTAAACAATCAGAAAAAAAATGGAACAGCATGTCCATATATGGACATATTTATGGTTCACAGATTTGTTTATATAGTCTTTGCAGAACTCATTTCTAAGCAGTTGTTTTTTTCTTTTTTTTTCTTAGAGTTGAAATCGCTCCACTTGTTTATAGTGATTGCTATAGTATATACATAGGTATGTATACATATGCGTATGTATGATTTAAAAGAATACTTATTGTTTTTGATAGAAAAATGGCTTAGACTTTTTCATAGCATTCTCTCTCTTACATTCTAGTTGGATATATGGCTTGCCATATTATTTAAACCACATTATATTGAACTACAATTTGCAAAGCAATTGACTATGCATCCAGTAATGATAATTTTCTACAATATATAATTTAAAGATATCTTAAATATCTGATTTTAAAATTGTTACGCATGGGTTGAGAAAGTTTTGTCTAAGGAATGAGGAGAGGGGGTCAAATGAGAAAATGAATTTGAATCTAATGACATTTATGTTCTTACTATAGTTCATGAAATTTTCCCAAATGTAGCTAGTTCAATTCATATTATTATGCTTAACAATGCAAAATAATTAATAATATTAACTAAATTAAGACAATTACCGATTATACTCAGTATGATAATATATTGTCTCTGGATAGAAAATTTTTGAAGTGTTGCCGAAAATATTCCAGTGCTGTGTTGCTATTCAGAGACAATAGGCTTGTATTGATTTTGTATTTTTTTTAGAGATGAGTGAAAATAATAATGTAGAATTTTACACATAAAGTTGAAATCAAAACTATAAATTATTTATAACTGTCTGCTGATGTTGAAGCATGGTTTGACAATGACTGAACACTAAATATTTGTAACGAACATCAAACTGCATTTTTTATTATATGTGGAAAGTTTATTGCTTTGTAAATTTAAATATGTTCAAAGTAAATTATTGATATAATATCATTGCAATCTATAATGAATTACTGAGTAAAAGTTTTTTAGGATATGAAAAACCAAATGATCTGATTGGCTATTAATAATCACAAGCGCTGAGAGACTTGCACTCTCTCGTAAGTTAATTTCAAATCATCTGCGCTTTGAAAATAAATATTATTTACATATATTTCTGCAATTTATAACATCGATAATCTACTGCATAGTGAATCTAAAGATTTCATGCTGTATGTTTGTAATTTGAAGTCAGTGAGTAGTGTGTGAAGGTATTTAATATTCACACTTTCAGATATAAGTACTTTGGACTGGCTTGGATATATAGACAGACAAGTAAAGTTAAGAGTGGTTACCACTCTTTTCTTGTTAAATCGTTGTCCCAGTATTTACGATCTGATTGGCTATTAATAATCACAAGCGCTGAGAGACTTGCACTCTCTCGTAAGTTAATGAATTAATCTGTAAAAATAGTTTAATATATTAGTTAAAAAGTGAATAGGAGGATATCAAAGTGACTCTTTACAGAGATTTTCTTTTTTCCAGCATACATAATTTTGAATAGAGGTCTTATGATAGCAGGAAATTAGTTTACGTTATTCTTAGCCATTGAAATGACTAAATTTTCATTATTATTATCATCATCATCATCTACTGAGCTCCATATATTTTTATATAGGCATGCAGAAATTTTTCTAACTAATAATGCTAGATAGAAAATTTTCAATTTTATAATGAAAGCTGAATGAATTTTATGGAATATAATTTCAATCAGAATTTTGTGAAAAAACTTTTAAAGTTTGTGAGCTTTAGTCAGATCAACTTTGGCCATTACAATTTTTTTTTTTTAATGAGAAAAGTTTATTAATGCAATGTATGGAATTTTATGCAGAATATATATATATATTAAACATATGGTAGCAGGGATGTAATTCTACAGTCTGAGTGATTTGCATATTTGTCTTTTCTGTAAAATTAATTATAGTTCTGTTTTTTTCTTCTTCTTTATACTGATATTCTTCCAACAGATGTTGGGTAGTAAGAGCACAAGATGCTTAAGGAGGGGTGGGATATTTTGTCTTTTGATCAAGAGATTATTTAGAGAAACCTATAATTATCATGTATTACTGAAGATCTTCTAAATTACATTCCTATCTTAATCTAAAGTCCAATTCTAATATTTTAGCACAATGTCATTTATGTGTAAACTCTTTATAGTAGTAAGTAAAAAATATATTCACAATTTAATCTTCAGAGTTATTCATTTTATTTGAAAATTATTAATGAAAGATGATAGTTTTGAATGTCAAATAGAATCTAGATCCATCACTTTCATGAAAAACTGCACAGCACATAAAGGATTTGTTTAATAAAGATATTCAGGCTTTACATTAATTGAACAAGAAAGTCCTAGATAACAACAAAGTAGATATACAATACTGAAGAAAATAGTATTAAAAGTAGAATGAAGTTTGGAAAACTTTAGAGAATTGAACAAATTTCATTGAGTTCATTCACTAAAGATTATTATAATGTAATTTATTAGAATAGTCCAGAGATTTTTTTCAAATGATAATCCCATTAGAATCAAAAATCTACAAAAGGTTAAAATGCTCCTAGTTGTTAGTAAGAGTATTTTTATTTATTTGTTTTATCCGAAGAATAAACTAAATTTAGAAAAGATAAAACAAGAGATGGCATTGGAATGATGAAAACAAATATTGCAAAATCTGTAGAGTGAGAAAGAGAGACAAAAAATTTTCAATATGTATATTTTTTAAATGTATCATCTAGACTATTTTATTTTTTGTCTCTCTTTCTTACACTACATACCTAAAATATTTTTGCATTGTTTTTATGTTTCTAAGATAGAGTCATTATAGTTTATATGTTAATATAATTCTTATTTATATATGACTTTAATTATAGAAGTGAAGAAGAAGACGACTCAAGTGGTAAGATTATTTTTTATAATGCTGAATTTTAGTTTTTTTCTTTTTTCTTTTAAAAAAAACACAAATAATTTATTAGAGATTATTTTAACACATATAATTATTTTATTATACATAGAATTATTAATATTTAATTACAAGTATAGTATATATACCTTTAAGCTAGATGTAATTATAGGGATTTGAACCCAGACTGTCAAGCTCCTTTAGTCATCTATTCCATCTTATACAAGCGATACATACAACCACATACATGTGAAAAAAATAAATGATCTCCGCTATATGTGTTTCATGCTTCACCAGTACCCATTAGTTGCTCCGGCTCATCACCACACACATATATAATCAGTGCTTTGTTTATATTAAGGTAGTATATCTTCAAACTTTAATGGACAGACTTCAGTCTTCTCTACTCTAAAATTCTTCAGCCATCTATATCATTGAAAATCTGATGACAGCATGTTCAAAGCCATTGCTTCTAGCTTAAAAGTGTATATACTGTATTTGTATTTAAATATTACATATTCAGCCTATATTTTGCCCATCCTTCTTCTGTGTATTTAAATGGGCTTAGAGTCCTACATATCAGGGATCAGAATGATTTACATTCAACTTGAGTATGACAATAAAATTGGCAAACAAGAGCTTTGAACATGCCATCATCAGATTTTTCAAAGATATGGACGGCAGAAGAGTTGTAAAATGGAGAAGATTTGCTATCTTAATATAAACTGAGGATTGATTATGTATATGTGTGGGAGATAATGATCCGGACCAACTGATGAGTGCTGATTCAGCATGAAATAACATATATTGGAGATCAATTGTCTTTTTCACATGTATGTCGACATGTGTATCGGTTGTATAAAGATGGAGTAAACGACTGAAGAGAGCTTGAAAGTCTGGGTTCATATCTATCAGAATTCAGGAAAATAAAACTATTACAAATTTTAATGCACTTTCTATTTAATTATTACAATAATAATATTTACATCCAAAGCCATTGAAATGACTTTAACTTCATTTTACAGAAAACAAAATTAACTTAGACTTTTAATCCATTATCAACACCAGCCTTTATTAACAATTAAGCACAATGTATAATGTATTGTCTTGGAAAATTATAGAATCACTTTAACATTATGCATTGTACTTAATTGTTGGTAAGTGCTAATCTTGATGAAAGATTATGAGCTTTAAATTAATTTTATTTTCAGTAAAATGTAGTTAAAATCACTTCCATAACCTTGGATGAAAATATTATCCAGATAATTAAATGCAAAGTGCTCTAAAATTTGCAGTAGTTTTTGTTTGTTCATGTTGTTGTTTTAACTGCTTTTACAGTCTTTTTTAGAATCTATGAATAAATATATATATATTATAAAAATTACCTGGTAATATTAATTATGTAATGTTTTCGTTATTTATTATAATTTTTATTTAAATATAAAATACAGAATTTAATACCAAAACATTAATAGTTAATGAATTCGGTCTTCCGATATTTCACTATGTGATGATATGCATATTGATTATCTGATGAGGAATTTGATAATCAAGGACATTAAACTTTTTAATATTTGAAGTCTGCTGATTTGCATTAACCATGACAGATGCATGAAGAGTTTTCATCTGTATGAAGCTAAGAAAGAAAATGTCACTCTTTATGTCAATTAACTTTTGTAAACTACAGTGTTTATAATAAGTTAATTTAGAGTAAATTATCTTTCTTGGCAGGATTGCCTATGGTAACAGAAATTGGCCTTAAGCATCAGTAGCTGACTGTGATGATGTTGTATTAATGAATAAAGTGAATATCAGAAGCATTAGTTTTGTTGAGTAAATTAAAATACTATGTATTCACACACATGCACAAAGTTACAAGCAATGTGGCAGTTTTGCAAGTGATTTGTTGCCTCATATCAATTTTACATACAATTAAGCAAGAAATGAACTATTATTTAATTATTAACATGTTGAGAAAGCCTGCTGCTAACATAATTTTATTAGAAAAGTTATCAGAAGATATGCTAAGTCTGAATTTTAAGTTGACTGTTTAAATATTGATTCAAATAGGATAGGACAACTTTGGATAAATCCTGAAAATGATATTTAGGTGTTAGGTTTGAAACCAGGCAAAAGTGCTTATTGCCAATACAAATAATTCCAGTACTTTTATCTTTTTTATTCATTTTATTTATCATTACAAATGCTTTAAATAATGCATAAGTTGGAATTGCAGCACATAGCAAATCTTATTTGTAATTTTATATTAAGTGGTTGAAATATTCAATCTAAATTGAAGGTTGAATAGTTATTAAAAAGACAGCATAGAAGAAGTATGCAACAAGTAAGAGAATGCTGTTATTAGTTTAATCATTAAAATATAGAACTCATTGAAGGTGATTATCTGGATATTGTGATTGCATTTTTAGGATTTTATTAATGCTTTAGAATAAACGTCAAGATTTTTTTAAAAATAGATTTGTCATGTTCGCATTAAGTGATAATGAAAGCATTATACAAATGAAGTTGTTAGTGGTGTTATACAATGCGGTATCTCCTGCATTAAGCACAGTGTAGGTTGAATTAATCAGATTGATGATTATTCAACTAAAAGATTGAAACTTTTACTGGAATATTAGTTTTAAATATTAATGAAATTTTTTTTAAAAAATTATTGTTTGATTACCATGGGTTCTCCATAATAGTAGGTATTTTTTTAAAGCATTGAAGTTTAAATCTAGAACAAAGAAACAAATGTCCAAAAGATATTGTTTTAAAAAATGGACTATTATATTAAGAGTAAAAACAAAAAGGCATAAAAATTGTGATTTGGTCCAAACATTTTTATCTCTAAAAGACAGAAAATACCAAAATAATCTTTTTTAAAATACAATATTCACTGGGATAAAGGAGAACATTACTGAATATTTTTGAATGGCTATCTATATTTTTATCTAATCATCCTTATATTCATAATTATATATAATTAAGACTTTCAATTTAGTCAGTTTTTGAATTTGTTTCAAATCAACCAGCATCAATAACAAATCTTCATGAACAAAATAAATCTCATTAATGGTATTAATTATTGAGTATCCCTTTAAAGTTGATGATAATTAATTAACAATAGCAATCCACTTAGTATTATTCTACTTTAGTTGCCATATATATGAACATACCATATGTTTGCATCTCTCATATCTAAAGCAGTTTCTTGTTATTGACATTCACCAATGAGGAACATTGATTGTCATTGCCATCTGGTATCCATTATTTATGTTTACAAGAATGCTTCTAATATGCATTTATGTGAAATTGACTATTATTAATACAGATATTAAATGTAAGCTAAGAGAGTGATACAATGTTTTGTGTTTAAGTAATGTATGAATGCTTGGTTGTTGTTTTTTTGGTAATTTTATTTTAATGGTTGCATCTCTGTATTCTATAGATGTTAATCGCAAGAGGTATCATGTTCACCAGCAGTTTGATAGGCGGAAAAATCTTGTTAGTGCTCGTACTTATTTTTATCAAAATGAAGCAGCTTGTGATAAGAATATGACAATTTTTTTAAAATCAATTGATGCAGTATCAGGTAAGTTCAAATGTTTGAAATATTTTGGAAACTTTTCCCCATATTTAACCATTTAATATGTATTATAATCATATGTAATTTTAATTAAAATGCTAAGACAAATTAGGTATTCACAGAAATTTTTATTTATTTTGTGAATTTGGATAAATCTGATTTTTTTTTTAATCTGATAAAAATTGCTTATAATTAAATCATGTATATTTGTATTGAATATATACACACTATGTATATAAAATATACCAATATATTATGGTAAACTGGCATTTTTTATAAATATATATTACAACAATCTATTAATACAGTGTAACCAACCAAGTAACCCAGAATCAAAGAATCCAAATGAACATGCTCAACTTATTTAGATATTCACCCTTACTGCTAAAAGTATCTGATTTACAATCCGTTTATATTTTTAGATGGACTAAAGAAATGTAGTTCATTTTTCCATATTCTTAATACAAAGTGATTTGGCTGGTTAAATTGCATATGTAGATTGTTGAAATATTTGTTTTTGTGTGTTTCAATGGCAGAATTTTTGAAAATGATTTTAGAGGCACTTTTAAAATAATAATGAAGTTTTACATTTTTTATATTTATTCAATTATAAGCTTTACTAATTGAATCCAGGTGGAGCTAGGATTTTTTTCAGATTACTCAGAATTTTTAAATAAACCTGGGATGATTTTTATATAAATTCTTTTTCTATTCTCTCTACTTCTATAATATCTAGTATAAGTGTGAGAATAGAATTTGATTAAGAATAGCAATGTGTAAACAAAAGTTATGTATGATATCTCGTTGGTCATGTGATGTTTTTCAAGTATCAGGCCTGTAACTGTATTAAGTGGTCATCCAATTAATGCATGGTGTCTATTTTTAACAAGGTGAATCTAGATTAGTTAGATAACTGTGATTAACCTGATCCTAAAGCAGAAACACAGTTGTATTGTGATACAACCTTGATCACTGATAAGGGCGGAGTGCTTTTTTTTTTTTTAGGTAGATGCCCCTTAGGTAATTAAGGACAGTCTTTTATCAGTTCTGTAATAAAGTAGGATAACAGAAATATCTATCATTTAATGGTTATCCAACTTGGTGAGTGTTGGCTTTTTCATTAATTCCTTATGTGGATCTGGAGAGGTTTTTTGTTCAGCAGTAAACAGTCAGTCTTTTTACTTTTTGCCTTATATTACTAGGCAAAAAAATATCAATTTTTTTAAAAAGAAAATCGATAAACAACAAGAATTATATGTCTTTAGAGTCTTATGAAAGCCAACAACTATACAAGTTTTGATATTAATCTTATTTTAAAAAAAGTATTAAAATAAAAAGCATAATTGTTATAAGATGATAATAGTGAATCATATGAAATGCGAATTTTAAAAACACATGTCTATATATAGTCAAAATAAGAGTCATAGATCAATTCATAGATCACATGACCCTATCTCTTAAGCTTGTAAGTTATAAACAGTGAGGATTGCCAATTCCTCTACAAGCTTTATGATAAATGCTTAGCCAGAGCCAGCACTTAAAATATCTCTGTAAGGAACCCCTCCCCAAACCCCTGACCATGGTTTCGTGCTTTGGCACTCCTCAGAGAGGTGTCAGGGTAGGTGTCTCTGGCTAAGCATTTATCATAAAGCTTGTAGAGGAATTGGCAATCCTCACTGTTTACATGTCTATATGTATGTATGTATTAAAAACACACACACATATATATGTGCACACATTTAAAATAAAATAAAAAATAAACAAATTCAAATAAAATATTTATAAATTAATGTCTAATTGTAGTGAACTGCCTTTATTTTTTCTTTAATCTAATAGCTTTTGTGAACAATAGAATAAATAAAAACGCCATTCAAAAATTATAGCCATTCCAACTCCAAAGAGAAATTAAGAAAGAGAGAGAAGAAAGACTAATCCATAAATGAGTTTCTGTGAACTACATATACATTCCCATATTGAACATGGTCCATTTTTCTATTTAGTTGATGTTTTACAATGTTTTTATTTAGTTTTCTTAACAGAGAAATTTTCTTTCTGAAATACTTCAATACCATATCTAATTGTAGTTCTCCAATGTAGTCTATTTTCTGCGATATCTTTCCAATAAAAACAATTAACAATTGCACTTCTTTAGAATATCTTTGAGATCTACAAAACCATACCCTTTTAGGAAGTGTTCTATTGTTCATTTGTTTTACATGTTCAATCCAATGAAGGTATGATTTTACAGTAGTGGACTCAATAGTATTACATCCAGTAAGCTGAAGAATATGTAGATTGGTTTTATGATCTTGCCATTGTAATTTTTAAAATTTTATGGAACATCCTTAAATGAAACTTTTCTAACACTTTTACACTGACAGAATCTCCAAGTTTCACAGCCATACAATCAATGAGGTAAAATAACAGCTCTCTATATAGTTACCTTAGTTGCAGTAGTTATTTCCATGGGTGAAATACTCTATCTTTTAACTTTTTAAAAGCAGCAGCAAATATATTCTTGTTGCACATCAACATGTAAGCTTACTTTTCTATTTATAAAATTACTGAGATATAAAAACTGATTTATATTCTCAAGTCGATAACCATTCAAGCTAAAAATTGTGGTTGATTTTTTTTCTATAACTGGCTGATAAAGAATTGACAAACCAAAATTTTGTAAGTTGCATTCAAAACATTAAGAACTTTCTGTAAATCATTATTTGAAGTGGCAAAAATAACATGGAGAGATGAAATTCTTTTTTTGTTTTTAATTGATTTAAATTAAAAATTTCACTATCAGATATGTAGTGTATCTTATCCCTGTTTAATTAACCTATCTATAAACAATTCCAAAGATCAGTCATAAAAATTGAAAATAATGTAGGAGCAAGTACACATTGTTTAACACCAATTTTGATTTTAAATGTGTCACACTCCCTCTCATTTCATTTGTGTAGAAGCTGCATATTATGAATAAATCTTGATGGACAACCAACTAATTTCAAACAATGCCATAAACCTATCAAATACCTTGACCAAATCAATAAAAATTATATAAATCACTTTTTTGTTCCTGATACTTTTTCGCATTTTCCTGGTGTCAAAAATCATTTCTATAGTGCTTCTTGATTCTCTAAAGTCAAATTGAGTCTCTGATAATTATTCATTTATAATTGGAAGCAAGGTATTTAACAAAATTCTTGAAAGGACTGTTGTTGCAGTGGATAATAATGATATTCCATGGTAATTACTGCAAACTTGTCTATTCCCTTAGATCAGGTAGTTCAATTTCAGGATCCAGATATTCCTAAAAAAAATTACAATATTTTTGAAGCTAACATATCACTACCATATCTGAAAATGTCACCAGGTACTTCATCAGAACCTGCAGCCTTTCCATTTATAAGATTACAAAGAACTATTTTGACTTTATTAAGCTGGATATCTTGGTTCAAATCTAAATGAGTAGATGGAATAGATATATCATTAAAAGTCACAACTCAATTCTTGTACAATTATTGAAAAGATGACCAAAATATTCTTTCCAACTGTTCAAAATATCATTATCATCACATAAGACTGTGTCACGGCTGTATTTAATAGAATTGCGATACTGATTTTCAGGTCTATATAATTTATCAAAAAGAAAGTAGTTTTAATCCACCAATCATTTTTTAAACTTTCTTGTCAGTAGTCTGCCATCTTTACATTTATTATGAAGGTCCACATTTAATCTATTATTTTGCCAAGTAGATAATGTGACATGTTTTTATTTAATTACTAATAATAAATCATTGTCAGAAAACGAATCATGATTTTTCTTTTTAGTGAAAAATACATTTACTTGTATCCATAACACATTCCTTAAGAGAATTCTATGCTTCAGTAATATGACAGTCCTGAAGATTCAAATTGGAAGATTTATTGTTGAATAGCTGCTGAAATTTAATATGTATAGATTCTTCGAAAGAATGAAAATCAATTTTCTTGTGAATATGATTGGAATAATATTATTTTTAATCTTGGAGCATACTAATCTATCCAACAATCTGAGTTTGTAAATGGTTGAATAATGTGAACAATTTCTGTATTCTGATTGCTAACTATAATGTAATCTATTAAATGCCATTATTTTGGGAATGGATGCAACCATGTTCCTTTGTAGGGGTTTTCTGCCTAACCAAAGTGTTTGTGATAGTCAATCCATGTGTTGTGTACAAATTTAATAAGAAACCATTTGAATATACAGCTCGATGTCATTATTTTCAATAACTTTTGGCCAAAGCCTTCTATTTGTACCAACATATGCATTAAACTCTCCAAGAAGATAAATTTTGATCTTTTAATAGTATAGGTGTAATAATACTGACTAGCAAGGAATAAAAGCTTTCCTTCTCTAAATTTTTTCAATCCATGATTGGAGCATAGGCATTAATAAAATGAGCATTAGTACCATTATGCATGATGAGTTTAAGATCATTAGCCTTTCTTTGATATAATGAGGAATTCCAACAATAAAAAATACTGAATTAGATTTTTACAGTAAATACAACACCATACATTCTTTCAATGATTTCCCTGCCTTTTCAAAAAAAAACTTGTATTCATCCACCTGTTCTAATAAACTTCTTTCCATGGGAGATAAATTTTGCCATGAGGAACTATATAAATTTTAAATCTTGTCAATTCTGTAGACGCAATTGCAGTTCTTTGTTCAAGTCTTTTAAGAGCTTTTATTAATATTTACTAAGGCTGTAAACCTCAAGAGTGTGCGCTTGAAAATGCGAAGGTAGGGACCTCTATAGGTCTTAACCACAAGCTTACTCTTTGGAAGAAAAGAGCACATTCCCACTTACCTATATTTAGAAAAAAATTAGAGTTACAATATTTACCTTTAGTACTATTATGCTTTACCAATACTGCTGATAGTATCATTTCTAACGCTGAAATGAGTAATCCACCAGATGCACCAACTTAGTGAATTGTGTGAGGCAGGCCATTTTTAGACACATTTTCTATGCCTTTCCATTTCTATGACAGGCAGAAGTATCCCTAAATAGGGCTGCCTAAAGATACAATCTTTGCCAGCTAAAACTCCCATTTCACTTTAATTTAATTCCTAACTGACTAATTAGTGATTATTCTGCCTTGAGCAAATACTAAAACTTAAGAATGCAAATCTATTAAGCCTATTTCTGTTATTTGGGATTGAGTTAAAAAAAGTAATAAGGAGGAATTTTGAAGCCAGAGGAAAGAAATGTTGTTCAAACACACAATTCCATTGATATAATTATTACAAGAAAATGTCCGATGACATTTAGGGCTCATGATTATTGGGTTCTACAGTAACTCAAGTGACTAATGAAGGAAAGAGAGAGACATAAAAGATTTTTTATATCAGGAACAGTACCTAGCCTTTGGTGAATCACCATCTTATCCTATAAGGCAGCAGGAACTCTTGGCTGATCTCTTTGTATTTGTTATTCATAGTCTTTATATCTAAAGCCACTCCATTATCCACTGTCTATGGAGCCAGTCGATACCTTGAGTGCAGCATGTGATAATTCATGACCAATACTGTAATTACATCCAATTTCTGACATGTTAATATTTTTAATTACATGTAAGCTAAAAATTATAACTACCCTTTCTATTCAAGATTTTTTTGAATCACTAATTATAAACGTGGGGTGAGAGAAGTCCACTGCAGTTTCAAAATTGTCATATGTGGCAGTCATTTATTAACATTTGAGCATAATACTGTGTTACATAATTATATGATCTGCTTTCAGGCGGAAAACTTTTAATCATTCATATATCTAACTGCACTGGAATGCAGATAAAGAGGAAGCTGAGCGTTTTTGAGCAGTTTTATCTCATAATCATAACAAAAAGTACATCTAGAAAATTTTCATAAGACAAGGATTTTATGTGTTTTTCTGAAGGTTTGTGATGATGGTGTTCTAGCTGTATTTTTATATTGGACTATTTCCATCATCTAATATGTGTGTTGAATGTCTTTAGAAAAGTTTAATTTTAGTTAAATATTCCAAATGCATTCAACTGTTAGTAATATCACAGCAAACAGGTTAGTACATGCACCAACTGTTAGTAATATCACAGCAAACAAATGTTAATAATATCACAGCAAACAGGTTAGTATTTGCACTAACTGTTATTAATATCACAGCAAACAGGTTAGTATATGCACAGTGTTTCGAGAGGTATTTCCCCTTTTCTTCAGGTGTTGCTGGCCTGACCAGTGACAGTACTAGCATGGGATTCGAACCTGGGTCCTTAGATTTTTGATTATTGAAATTTAAGGTAACGCTCTAACCAACTGAGCCATCCTGCCAAAGGCAACAGTATGTAGTAATTTCATATACTTATCTATGAGGTTCCTCCTGATTTCTCCACTTTTTCCTCAGAGCAAAGTTGATTAGTGGTTTCCATACATTATGTATAGTCACACTAGGTTGGCTTATGGGATTTTTTGCCATTGTCATGTGGGCAGCTTCTTTAAATTTTCTTCTTTGTACCTTTTCTTTTTTATCCAATATTTTTGTATTTTCCCAATCGAACGTATGTTCATTGGTCCATACATGGTCTGCTACCTTAGATACATCTGTTTTCTCTCTTCTAATCATCAGTTTATGTTCTTGCAAGCGCTTTTGAATGGGATGGCTGGTCTCACCAATATATGTTCTTCCACATTCACATGGTATTTCATAGATGCAGTTTTTTCTTTGCAGCATTTCAAGTTTAGGCTTTGTAGATGTTAGAATTCCTCGTAGTGTGGTATGGCTCTGGAAAGATGTTCTGATGTTATACTGATTGCAGATTTTCCTTAATTTGTCTGCTATTTTTGGAATGTATGGATACACTACAGTACCAATAATTGTCTTTTCTCTTGATGGTTCTTTTTGTTGTCTATTTAATGTTTCCTTAATAACAGCTGATGGATAACCATTTTTCTTAAGAGTTTGTTCTATATCTTTTCTTTTTCCAAATCACTGTGGAACAGAGCAAAAGAAGTTTGTTCAGAAACTTGGCGATTTGAAAAAAGAAAAGATCTATATAGAACAAACTCTTAAGAAAAATGGTTATCCATCAGCTGTTATTAAGGAAACATTAAATAGACAACAAAAAGAACCATCAAGAGAAAAGACAATTATTGGTACTGTAGTGTATCCATACATTCCAAAAATAGCAGACAAATTAAGGAAAATCTGCAATCAGTATAACATCAGAACATCTTTCCAGAGCCATACCACACTACGAGGAATTCTAACATCTACAAAGCCTAAACTTGAAATGCTGCAAAGAAAAAACCGCATCTATGAAATACCATGTGAATGTGGAAGAACATATATTGGTGAGACCAGCCATCCCCTTCAAAAGCACTTGCAAGAACATAAACTGATGATTAGAAGAGAGAAAACAGATGTATCTAAGGTAGCAGACCATGTATGGACCAATGAACATATGTTCGATTGGGAAAATACAAAAATATTGGATAAAGAAGAAAAGGTACAAAGAAGAAAATTTAAAGAAGCTGCTCACATGACAATGGCAAAAAATCCCATAAGCCAACCTAGTGTGACTATACATAATGTATGGAAACCACTAATCAACTTTGCTCTGAGGAAAAAGTGGAGAAATCAGGAGGAACCTCATAGATAAGTATATGAAATTACTACATACTGTTGCCTTTGGCAGGATGGCTCAGTTGGTTAGAGCGTTACCTTAAATTTCAATAATCAAAAATCTAAGGACCCAGGTTCGAATCCCATGCTAGTACTATCACTGGTCAGGCCAGCAACACCTGAAGAAGAGGGGAGAAAAATACTTCTCGAAACGTTGTACATACACTAACCTGTTTGCTGTGATATTATTAACATTTGTTTGTTGTGATATTACTAACAGTTGAATGCATTTGGAATATTTAACTAAAATTAAACTTTTCTAAAGACATTCAACACACATATTAGATGATGGAAATAGTCCAATATAAAAATACAACAAGGATTTTATACTTATGTGTTTTATTATTTTGTATATGTTCCAAATTCCAAAAGTCAAATTCCACTTCTGTTTCATCACTTAAAAACTGCCCAAATGAGGCACATTTCTGGATGTTGTAGCAAATAATTTTTTATAGTTGGAGCTTTTTGCATGAATAAAAAAAATAATTAAATAATTTATTGCTTAGGAATTCATAGAAAGTTTGAGCACTAGAAGCACAATCTATGGATCTTGAATTTCAAAGTTTGTATCTCTACTATTGCATCAAACCGTGCAGGACTTTATATGAATCATTGTGGGACACATTTGTCTTTCTAATGGGTTGGAATCTAAACTAATGGTGGAATAGCTCTATTTTTTTTTTTTTTTTGAAATAAACAAACTTTTTTGACTGCATCTAGAAGAAATAAAAGATGAAGTAAACATGATGATTTGAGTGGGATTATAAGGAATAAGAGTATTAAGAGCCATGGTGATTGAGTATGAAAAAGTAGTGGAAACTTTAAATATTTGACTAGAAGAAAAATAATTCCAAATAAAATTTATTGCTGCAAATATTAGCCATAGTGTATTTACATGCTATTACATAAATGGCAAATCTTAAAGCTTTCAGTTTGAACTGTTAAGCTAAATTCAAAGTTATATTCTCTTATTTTCATTGCTTCAAAATATTTTGATTAGTGTGTGTGTTTATGAAATCTGAATATTTGGTGGGTAGGAAAGATATTAAACTTTTTTTCCGATTGCTAGTTTGAACTATGTTTTTGCACAAGATAGCACCTCTGGAATATTTAATGTTAAATGATTCCATGTTTTCTATACTTGATTTCTATTATAGTGTTAGAAACTAGTTTAATTTCTTATATAGTTAGTTTTAAAAGGTTTTAAGATTTGAAAATGATGATTATTTAATCTTTCCTCATAAATATTTAGCCTCATGTATTATTTTGTTTATCTGTTTACATTGCTTTTGAATTCTAACTATTTAAGATCTTAGTCATGGTAGGAAAAAGTTAGAATTTTCCCCAGTTGTTTAATTTGGGTGATATTTTCACATAAGTGGTGCTGCTGGAATAATTATCATTAGATGAGTTCATATTTTATATATGGATACTCGTATACATTTTTTCATTATATACCAGTGTTTTACACTAATATTGCTTATATGAAGGGCCTTGTTAAATAGTGTTTAGCAAAGCCATGGCATATCCTAAGATTCAAACCTGGATAAAACTTGAAAATGTTTTTATTTAGGTGAGAATTTTCAAGAAACTTAGGGATTTGTTTTTTATGTAAACATCAGTTCTGCTAGTTATTAATTATTGATTGGTAAATTATTGATTATCTGCCTTTTATTAGGTGAAGAATCAAACAAGGAAGGAAACACACAAAAATCCTTACCATCCATCAGTTGACCAGCATAATGATTATTGTTTACATAACATTTTATCTATGGAGGGAATTTGGAGAGGCTGTTTTTCTGGTATGGATTATTTAAGACTGCCTTTTTAATCTTAACTATATTTATAGAATATACTGTATAAAAAGTTTGCATGGTATAATAAATAAGTTCAAGGCAATGTAACTGATATATTTTGTTTAAAAAAAATAATCCTTTGAGCAACTTACTCAGTAATAAATTGGTTAGTTAAAGAGCTAAAAATTCCTGAAACAATTCCAATTGCTGTATAAAAAAGTCTGTCTGGTTAATATAATGAATCTATTATGCTGAATGTCGAGTTGTGATGATAATGGGAAACTTATTTGTAGACCAAGCTCAAGTCCCTTAATTTCATATTATTTTTTTAATTAACAGATATTCATCTCAATATCTTCTTATGCATATGTGTTTATTTTGCAAAAATCAATTTTTTTTAAAATTTAGCTATGTAATGTAAATTTTATGCCATCTCTTGTCTGAATTAGAGATATCTCATACCACTTGTAGTGTAAATTTTTATCATCTTTATAAATGATCCCTTTTTTCTATTTTTTAAAATGAATATTGTAAGATTTGTTGCATCTAATGGCATCTGTAATAAAAAACAAATTTATTATAACTGATTACAAAAAAACAATCAATGAATCCAATTAAACAAAAATAATTTTTCTTCTTCACTTTTGTGATATGACTATATTATTTACAATTTTATGCAAATAATTTAATATATATTGTAAATAATGCTTATATTAAAAAAATCAAATTTGAATAATATTTATACAAAACAAATACTCTTCTTAAGAGTAGTATGAGATGCAGCTTGTAGCATTTACATGACTAAACCACATTGTAAGCATATTGCGGGTTATTAAATTTCAGATACCATTTAACTATGTATGCTGGGGATATATGGATACCAGCCAGGTCACAGTTAAATAAACAAACAACATAGAATAAATAAGTGTTTATTATATTCATAAATAATATATATATATAAGCAAACTAAATATTAATCCTTGAGAAGACAGTCTCTAAGACCAACATCTTTAGTGGTGTATATATTACTTCAGTAGACACATTACTTGATAATAAGAAAATCTACATCTGATTTTTAAAAGTTTTGTTAAATGCTTACTCCTTCTGTTGCTGCTTTTGTGTGTGTGTGTTCTGCATATATTTAGTAAATTTTAAACGTAAATATATCAAATTTTTTAAGTGCAAACAGATAATATTGTAATAATCTGAAAGCTAAAACCTTCAACATATCATTTCATTAGATTTAAAAAATTGCTTCCTAGTAAATCGAAAGATTTCGCGTTGTTTATTTATATATAATATTTAGTGAATTAAATGTGAAGGTATTTAAGCTTCACACTCTTAGTTCAAAATGCTTGAGTCTGGCTTATTTATATATAAATTGAGGCATAGATGAAGATGGGTTCCATCTTTTTCTGATAGTTCTGACTTGTGTTTGAGAATTGAGAGGTCCATGTGATGTCATTATTCAATTTGATTGGCTGTGATGTAAGCGTGTTTAAGGCATATCTGTTGAAGGTTTTAGTAAATTTTAATAAATAATGTAAGTTCAATCCATGCTAATTTCTTGTAAATTGTACTAGAGTGAATAATTAGGTAAATGTTGTGTGGTAATTATTTTTTGTAATAATATTATTTATTTACAATATCATATAAACATATATCTCTGCACACTTATTTATATATCATTGTATACATTTCAATTCCTCCCCTCACTCTAGACAATAAACTTTTATTTAATAAAAGAAATAATTATGCAATCTTTGAGGTTTCCACTGCATTGGATGGACCTTGTTAGAGGTAAATATTTTTCCTCTTACTGCTCAGTAGTTTTCTTTCAGTGAAGGCTGTTTTGAAGAGTATAAATTTATTTCTGGCAAAGTCTCTAATTGATTTAATAAATCATTTTTCTCAGATAAGTGATTCTCATTATTTAAAGTTAAGTCCAGCAGCTCTTGTGCTTTATCAGTATTTCCTTTTTTTTTTTTTTTTTAGTGAAGTAGAATCATCATTGAATTACTTGGTTTTTCTAATGACTCTTGATTGTGAACTTTCAAATGATTTATGTATTTTCTCACTCTTCTACCATTTGTAGTTTGCACTTCTTTTGTCTTGAAACAATATTGATTATTTCCCCTGGAAACCATTCTCTCTTTAATATATCACATATCCAGACGACATTATTAACTTTATAGCTTTCTACATCCAACAATTTGTCTCAGTGCACTAATATTAGGCATTAGTCTTTCTCCCGACTGATATGCTTTACTCCAAGACTCTAGCTTCTTAAGGGGAATCACAGGAGTTTTCTGAGAGTCTTTATAATAATTGATAGTCTTTACAATCTTACTATTCATGTTCTTGTTGCTACTGTCTCAGATTCCTTCCTGCAATTTGCAGTACCATTATATTAAGGGGAATCATGGGAGTTTTCTGAGAGTCTTTATAATAATTGATAATCTTTACAATCTTACTATTCATGCTCATGCTGTTGCTGTCTCTTTTACTGACTCAGATTCCTTCTGCAATTTACAATAACATTATAAGCCATCTGCATTTTTTCTCTTCACTCAAATTCCTAGCAGCCAGAATTAATTTCTTCCTAGGATTGAAGTAATGTCTCTTTTCACAATATACAATAGCAATAATTTTATTTTGGCCTTCAATTTAATTAGTACCATTATTTTACCCCCTATATCAATCCCTATTCCATTTCCACCCATGGCTATAATCTGTTTTTCCATAATGCTGCTCTTTCTTGCCTTTTTTATTAATTTTATCCAATCGTTCAGTAAAATTAAAAATAAACCCATGCTGCTGTCAATTTCCATATTGTTATTTTGTTCAAGAATTTGCACATTTAAATAAATGTTGTTATTATCTACACTGCTTATTGTTTTTACTTCAAATTTCTTTTTCTCTCTGCAATTTGAAATCCGTGTGTAACTCTTTTTTTCTAACTTTATCTTTTGTGTGACAAATATGTTGTAAATGATCAGTTTTCCCACATATGTGGGATTTAATACTTTTAAATTTACAGACCTTCTTTAAGTTTCCTTTCTCACTGCAATAGTAGCATACAAATGACTTAGTTAGTAGGACTTTGACACCTGATGATCTAAATGTCAGATTTACTTATCACATTATTATTTTGAAATTCTGTGATGGCTTCTATGAGTAACTTTTGGCATATATTTATCCACTGCCTACTTATATGTCAAGACTATTTCACTGAGGGGAACTTAATGTAACTTATTGTCAGTCATTGTCCATAGGCACTGACTAAGGAGCATATCATCCAGGTCAATATTAAATTCACAGTGTTTTGCTAGGTCCTATAGTGCTTACTACAATGAGCATTTGTTTCCTATTTCTAAAATGTAATTTTTCTTTAAGTTTGAGGTAGACTATTTCTTCTGAAGGCTTTGGTTCACAATATCTTTTTGCTATTTGTAAAACATCTTTGCCTGTCCACCACATTGGCTTACTATCATTAGATTGATATTTTCTGTGTTAATAATGAAACATCAATTTGCTGTGCCATTATCATAAAATTCCTTAACTTTATTTTGACATATCATTTTCGAAGTTTGTTTGTTCAATTTATGTACAAAGTCACAGTTCGTTCAATTACAGTTGACCCTGCTATCTTTAGATTGATATCTTCTATCTTATTAATGAGCATAGATTTCTGTATGTGCTCCACATATAAACATTAATTTGCTGTGCTGATAACATCAAATTCTTTAACCTCATTGTGAAATACCATTTTCAGAGTTTATTTGTTCAGTTTGCATACAAATGTCACAATTGTTTCAATTACATTATTGACATGCTAACCACCCATGGCACTTTTGTCATTTGCACAGGTTCTTCTATCAATTGAAGCTATTCTGTTATACTTCAGGTATCCTATCGACTGTACCTCTCTCCATGTAAGCCAAGGGTATATGCATATACAGGTTATATAAACTAACAATAACATAAAATAAATAAAAATAACAAGTTTATTATACTCATGAATAATATACAGTATATATATATAATTGAAATAAATATTAATCCTTGAAGAGAAGGTTTCTAAGACAAACATCTTTACACAACTTGATAATAAGAAAATTATATCTGATTTTTTAAGCTTTTGCACATGCGCTTACTCCATCTGATGCTGCTTTTTAGTATGTGTGTTCTGCATACATATAGTAAATTTGCATGCTAATTTCTTGTAAATTTTTCTAGAGATATAATTATGTAAGTGTTATGCAATAATTATTTTATGTAATAAAACTTTATTTATTTACAAAATCTTTAAATAAATCAATGATATAATATATCTTTATATAACTGCAATAATATATATAATAATAATCATACACAAAAAAGCTCTTTTCAGCAAATATTAATTTTTGCCTTTTCAGTGTGCTTTAATTAATTTACAATTACGATCTACTTTGCGTATATAGCAACATCTATCTTTTATATATATATAAAATTTACTATTATATATAAAAAAGATAGCTTGTTTTTGTTGTATTTCAGAGAAATGGAGAGAGCAATAGAAAGACTAGAAAGAGGAGTAGAGATACCATTAATAGATGGCATGGGAATATATACATTATTGGGTCTTTTATTTGCAAATGATGTCTTCTTGTGTACAGTAAGTAGGAAAGATATGGAAGTTATGCTGAAGATATGCGCAAGGCTGGGTAGGGATTAAATTTAGTGAAAAAAATCAAAAGTAATGATGATTAATACTGGGAAAAGAGAAGACAAAGAATTTTTATTGGGCAATATAAAGTTAAATGTAGTAAATAGGTATAACTATTTGGGAATTGTCTTAAGTAATCTGAGAAATTGCTTGGATGAATGGGAGAAAAAAATGATAAATGAAACAAAGAAAAGAAAGGGACTAATAAAGAAATTAACAGTGGTTTTATATATTAAATATGATGTAGTTAGAATTGTATGGAAGGGAGTGGCAGTAGAGTTAACATGATAAAGATGCAATATGTGTTAATAAAGGGGTGTTGGATTATTTAGAAAAAGTACAAAGAGAAGTAGGAAGTCATGCATTAAATGCAGATGTGTGGATGGCAAAGGAGGCAATTCAAGGAGAAATAGGATGGTCAAGTTTTTATATGAGAGATGCAAAAAGCAAAATGAAAATGTTCAGTAGATTGCAGTTTATGGATAATAAGAGAATAGCTAAAATAGTATTTAATTGGGTTATGAGTAAAAGGCCGGCAACCAGATGGGTGAGAAATGTAATACGGTATGCAGAAGATTTGGATAAAGAATTTATGTCAATATACTTATAAAAAAAGTGGGATGATTGTATTAGGAGAATTGTTGAGTGTTATAGTGACAAGAAATGGAATAGAAGAATAGATGCATTAATAAAGAAAAGGGAGTTGGAGAAATGGTGAACTAGTATAGAGAGTAAAAAGAGTTTAAATATATGTAGAAGTAAACAGAATATTGGTGTGAGTTAATTTATGATAATAGTATGGAAAGTAGTTTACTGTTTAAGGCTCAAACAGAATCTTTAGCAACAAAGAAATATACACATAAATGGAAAAATGTGGGTGATTTAGTCTCAAATTGTGTAAGGAAGGCTTAGAAAATATTAGGCATCTGCTAATTGAATGTAAATACTTGCAAGCAGAAAGAGTACCAATAATGAAGTTATGGAAGAATAAATATAAACAAAGTTATTATACAGAAAGTGGGTTCTTGGTTTTTATGCTAGGTTTGGGAAAAGATAAGGGGGATTTAGATATAAAGACCGTGGAGTTGACAACGACTATGTTGGTGGAAATGGGATGGAGTGGGATAGTGAAGAATATGGGAAAAATTTAGGACTGGGAATGGAAAGGGAAGTTAAAGTGGCTAACAGGTTTCTTTGAGCATAGTGGCTGAGAGAATACTGACTCCGAAAAAGAATTCAGAGTGCATCGCATTGTAATTGTAAATTAGTTAAAACACATTGAAAAGAGCAAAAATTAATATTTGCCGAAAAAGGCTTTTTTGTGTATGATTATTACTGTATATATTATTGCAGTTATATAAAAATATTTTATATTATATTATATCGTTGATTTATTTAAATATATGTAAAAGCCCCATAATGATTTAATCTTCTTTGCATTTTTGACGATTTACAATATCATATATCCATATATTTCTGCACACTCACCATGAATTATTGTTTTATTCACAATTCTTATTGTATTAAAGAAATACTAATTGTCAGTTTTTCAAAGAGTAAGAATTACATAAGCACAATATTAAAAAAAAAAAAAACACAATAATTTAGACTATGAATAGAGATATTGTACAACATTGCTTAGCCCTAGTACTATAGTTCATGGAAATAATAAAAGCCAAAGAGCATATATTAAACTAGATATTAGAAACATTATTCTACCATATTTATATATATAAAATATCTTAAATAAATTACAATATATTGTGATTTTTTTTGCAAAACATTGGATATTAAATTGTTGCATAATACACATATGATAGGCCTGTAATCTACAAACCTTGAATACTAGAATCTATACTACTTTGAATTTTGTCAAGGATGTATAGTATTTCATTTCTTATTAATATATTTTTGTTTTTTTTTCTTTAAATTGGCCCAGTAAATTTCTTTCTGGCATTTTTCTTTATTTTTTTTATATTCTTTTTTTAAAATGAGATGAACTTTAACTTTTATATCAACTATAAATATCCCAGTTATTTCAGTGCACATTATCTTTAAAAACATGTTAATGTCATTGCATTATTTATTTAGGATTATATAGTTTTGTTATAGATATTAATAAGTGCTGAATAGTGCTTTTAGATTTTGTGATTTTCTTTTTTGGAATTAGTATTTTAATGCTAAAATGTTTTAGTAATTGACAAATCATAAAAAATGACAACATTCTTTAAAATGCTTTTTGTTCAAATTAAAAAGAATTGAACGTACTAATAAACTAAATTGTTTTATAATTAATAGAAAGTTGATTATTTGCCAAATTGCTTAATTTTTTTTTTAAAGGCAAGTTTGAATTAAATACTTTAATTCAAATGAATTTAATAATTTAGATTTTGAATACATATATATTGTATATAAAAGGTTTTGTGGGCATAGGGATTAGTGTGTTTACCTACTACAACTGCAATCTAATGTTTAAATCTAGACTATGTAGAATTTAGACATTTATGTTCCAAACAGATTTAAGGATTTTTTTTCTTTCCAGTAACGAACTCATAACCATCCAAGTATTAATTAATATATTGGTATTCAATTATTTTTAGTTAAAAAGTAAAATAAGAAAGGGGAAAACACCAAATACTCTAGCAAGCCTCATGGCTGATGACTTATGCATTATTAATCACCAGAGGCTATTGGGGATTAGTATGTTTAAAAACTGTTTTATTTCTATATTTATACTCACTATCATTCTACTCTAGAATATTTTAGATATCTGATCCTACATTTCCCTTATTTTTTTCTGTTATTTTTCTTCTTATAGATATTTTGGGTTTCTTCATCCATTCATTATTTAGTTTTCATTTTTCAATTTTTGTGCTGTTGGCATTTCTTTATTTATCTTGGCCATATTATCCATTCCAATTTTTGTACTTTTATTTGTTGTTAAATGTCTTTATTTTTAGTTCTGTTTTGTCATAATATTTTCTATACATTTTAATCATATCCATCCGATTAACTTCTGATTTTCTTTTATTTATTTTCTTAATTTAAGGTTTTTATTACTAAAATATTTCTTTCATGAGTGCTTTATTTAAGTTCTACAACAAATGGCTACATTAAAATAGTCTATTATCTTCTTTGCTTCTATTTTTTTTTTTAATCTATCTTTTTATTTTTATTATTTCTTTGATTAATTATTATTTTATTTTACATCTTCTATTTATAAGAAAATATTTATATTTATTCATAAAAGTTTAAATTGTTTTTGCATTTATTACTAAATTCTGTATTAATATCTATATCTTATATTGTTAGTGTTTTTTATCTCATTATCTATAAATTAGAGAATGTAAAAATATGTACTATTCATTTATCTTTTCATATACTGACATTTATATATATATTCAATATTTTTTCATGTATATTTTAAGTTTGCTACCAAAATTAGGAACTGTAATTTTTTAACCAATCTTTTATCTATTTGTTTGCTTACGATAAAAACATTTTCATTTAATGATTTTAATTTTCTAAAATATCAAAATATCCTCTGTAAAAACTGATACTTGTTTTTTTTATTGATTAGAGTTTTAATTGTCTATTTTTTTTTTCTTTTTAAAGTTATATTATAATTCAAATTCTATTTTTATATAAGTGTAATAGTAATAACCTAATTTGTGTTGTTTATGATGCAAAGCTAAACTTTCTTGAATTGATTTTCAATTAAATAAAAAAACGAACTTAATCTCTGTCTTGATCAAATGAATAGAACTATAGCTCTATTTCATCCACTTCAATGCTTGAATGTCACACTATTTCTTTTTCTGCCACTTGAATGCTCAGATGTCACATGACCTTACAAGTGATTAATCGTATAACTTTAGGTAAAATATCAATAATATGAAATTTCTGTTCCAGAGTTTTTTGAAAACTAATTGCTCATATTTCAAGGGTAAGTCTTTTGCCTTCTCATTGAAAACTCAAATTTTGCAGAGAAATTTAAAAAAACCACACGAAAGAAGCTCACTGCAGCCCTCTTGGTACTTATATATTAGTCCTGTGACATGGCATGTATTAGACCTGTTGCACCTTTTCATATCCATGATAAATGTATAACATTGCAATTAGGTCAAATAAATTCAAGTAAACCCTGCTATGTTGATACCTGATCTCATATCAAAACATGTTTTTTATCCGATCTCTGATCTGTTTTTTTTTCAAAACCAATTTTTTTTGCCTAGTTTTGTCAAGATTTCATTCTGACAACAGCTTGATTTCACTTGCATTGCATTTTTTCAGTCTTTGGAGTTCAGTGAAATGGCATAATAAGCAACAAGGAACATCATGGGAACACTTGGATTCCTATTTGACTGAATTTAGCGTAAATGTCATAAAGATGATGATGCATTCATTTGCATAATGACTGAAATAAAAAAAATTGGCCACCAATATGTATAATTAAATAAAAGTGTTATATTTTTTTAATTTTATGTATACTTTTGCTTTTTTTAAAAAAAAAAAAACAATTGCCAACAAAATATTGTTCAGGCAATATATTTTGGAGAGAAAATTTGGTTGTTTTCTCATCCCTGGTGTTCGTCACAGGATGGTGTTGATGCTAATCCAAAACATATACATATAACGATTCCGGAGCCGGACCTAAATGATCGATTTGATCTAAAAAGATCTGATTTCTTAGATTTGTAATAAAATATTCTACTAACTAATACTATTATATGATGTTAGTTTTTTCATTTTTGTAAATGTTTATTAATCTTATCTTGTTTTTGAGTTTGTGTGTGTGTGTGTCTTTTTAAAGTTACGTTTTTTTTTTTTTTTTGCAAGAGTAAATCAATACTTTTATTCAAAAGCAAGATGTAATAAGTAAATGTTTATTAATCTTATCTTGTTTTTGAATTTGTGTGTGTGTCTTTAAAGTTACGGGGCTTTTTCTAATATTTTTTTGGGGACTTTATGTGTGTCTTTTTAAAGTTACGGTACTTTTTTTTGCAAGAGTAAATCAATCATTTGATTCAAAAGCAAGACATAATAAGTCAATGTTTATTAATCTTAGATTGTTTTTTAGTTTGTGTCTTTAAAGTTACGGGGCTTTTTCTCATTTTTTTTTGGACTTTACGTGTGTCTTTTTTTAAAGTTACAGTATTTTTGGTCAAGAGTAAAAATCAATTATTTTTATTAAAAAAGCAATATGTAATTCTAAATCTATCAAAAGTAACGTCATTTATATACTACAATTTAGAATTGATACCCGATTACTATTAGTAAGGACCGTCATTGAAAGATTCAATTGAAAAATGATACCCGACTAATTTCCGTTTTTTTTTTTTGGGGGACAGTAATGAATCAGAAAGTGGGTTGTTTTTGTTAACTCTGTCTATATAAAAAGGGTACTGTTATTGAAATACCAAATTTAAAAATGATAACCGACTAATTTGCATTTCTTTTGACAGTAATTAATCAGAAAGTGGGTTTCTTTTTTTTTTTTTTTGGTAAATCTTGTGTATATATATATAAAAAAAAAAATACCGTAATTCAAATACTCCATTGAAAAAAACCAAACCCCGTTGAATTTGCTTTCTTTTTTTTTTTTTTAAGACAGTAATTAATCAGGAACTGGGTTGTTTTTGTTAGTGTGTAGATATAAAAACTAATCTTATTTTGAAATAATAAATGTAACAAAAAATAATAATAATAATACTCATTTTCTTTTTTGGACAAGTAATTCCTAATAATTAGACATTGGGTTGTTTTTGTTTGTGCGTATATATATATAGCAAAAGTAACTTGTCATGGACGAATTCTCGCGAAAACGGTACTTTTCGCGTGATCCTTAAATTTTTTTTCCCATTCCGCACCCTTAAAAGCAATTTTTGAGGGTTACCCATTCATAATGGAATCTTCAGGACATTATTACTAAACTTACAACAGTAAAGTAAGTTACAACACATTAAAAAAAATAGACGTCTTATCAAATTTTAAAAAACTACGACTGCTTCAAATACACACACTCTCACATGAAACTATAGAGAAAATAGATATTCCACTATTACGAGAAAATGATGAACAAAATCAACTACTAAGGCAGCCAATCAAGGCATTTCTTTCTCTTTGCTTTTAGCATAGAAAAAAAGCCATAACCGGCAGCTGTCGGGAACTCTTTCTGTGTTTTATCATAGAAAGAAGTCTCATTTGTGTTGGCTTCTGTCGCTGCCACCGCCTCGGTCCAACATAACGTGAGGACTCATTTCTGCATTTATAATGTAGAAAATTTCCTCTTTTGTTGGGTGAAGGCTGGTGAAACGGTATATTTCTAAGAATTGACCTAGAAATAGCGACATCTCTAGGCGAACACCAGGGATGAGAAAACAACCGAAAATTTTTTATGTGAACTCTCCATTTTGCCCAGAAAATTTGATCAACTTATAATAAAATACAACAGGCAACATAGATTTATTCATTGTGACAATTCCCGTTATATATTGCACAGTAAATAACATATGTGTACTTTTTTATGCTTTTTTAAATAATATTTTAGCCAATTCTTGTAATTTAGTGATTGTTTTGTCCATACTGGCACTTCACATTTTTTTTTTTGCTAAAATTCATACCTTTAGTATTGTTATAAATTTTATACTTTTTCATATAAATGTCATATATTTCTGTTTAATATCATTTAGTATTGTTATAAATGTATATTCCTCACCATGTTTTAAATTTTTTTCTGTAAAAAGTCATATAAACGTACTTTTTAAGATCGGTGAGTTTTATTTTGCTGAAATTCATATCTTTAGCATCGTTATACATTTAATATTTTTTCGTCATTGGTTTGTCCATAATGGCATCTCTAATTTTTTTTTTGCTGAAATTTATTTCTTTACTATCATTATAAATTGTATACTTTTTCATGTAAATATCGTATATATTTCTATTTAATATTATTTAGTATTGTTATAAATGTATATTCCTCACCATATTTTACATTTTTTCTTGTAAAAATTGTACAAATGTACTTTTTAAGATCAGTGATTTTTTTTGCTGAAATCGATATCTTTAGTATTGTTATATTTTTTCGTGTAAATGTTGTTTATATATTTCTGCTTTTTTTGGTAAATTATGCTTCAAATTGTTTATATTTTTTGTGTGAAAGTAATATTAGTCCTGCGACATGGTGCATGTATTAGACATGCTGCGCCTTTTCACATACATATTCAACCTGCTGATAACTTTGTAAATCTTGGGGAAAATATCATGTACAAAAGATCCATGTACACATTATTTTCGTAAATTTTTGCGAAAATATGTACAAGATCCGTGTACAAGTTATTTTGGTCAGATCACAAGATTACAAAGTTATCAGCAGATTGATACGAATGTGAAAAGGCATAGCATGTCTAGTACCTGCTTCATGTTACAGGGCTAATATGTAAGTACTGCCTTCTTAATTTATGGGTATTTACTGAGTTTTTTTAAATTTTATTTGTGAATATTTGTGCAAACTAATATATTTATTTTGAAAAGTTAAATATCTTCTTTGAAATTTTGTTTGTATAATAGAAATTTTTGAACAGTAGGTATTAATTAATGATATATTATCTATATTGCTATTTGTCAATGCCTTATTTGAGATTAATTCTATTAAGTCAATTTTTTTCTATATTTCATTTGAAAACAAAAAGAAATAAACTTGATTTACTTTCATAGGTACTTATGTATTAATTCTCAGTAGTGAAATTTTAGTCTTCATTACTTATGATTATTTATGATTGTTAAATATTTGATAGTATGTTTCATTTAATTAATTAACTAAATTTAATTTTCAAAGATATCTCTGAATTACTTTTATATTCACTATACTTTCTTTATTAACTTTTAGCTATCACTGATCTACTCATGCTTTAAAGATGGCCATCTTTCGTTATGTAAATAAATTGATATTAATATAGGAAGTGGTGGTAAAAATGCGTCTTTAAATATTTGAAAGTTGAATTTACTTAATTAATTAAATAAAATGTACTATCAAATATTTAGCAATCATAAATAATGAAGATTAACCCCTGCACTAATATATAAATAACCTTTCATATTATAACATCAAAAGGGGATTTTTTTTTTATTCAGTTGGTTCTCATTTTAATAATTTATTTTTGATATAAATAATTGTATGTATAAATATCTTAGTGAATTCATATAAATATAGATGTACACACACATTATATAATAGATATATTGGTTAAATTTTGTGCACATAATGTAACTGATATATATTAATGTGTTACAAAATGAACTGTATACAGCAAAGCCATAATATACACTCCATCAATATACATTACCTCAATTGTATACTATACCCCCCCCCCCAATGTAAATAAACAAAAGAAAAAGTGTAAATAAATAAAAAGTAAAAACATTAACATTTTAAAATTTAATCAGTTTTATAATGCAATAGCGGGTCTTTTTTCCATTTTGGAGTATCATATATGATCACATTTATTAATAATGTTTCTTTGGCTTACATACTAGTGGGCCATAGTCTATTGATAATTTGATTGCTATTTTGTTAATTATTGGGGGAGAAAAATATTGAAGAATAAAGATTCTCCAGAGCGTATTTAATTACAATGAAAGTCTGACATTTTGCTATTTTTCTTATTTAAAAAAATTAAGGTATGATATAGTACGTTTGTTATTAGTTTTTGAGTAAATATGAATAAGTTGAACACATGCAGTAAATGTGTTCTAAATTTATTATTAATAACTACTTTATTTATTATTTTAATTTTGTTTATATTCTTAAATTATAGATGGATCCTATACACATAGAAAAATATATGATATATACATTATAACCACCTGGGTTGCAAGCATGCAGCAACATAGTTGTGTGTGCACATATATATAAAATAAAGGAAAAGTAGAAATAAACACGGGCATAAATTTTTGTAGATATTTTCTACATTTCACTTGGAATAAAAATAATAAATAAAGGGTTAAATAACTGAATTAAAACAGAATTTTATTATGAAATAAATATTAAAAAAAAAAAAACGGTCTAAATAAATAATATTATTTTGATTTTGAAATTTAAAAACAAGCAGGGTTTATTTTTGAAATATTTTAATTAAAACTTGTATAAAATATCTATTTTTTAATTAATGCTTGTATGCATTTCTATTATCTATTTTTAAAAATCTTTGATAAGATTTCCAAATATAGCTTTTTAATTAAAAGTGCTTTTGGCAGGATTAAATTTGTTTCCAATCAAGAGAGATAAGGAAAAAAACATTTTTTAAATTCCTGTACTAATATACATACGTATTATATAATTAATAAATATAATTTGACATATAACAGTCAATAATGAACTGGTCATGCCGAATGACTAGACACACTTCCAGCCATATATATTAGTTGCCTCATGAGTTCTAGCCTTAACTCTTCCAGCTGTACTGGACAGTGTTTGCCTTGGGTTTGTTAAATGACTTTTCCAGCCATATTACACAGCTTGCCTGAGTTTGCCAAAGTTGTAGCAGTTTCCAGTCCTATCGGGACTTGCCTCACTGCGTAGACATATCGGTTAGTGACTAGTAGAAACACCTTCACTGTTGGAAGTGGTTTCAATGAAGAGCACATTCAGTCATTCAGGTAGACAGATGTTCTCTCTCTTAAGAGCGTGTTCTGTTGTTTAGATTAGACAGATGTTCTTTGGCTTGCCTCCAAAAAAGCTGACTATTTATTGTCAGATTCCTTACCTTACTGGCAGCAATCGGATTCAGAGAGCCTAACCAGTGGTAGGATTTTATACACATGTTTACACATTGCCCATACTTGTTTTTACCCTTTGGCCACGTTTATACACGGTTGTCCACATGTTCACACATTGGTTAGCTGCAATGTATGCTCAATCCGATCAGATAAGTTAAGGACTTCTGAAGGCAAGGTCAGATATGACACATATATTTAGAAATAAAAAACTACATATTTGCTTAATATTTTATTCTATAATTGTTAATCTAATCAAATAAAGCCATATTGAACTTAGAACCTAACAGTTAAGTTTTACATTGATAAACAGCATAAGAGTGAGATTCTTTCTTTCTAAACTTTTTATTGCTTTTTATGGAATATTTTGTAGATTAAAATGAGAAGCAAAAAAATAAAAATAAATGGAAATTATTTAAAATTTTTGGAATTTTTGCAGACAGTGTAACTATTTTCCTTCAATTGTAGGAACTGTTACAAGATCTTTTAAAATGGTGAAAGCAAAAATTACTAATAAATATCAAACAGAACAAAAATAATCTTCAGTTTTAAAAAAGGAGAAAATAAAGAATGGTATAAATGAATTAGAAGTTAAAAATTATAAATATTTTATTGAAATTGCAGTGTAGATGGGCACATAATATCTGAGAATAATCAAAAATATTTTAGTAAACATAATACTTAAAATAATAAACCTATATATCTTTACTAAAGGAATGATTTTTTTTTTAATGTTTTGTCAGTTTATTCTTACAGATTTAAGCTTGAACATTTAATGTGTGCAATATTGCAGGCTGTGAAAGGATCTATATTAGAATTAACAAAAAGAAATTGGAAGTTAGCACTGCCAAAATAAACAGGTATTACTAGCATCATTGAAAGAATTGAGAGATTAATATAGAGCTGCATTGGTTCCACATCATAAAAGATTATAACATATGAACATTAGAAACGCTAATCTAAATCCTAAAAAATCATAGATCTAGGAAGACATCATATATGAAATGGTTAAATGGGATAAGCTTTGCTGATCTAGAGCTTTTTTCCCAGCAAAAAAGCCAACAATCATTAAAAATAATAATCATATATTTGTATTTATTTATTTATTTGTATATTTATCATAAATATTTCATTAATAATGTACCATTAAGCCTTTTTTTTTTTTTTACACTTTTGAAATAAAAGTTTTCAATCTTTTTTTTTCTGTAATAATAATTCTAAAAGTAAAATATTTATGTAGAAATATATATTTGAATTGGCTTGCAAAGTAGTCACTGTAACAGAACTACATCGTAAGCCAAGGAGATTTGGTTCTATACAGGGTATTCACAATCAATTACTAGAATGTAAATTCATTGCAATTTACATTCAGAAGGGAAAGACTTGGAGTTTAGTTTTCATGGTCAAGAGGACAGAATACATTGCCAGTCTTTGCTTTCAAAATATTATATTCTTGTGTATTATCAAATGATACCTATCAATTTCTAGTGTACATTAAGTTTATCAATAATATACATTAAAATCAAAGCCAGCAAAGTTAAAAGTGGAACATAAAATGGAATACAATTATTTTAACATATGAAAGCATACATTTTATCAATGAACATATATATCAAGTATAAATTACCATTAGAATTATCGAGCACATACTTTGAGTTCAAGTTTACATGTATAGAAGTTCAGTTAGTTTTACATTGATATAACATTATTCAGAATGCATATAATTTATCCGTTAATATTTAAATTGCAATAAAATTCATATTAATTACTCCTGAAAGTCATTAAGTTGACATCGATGGCATCTCCAGCTTTACCTCACTTTTCCCAATGTATGGTCTTAATGTTCTACTTCATATAATTTTAGCAGCAAATTGTCATTTGTAATTAACCAGGCAACTCTTTATTAAACTGTAGTCTTTATTCTAGTCGGGGGATATTTGCTTAAGATCAATTAGTGACCAGGTTAGGTCCATAAGGCATTTATTACAAAAAAATTTTTTTTTTTATCAATCTCTTTGATTTCATGTAACAAAACATATGTTACTGTGAAATTCTTTAAACTATCTTTGCAAAGCATTTTTTTTTCCTTATTACTTTAACGTTTTCAATGGTGCTTAACTTCCAAATCATTTCTCAACTTGTTCTGTTACTGAAAAACAGGATTTCTAGTGGCTCTTTTTATTTTTTGATCAATTGGTTTCATTTCAAATCCTTTTTAAAGTCTTATGTTACACTATAACTTTTTTGGAATTACTTTTTTAAGCCTTTATCTTTTCCAACAGCAGCCATTTGCGTAACGCGGAATGTTAGAAAAAATCAGTTATTCTTGGCTGAAAACCAGTTTAAATTTTTTTTTTAAAATGTGATAAAACAATAAAACATGTACTGTACTTACTTTTTAACTTGATATACTTTTAAACCAATCATTTTCCCTAAACTAGGGGTAATAGGACTCAAAATTGGGGGCCAGAAACAAAGTAATCTGGAGTTCTTGGCTCCTTCTAGTGGACTTTGCCAGTCTTTATTTTGTATGTAAGCTGAATTTGGCTGAAGTATATCTTGAATCATCATGTTGTGTGGTTTGCTTTTGTATTTGCAGTACTTGGCCATCTATGACTGATTTAGATGGGCTTTATAATTGAATGCTGACTGCATTATGGGTATAGTTCTTATACATAAAGCTATTCTGAACTTTTTATATTTCTTGGATTAAGGAAGCATATGCAGAATAATTTATTTAAAACATTTGTATATGCTTCATAATCCAGTGAATAATTTTCAGATAGTTGTGAAATAGTGTGTGTATATACATACTCTAATCATTTTCATCATTACTTTTTAAATTCTGTATGTTTGTCATAAAACTTATTAATTGATTTTATACTAATTGCAGTTTAAATGTATATAATCCTATAGGAGCTACCAATAGTACAGGGTTTGCTGCAATTAAACTTACAGCACTTGGTCGGCCAAAACTTTTGGTATGTATTATCTTTCAAGAGTTTCAACAATTAAGTTTTAGTTTAATCTATTTTAGCATGATTATTTTCTTATGCTAATTTTGTAGGCTATATTTTATGAATAATAATGTTGATTTATATTGTAATATAATATTGTCTTTGGATCTAAGTATTTTATGTACTTAAAAATGTGAAAAAAATATTTTAAAAGAGTTTATGTTTAATAACCAAAGTTTCATTATACAGCAAAGTCTTTTATTTATTTACACAAAAAGTCATAAACATATGTAGTGTAAATATTAGATAATGTTAATTTGAGAGAATGCCCAATATTTTTGTTTAAGATTTGAATTGATAGTAAAACCCATTCTATTATTTTTATAATTTTAGGTACTAATTGAATTTATGAACACCAGATGGCAATGTGAAACATAGTTTCACTTGTTGGGGATGAATATAAGGACTGGTGTGATGAAGAAGAAAAAGTAGCAAATAGGGTGTTAGGTGAGAATATTCAAAAGAATAAAAGTAATAGAAAAGTGAGGATTAGTAAAAGTATAAAAGAGAGGAAAAAAGCACGCAGAGAATATAAATGCGCTATTAAAAACAACAAAATGGGAAAATTATGTTTAAAAAAAAAGTTGGCTAAAATAGATAATTATAGAAAGAGAATGAAATTAAATAGTAAATTATTGAAGGATATTAATAAAAATTGAAGAGATGGGAGTAAAAGATTTTGGAAATATATTAAAAAGCAGGAATGTAGGGAAAAGAGAAATAGTATTACTAAAGGATGAGAAAAAAAAAGTATAGCTCTAGATAAGAATTAAAGACAATTTTAAATAAGTATGTAATGGATATAGAAAAGATGTTAGATGTGAAGGACAGAGTGATAACAGACATAAAAGCACATAGTAATGGAAATATTAGTTTTACAGAAAATGAATTGAATGAGGCAGGGAAGAAATTGAAAAGTGGAAAGGCAAGAGATTTAGATGGATGGGTAGCAGAGGTAGTTATGAATTTGGGAAGTAGGGCAAAATGAAATCTATTATCATATTTTAATAAGATGGGGCAGAAGAGAGAATTTTCAGACAGCTGGAATAATAGAAGAGTAAGGCTATTATTTAAAGGAAAGGGTAAGGACCATAGAAAGTTAACAATTATAGACTGATAGCAGTAACATCAGTGTTATATAAAGTTTTGCATATATGGTGGCTCGAAGGGTTGCAAAATGAAGAGAAGAAAATAATACAATGGGAGAAATGCAAGAAGGTTTTAGGTCAGATAGACTTATAGGAGATAGTTTATTTGTAGTCATATAACTTATAGATATGAGTAGGAATACAGGTGCACAGTTATATATATAGTCTTTATGAATATAGAGAAGGCATATGGTAAAGTAAATAGAAATAGATTATGGGTAAGTTTAGTAAATTTGGAAATGAATGAAGAAGCTTTAATGAATCGTATTAAGAGATTGTATGAAAATACTTACTATACGTATCAATTAGGAAATATAGAGTCAGAGTTAAAAGTGGCATGGGACCAAGGCAAGGACACCCTATTTCATCTATTTTGTTTTTGTTATATTTGAGAGAAATGGAGAGAGCAATAGAAAGACTATGAAGATGGATAGGGATACCATTAATAGATGCAAGGAAGTGTATATATTATCGGGTCTTTTATTTGCTGATATCTTCTTGTGCACAGAAAGTAGGAAAGGTAGGGAAGTTATGATGAAGGTGAGCGCAAGTGTGGGAAAAGAGATGGGGATTAAATTTACTGAAGAAAAGTCAAAAATAATGATGATAAATGCTGGGAAAGAGAAAAGAAAGAATTTTTATTCGGGTATATAAAATTAAAGGCGGTGAATAAGTATATCTATTTGGAACTCCTCTTAAGTAACCAGAGAAATTGCTTGTATGAATGGGAGAAAAAAATTGATAAATAAAACAAAGAAAAGAAAGATACTAACAAAGAAATTAACAGGATTTTCATATAATAAATATGATGTAGTAAGAATTTTGTAGCAGTGGCAATAGTAGGGTTAACTTATGGTAATGATACCCTATGTGTTAGTAAAGGGGTGTTAGATTACTTAGAAAAAGTACAAAGAGAAGTAGAAAGACATGCATTAGATGCAGATGTGTGGATGGCAAAGGAGGCAATTGAAAGGAAAATGGGATAGTCAACTTTTTATATGAGATATGCAAAAAGCAAAATGAAAATGTTCGGTAAGAGAATAGCGAAAATAGTATTTAATTGGTTTATGAGTAAAGGACAGGTAGGAAAATGGGTGAGAAAGTTAGTACAATATGCAGAAGATTTGGATAAAGACTTTATGTCAGTATACCTGTACAAAAGGTGGAATGATTGTGTTAGGAAAATTGTTGGGTGTTATAGTGGCAAAGAATGGGATAGAAGAATAGATGCATTAATAAAAAATAGAAAGTTGGCGAGATGGAGAACTAGTATGGAGAGTAAAAAGAGTTTAAATATATATAGAAGTAAACAATATTGATGTGAATTAATTTATGATAATAGCAAGGAAAATAGTTTACTATTTAAGGCTCAAACAGAATCGTTAGCAACAAGGGAATATATACATAAATGGAGGAAATGTGGATGATTTATTAGTCTGCAAGTTATGTAAGGAAAGCATGGAAAATATTAGGTATCTGTTAATTGAATGAAAATGCTTACAAACAGAAAGGGTATAAATAATGTTGTGGGAAAATAAATATAAATAAAGTAATTGTACTGAATGTGGGTACTTGGTTTTTATGCCGAGGTTTGAAAAAAGATAAGGAGGATCTAGATATAAAAATCATAGAGTGGACAAAGATAATGTTGTGGAATTGGGATGAAGCAGGATAGAGAAGAATTTGGGTAAAACTTAGGGTGGAGAATGGTAAGAGAAGGTAAGGTGGCTAACAGGTTTCTTTGGGCATAGTGGGTGAGAGATTCCAGACTCTGATAAAGGAGAAGCCACAGTGCATCACATCACATATGAAATGGGGGGGGGGGGGGATTGACTTATAGCTAAGAAAATAATTAGATAGTAAGGAATAAGAAGTAGAAAAACTTATTTTGATATATAATAGTTTTTAAGGAGAGATTATTTAACTTGGCTAATATGGTTTTTTAGCATTTATTCTAAAGCAGAGAAACTTTTGAATTCATTTTAAATAGAATTCATTTTATATTATATCATAGGGGATTTATTTTATAAATTATGTATTAAAAATGTGGAAAATATTAACCACTTATGGAAATAATGAATTTATGGGAAAATAAATATAAATTAAGTGAAGAAAAAAAGAATTTTGGTTTTTATGTTGAATTCGAAATTAAACTGGGAGACAGCAAACCTCTCGCGCTCATTAGCCAATCAGGTGTTATTAATAGCGATCAAATCGTAAATACAAGACAGAGAATTTAATAAGAAGAGGGCGTCCACCCTCTTCTTTATTTGTCTTTCTATATATCCAGGCCAGTCTGAAGTACTTAGATTTGAAAGCTTGAATCTTCAAACATATTCACATTTAATTCACTGAGTTTAAATTACAAACATACAGCATGAAATCCTACAATTTACTATGCAGTAGTTTTTAGATGTTATAACTTGCAGTAACGTATGTAAATAATATTTAATTTATAAAGTGCAAATAGTATTTGAAATTAAACTGAGAGACTGCAAACCTCTCACGCTTATTAGCCAATCAGGGGTTATTAATAGCGATCAAATCATAAATACAAGACAGAGAATTTAATAAGAGGGCGTCCACTCTCTTCTTTACTTGTCTTTCTATATATCCAAGCCAGTCTGAAGTACTTAGATTTGAAAGCATGAATCGATAAGATAACTTTAAAACTGAATATATTGAATGAGCTAAGATACTGCTATAGAAATATAGTTGGAAATAAAGTTTTAAATATTAGAAGCCATGTAAGTTAAAGAATGATAAGGAGAAATATGATGATTAAGATATTTCTTTGAGCTTTTTGGTGCAAAGATTCTAACTTTGATGAAGAAGAAATCATGTTCCATTACATTGCAATCTGTACTTTTTTTAAATATATAAATCTATACTAAATTATTCAAAATTTGAAATATTATTGCAATTTAATTTTTTTGAATCAAATATACATCCTATGTGTTATAAAAGGAAATTTAATAATAAACAAATTGCCAAAGAACAAAATGTGGTATTCATAAAGTATTTTCAAGATTGAACAGTGACAAACATGGATAAATGGATAGATCTTTTTTATCTTCTTTTAATTTTTATTAATAACTCTTCTTTATTTATTTTTTTTGCATTTCCTATAACTTTAGTTTCTCCTGCTATTTTAAATTTATTTTGATACTTATTTATTCCTTGGGCTGTCTATATATTTTCCCAATAATGGAGTAATATTTTATTGAAATAAATCTCTGCTTAAAGTGAGTTCAGCCATTTTTCTAATTTGACTTATATTTTTATTTTTTTCCAACTTTGGAGATATTTTTGTTCATAATTATAACTTTAGAAAATATCTATATATTTTTTCCAAAAAATTTTTTTATATCTTTGGGAAAAATGTTTAATATTGTATTTTCAATAGTTTTATGAAATTTTACTATTACAATGAAAGTATATGTTATTAAAACAGGCAAAACTCTCCATACAGTAGTGCCGCTCAGTGCCAACCAGAGTAATCAATGGATGCCAGAAGGCTTGTGCATAAAATCCCAATTTAGTGCCTACTCATCCAATATCCCCAGACTAGTTTCTGGCTTGTGGCCTTCGACAGTAAAGAGCTTTGGATCTGAGAGCACTGCACCTAGATCTTAGGATCTAATGCAACTCTCCAGCAGCCACCTTTTATCTCTACTTAACTACAAAACTATGAGAATAAAATTGAAAACACAATATTTTCAATCTAAGCTCAATAGCTTAGATAGTCATATGGGTCTGAACCCAGTTCAGTACCCATACATTTTGGTGTCTTTGGCTTTTTAACAACCATAGCCACCACTATCCTATTAGGCAGGATTGGTGTTACATCACATGATCACTATTTCCTATGTTAGCACATTACTATTATTAAAACAGGAAAAACTCTCCATACAGTAGTGCCATTCAGTGCCAAATAGAGTAATCAATGGTGTAACAGTCAGAATCGTCTATTTCGCTAACACACTGCAGAATTCAAACCCCAAACACGAAACTGAACATTCTAGGAGGGGTTGCCTTCTAGATATACTAAGTTCGAATCTAAAGTCCAAATTTCACAGGCCACCTACGTGATAACGGGTCTGATGCTACTACTAGTATAACCTTTTACCGGTGCCTGGTGGTCAGGGAGAAACAGAGACTCTATACTAAAATAAGTTTGGGTTGCTAATTAACGTCTATGGATGTACAAAAGAAATGTAGGAAATAGATATATAGACCGAGACAGTGATAGGAATCAATGAAATAAAAGATCAAAATTAGTTTTAAATGATTTCAAAGATTTATTTATATATAACGCCATTGTCTGCTTATATGAGACAGGGATGTTTACTAAATAATTGTTGGCATTACATTCAATTAAATGACAAAAAGGTTTTAAAGAAAATATATTCTATCCCTCGGGCTAATATAATATTACGATATTGTGCTTAAAAGAGATGGGAACATGTGCGAGGTGCTTTGAGTAATTATAAAAGTTTAATAAAACATTTAAAATTAAGGGTTATTGAATATTTATTGATTTCGAGAATAGCACGGACAAAAACTTACCAAGCGATAAAGTGGGGATGTGATCAAGGCATTTATTTTATAATTATAATTAGTTTAGATAGGAGGTCGGTATTGCTAATAATGAATTTATTAAAGGATGGAGGGTGTGACACATTTAAATCACGGATGCTTTGTCAAATTATATATAAATAAATGGGAAATATTTGGAATGACTACGGAGGGCATCTCACCGCTGACTCATAGGAATGTGTTATCACGGACAGCCGAAACTTAGCGACTGGGTGACGACTGCGTCTAATTCCCAGGTGTGACATTTGAGTACACACTCTGCTTGGGAACCCCAGGAAACGAAAAGGGAACGAACTTGGCCGTTTAAAATCCTTGGAAAGAAAAACAAAGCGGTCTCAACAATCAATTCATTTACCAGCAATACTAGACTAATGTATATAAAACATACAAGATGGATTCACTTAGATTGGGAAAAATGCCCAATCAAATTCCCAGAAATTCATTTGAAAGGGTCCACACATTCTCAATGTCAATGACGAACTTTGAAATTAAAGTAGAAGATTTTAAAATAGGCAAATGCATGCTTGCAGGTTTGAAAAGAAAGTATAGATTTATTGACGCAATCATGCATTTGTGGCACATTTTAATCATTGACCTCGCACATACTCTCATATTAGGTTAAAATCAATAAAATGTAAATTTTAAACTATTTGATTATTATATATATTAAAGAAGATTAGAATAGCCCTTGAACGAGTGATTTGCAAGATAATAAAATTGGGAATTATTTATAAATTTAAAATATGCCTTAATATCGGCGTCTTACTTTTAACAAAGGAATAATTCACTTGGTCAAAGACTATTCTGACACATTATCATAATAAAATAAAAGAAAGATTAATAAATAGAAAATATTAACCCAAGGATAGAGAGCAAAACTGTGATTATATTAGAACACGTTAAAGGAATACATAATAAGGTCAAATGAAATAAAAGAAAACAATTTAAAATAGCTATAGCATGTTAGTTAGGAATCACAAGAGCTCTTGGGTTAATTTGGGGTTACCTCTGGAGAAGCATTTGCAGGTAGATTGATGGTCGGCAGGTTTTATACAATTCAGCAGCAAAATCTGGAATTGTTCATATTTTTGGCAGCAGCAGCAGTTCCGGGGTTCCTTAGGTGATAGCTTTCGATGGTCTAGAGCAGCGGCCGGCCATTCCTGAGGGGGAAATAGTCTTCTTGCCGGCTCTACTCCGTCATTTCAAGGTTAGCAATTTTGAAGGTTGGGTGATTCATAGGTGAAACTGTAAATATGGTCAATTAATTTGGAGACGAAAACTCGGCTTCAAATTTAAGTTCGCAGGCACGTAGCTAAAAATCTCACGAAAATATATTCTGAAATCTTCATCGAAGAATATTTTTTCTAGAATATTTTCACTAGAATCATTTCATTAGCAAATCACTAGAATGGAGAACAAAAGAAAACCCTCCTTTTTATAGTGGAATTGAATAATACAACTGCCCTGGAGCATTACAAAATATTTCGGACTTTGCTTACTTATCAGCTGTAATTAATCCTATCTGAATGTCTAAAGGAATTCAACAAAATTTTAATTAATTTCTATTGTTAATTTCCTTGTTGACATTTGAATTACAAACTTGATTTAATTAAAATTACTTTTACTAATTGAAAGAAAACCTTAAGTGGACATCTGCTGTATATTTTTAGATAATAATTAAAACTATTGTTCCTACCAGCCCTCATTTATTTTAACAGAAAATATATGGCGTGATTTTAAATTCAAAAGAAAATTATTTTACTTTTTAAATTTCAATATTTGAATCTATTTACCAAACGAATATGAATTTTATTTTAAATCAAAAATATATTATGACTGTAATATATTTTTGTAAATAGATTCAAACAAAATAATTTTAACTAACAATTTATAATTTTATCATAGGTTTTAAAATACATATCACAGTGTGTGCGCAATTACGACTTCTATAACCTACTTTTAAATAAATCTAAATTATGTGAACATACACATAATTCATAACATTTCATTGATTTGGGAATGAGTTATACTTATATATAACATGAGCGTTGTACTTGTGGTTTAAAATTGGGCGGGATTTTCAGCATATAAGTGCATTGCAGACACACTACGATACATTGGGGTTGAAACTAAGGTATGAGGGTAGGAAATAGGTGAGAAAAGGTGAAACGAAGATCTGCAAAGCCGATCTTACTGTTTCAATGGATGCCAGAAGGCTTGTGCATAAAATTCCCATCTAGTACCTACTAATCCAATATCCCCAGACTAGTTTCTGGCTTGTGACCTCTATGGAGAGTTTTGCCTGTTTTAATAACAGTTATAAGCAAGCATAGGAAATGGTGATCATGTGATGTTTATTAACTGTCATTTTATGTTTGTACTCCTCTATGATCTGTCTAATAATTTGCACTGGTAAGTGCTTGTGTAATATGAACTTTATAAAGGGTTATAACCTATGAATACTCTCAGCAAAGACTTTAATTTTTCTAATTTAAACTCATTTTAAAAAAATAATTTTATACTTAAGGTTTAAATTTAGAAAGTAATGATTTTAAAACTTTTTATATAACTATCAAATTGCTAAGTCACTTTTTTTATAAGAAAAATTTATGTAAAACTCATTTAATATGTTTAATTGTTGAAGAACATAGATCTCTGCTAACTGGCAAGAGATTGTAAATACTATCCTTGCTAATTTGTTAATTTAAATACTAAAGGTGATGTCAAATATTCAGTTTTTTCACAATGATTACATTAAAGAGAATCTTTTTTTTTTTCCCAAGAGAAAGAGATAAACTTTTTGAAAGTATAAGTTTTGTTTTTCTTCTGGTGAAGGTCATTTTAAAAAAATGCTTTTATTTAATTTGAGTTCTAATGTGCTAAGAAACAAAAAAAATTTTTTTTCTTGGAGCACAATTTTGATTGCTTATATGTAACATAAATTAATTAATTCAAGCAATACAATTTGAGATTAAACTAAATACTCTTATTGCTCGAATTAATTAATATATGGATGCCCTATACTTTTATTCAAAGTTATATATAATAACTAAAATTGTCTTCCAAGAAAAAAAGTATTTTTTTGTTTTTTAATACACTTGTCCTCAAATCAAAAGTGTTTTTTAAAAAATATTTTTCTAAATAATATTTTTTAATGTTTGAGTGTATATAATAAAATCATTTAAAATTGGTTATAAGATTTTTTTTTTTTTTGAAGAATTTGGGTTAAACAATCAAGTGTTACATAAAAAAATTCAAAGATAAATTAAGATTTCACCCTTTTCTCTTTTTTTCAGTTTTAATTAATTGTAAACATTCCTAAAATGTCTTCCTCAGATTAAATGAAAGCATTTTCTTAAATATAATGCACAAGATCAAAAACTTACAGAACTAATATGAAGGGTGAAATGTGGCCTGCCAACATTGTTACGCTGAACAACATTCAAATATTGCATTGTCATTAAAATCAAGTATATGTACAAAATTTGAAGAAAATCCATGTGGCAGAAATAAGATAAAAATCAGTTATCCAGATTTTAATTTTTCTTAAGGCAGCAATTTTAAAAAAAATCAAGTTTTATGCAAACAATCCAATGAGAAGTTAAGATTTCATTCTTACTTTTTTTTCTTTGTATTTTATTTAACAATGAATGTTCCTAAAATTTCTTTCTCAATTTAAATGGAACTGTTTAGAAGTCAATTGATTATATATATTTGTAGGAGATTTGATCTGGATCAACTGATGAGTGCTAGTTCAGCATGAAATATGTATATTGGAAATCATTTTATCTTTTTTGCATGTATGTAATCATGTGTATTAGATAGAGTGAATAACTGAAGGGAGCTTGAAAGTCTGGGTTCAAATCCCCTTTAATTAAGTGAGTAGTTTTAAAAATGTAACTTTAACATAAACAATCTAAAGGAAATTAAGATTTCTTCCGTTATTTCTTTCTATTATAATTAATGATATAGACCCCTAAAAATTTCTTTCACAAATTAAATGTGAATATCTGTTTAAAAAAATTGCATTATTATTCATAACTCAACACCTACTGAACCGATTTAGATATTTAAATATGGTTTGAAAGTCAGTCTGCCAACACTATTAGGGTGATTAACCCTGAAATTATTATTATATTTTCATCAAAACCAAACATATGTGCCAAATTTGAAGAAAATCTGTTCACTAGAAATATGTTAAGAATCACTTACAAGATTTGACACAAATAAACATAAGTCTTAAGTAAAAGCATTTAATAAATGAAAAGTCATGGTTTATAAACCAGAAATCAGCCATAAATGATTTGAAACCTATATTAAAAATTTACAGACAAAAATTGTATTCTGTTAAAATAATTTTCTGTATTTCTTCACATCTCATTCTCTCCTTTTCATTACACATTTAAATCTGTTTTGATACAAGTGAATGGGATGTCTTCTAGTCAAAAAACCCCATTGGCTTGCAGACATTTAGCTGCAAATATTTTCAACGAAGAAGGTTTGTACAAGTCTTAGCCAGCAACAATCTTTCGGAAGATAAAATATATTCAAGACAGATAGATACATTTAATAATTATTCTTAGATTCTGCTGAGTAAATTTTTTATCTGATTGGTTTTGAATTGGGCAGCAATACTTTTGTTAACAACTAATTAAAAACTATATATATATATATATACCTAGTTCTTTATATATATATGATCACTAGATGGAACTTACCAATAGCTCTAATCAATTCAAAATCTCTATCAGGGTCCCTATCTCCAGACCAATTGGTTTCTAGCTTATTTTTTCTCTTTCGGCACTTATAAAATAAAAGCTTGATTAGAGCTATTGGTAAGCTCATCTAGTGATCATAAAATGCAAGCTTAAAAGCAAGTTACGAAATTTATGACTTGTTTTAATTATTATATATATATTGTGCCCTTGTCTGTAGGTCATAATAAGGTAGATAGGTCAATTACTAAAAAATTTTAAATTTTAAGTTATATTTGCATGATATATAATTAATAGTAGGATAATTAAATTTTATAGTACAATTTAAAGCTGAAAATACCTGGTATAAAACTGTAATAAATTATTTTAAAAGAAAACAGTTAAATAAAGCTTAAATATATCCTTGCTTATGGTTGTAAAAGCTGGCCATATAAAATAACACAGCTATAAATATTTTAAAAGTATATTAATAATTTGAGTATAATATTTTAAAACTAATAAATTAAATAAATGCCATATGTAATGTTATAATTGTATTTAATAGTCAAAACTAATAGAGTATATTTTAAATTAAACTTTGGGATGGTGAGAATTATATTTAGTTCTACAAGTTTTAATTATTTTCCAAATTTTTTATAAAATATATCAGTTTTGGTAATTTAGACCGAGACGTAAATAAAAAATCATTTGATAAAGTTAGTAAACACGTGACTGTATATTATATACCTTCACACACACGCTTGTTAAAATAATAATAAAGTTTGTGAATTTGAAACTAAATATAATTGCCATCGATCATTAAAGTAAAAGCTAAAATATTAAATATTGTTTTAATAATTGTTTTTAAAGTTTAAATAATTTTGGTAAAATTAAAATTGAATTTAAAAATATAGTCTAAATAATATTTTGAGACATTATGTCATCAATTCTTTATTTTAAACGTCTATTCTGTTATAAAACTAAAATGGATAAATTTGTTCGCGCTATAAAGTTATTAACCAATCAACGGAGGTAAATTAGCAGACAAAATATAGGAATTATACAGAGCGGGGAGAAGTAATGTGAAAGTGAAAGAGAAAGTAACCTATTTTTTTAGCTTATAACACCGTAGCTAGAAAAGTAATATAAATTTAAAATTTTGTATTTGTTTTAAAAAGTTCTTCTGTAACATAGAATATATTTTGACTGTATCGATATGAATTGCTAATTTTAAAAGTTATCTTACCAGGGAATTTATTCGAATTTAATCAAAACCTACAGTAGAGATGGAAGTACAAGGGAAAATACCTAAATTTATTACCTAAGGAGAAATATTTGGAAAATGTCTTAATACAACTTTATTTATGCTCAACCAGAAACTTAATTTTATCACTCAAAGAAATATAATTGGGACGCTATATGAGAACTTAAGAGAGAAGTTATTTGCCGTCAGAAAAAAAAATTATGACGCACAAAATTTATAAGGCTATTTTAAAGTTATGTTATACTTCTCTATGAAAAAAATTTAATATGCGTTTTATTATAAAGAAAAATAATGATGAAGAAAGAATGTTTATCTTTTAAAGGAAAACATTATTAAAAATATAGTACAAGAATTTTAAAATAAAGAAAAGTAAAGAAGAATATAAAAGTGCTATTATGGATTTTATAGAAAAGGAGCCGAAAAAACTTTATCTTATCAGAAAAAATATTACAAAGTACTCAATGGAAGAAATGTTTGATTTAGAAAAGATAAAATTAAATTACTCAATGAAAATGGATCCATGGAAACAAAAAATTTACTGAATCTTTAAATAAAAGTACGTACAAGATGCATCGGTAAAGTCGCGCGGGAAAATATTAGCAGACAATAGTAGAAGAGAATGCCATGAATTAATAATTGTATACAATATTGTGAAAAACCAAGGATTGTCGTCTATGAAGATTTATTAAACAGAGCTATTGTTTTACTTTAAAATAGAACATTAAGTGACTGAATGAAGAAATAAAATATTTTTTTTTATAGCTTAAATATGAACGGTTCAAGGAAGTCTGGTGAAGAAGTATCGTAAATATAATTTAAATGTTTTATTAATTGTATTTAAAATATAAAATGCTATATTAGCTTAGGGAAAACATATAAACATAAATTTAATAATAATGAGATTTAAATATAATAGCTTAATAGAATGATAGAAATATTGTTTTAAAAATAAAAAGTATGTATGGAAGTTTTAATATCTACAAGAATTAATGGAATGGTGAAGCCTACAGAACACGATCGAGAAGATCAAGATCGTTTTGGTAATTTTGGTATTTATTCATAATGCATAATGTATTTTTTTTTTAGATCATCTATTGTTTAAGAATGATGTGTGAAAGTTTTAAAATTATAAGTACACATTTTTATACAACATTAAAACATATTCTGAGATAAGAATAATTTTAAATATGCATGCAATGAGTTATTTCAAGTATAATTAATAATATAAGTTGTCAAAACAATTGTGTGATTCTTTTGAACTTTCATGTAACAAAGTATTAGATATTTTAAAATGGTTTGTATATGATAAATATACGAGAAAAGTAGTAAAAGATTTTCTTAGAGAACAGCTGTATAGTTTTGAAATAAAATGAATTTTATTATTGTTAGAAATGTAGATAAGATTTTGTCGATGTACTGTATAGAAAAATCTAGAAAAATAAGATCGGATAGTGACTTGGTAGTACTAGTGTAGAGGAAACCAAGATGATGTTTTGCTAAGAAATAAGAAAAATAACATATTTGGATCATAGTTAGTTTGTGTGATTTCAGTATAGCTAACTAAGCCCTATCACTGAACACATATATTTTGGACAGTGTCTTTACGTATCGTTTAAACTCTTTGATGTTATATAAAGCTGAAGAAATAGCTTTAGTATCACTCCTATAATAGAGGTGGGTAGACAGACAAAGGTCACTCCTCTATAGTGTCTTTAAATTCACTGTGCCATTATTGTCAAGGTTTACGACGGATAATATTCTAGTTATTTTTGATCCTGTGCATCTATTTTCGCTATCCTTGTTTCGTGAATCTGCATCGTCAGAAAGATATTTTACAGAAATAATGAATAAAATAGAACTGAGGGTATGTTACCATTTAAGTAAGAATAGTTTATTTACTGGAATGTGTTAGAATTGTGTAATTTTAAAAGTGAAAGTACAAAAATCATAAAGAGAGAAAGAATCATATAACACAGTTTAAAACCAATTTGAAAACAAATATAAGATTTTTAAAAGAGAAATCTAAACAAAGTTTTTTTTTTTAAGTGATAATAAAATTTGAATATTTTTATAATAATATTTAGAAAATAAATATTGCATGTTTGTTAAGAAAATAATTCAATAATGTGTAATAGACACATATATTTGTGCATGGTATGTTAATAATTGTAATTACCATCCGAAGCAAGGCTTGAATGAGTATATTAGATTAATAAGCATTGTATAGTGACAGTAAAACGTAATATCAAATGTAGAAGAATGTTTTTGAATCTGAAGGATTCCATATAACTAATATAAATTTAGAGTTTTATGATTTTGTAGAATGTTTACTACGAATGTAATTTTATAAAAATATAATTTTAAAAAATAGTAGGGATACAAAGTATTAGTGATAATTAAAAATAAATACATTTTGTAACAAGCTAAACTAAAATAAGAAATCCAATAATAATAATACTGTACTTTCTTAAGTATTTAAAAGATGAGAATTAACTAGAAAAATAAGTAGAAGTTTGGTTTTATTATATAAACTAGTAAAATCATTTTGTGATAGGAGAGTAAGGATATCCAATGTACATAATGTAAAATAGTGTTTTTTGTTTATGTTATTAATAAACTTTGTTGTAAATTTATTATAAAGCTTTGTGTCTTCGTTATTATTTCTCCACATGGATGCATGATATCACAATACACATTGATAATTGAAACAGACATATAGTTTTGCACAAAATAGGTAAACATAAAAGTGTTATAATAATTTTGAAAATTTATTTGTATGATAAAAATTAAAAGATCATAATTATATCATTTATTGGTCATAAGTTGGTTGCCACAATATTAAAATAAATTATATGCTAATGTTACCACACGTATTTTGTTGTCGGATTATTAAAATACTACCACGTACGTAATTATTTATTTCATGTAGGGAGTAATAAGATTATATTATACTATTATTATTATTATTATTATTTATTATTGTTAGTTGCTGCGTAGTGAATTATGACATAAAATTCCCTTTTCATAGTTTACTACCGTAATTTTAAATCAGTTAGAGTACAATTTATGAACCTGAGATTTATTTGATTTTATTTTATTTATTCTATTTATTTACTTAATCTTATTTAATTGAGCTAGATTATTATTACAAAGAATATTAAGACATGATTATTATTTTAATCGTAGAGAAAAGAGCTTAGAAAGTCGTAAGAATACTATAAGTTAGTTATTTAGTATAGTAAAAGGGGAAATAGTGTTCTTATGCCATTGAAATAGTATCATGTGGATAATATCTCAATGTAGTCTGTCTCGTTCTCCGTGTCGTCACTCCATGTCTCATGAAAATGATAAATATTTATTAATTCAGTTACAAAATATAACTGTATTTGTATTTTAAAAGTTAGAACCAGTAATCATTTTAATTAACGCTGGATATTTCATTTTATTTATTTGTTAAACTGAGCTAGAACCCGGAATATATATTCGTAAAAATATTTCACTGAGCTAGAACCCGGAATATATTTTAAATACTATATAAATTTTATGGAGAGGATGTGGACGGAGGAGGAGGGCAGAATATATATATAAAGAACTATGAAAGAAAAAATTATTGTTGAATATTTTAATATGATCATGTTTCTATATGATGGAATGGAGGAAGTGATATTACTGGTAATAGAAAATCTGAGTTAATTGAAATGCAAACTAGTTTTAAACAAGGGCTTGTACTAGTTCCAACTTTGTTTTTTTTATGACTATGACATTGAAATAAGTTACGGGCAGTTTCATGAAGATGACATTAAAGTTCAATGTAAATTTGGTAGTAGAAATTTTAATTTGAGCTGGTTTTAAAAACAAGATCTTCAAAATTTACAATATATTGATGCGTTATTCTTTTTAATCCAAACTTTGTTGTTAATGTTTTGAATGCAATCTATAAAAAAATTCATGTGGTGATTGATGCTCAGAAATATCTGGTGCTTTATCAGTCAGAGATGGCAAAAATTCTTTTGTAACTTTAATTTTGGATAGCCATTAACTTGAGAATCTCAGTTAAAAATTTTGTTAATTTTTTAGACAGAAAGGCATATTTGAATGTTTGAGATATTGAGTTATAGAAAGTGATATAATTATTTAAATTAAATTAATTGCATATAAGGCCATTATGTTTCCTAATTTATTGTAAGAAATTAAACTTGGACTCCTTTTTCATTTAAGAATACTTAAATTCTATAAATATGATGGTGGTCATAATTCTATTCAGTATGTTCTTCAAGTTGTTGAATGTAATGCTATCAAATCTATTATTGTAAGGGCAAATCTGTGTCAAATTGGATATATAAAGCATATGTACAGTAATAATTTCGTCAAAAAGTATTTTATGGGGAATTTGACTATGAAAGGAAGACTTCATTTATATTATAAATATTATTTCAATGATATTCTAAAGCGGTTCCTTGTTGATTACTTTTACTTGGAGGCTATGGCTGAGAATAAAATACAGTGAAAACTTAAGTCAAATGAGTGAAGTTTTTCAAAAAGAAAAATTTGATGGAAAAGATAGAATTGCAAGATGTCATATTCTAAAAGACTTCTTGGAGAATATATAGACATATTTGTAGTTCAAAAATTGATTTGTATAACTGCAAAACTTTAACTTTTGGGATTTCTTTGACTCTAAAAAAGAGTTGGAATGGTTCATGAGTGACTAATGATAATATACACATGACCGTATACATAAGGAATAAAATTCAGTAATGAACTGGAAAAACAAGTTATTAATTTTTTTTTATATATATTGCATGGACATTTGAATATATGTTGCTTTTCTGACTGAAGGCAGATTGAAATACTTAATCAATAGAGACTTTTGTTCCATTGATAAAATTTAACTACCATCAATATAATCTACCCTCATTTTACCATCTTTTTAACTTATTCAAATATTTAGAGGTGTATCATAAACTTTATATCAATTTACAAGTGTTATTTAATACTACTTCATTATTAGCTACTAATCTTCATTTTAAAGATAATTATTATATTCCTTTGATTCATATATATGATTTAATATATTAAAAATTAAATATATTAATATTTATTAATACATGTCTTCTTTTTTTTTGATTTATGATTTAACTTTTTTTTTTAACCATGTAAGAAATTTTAATATATTTTTCAGATAATGTAAACATTCTTATTATATGTTACAAATTATAGGAAAAATATAATGAAATTATTTAAAGACAGTAATTATCTATGAGTGTATGCTGATAAAACAGGCAAAACTCACTATACGTATTGCCACACACTGCAAGCTAGAGTAATAGTGTGTGGCAATATGTATAGTGAGTTTTGCCTGTTTTAATAACAGTTATAAGCAAGTATAAGAAATGGTAATATGTGTTGTATGCTGATAAAGTTATACTTACAAATTAAATTGATACTTATATAAAGCTAAAACTTTAGTACATGCGCCTTGAGTGCTTAATTTTAGCAAGAGAGACCTCTACAAATCATAACACGAGATTCGACTTTATAAAGATAGGAGGGGGACCCTCTTATCTCTAACCTATTTTTCTTAATTATATAGGCAAATCTAAAGCATTTTGATTTGGGAGCATGAAGCTAATAAATTCTTCACTGATTAAGTCCACTATTTCTATTAACATTCGCGAAATCTTTCGATTTACGACGAGTCAATATTTAGATATTAAATTTAGAAATATTTTGAATCAATTTAAAGTTATAAATATTAATTCTTATTAAGCGCAATGTCAGCACGTAATTCTTATATAAAGCTAAAGCTTTAGTACATGCACCTTGAGTGGGCTTAATCAGTGAAGAATTTATTAGCTTCATGCTCCCAAATCAAAATGCTTTAGATTTGCCTATATAATTAAAAAAAATAGGTTAGAGATAAGAGGGTCCCTGTTATCTTTATAAAGTCGAATCTCATGTTATGATTTGTAGAGGTTTCTCTTGCTAAAATTAAGCACTCAAGGCGCATGTACTAAAGTTTTAGCTTTATATAAGTATTACATGCTGACATTGCGCTTAATAAGAATTAATATTTATAAATTAAATTGATATAATTATCATTAAGTAAATAGAAAAACAGTAGCAATTGGGATGGTGTAATGACTTGGAATTATTGACAAGACAGATTATGTTGAAATGTATCTCGGGAATTATTTACATTATCCCTATGTCTATAATCTTATGTTCAAAGAAGCAGTATGACTGTTCGGGAAGTTGTTTGAGAAATATCTTAAACATTGCTGGATCTTTTAAATCCAAATGCATTTCATTTTATTAGGTATTAATTAATTGGATTACTAATCTGTTTATTTGAATAGTTTAGCTTATTGAAAACTATGAATTTGAAGACAAAAACACTATACTATAAAACAGTTTCAATAAATTGTTTTATTTCATCTATTAATAGTGTATTTATTGTATTTAAATACTAACATGCTAATTAAATTAAAATATTGCAACATTTATACTTCTACACATGTATCTTTTTAGATGCAACTTTCTGAAGTCTTTGTTCATTCCCATCTGTTCTTTCAAAAAATTTTGGGTACGAAAGATGACCCTATTAAAACTGGTATTAAAAGATCAGATTTTGAAGCGCAGCTAAAGAATTTAGGTATAGCCACAGATAAGCAAGAATTTCAACAGTGGTTTGATGCTGTAGATTTTGATCAAGATGGGTAATTGTATTGTTCATATTTTTTTCTGTCATTAATATTTACAATATTCTTTTATTTCTTTTTTCATTATTTGTGTAATTATTAATCACAGTTTTACTTAATATTATTTAATTGTAATTATATTATGGTATATAGATAAATTATATGAATTTAATTTTAAATTTGTATGACGTGCTCAGATACATTTTAATGATGGATATTTCACTTATCAAGCTGATTATTTTTTATCAGTAGCAGTCACTATTATGCTACTTTTATTGTTCTCTTACTCGTATTTATTTATGTCAGGTTACATTATACTTAAACAGTTAAAAGTTTATGTACATAAAACAAGGGAGTTAATCCATTTAAAACTATATGCAAAAGCCTTTGTCACTAAAAATGTTGTGATGTGAAATACCACTTCAGTCAGATGTTAGTTAACATTAGCTATTTATTTGAAGAGCAGTAATGACTCCTGGTTCATTGTCTTTTTGGCAATTGATATTTCTCAGGTTACATTGCTGAACCAAAATTGATTTGTTTATTTATTAGGGAAATAGTAGATCACATGTTTCTAATTTTTGTATTGGCAAAAGATCTAAGATTACTAGATCTTAGTACATCTTCTGAACAAAAGTTGCAGAACAGAATGAATTTGTTACTGGTCTATTAGTTTAGTGCATAAAGATGTTGAGATTATTTAGAGATTTTATTTTGTTTTGAAATTGATATATTTTAACTAATTTCAATGTACTTTTAAAAGTAACAGAATGACTTGACTTTTATAACTATTTTTTTTTGAAAGCCGATTGTCTTTTGGATTCATCTTTTTTCTTTTACTGCCAAAAAGTTAAGGAAGCTGTGGAACATTTTCCTTATAACTGCAGTATTAAGAATATTTTGATTATGTTTTCTTTCTATATAAGGAAAATATTGGCAGTGATCATTATTTAATGCAACGATGTTTAATAAAAAATAAAATAATTAATGTTAAATGTTGGGTCAAGTTTAGTTTTTCCTTTTCATTTCAATCTCTGTGACTTTGGTTGCAAATGAATCTCTGAATGCTGCTCTTCTAATTGGAAATCTTGATGAATAAAATAGCAATTCATATGAAAATCATGTAGAAATAATGTCCAGTATACATTATATCATTAATTTTATGTGATGGAATAAAAAAAATAAATTACACATTTAGGATTTGTATGTTACTTATATCAAACTCATATTTAAAGTCATATTTTCTAATTTCTACTCATTTATATTGCTGTTTTTTCCTGTTGGAATATTTTGTGAGCTTTGAGTTTTGGTTATTAGATAATATGCTAATAACTTTGAAAAGACATGCTCTGATTACTTGATATTAGTAATGTGGAAAATTATTAATCAAAAAGTATTAATATTATATGAAATTATAGGACATTAGTATATATGTATTGTAATGGTATAGATGATATATGGGTAAATATAGGAAGATGGGCACCATTTGTAGTGGTACAAAAAAAAAGGTATGACATGGGGAGATTGGAAACATATCATCATCCCCAATATCACAAATATAAATAAATAATCAAGAATGAGCAAATATAAAATGATAAGAATACATAAAAGGAATGAACATGAGAGTCAGCCTAAAATAAAAATATAATAGTTATCTTGATCATTAGTTATAACCTGCAAGATACCCAACATTTTATATAAGCAATTAACTGAACAATCAATCATGAAGTGAATAATCATCAGTCAACCCCTGACTTGATTTAAGAGATACATTACAAACAGGCTACTTATCTAGCCATTGCCAAACTCAAGGCAAAATATAACACAATAATCTAGATGCACATACTTAAATTCTAATATGCCACTCATAATAAATTAAAAATAATGCTGGAATACTGATACACACCAGTCATTATCAATACTCTGGCCATATAGTACCATTAGTATACTGGCCAAGTATAAACTTAATTCCTAATAAAAAAAACAAAATTTAGTGAATGGACTTTAAAGGTAATACCTTTGCTTTATCCAGAATTCATCTGAATGTCCAAACACCAACATATATCCCTACATCTATATAATTAACCATTATGTTCTCTAGAGCTAACTCAAGACTATAAATTTTAATTCCAATCATTCAAACTATTCAAATGAAGTAGAATAAGCTGTTATATATATATATTACATTATCTCTTGTTTACAGTTAGTTTTTAGATTCTTGTAGTCTTGAGCTAGCACTAGAGAGCATAATAGTTAGTTATATGGATGTAGGGGTTTATGTTTGCATATATCTTATAAACTTTTTTAAATAATTTTTTTTTTTTACGTTGTAGGATTGTTGATATATTTGAATGGCGACGTCTTCTTGATCAGACAATGCAGGCTTCGAATCTTTTCAAGATTCCAAACTTGGAGGTAAGTTAATATAGAAAATGTATATATGTTTTTTGCTCCTGTTTTAAATTAAAAATCTCTTCTAAATAAAAATAATATTTTTAGTAATTTTAAAACGTATTACTCATTTTTACATTTACATTTTGCGTCTTAAATTGGCATTTTAGTCATTTAATATAATATGATTTTTTATTCATTTAATAAAAGAAATAGTTTTTAATGGTTAATTTCATTTTAAAGCAATTTTAATATATGTTAAAGTGGATAGTAGAGAATTAGTAATAAAATGATAACATTTGATCATTGTTTATTATTGCTTGCCTTTTTGACATAATTTGTTTTAAAATCTCAATTTGAAATATTAAATTGATTTAAAATTCAATTGTAGTACATTATTAATGAAATTTTAAAACTAATATATATTTTATTGTGCTTATTGTAATAGTACATATTTATTGTGTTATAATTAGCAATATAATACATATTCCCAGAACAAGGATGATTAAAATTGTTTCTCATAGATTTGTAATTCATAATTAACACTGGTTTGTTTTTGATAGAACTAAGCAGTTGCTGCAAATTTGTCTCATGAAATGTTCAAATTTTATATATTCTGCAGAGTTGTCATTTTATGATTAAAGTTTGCATTTTGTATAAATGGTAGATATACTTTTTGTCTATTAATCTGGAAGTTTTTTAATGCTAGTTTTATCTTTTTGTTACTATTTTTATATTTAATATTTAAAGTCAGATAGTTATATTTTGGCTTTGTTTTGTGGCATACTTGTTATTAACAGTATCCATTGTATGCCTTCGATTTTGTTCTTTCAAATCACTATCACCTACTTCAGGTGTATAAATTTTGCTGAGATTTTTGCAAATTTTCTGCTTTTCTATAAGTATTTTTTTTGTATTACTAATTTAATCTAAAAGGCATTAGCGTTATTTGTTCACTATATCATTTTTTTTTTGTCTTAGTAGTTGCTTTAGTTTTTCATCTGATTTAGCTTTACAATTTCTTATTTCAACACTAACATTTTACTTTCATAAGACATGGCATTAAAAGTTGTCTTAAATAAGTAAAATTTTTATAGACAATTTCTTCAATATATTTCTGAAGTAGTAAAACTTTAAATGCGCGAACTATAAAAATCCTTTGCAAATCAGACTTTCTAGAAAGAATTTTAATAAATTTGCAAATAACAACTTCTTATAATAATCATTTGGTCAGCAGATTAATTAAAAACTAACTTGTAAACGAAAATCATCTTCCATTATATATTTAGCATTGTTGTTAATGCGTGTTTATTCCCTGATGATTTTTTTAAAAAAATAATGAATCTAGTAAAGCCGTTCATCTGAAGAAATATTAATCTGAAAAAATCTCGATTTATTTAAAAAATATTGAAATGGTTTGTTCACCTAGAATGATGAGATGAGATGCATTGTGACTTTTCCTTTTTTCAGAGTCAAGAATCTCACGGCCATCATACCAAGAGGTAATTAAATGTATCATTAGTGACATCTAGTGAAAGATTTTGAATTATATTTTATACTTCATAATGATTTCATATTAAATTATTGAGATAAGTAATAAATAAGTATTTGTTTTTTTTCAGTTTGTGGATAAGTGATCATTTTTTTTGCAAAATTAGGCAAATGAGTAATTAAATCCTAACCTAAAAAAAAGATACAGAAATAGACTGAAGTACTAAATTCTCTAAAAGTTTATAATTATATGCAGTATATTATTTTTGACAATTCTTAGATTATTTAGAATGCAGTTGTCAACAAGTTCTGTTTTTTTTTTTTTTAATCAATAAAATGCAAATTTTTAGATTTAATCCATCTGTTTAATTCAGCAATGAACTAGAATCAGATATTCTATAATTTTGAATCCAATTTCTGTATGAATGTAATAATAACACTGAAACATTATAGTGATCTAGTGAGAGATTTATCTCACTGTAGAAATAAGTTTATTTGGATCCACAATCTTAGATTATTTGAAATTATCAAACAATTAGCTTGAATGGCATGAGAGAAAATTTTGCCCCCCAAACCATAATTTTGCAATGACTTTAATGCATATAGATTTTATTTATTCATAATATTTCAAGTAAATTGTTTACATAATTTTTTCTTACTGTATGGATTATATAATGTAATTTTTTTTTTTTTTGGTCATTCTTTGTATTTTTATGGTTGATATAATTATTAATAAGAAATTATTCAAAATGGATAACTAACATAATATAAATATTTAGTTCACTATTTATTCCCCAGTAATAGTTTCACATTTTAAAAATTATTTTAAATCTTCTTTCTTTCTTTTTTTTTTTTTGCCAATTATTTAAAATTAGTTTTCGTTTGTCCACATTTTTTTTGTCTTACTTATACAAATATGTATTTACTAAATCTATTTTTTTTAACCTGTACCAAAGCGAAATATCACACAACCTGCTTCTTTCCAAGTTTATTTAAATCTGGATTAGGGATTGAAAAAGTAGGTTTCCTTATTTCTTTTTTTGACTATGGAATTACCCACCATAAGCACATAATATAATTCCAATTTTTTAAAACTTTTCTTGGAAAAATGTAAAAACAAAGTATTAAACAAGCTTTTCCCTGTATACATGTTGTATATATTTATTTTTTGAATTATACATAGTCTTATAAATAAATTTAGTAAAATAAGTTACTTTAATTAACAAATATTTTTCTTCATTTTAAAAAATTATAGTTCATTATATGATAAGTTTATAATCTATTAATTGTTAAATCAACAAATCATAATAAATATATATATGTATTAAAATAAAGATTTTCATGGATTATAGATATAAATGAAATGTTATCCAGACACATCAGTGTGTAATTAATTATAGTAAAGGTACTTATACTAAAGTTCAGTTAAGTCTCAGTGATTATCAACTGGGTAATAAATATTATAAAATTAAACCACTAAACATCACATGATCCATTGATTGCTCTTGTTAGCACAAGATGGCACTACTATATGGAGAGTTTTGCTGTATTTTGAATTGTTTATTATAAAATTAGTTGATGATCAGTGTGACCTGATTTAATGTTAGTATATATACTTTTATTATAATTATTTTTAGAGAAAGGGTTTACAATATGCACCTTGAATGTTTATAATACTCAAATGATGTCTTTTTTTTGACTATAGAGGGGACCTCTCAAACTTCGACATAAGATAGTGATTTTAAAAAGATAAGAATGGCCTATATAAGTGGGAATTTAGGTTAAGATAAGGTGGCCATTCTTATCTTGATAAAGTTGCTATCTTGTGTTGAGGTTTGAGAGATCCCTCTATAGTCAAAAAAGATATTGTTTGACTATTATAAACATTCGAGGGTCATATGATAAAGATTAAAGCCTTATTTAAAAAGTATTTACATACTTTTACACATGGATGTACCCAGATAACATTTCATTTAGATATATGTCATTATTAATAATAGTATGAACATATTACAACAGAGATTAAATATGTTATATGAAATTAAATAAATCGAGTATACTTTCGATATATGCACATTATAATCATGGTTTTCTGTTAATAATCTATGAGATTCATTTTTTGCTAATTTGAATACTGTTAACTCTTTGGTTTATTATATATTCATTTTGTGTGATGAACCACGCATTTTTAATCTTAAATTTTCTATCACTTCTCTCTTCACACATTATGTTAACAATACTTGGATCAAAACTGTATCTGTATATCTTTTCTTAATTGTAAAATATGGATGCATTAGTTAAATTGATTTTGGCTTTTTTGTACATTAAAGTGTGTTATGTAAATCTTGTTCTCCGAGTATTGTTAACATAAGGTGTGAAGAGAGAAATGATAAAAAGGGTAAGATCAAAGAGGCATGATTCATCACACAAAAAGAATATATAATATACCAAAAAGGTAACAATATTCCAATTAGTAAAAAATGGTCTCATAAATTCTAAACAGAACGATCATGTTTATGATGCACATGCATCAAAAGTATACTCAGTTTACTTAATTTCATGTATCATATTTAATTTCTGATGTAGTATTTTCATATTATATATATATTATAATAAAAATAATAAATTTAACGGTAACAAACTATTATAAACAATCCTTAAATCCGCAGAAGTACTTTTGGTTAATTTCTTGACCTGCCTCAACTGCCATTAAATTCAAAAAAACAAAGCGGAAGCAAACTTCATCAATTCAAATCCTACGAATCTTGTATTTTAATGTTAGTAACTTGTATATTTATTAAATGCATTTTATTTCTATTTATAAAAATTGCCTCCTTAATTTTTCTTTTATTATGGTTTCTCTCTTCATGAAGAATTTTCAAAATCAAATTTAAACTTATATTTACATGTTTTTTCATGATCAAAGAAAACAGTAGGAGACATTAAATCACCATTATTTTTACTTTTTACACGCTTATATCACAATTCATGCTCGCTCAATCTCTTCTCAATACTGCACCTAGATTCATCTATACATGATAGCATACAATCACAAAAAATTTGATATATGACATTACTTTTCTGCTTGACAGGTATGACATCCTTAGAATTATTGACTAATTTATTAATATTGTTTAATATTATTAATATTGTTAAGGATGTCATATCTGTCAAGCAGAAAAGCAATGTCATATATCAAATTTTTTGTGATTGTATGTTATCATATATAGGTGAATCTAGGTGCATTATTGAGAAGAGATAAGCATGTAAAAAGTAAAAATAATGGTGATTTAATGTCTCCTTCAGTTTTCTTTGATCACGAAAAAACATGTAAATATAAATTTAAATTTGATTTTGAAAATATGAAAATTCTTCATGAAGAGAGAAACCATAATAAAAGAAAAATTAAAGAGGCAATTTTTATAAACAGGAATAAAATGCATTTAATAAATCGACAAGCTGCTAACATTAAAATACGAGATTCGTGGAATTTGAATTGATGACATTTGCTTCCGCTTTTGTTTTTTGAATTTAATGGCAGTTGAGGCCGGTTTAAGAAATTAACCGAAAGTATTTCTGCGAATTTAAGAATTGTTTATAATAGTTTGTTACCATTAAATTTATTATTTTTATTATAATTACAATTTTGTTTTAATTAACGGACATTTTATTTATATTATATATATATGTAATTGTTTTATGAATTATACTATAATGGATTTTTTTTTTTTTGGAAAACATCTAACACTCTTTGAAAATTATAGCTTTGAAATGGGAAATAATTTTTTTATAAAAACATTAATATTTTGAATTCACTATTTTATTATAATGATACGTTTCAAGTGTTTAAATAATCATCTTCTGTCAAATCCATAATGCATAATTAGAACTATAGATTTTGGAATGGATATAATTTTATTGTTTTAAAGGTGGAAACATACTTTTTTCAACAAAATGTAATTATAAAAAATTCAAGGCAGTTTTGGCTTTATAAAATATTACAATAACAAATTACAATTAACTGACGCAACTGACGCAAATATTGTAAAAGTAATTATGAGCAATGCTTATTATTTATAATTAAGACCAAAAGTAAACATTTAATAGAAAGTTAACGAACAATGTTAGTTGTACATAATTGTTTTATTTGGTGCATAATATATTTGGTATACTATGGCAAGATTTCTTCTAGGATTTTTTCCAAGAGGAGTTAGAGGTGGAGCTGTAAAATACCTAAAGAGGAGTTAAAGGTATGGCAATTTGTAGTTTCACAATAATATTTGGATTGTAGGCATAAAATATTTGGTTTTAGTCTGTGACTCGCCTGCAATCCATCTTATTTTAATAAGTCATTATAAAGAATTGGTTACAAAACTGATTTAATCTGTTGACTTTTTTGTTTTTATTATTTGTTTTTCCATTAATTGTGTCCATATAAAACCTTTCTTGCATGATTGTTATATCATTATATATATCTTTAAAATACAATTTATTATTACTTAATTAAATATTTTTGTATAAAATATGTGTCATTACCATGTGAAATGTTTTAGTTCAAAAGTATTATTAATGACATAAATAAATAAATACATTTTTATGTTTACAATAGATTAACACAGATGTATAAATTGGAGTTTTTTTTAATATATACTGTTTATAAATGAAGTGCCTTTTTCTTATATACTTTTTTAAAAATGAGATTTTGCTTATTTTATAGTTTATCTAGAATTTTAATGAAAACAGTTCTGTATAATTCATTTCACTTTTATAGACTGGACCATATTGATAATATTTTTTTGGTATGATTTTTTTGTATTTTATCTTGATATCTGGTAACTTTTATTATAACAGACAATAGCTCTTTTACATATATTTGATTCTGCATTTTAATTTTACAAAATATCAAAGAATAAACATTTTTTTAGTAAAACAATTTTTAAATCACTGATTAATTAAAATTAAAATGTTTATTTTTTATTAAGAAGAATTTTTGAGTTTCTGCTATTTGACATCCATACATTTTTGTAAATGAACATCTTAATATATAATGCACTATGTGGATGTTCATATTATTAAAAAAGATAATAGTATTATGTCTGTATCCTAAGATTTTATAATTTAAATTTTTTTTGAGAATTAGTATGATTAGTTATCCTAAATCATTTATCTAACATAAGTGAAACAGTTTTTCTTTGTAAAGATATGCGGGTTTTAGCTAAACTGTTTCCTTGCACAGCCTTTGAATTTTTAAGGGATAACAGAATTCTGTGGCAAAATTTCTCTAAATTATAAGATTTTTGCAATTGTAGATGGATATTTTTTAGTTATAAGATTATGTTTTGTTTTATTTTTTATTTGCATTATAACATGCAGGTTAAACCTGTTTGCCTGATTTAGTGAAAACGTTGCAGGAATACCCAAAAGCATTTTTATTAATATTTGAAATGGGGATATTTTGTATTCAGAAATAACTTGACTTTCATCTGATTTTCCAAATTAATCATTAAACCTCTTTCATTTTAAATTATTTATGAAATTCTATAAATTGGTTTCAATAATCAGAGTATCAGAAATCAGGATAACATCAATAAATTTTATTTCATTTGCATTCTCATATTGTGCAAGCAGTTAAATGCCTTGTTAGCATGAATTGATTAATGAGAAACAGTGTCTCCATTATACCATGAGATTTGGCTAAAATTCAGAATAACATGTATTGTTTATGTCATTAATCAAAGCATTTTAAATTCAGGTATCATTTCATCCATATAGATGGCCTCCCATTTAAAGTGAAATTTGGTAGTACATGTGTTAATTAATTTCTTATTTGCTGAGTTTAATTTGAACATAAAAGAAATATGCATTGCTTTTCTTTCTCTGAGAAATATATATATTTAAGAGCTGAAATCAATGATTTTTTTCTGATAACGTTCTTCAGATCAGTTTTGAATTATATTTTTCAATGTGATGGTTTTATATTTTATTAAGATGAGGATGTTTTTTTTTAAATATTGTAATGGAAGAAAAATTATTAAGTAGTTTGTCTGGAAATGATTACAGTTTTTACAACTTTTTTTATTGGTTCAAAGAAACTATATCGCCTTGCAAGCAAGTAGTTGGTTGCAGACGGGTGTGGGTTTGCATTCCGGCTGATGCTATGACATATGAAAAAAAAAAAAAACTATATTGATATCTAGGTTAGCTCTTTGTTTACATTTTCCTTTTCCTATGATGATTGTTATAAAGTTGGTTATTTATACGAAAGAAGGCAGGTCATATTTTTTAAGTAAACTACAATATTATACTAAGATGAAAAGAATTGTTCTTGGAAGCACATGGAATATTATTGGTAATATTTAAAAGGGCATCTATATGTGATTGATCATAGATTGATCACTGGGTTCAAGCTCACAAGGAATATCGTTTAAATTTATATAATTTAAGATAGTTATTGTAATTTTAGTCCTTTTGCTATGATAATTTTTGTCAAATTTAACATATTGATTCTTGAGTTTCACTTTCATTTGCATTTGACAGTATAGATCTATCTCACATTACTGTTTGAAAGATATCCATGTAAGTGTAATTTATAGAAAATAAATGATAGTGCTAAACTGTTTTTCATGAAGTAGTAGTATATGGATTGCTGTTAGATTTTCTCAAATTTATTAAATGTCCATCTGACTACTCCAATCTCTCTATTTTATATATATTTTACAAGCAATTTATTATCAGTTCAGATTTAGATGGACAAACAGACAAACACATATTTTAATTTTAATAATTTTTTTATTTTTTTGTATATATAAAATGATTCACATTACTATATGGATCATCTATTCTTTTGGTAGCCAGTTTTATTTATTAAGATCATCCTTATGGAAGCAAGGTTCATATTTAATAAAATATCATTTCCAGGAAGGAATCTGATAATCGCAAAAGTTTCATTTTAATTTGGCTGAAGCGAGTAAAGAAATTTTTCTAATTTTGATTGGGATCTTTGTATGAAACTTGTCCTCAACAATAGTGCCTTTGCTGAGCAGTAGTCTTATAATGGGATTAGATGTAGCTAAATGATTGGTTGAAATTACTGAGGGCAATTATTGAAATAATTGGTTTTCTAGCTTGATGATATTCAGAGCAATAATAGATTAAAATAAAATCATTTATTGCACTAAGTAATATAATCCACTAGTGAATTAGGCAGACTCAAAAGTTCATGGTTTCAAGATGAATTCCCATCTGAAAAAAATAAATAAATCAGGAGATAATTAGTGACTTTTCTACTCAGACTCTCAACTTTAATGATTGAGCTTTATTTGATCCGAATAACTAATGACAATAAACTAATTATTTGTTATCTACTACTATAGAAAGAAATCTTTGCAGTAATTCATTTTTATAGTCTTTTTTTTGGTTTTAGTTCATAGTCCTGAATTAAATATTCTTGTTATTTATATTATTAATAACAATAAATCATTCAGTTCTTTAGCTTATACTGTACTTAATAAAATAAGAATATCTCATATTTATTTACGATTCACGCTTACTATAGATGGCACTAAAGTAGAAAGCTAAAAAAAAAAAAGAGTTTAAATATATATAGAAATAAACAGAATATTAGGTGTGAGTTAATTTATGATAATAGTAAGGAAAGTAGTTTATTGTTTAAGGCTCGAACAGGATCTTTAGCAACAAGAGAATATACATGTAAATGGAAAAATATTGGGTGATTTAGTCTGTAAATTATAAGGAAGGAATAGAAAATATTAGGCACCTGTTAATTGAGTGTAAATGCTTGAAAACAGAAAGGGCACATATAATGAAGTTATGGAAAAATAAATATGAAAAAAATGATTATACAGAAAGTAGATTATTGGTTTTTATGCTGGGTTTGGAAAAAGATAAGGGGGATTTAGATATTAAGGCTGTAGAGTTGACAAAGATTATGTTATGGAAATGGGATGGAGCAGAATATGGGAAAACTTAGACTGGGGAATGTAAAATTAAGTAGCTAACATGATTTTATTGTTTATATTATTCAAGCTATTTTTTTTTTTTAATTTATAGCCATGTATTGAATTTTACAAAGAAAATTTGATTTGAGTTTTGTGACATTATCTTTTACTATTTCTATTACTTTTGTATATAATTCTGGATTAATTATTTTGGCGTAAAATAGTTTTCCATATATTTTTTTCCAAATATGTTTGTGTGTTGAGAAATATGTATATAAATCAGAATATATATATATAATTGGTCTTCTTAAGAAATAAACAGATATAGGGAAAAGTGTGAAGCAGGAATATTATACGTTCATATATACCCTTAATACATATTTACACGAGTTTTGTTAAATGAATATGGTTTTCATATGAAGGGATTAATATTGGGATAGGAGGGCTTCTTTTATTATATTTTATATTTACTGGTGACACAGTAATACTTGCAGATTTATAATGAATTTATTAAAATATTATGGAGAATTATAGTAAGTTTATGTAAATAAACTAAAGCAATGAAAATAGGAAGAGAGAAGAAAAGATTAAAAGCAAATACTGGACAGGAAGTCATTTGGGAAGTTGAATAACTGGCGATGAAAGTAATAATAAAGAAATTAGTGTAAGAATTTCAACATCTAAAAATAGATTATTTAATGGCCATAGGAGAGAGACTTATTATATGTTTTGTTTAGAATATAGCTTTATGTAGAACATAAATGTGCATAGTTGGAAAAAAGAAAGATGAAAAATAGATTTGAGATATGTAGATTAGAAGATTAGGGGGGAAATATAATTAGAAAGATAAGGTCTGAAATGTAAAAATATTGAACAGTGTAACTGATATATTATTAAGAAAGTATTTTGGTGCCTATTTATGAAGAAGAAGAATGCAGAAGATGTGTAGAAAAGAGATTGGAATATGAAATAGAAAGACTTATAGATGGTTTGATTAATTATGTGGATATGCACTTTTTGGCAGATAATTAATTTCTTTACTCTCCTTTAGCACCATTTACTGTAAGCCTGAGCAAATAATAGATACCAGATAGTAAACTGTGTAAAAAAAGTCGTTATGTTAAGTTGATAATGTTTTATATAGGATGAAGGCCACAAAATTTTATTTCTGCAGAAAGTATCTCTAATTTTAGACAGATTTATGTTTCTTCATTAATATCATCTTCACAATTTTTAACAACTCCTAGGGTAATTTTTTGTGAAATTCTTTTTAACTTTATTGATATTTATATAAAATATTAATTTTGGGATTTGATACATTAATATTCTCAGCACAAGATCTAATGTTTACTTCTCTGTACATTATTATTCTTATTTGTTGCAATGTTGCTTTTCTAATGATTTTTATATTTATATAAAGTTAGAATTACCCAATTCTTAGCTTCATATCTTTTTAATTTTGCTTTCGTCTTATAATATTTGAATCTGCATTTGGAAGGATTAATTAGAAATTATATAAATTAATAATTATACCTGATGTTATAATTGAAATATTTTTAAGAATGTAGTAATATTGGTTCTATTTTTATTTTAGAAAAATCACAAAAAATATTTTTTGTAAAATAAAAACAGAATATATATTTCCACATTTTAAAAATATTTCAAGTATATATATTGTATTTACTTCATGCCCTTGTGCTCAGGATGCTATTTATTGTTGGCATAATTTTCTATTGAGAATTTCATATCTTTCATATATATTTTTGATGTTATATTTGATTGTTTGAGAACTTACATTGACATGCAGTTACTTGTTTGTTTTTACAATTTATTTTATTACATTATTAGCATTTAGAATAATGAACAAAGTTTTATAAGTGTTGAAATTTGAATGAACTTATGTGTTTGCTCGTATTCACTTGCACATGTATACATTTTTTTAGTTAGTTTATATATTACTTAAATGCGCACTTTTTTTAACCATTTAGTATACAATGCATGGATTATTGTAAATTGTCTGTTGCATCTGTCTTATAAGTTTTTTTAAAATTGATTAAAATTAATTTAACTATATTTTATATAAAACTTAGCTCAACAATACTGGCTATTTAACTTCTTAACCCAATTCTGAATTATAAGATTAAAGTTGAATAGTTGGTATTGTTTCATTATTAATTTTTCTAGTATATGTGGGCATTTAATGTTAATGTAAAATGTGTATTCTAATATTTTTTGTTCTTATAAATTTGTTATTTTAGACTGGCCTTTTGGAACCTATTATTCCAGCACTTAGTACCGAAGAAGAAAAAATGTTAAAAAATATGATGAGGAGATTAAGTATAATAGCAGAAGTAAGAAAATACATTTTTTTTAAAAAAATATATGTTATGTTTTGCTGAGGAGATATTGAGTGTTTTAACAATGTTTTATATTTATTATTCATTATAATATTTACAGCTATTTCACTTATATAGATTTTGCCTTTAAATTACTTACAGCTTTTATTTAGCTTATACTCGCTAATAGGGGGGAAAAGGAAATTTACTGCTTACTGTATGCCTAGCACATCACTGCATGGACGATACCTATTCTTGTTTCATTGCCATTAAGATTGAAGTACAGTAATAGGAAACAGCTTCTGTTGTTTGTAGACTCCCACCATGAACTTCTATCCTATGGCTTGTTTGCAGCAATGCATTATAATTTATTTATTTTCTAAATCGTGTTAAATGAACAGATTTTTTTTGAGAGCATGATTAAATTATTTTTAAATGTATATATAAACAAATAGCTGTGTTGATAAAGGAATTATTTGCATGTACTAAAACTTTTTTATGAACCACTTTGCATTTTTTTTTATTAATTATGAAATGATACTTTGATGTTTTCACAAAGCTATTTTTTATTTTCTATTAAAACCTTTATATATATATTGTACCGGGTCGAACCGCTGAAACCACTTACTTATACGTATATATAAGTTTTGGCCGGTTTCAAACTCCTTCATAATACATTTATAATCTTATAAATGTTACATGAACGAACCGGCACGTTCGAGCAAAATGGGAGATCTTATTGATAGCTTTAACTATCAACAATGGCCCATCTCGGCTGCTAGATTCAAACCCCTACTATCCAAATACTTTATTTGTTTTGGGGTAAACCCCGGGGCACCAGCTAGTCTGATGACTAACGTATTCGGGCAGTAGGCTCCTAATCCAGCGCTCAAAACATTCCCTAAAACTAGCTCAGTCTAATTTTAATTCAATAACACAATTATACAAAATTTGTGGTGGAAAGAATTAATAAAAAGGTTGGTAAAAAGAATTGACCGACAAATAAAGTTTAAGTTTGAAGACATTTTATTTTAATTGACATTAATTAAGTTTAAAGATAATTTATTACCCAACATTAATTGACTAAATTTAAACATCTTTATAAATCTAGCTTAACACACGCACATTTTTTTAAAGTAACACATTATAACATATATCTGGTGAAAAGCATAAATAATATGTGACATTGTTAAATTATCTCACATTCACATACACACACATCAATAGTTCATTTTATGCATGCTTAAGAGTTCAAATTACTTTACACGGTAGGATTGATGAATTACAGCGGTGGCTACTATGTATAAATGATAATAAATAAATGTTTACCTAGGATTTTTGGAACGTGGATATTGCTTGCTGTTGGCTGCTTCTGATGGATTATATCTAACCGGTTAGATTTGGACGTTTCTTGAAGAGATTTTATGCGAACCCCTTGGCTTTATTCTTGAGGACAGCTGAATGTTTGACGGAGGATTTCTGAGTTGTTATGCAGACATTATTTCACAGGCAGGTTTTGATGATCTTGTTGGACTAAAAAGGCTGAAGCACGAGCGTATATTTCCAAAAGCTGCTCAACAATGCATTTTTGTTTCTAAATACATAATAGAAATGTCCTGTTATCTCAACTGAAACAAGACTGTCACTGCAAACTAGACTGAAAAAACTCTGAAAACTGATAAAAAAAATTGGGCTATTTGTGTATCCGAATTGTTTTCATTTTAATATCCTCCGGCAAAGGTGTAATAAGTGTTGTTGAAATGCCATTAGTAATTAATCTTATGACAACGTGTTTTTGACGATTGTTTAATTAGTAGTAGCTTTCATAAACGTATTGTTTTTTATATCTTTAATTAGTAGCCCACCACTGATGCGGTTTTTTTAAATCTTTATTTAACTTAATAGCCATCGCTGTGTTTTCCAAATATAGTTTCTTTTTTAACTTTCATTTACATATATATATTTTTTAATATTATTCTAACACGCATACATTTATTTACACTCGCACGCACATATATAATTTATTATAATAAGCTTGAATGAAAAGAGATTTATATTTTTTTTAAATTTTGAATTACTTATTTTTACGAATACTAATTTAGAAAAACTTTACTTTCTTTTCTAACACTCTTAGTTTGACTTTAAGAAAACCCCCTTCCCACTTTTAATCTTTTATTTCAAACTCTTTTATGAAAGATTTTTTTTTTTATTTTAATAATTTTTTTAGACAAAATTATTTTATATACATGTGCCAAATTGGCCTTGGCACATTACACCCCCCTCCGTTTTAGAGTAAAATGCGTCATTTTTGACCATTTTATCTCTTGCAATTTTAATTCTTGACTCTAAAGATTTATTAATTTATTATTTTTCTAAGTTAGCTTTTTAATATCTTTTACTTAACATACAAAGGGCAATCTGTTTTGACTATTCTTTCCTTCTATCTATGCCAAATACATTATTTACAATGATCTAAATCATGGATAACGACCACCGGGACAAACTAATTTTGTGGCACAGGGATCTTTTGGAAACGATGCGGAAGCAGATTCGCTGACTTACACCGACTTACACGTGTATAAAATCGAAACTTCATTTGCTGATTCTCTTGATTGGACTTGGAAAAAGAAAGGGTCGCTGCGAAATGGCAGGAATTTTCAACTGTCCATTTTCGACTTACGCTTTGGAAAGAGGAATGATCCCTGACAAGTCCATTACGGGTACTAAAACTTATCCAGTCGGCAGCTTTAAACATATCTTTAACTAAATTTATTTCTATACCACCCTCATTCCCTTTTGCTCTAGATAATTCCTACACATGTGTATACATGCAGCATAATTCTACACCTACTAATATTCTAGATATCGAGTTATTACTGGACTTGCTTACAGGAATCTATAATAAATAAATCCCTTTTTACACGCATCATGAGGTGCAGCAGTGCCAAGAAAATAACCTAAAAGGATATCTGCGTAAATACATTTAAAATACGCATCATGAGGTATCGTATTTACCGAATATTACCAGTGTATGTGCGCTTATATACACGTGTATTGAAGTGTTCAGTGTGTATGAACACACAGAGCTTCATGTTAGTTGTTAAAATTAGTATACATATATATATTTTAAAACTCATATTTAATTTTTCATTTTTTTTTATTTTTGCTTGTTTGCTAAAGGGGATATATACAGGTGCAGGTGTATGACTTTACGAATGAGTGGACTTATGTATGTGTAGATTGTTCTATTGAGGTGCATTTTTTTATGTATATATTTTTGGAAAGAAAAATATATTTCCATTGTCGTATATCTTTATCCTAAAGGCAGTTCGTTCCTTGCGAATAGCATTTTGATGACTCTGTTTTTTTTTTTTCATAAACATTCCGAAAAATATAGTTGCATGTAGGTGTGAATTGACTTTTCTCATTCTTGAGGCGATTAAAAGGCAAGTAAGATTTTATAACTTTGTGTAATCTTATCTCGATTGTGTCACCTATTTTTGGTAAAAGATCAACTCAGCTAGTCGCAAGGAAGTGTTGAATTGTTTTTCTTATCTTTAAACTGAAAGATCAACTCAGTTAGTTGCATGGGAGTGTTGAATTGTTTTCTTATCTTTAAACTGATGTAAATCCTAAAAATCTTTAAACTGATGTAATTAAAAAAAGGAAAAATCAATCATGCGGTCTGTTTTCGTTTCTAACCAAGGAAAATATAGTATAGGTGTTAAAAATATATATATAGAAAACAAAGCCTTGCTTAGAAAAAGTTATTATAAATAGAGCATAGAAAAAGAACCAGGGTTTCAAATTATTCAAAGTCAAGCAGTGAGAGTAATTGATTCAAATTATTCAAAGTCAAGCAGTGAGAGTAATTGAATTCAAATTATTAAAAGTCAAGCAGTTAGAGAGAAAAAAGTTGTTGGTAGTAAGAAAGTTGGTGTTTTTTTTTAAGAAAAGTGAGTCTCAACTACTAGTGCAATTGACTACATTTTAAGCGGAGAAAAGACCCACGATATGGCTTTTGAGTAGTACAAATTACTTTTCCTTTCTCTGGAAAGTCTCCAGAAAAATGCATCTAGAGAAGAGGAGGAGAGACAAATCCCATGCTGCTGCTATGAAAGAAAATGGAGAATCAACAGCGAAGTCAGTTTATCCTGAGTCCAATTAAGCCAAAGATCGATCCTAATAATGAATGAACCTGGAAAAAAATATCTACCTCAATCAAAGTGACACAATGATCCATCGAAGAAAAATAGAGAAGCAACCTGAAGCCAGTCTATTCTGAGTCCAGTGAAGCCCAAGCCGACCCTGTCAATGAATGAATTGGTAAAAAAAATATGCATCAAGCAAAGTGACACCGTAATCTATCGCAAGTATAAACTTTCTATCTTTAAAAAAGAAAAAAATATTTATATCTTAAAAATACCTTCTATAAACAAAAAAAAAAATGCGAACATTTAATTTCATTAGATTCATAAAATTCGCAAAAAACTATCTTAAGAAAATGTGTTTCAATAGGACGGTTATACATATAGGAGTGTTTAGTTTATTTTTATTATTGTTTTAACAAGTCAATTTAAATTTTAACCATTACTTATTAATGGTTCAAACAACCGAAAAAAGTGTAATGTATAATTCTAAGTAGAACAAAAAGATTATTAGAGAGTTTAAAATTGCAGCTTTTCTATGTTTTATTTTGAGATATGCCGGTATGTTCTTTTAAGTATAATATATATTTGATTGATTAATTTCTTTGTGCCAATTTAGTTAAATATGGGTATAAATGATATTACACTATGAAACTAATTTATCTATAAATTTGTTTGTTTTATCCCGAATCTAAAGTGGGAAATGGGTAACAATTTTTATAGTAAAAAAAAATAAGAAACAGTCAAAGTTAAATTTCTAAATCGCGTCTAATTCTGACTTAGTGAAAAATGTCATTTATTTAATAATAAAAAAAAAAAGATCGAAAAGAAATCAAATATATAAAAAAATCCGCCCTCTTCCTGTATATGCATAATCACAGCATCTTGGTAAAGAAATTTAAAATATAAATAAGTGTTCAAATTATTTTATTTGATTTAAATTAAGATTCTTTGTGACAATTAAAGAAGGTAGAATGGTATATATATATATAAGTGTGTATGCGTTTATTTAAATGTAAAAATAATAATGATAATAATGCTAGTTCTTCTTTTAAAATTTAAAATAGGCAATATTACTTATTGCAAAGATATGAGTTCATCTCACTCTATATGTATATTTAGTGAGGCATGCATTTGGGGAAAGAAATATCTCAGCAGTAGTATTTTTCTTGCCTCCTTAGCATTTTATAGTTTAGATTCATATTTGAAATACTTGGGCATTTTATAGCCTATAAGATACGGTTGTCGGATTTCTCCATTATTACTTATTAAAGACAGGTTTAGGAAAAACATCTATGCAGATATAAATTAATGCTTTTAATGGGCAAATATATCAGTAGCTTAATACATTGATCTGTGCCTATATGGCTTTTAATAATAAAAATATGTCGAGTATTGCTATGCGGTCTGCCACGCGGATATTTTACCGATCTTGGCGATACGAGATAGACATGCCTTTCTTTGAGCCGATGAATGGGTATACTCTATAAAGATAGTGATTCAAAACCCACGCTCTATTATTTCCTACACAAGCCAAGCTGAATGCGATGTGTTACTATAGGAATATACATTACTGCTCGACAAAGAAGATTGGCCCATGTTTGCTAATGCTAATAATATAGCCAGCACAGGATTCAAACCCCGACGCTACTGAACGCTGTAATTAGATTTCTTAATCATACCTGTTGTTAATTCTGTGGGAAATAGATAAGCCATATTTTTCATATAATTATTAATAATAAAGGGTAATAAAATTATGCTTTTGTCCATAACTCCTGCTGAGAAGACTAACAATAAAATATTATAATGACAAATACATATATACTCTATTTCCCCTATGTATGTAAACACACGCATAAAATTATTATATATATTCATTTGGCCTCTAGCTTAATATAAGCAAGTATTGTGTTTGCTCTCCAAAATTGGCATATTAATTTTATAGTGGCATATTTCTTGATAAAATATTATCACTCTCAATATAAAATTTCGTTTTATGCTGACACACAGTATAATACTGATTATTTACTGTGCGTGTAACTATCATTTTTTAGTTAAATTTTTTTTTGTATCGAATCACAATTGTTATTGTTATGGAATCCAGTATGATTTCATTGTAATGTACACACACACATCTAATACTGAGGTTCATTATTGTAATTATTATTTTATATATTTCACAACCTTAATTGTCATTATTGTCAGGTGACCTCGTGTAAAACCATATATTTATTCTGGGGATATTGAAATTATGTACTATTATCACTATTGATCATCAAACGTAATTGTTATTTTTTTTTTTTCGTTAAAAAAAATGTAATCCCATACATGGATCATGATTAGATCCAAACACGATTGTTATTAATTATATTTTCTAATTGTATTAATAAATTGTATATATATATACCGTTGTCATGTCATTCCCTGGTTCATCATATCCACTCATCTATATCCACACTTGATTAAATCATATGTATGTATTCAAAACCTATGAAATATTAATAATAATAGTTTAAGCTATATCATAGTATTTAGTGAATATCTTAGATTAAATTAATAAAGTCTAGTGCATGATAGGCTAAGTTTGAATTGAGAGTCCTTGTTTCTACCCTGACCACCGGGACCGAAGAAAAACGATAACCATTAGTAGCATCAGGAGCGTTGGTTGGATAGTGGAGATTTTGGAGCACTGGCAAATAGGTTAAAGCTTAGTACTGTTCCGCAACTACCATATCCCGAACATACTGGGTTTGAAGTACTTTTGCTAGGTCTCTGAATCTTGTTGGCTAATCATACGATTCTGTACTTTACAGTATACTTACACACTCTTAATACACCTTAGATTGACTTTTATTTCCTTATTATTAATCTTACAACCTTATTTTTAAATTCGTATGAACAATATCTTACCCTCATTCCCTTTTGCTATAGATAAATTCCTACACATGTGTATACGTGCAGCATAATTCTACACCTACTAATATTCTAGATATCGAGTTATTACTGGACTTGCTTACAGGGAATCTATAATAAATAAATCCCTTTTTGCACGCATCATGAGGTGCAGCAGTGCCAAGAAAATAACCTAAAAGGATATCTGGATAAATACATTTAAGATACGCATCATGAGGTATCGTATTTACCGAATACTACCAGTGTATGTGCGCGTATATACACATGTATACTTACACACTCTTAATACACCTTAGATTGACTTTATATTTTTATTACTAATCTTACAACATTATTTTTAAATTCATATGAACATTATTCTAACATTTGTATTAATCTAATCTCACAATATTATTCTAAACTACCATGGACATCAGTTTTCATATTTATTTATATTAATCTAATCTCGAATATTATTTTCAACCCTTACTCAACTTTTTTATCTATGTGCGTGTATTCAGAAAAACTATTTTACTTTATTACGATTCATTATTTACTCAACTTTTATTAACTTGCATATATTCACAAACAACTTACTTTACTACGATTCATTATTACACTGATATATATATATATATTTGACTTGACTTTAAATCATTTATTTACTTCCCTTTATTACCGTGCGTGTATTCCAAAAAAAAAAATCTATTAGTTTATCACGATTCTTTTTTTATTATTATTTACTACAGATATATTTACGCTTATTTATTTAACTTGATTTTATCGATTTTCTTCTAACTATTTGACCTACTTATTTATTCACGAACATTTTTTTAAATTAATATGTGCGTTGATCACTTTTCCTAAGTATTGACCACTTCAAATTCTTATTTTTCTAGAGTGCATTTTTAGTTTTTATTTTCATCATTAGGTAATAAATGTAATGTTAAGAGAAGTAGGCAGCAAAGTATAAGGCAATTCAAACACACAGATAGATTTTGTGCTGATTTAAACCAACTTTTAATTTCTTTGCCCAAATACTCGCACACACCTCAATCCTAATTTAATACACTTTTTTTTTTAATTTTATTTGATCATGTTTTATTTTCATTAATACTTTCATTATACACTTATTTATTTCATTTTTATTTTTAAAGCGTTATTTTTACTCTCCCTTCTTTTTTTGATTTTACACATTTATTTCGTTGGCGTCATGCTCCGCTATGTTCTAGACTTATGAGCTGGGATTTAACATAATCGATAAGACATAATCGAGGGTTTTTGACATAAATTGTTTTATCGTTGCTTTGACATTTTAAAAACCTCTAAGATTGTTATTTTATTTTACTAAGACTAACTTTAATCATTTTTAATTATTCAAACTAACTTGATACTCGTTTTTACATTTATTTCATTAAACTTTGTTAACATTTTCCATTATTCCGAGTCCATGGTCGTTATATACTAGGTCAAGCCGGCGAATCCGTCAGATTACATATTTTTAATTTTTGTCTGGCGGTTCTTTATTATTCAGCCCTCCAAATAACTTTAGTGACCTAGCATTACATGTTCCTTTTTCTATATTTCCTTTGGCTATCACAAAGGCATTGACGTCAGTTTGAGGGACTATACTATATGGGCTTTTGTAACTCATCTGAATTTTTTTATAAATGTGTTTCTGATGATGACTCATGGAGTTATTTGTAATGTGCATGTTTGCACTCAGCTGGTCTGGCTTTTTTATTTCAGTTTGTGGGCTATTTTGACTACGATTTATCTGATTTACTTTTCCAGTTAAATTTGTAACTTCGACTTTTATCTCTTTAATTATTTTTCTATCTTCTATCATATTTTTTTCTATTACTTGGTAAGCAGTCTCTATTTGATTTTCTACTTGTGTTTTAATCTCTTCCATTTCTTCCCTAATTTCTTCTTTTGTTTTATTCTGGCCCATTTCGATCTGGTCCTTTAACTTTTCAAGCATTTCAGCTTGCCCTTCCAATTTACTCTTCATTTCATTATTTTGGTTTTTAAGCTCTTCGGCTATTTTTTTATATTCTTCGGCTGTTTCTTTTTGTTTTTCAAACATGCTGGTTAGTAAAGCTATGATTTCTCTTTTTTCCTTGTTGGGGCTATTTTCTATATTTTTACCTTGAGTCTCCATTTTGGCTTTATTTTTTTTTTTTTATAATTTATAATTTTAAACACTTTTTATCATTATTTTTAATACCGTATTTTATTCACTTTAATAAGTTTACTAATTTCTATTTTATTTATTTCTTACTAAACTGGAAATACACGCTGACTCCGCCCCTCCTTTGTCCATTTTTCTCCACCCGATCTTAATGCTTTAACTCCGCCCAAACATCCAACTGTCTCTGATTTAACATAATGATTTATTTTAGATAACGTAAATAGCATAAATCTCTTTTCATTTAAAGAAAACAAAGTTTTCGGTCAATTCTTTTTTTTTTTTTAAAAAAAAAAAAATTAAAACGCTTTAACATACGTAATTTAGCTTTTGTATAGAAAATTTTTTTTAAACAAGAAACAAAGTATTTATTTACTATTGTTTCTTAGGTCCAGCCCCAAACGTTGGGAAAGCCATTTATGTACCGGGTCGAACCGCTGAAACCACTTACTTATACGTATATATAAGTTTTGGCCGGTTTCAAACTCCTTCATAATACATTTATAATCTTATAAATGTTACGTGAACGAACCGGCACGTTCGAGCAAAATGGGAGATCTTATTGATAGCTTTAACTATCAACAATGGCCCATCTCGGCTGCTAGATTCAAACCCCTACTATCCAAATACTTTATTTGTTTCGGGGTAAACCCCGGGGCGCCAGCTAGTCTGATGACTAATGTATTCGGGCAGTAGGCTCATAATCCAGCGCTCGAAACATTCCCTAAAACTAGCTCAGTCTAATTTTAATTCAATAACAAAATTATACAAAATTTGTGGTGGAAAGAATTAATAAAAAGGTTGGTAAAAAGAATTGACCGACAAATAAAGTTTAAGTTTGAAGACATTTTATTTTAATTAACATTAATTAAGTTTAAAGATAATTTATTACCCAACATTAATTGACTAAATTTAAACATCTTTATAAATCTAATTTAACACACGCACATTTTTTAAAGTAACACATTATAACATATATCTGGTGAAAAGCATAAATAATATGTGACATCGTTAAATTATCTCACATTCCACACACGCACATCAATAGTTCATTTTATGCATGCTTAAGAGTTCAAATTACTTTACACAGTAGGATTGATGAATTACAGCGGTGGCTACTACATATAAATGATAATAAATAAATGTTTACCTAGGATTTTTGGAACGTGGATATTGCTTATTGTTGGCTGCTTCTGCTGCTTCTGATGGATTATATCTAACCGGTTAGATTTGGACGTTTCTTGAAGAGATTTTATGCGAATCCATTGGCTTTATTCTTGAAGACAGTTGAATGTTTGACGGAGGATTTCTGAGTTGTTATGCAGACATTATTTCACAGGCAGGTTTTGATGATCTTGTTGGACTAAAAAGGCTGAAGCACGAGCGTATATTTCCAAAAGCTGCTCAACAATGCATTTTTGTTTCTAAATACATAATAGAAATGCACTGTTATCTCAACTGAAACAAGACTGTCACTGCAAACTAGACTGAAAAAACTCTGAAAACTGATAAAAAAAAATCGGGCTATTTATGTATCCGAATTGTTTTCGTTTTAATATCCTCCGGCAAAGGTGCAATAGGTGTTGTCGAAATGCCATTAGTAATTAATCCTATGACAATGTGTTTTTGATGATTGTTTAATTAGTAGTAGCTTTCATAAACGTATTGTTTTTTATATCTTTAATTAGTAGCCCACCGCTGATGTGGTTTTTTTAAATCTTTATTTAACCTAATAGCCATCGCTGTGTTTTCCAAATATAATTTCTTTTTTAACTTTCATTTACATATATATTTTTTTAAATATTATTCTAACACGCATACATTTATTTACACTCGCACGCACATATATAATTTATTATAATAAGCTTGAATGAAAAGAGATTTATATTTTTTTTAAATTTTGAATTACTTATTTTTACGAATACTAATTTAGAAAAACTTTACTTTCTTTTCTAACACTCTTAGTTTGACTTTAAGAAAACCCCCTTCCCACTTTTAATCTTTTATTTCAAACTCTTTTACGAAAGATTTTTTTTTTATTTTAATAATTTTTTTTAGACAAAATTATTTTATATACATGTGCCAAATTGGTCTTGGCACAATATATATATATATATAAAATTCTAGACTTGCCAGACAATTATTATAACTGCTTATCTGCACTTAGTAAAGAGTATTGAAACATGCCTAGAAAATTACATAGAGACTGTATCAATTGTATGAAAATAATCATATTTTTGATGCAGTAGTTATGATATTTGTACAATTAAAAGAAAATATTTCATTAATCACTGATAAAATTAATTGAAAATTTTGGATACTTTAAAAGGAAGAAAGTTTTTCATAAGGTGTAGTTTTATCATTATCAGCCCTGTAATATTTGAGCACAAGATTTATTTTTTTTAGTGCCAAGATCTCTTATGCATTGCACAGAAAGATTGATGATAAAAGAAGACAAAGACCATTAGTGAGGTAGATAGACATTCATCGTAATATTGGCTGCCTTTGAATGACTAAAAAACCAAACAGTTGATAACATATTCTGGAGAAATGCTATTTATGCAATCGCCTGAAGTTGGTGCTGACTTGATAGCACATAATAAACTAATAATTTTTTTTGTTACAAATTATCCATCTGTAATAGAATTTTACCAGATTAAGATTTTTATTATTAGTTCTTCTGGGCAGATATTTTGTCTATGTCAATTAAGAAAAGTCTATGCCAGAAAAAAGAAAATAGTATATTTCAAAATACAATAATGTAATTCTCAGAATTTTTTTGTTATCATTTTCTGATGTTAGAAAACATGGAAATAAATTACTTTTAATATGATCAAATGAAATCTTAACTAATCATCTCCTAAATTATCTGAATTACTTCCCTATCAGTCATTATGATAGTTTTATAATCATGACATCTTATCTTCATTAACTTTTAAAGTGGATTATGCTTAATGAATTTATGTCTTGCAGCAAGAAGGCATATTTTTATAACTATAATTGTTTTTGTAACATCATATAGCATATTTAGTAACCCCTGCCTCCAGCCATTGTTTCTTTTGTTATCACATCATTGACCAAGGAGACATTTGTTAAGTAACATACTGATTCTTTTACTGCTATTACTGTGTTTCACTTGAATTTTAGACCGACTGTAAATCTATTATTAACTCTTGTAAATTTTTGTTGTATATATAAATAAATTTTTATATTAAAATATTAAATTTATAAACCTGTTTGATATTTTAGTTTTAAATATTAACTTAAATTATTTATACATTTTTTTCTATATGAAAATATAGATTGTTATTCTAGAAAAGTAAAATTATTATTTTTTTCTTTACTTATTTAAAGTGTTGCTGATATATTTATTGTTGAGAAAATCTAAAACATTTAACATTATATAATTAAATATTTTTATGAATTAGCTCAAATATTTTTCTGAAAGTGCTCAGTGGTTTTAATGAATATTTTTAGCATGCCAAAGAAAGGGATGTCCGAGTGATGATAGACGCAGAGCAATCTTACTTTCAACCTGCTATCAGTCGGCTGACAGTTGAACTTATGAGACGGCACAACAAGGAAAAAGCATTTATATTTAACACTTATCAGTGTTATTTGAAAGTAAATATAAAAAAAATTGACATGTTTTGATAAATACTAATAAATATTAAAATCTTATTTTACTTTTTTTTCCTTTAATTTTTCATATCTACAGAATATTATTTTGTTAACCTAATTATATTTCATTAATTATTCATATTTCATGTATTATTTTATTTACAAAGTTAATTAATTAAACATTTATAAACAAAATTAAAAAGGAAAAAAATAATACTGTTGTATTAAAATAAATCTAACTAAATAAATAATTTAAGAAAAAAATAGTATCACGGTAAGTAAAGTAAATTTTTTTTCTGCAGTGTTAATTTTTTTTTCATAGTAATTTTTTTTAATATTGCTTTAGGGTTTACAGAATTAACAATGCTATGTCTTAAGCTTAATCTTCTCTTGAGTAAGACTAGCAATATGATTTTTAAATTATTTCCTTTCTCAGTAAAGTGAATAAATCCCCACTGCAGATGAATTTTCTAAACTATTTTTAATACAGAACAATACAATTCTAGTAATATAGATACACATATAGTTATACGCTATACATAGATTACGATATGAATACATATAAATTCAATTCCACTCTACTCACTTTCTTTGACACTTTCCAGTATATTAGTCCCTTGCTTAATCATATTACTTAATTAAAGTCACTATTTACCTAATTTTCTGGCAAATGTCTTTACTTCTGCAGGCCCTTGAGATACATATAAATTATAATAAGATCAAAGTGATCTGTTTGATCCCTGGTCAGCTTGAATGTCTTCAGGAGCTGAGAACCTACGTTTGGAAAAATCCCCGCTAGTTTTTTCCAGTTTCACATCAGTGTGCAACCCAGTTGCACAAACACATGAGGGAGTGAGAAAAAAGCTCTTGCTTTCTACCCCCCCCTGCTTAAATAGTTTTTTTTCTCTTGTTTTCTGGAGTAATCTATATTTTATCTTTATCACATGATCACCATTTCTTATGCTTATAACTATTATTAAAACAGGCAAAACTCTCCATAAAGTATTACCACTCAGTGTAAGCCAGAGTAATCAATGAAGGTCAGAAGGCTTGTGCATAAAATCCCCATCTAGTGCTTACTCATCCAATATCCCCCAGACTAATTTCTGGCTTGTGGCCTTTGTCAGTGAGGAGTCTTGGGTTTGAGAGCACAGCACCTAGATCTTAGGATCTAATGCAACCCTCCAGCAGCCACCTTTTATCTACTTAACTACAAAACTATGAGTCTTAAATTGGAAATCACAATAATATTTTCAATTCAAGCTCATTAGCTTATATAGTCATATGGGTCTGAATTCAGTTCAGTACCCATATATTTTGGTGTCTTTGGTTCTTTAATAACCATAACCATCAGGCAGGATTAGTTTTAAGCCAATAAATATCACATGATCATACTGTATGGAGAGTTTTGCCTGTTTTAATAACAGTTATAAGCAAGGATAAGAAATGATCATGTGATGTTTATTGCCTTAAAACAAATCCTGCCGAATAGGATGGTGGTGGCTATGGTTATTAAAGAACCAAAGACACCAAAATGTATGGGTACTGAACCAAGTTCAGACTCATATGATTATATAAGGTAATGAGCTTGGATTGAAAATATTATTGTGTTTTCAATTTAAGACTCATAGTTTTGTAGTTAAGTAGAAATAAAAAGTGGCTGCTGGAGGGTTGCATTAGATCCTAAGATCTAGGTGCAATGCTTTCAGATCCAAGGCTCCTCACTGACAAAGGCAACAAGCCAGAAACTAGTCTGGGAGTATTGGATGAGTAGGCACTAGATGGGGATTTTATGCACAAGCCTTTTGGAATTTCATTTATTACTCTGGCTTGCACTGAGTGGCAGTATTGTATGGAGAGTTCTGCCTGTTTTGAAAACCATTATAAGCAAGCATAAGAAATGGTGATCATATGATGTTTATTGGCTTAAAACCAATCCTACCTAATAGAATAGTGGTGGCTATGGTTATTAAAGAATCAAAGACACTCAAATGTATGGGTACTGAATTGAGTTCAGATTCATAACTATATAAGCTAATGAGCTTGGATTGAAAATATTATTGTGTTTTCAATTTTAGACTCGTAGTTTTGTAGTTAAGTAGAAATAAAAGGTGGCTGCTGGAGGATTGTATTAGATCCTAAGATCTAAGTGCAGTGCTCTCAGATCCAAGACTATTCACTGACAAAGGCCATAAGCCAGAAACTAGTCTGGGGATATTGGATGAGTAGGTGCTAGATGGGGATTTTATGCACAAGCCTTCTGGCATCCATTGATTACTCTGACTTGCACTGAGTGGCACTACTGTATGGAAAGTTTTGCCTGTTTTTTTATCTTTATCCTGGTGGAAGGATTTTTTTTTCTTAGCTATTAAAGATTTTTAAAAACATTAGATCTTTCTAGAATTCAATTGTTAATTAGTTATTGCCAATTGAATTCCTACATAATCATATTTTACTTTGTAGTTTTTTCTCATTATTAATTGATTTTAATTTATTTCTGCTTTATTATGTAACTAATTTTACGCAATAGTTTTAGTAGATATAAATTTTAGTATTAATTTAATGTACATTTTAATGTTAATCAATAGATATTCCAAACACTTTTAGGTATTTTTAGAAAGATTTTTTTTTATCAATCACAAAGGTTTTAATTATTTGATGAACCAATCCTAACTCACAGTCAATAAGCATCATATTTATATTTTGCTCACTATCATTTCTAATTTATCATTTAAAGTATGACATATAAGTCAAACAAGGAGTCATTGTTTCCAAAATGTTCAGCCATAAATTCATCATATACTAAACTGAGTCCATTAATTATTATAATGCATTATAATTTATATATTGTAACCTTTTAAAATGAATAGAGAGAGGGAGAGATAAGAAGAAAATGGAATAAAGGAGAGATAATGATAAAGATAAATGATGAAAATGAAATCAGAGAGGCTAATTGTAATCTGATAGAATAAGAGATAGAGAAAGAGAGAAAAGAAAAGAAGGAAAAGAGATAAAAAAATGAAATAAGAGAGGGGGAAAGAAAGAGAAAGAGATAAGAATTAATAATGAAATGGAGGTAATGAAAAATGGTAAGAATAAATGATGGAAAAGAAAAGAATTGAGAGAGAAAAGAAATAGGGAAAAGGAATAGAAATGATATATATAATGGAGAGAGAGAAGAAATGAGATGATGGGAAAGATATGAAAGAGAGATATAAGAAGAAGATAGAATAAAGGAGAGAGAAATGAGATGATGGAAAGATATGAAAGACACTCTTAACAAGTGTTTTAAATGTCTGAGATGACAGAAGGTTATGAGAGAGATATAGAAGAAGAAGATAGAATAAAGAAGAGAGAAATGAAATGAGATGATAGAAAGATATGAGAAATGACATGAAAAGAAATGGAATAAAATTATAATGAGAGACTCTAAACGACTCGGCTCAGTGGGGTTACAATAAATTTAAAGAAAAGAGATGATGATCCAGAGATGTATAATCAAGTAAAGATCAAATCCATGGAATACTGATGAACTATAACTACTATGGCATATTGATCTTTTAATAAACCATCCAAAAAGATTATCTAAATCATTACTCAATGCTTACCATATTAGTCTTACCAATAGATCATACACTCTGAATAAGACTTATGATGCTTTACTTTATAAGATTATCTTACAGAATTATATTTACTAAAACAACAAGAGTAAATAACCTCAGGGATTTTAAAACTAAAATTCTTGTGTAAAATTAAAGTTTAAGTTAAGTTGCCTAACAAAGAATTACTGTGATTAATAAATAAATAAGTGATATCTTAGCTGACCATAAAATAATTATAATATGTTCAATCTTAAAATAATAAACAAAACAAATATTAATTCACAAAATTTAATGAATCAATTTAAATTTAACTAATAATGGCCTATTATCTAAGATATTACTTGAGCAAAGAAAAGAGCACGGGCACTTTTAATGCCTTTCCATACTCACAGACAACCACTAAAGACCTCAAATGCAAATGGATTAGAATTCTTTAAATATATAAGATTTAAGATGATGATAGATGATGTGCAGTGAATATAAGATAAGGCGCAGCTTTTAAAATAATATTAATTAAAATATTCTTCTAAAGTACTAATATTGTTAATCTGATATTGCATAATCTTTAGTCTAAAAAGATATATTGATAATTTAAAAAAAATAAACTTTTAACTAAGTATTTACTTATGTATCTGCTATAATGCAATTATCTTTATTTGTGATTCAATATGAGAATCATTTACTTTAACATAGCTTTTTTTTTAATTTTCAAGACAGTATCAATTGTATTTAATTAACTTAGAATCTACTTGTAAATTTCTGAATTGAAGATTCAATAACTTTAAAAATTTAATACTTTGTGAACTTTGAACCCAAGACAATAATATATTCTCATATAAAAGTAAAACAAACAAACAAAACTTTTGAAATAATAATAATTTGATTTATTAATAATGAGAGGAAATGTTTATAAATGTAGTAGAATACAAACAGTGCCAATACCGCACTAAGATTTTATATAATTATTTGGACTAATTAATAACATTATTGTGCCATCTACTAATCAGAATAACACACAGAACTATGTTTATATTGAAAACCCTAAGCTTAATTTTATACTCCTCAACTTAACAAACGCTAAGTTGGAGTGAGCATATTCAACAATACTTTTTAAAAATATCATCACTAGTTTCACGGATATAACTAATATCACAGCTAGATATATCTTTAAATCAGATTAAGCTAATACTAAAATTAAACTAACTTAAGTGTGTGGGACAATCATTCATCAGAGATCAGTTATACTTGTTTTTAAAATAACTTTAGTCCACATAACATTATTCCCTCAATGTTTTAAAAATAATGATGTAACAGACTTACAAATCCAGCGGCGAAATTCTGGATGAAAATATTAAATTATTATGTGTGAATTGACACTTATACCATATGCATATTTAATATACTTTAAAATAAATATAACTTATTGTTGGGTAGCTTGTGTGTGATAAAACTATCATAGCAACACAATTCAAACATTGATATACCTATGAGCCTTAAATTAGCTACAACTACCTGAAGAAATACATTTCCTCAAACAAGCATATCTTGTCATCACAAATCTAAAACAAATGCAACATCACCTACTGTGGTGGAATTAGCATTAAATCACCATGAATGATAGGCAAAAAATATAAAGATACTAGGCTCCTCAGAGCTGGAAAAGAATGTGGTGGCTTCCAAAAATACCTAACTTCAAGGCAAAATGACAATGTCTGGAATTCATCTTCAGTACATCTGGGAACAGGAGCACCCACCAGAAAAGCACAATCCTCTCATGGGATTTCCAATGCTTATAAATGTGATCGTCATCACTGAAAAATACAATTCAATACCCTCTTTTTGGGGATAAGCACTATCAAATCATGGAAATACAATACAATAAGGATGGAGGATTTTTCTCCACTCCATAAGGCATATTCAAAAATTATAAACGAAGCCTAACTCTTGAGGCTAACAAATTCTTCTAACTAATAGCAAGATATATACTTCACTTAAACTACTAAGTTATTTCCAAGAAATTTATAAAATACAAAACGTATATCCAATGTTCAAACCAACAAAGCAAACTATGTGTCAAATGACTACTGTAGAAAATACTTTAAACTCAAATGCATATAAAATTCTAGTCAAGGCACAATGCACAAAAAAAAAAATTAAATGCTAAAGTATAGTGACTAGTAGACTTTTAAAATTGTATATTTACTTCTCGATGAATATAAAATATTTGTAATTATTATTAATATAACATTCATAAAACAAATGAATGGATATTCTCTGATAAACTTCTTTAGTAAATTTAAAATAAAATTGAGTAAAACATCCCATTTATATGAAAATAAGACTATGATATTTAAATCTCTATAATAAAATTATTAAATAGAAACTAGCTAGTGTAATGCTTGATAAATAAACTAAATCTACTTAAGAATGGCAAAGAAAATTTACTCTCTAGATAAACCTATTTCGTTTTAAAATTATAACCCTAGTTTACCTGTATATTTATGCAAAAAGTGTTACATAAAAATTTAATAGCATAAATATTTTTTACGGTTTCATTTTTTTAAAACCAATAAAGCAGACCATAAAAAAAAAATAATACATTAATTCAAGCTCATATTTCGGCTCCGTGATGATTTTTCCATTTCATAATGTGTAGACAATTTATCCAGGTTAAGATATCTATTTGAATTCGAAGCTTCAACTAATACATTTATATACATGGCAATCATTTCCAAACGAAAATGTTCAGTAGTTCTTTATATAAACACATTCACTTTCTTTTATCTTTAAAGATAATTTTAAATATTAAAATAATAAAACATCGTAAGCATAAACATAAGTTGGCATTGGAAAATAAATTATTCAACTGAGTAGCATAAGTATAATAAGCATAACTATAAGTAAAATAAGCCAGCATTGAAAATAATAAATTCTTCAGCTGAGTACATGTTTTTATATTTATAATCCTAGGTTCAAACGCAGAATAATTATAATATATATTTTTAGTTAACTTTCACTGTTCTTCTTTAGATAAATGCATTTTTTTAAAATAGAGCTCTTTTTTTTTAAAAAAAAAAGTTTCTTAATATTTAAAATGTATTTCTTTTTTTAAACAAATTTCCTTTTATTTATTAAACATAAGAGTAGATTTTTTTTTATAATTAAGACATTCCTCCGTTTATGAGCAAAGATCAACGGTCATAAGGTTACTTATAAGTACTGGCAATTATAATAAAACATTATGCATTTGATAGAGAGAAGTTCATTAATAATATTTTTAAATTCTCTTAAAGCTTTACTTCCAAACATTCTTTTCATACTACTAGCATAAACGAGAATTGGTATTTTATACTACATATTGTCCACAGAAACATTATTCTGTTAAGAGCATATTTAAATGTATATATATCATCTATTAAGTAATAAAGTATTAAATTTAATGTCACTTCTAATTTATAAAGACGCTAACGCATTTCCATTTTAATATTTTAAAATGTTTGAATGTCTTTTTTTTTTTTAATTTCTTCTTCACATGTATTTTTAATTTGATAGGAGATATACTATATTTTAGTGCAATAAAGTCTTTAGCCATAACAATACTTAATAATTTAAGTTTTACTTCTAAATAAAGAAAAATAAATAGATCAAAAGTAAATGAAATATGAGACGCTGTATTTTCTTCAAACATTTTACCGTAAATTTTAATGTCTCAATTGTAATGAAAACTGTCAGAAAAAATGGATTACCTTACTTTTAGCTTCAGCAAGTCATGTTTACAAGACGATTTTTAAATAATTATTTTAAATATACTTTTATTTTTTTTAGCAAATATAAAGTTTTATAAAATTACTTTTTTATTAACAAAATTTTAAGATCCAGTCTAGTTGAATCAAAAATAAGATCAGCAACTGAATGGTCCTGGATCCCTGTTTTATCTAATAATCTTTTATACCCCCCCCTTTTTTTGATCAATTGGCTTGTAAACCAATCAAATTATTTTTTATTACATTTTTCTAATCTTGACAATTCAGCTGTGAAATCAATCTACTGACGTAATCAATATAATTTTCTTATACCACATGACCTTCAACTGCAAAGTCAAAATTTTATTAACAAATATTGTGCAATAATTTATTTAAATGATATTTTATCCAACCCATAGTAATAAATATAAAATTTAAAGTTATACTCTTTATTAAACCCATAAATATTTCATTGAAATAATTTTATCCACACATTTGTTTTATTTACTTATTTTAAATAATAGTGGGATTAAATTTTTTTTTTTTTATGTTTCCATGTCAATGCATGCACATTCTCACATACCAATGCAAGTTAATTGTTTAAAAGTTATTTTTAAAACTACAACAATAGAATGTTAATGAATGTTTAATCTAAACAATTTTTTATAACTGAATGTTAAACTACAAAACTAATAATAAATATTCTTATTTCTTTTTTTAATAAAAACTTACATATCATTTTTTTTTAAATTTATTACTTAATTATTCCAACTTATTTATAATATTTAATTATTATTCTTTAAACATTAAAATGAATTACACAACAATACATTTAATATTACTTACAAACTGACAACTATTTCTGATATCTTTCTTTTTTTAAAATTCAAATCATTATTTAGCATCTCTTACCAACCTAACTCATATATTTTTTTTTTCAAATTCTTAGACATAATTCCATAATATACAATAATGATTACAATCAATACAAGATTATCCTATTTTAGTCATTAATTAATTTAATTTTCATTTTTATCATTATTATTTTTTTAAAAATCAGACAATTTCAAACCAAAAGGTTAAGCTAAGATAACCTTTGGCTCCTTTTGGAACTAAGTGAAACTTCAGTTAGGTACAATATATATATACATTTAGAAAATAAATCAATTAAGATTTTATGAAATAATTAGAAACATCAATTATAACATATGCTTTCTAAATTAAATTGCATCATTGCTAATATTAAATTTTATTGTGACATGTTTGCGATTGAGTATTACATAAGAGAGATATTTGTCTTGAAGAAATGGAGGTAGAGGTCTTTATAAACTCTACTAAATGAAAAATACGAGCTAAATCAAAAAATAAAAAATAGAATGGGATTATTTAAAAATTGGATATATGTGGTAAGTTGAATAATTTGAAAATAGTATTTTAATATTTGGAAATTAAACATTTTATGTTCACCAAATATTTTTAAACAGAATTTAAAATTAAAAAAAGATGGATATACATTTGATGGTAAATTGTTTTATAGAAAATCAGTAATTCAAGAAGAAAAGGATTGGATTTTTTTTTTAAATGAAGGAAATTAAAAGTAAATTAAAAATGTTTCAAAGGTTACAGTTTCTGATTGGAATTGTGAATAGGACAAGAATCATTAGTATACTATTTAAAATGAGTAATAGAAGACTACTATTAATCTTGACTAAATACTTGTTAGTTTGCTAATTTCAAAGCTCTAGTCAAAGGGTTATTTGGAATGACTAATCCCAGCCCCACCCTTTGGATTTTGAGATCCCGGGTACAGATATGGAATTGGGCTCCCAGTAAATAAAAAAGTGAATAAATAAATAAAATCTTTAATTTTTAATACAAGAAAGAACTATTTGGTTACAATTATCAGTTGTTTATAAAAATGTTCAAAGGTAAGACTTTTGGAAATTTGCTGTGTTTAAGTAAACTTTAGTTTTATGTACAAGAACTTGCATCAAATGTTTGTCTCTCAGTCTATTTATTAATGCTTAATATTATGTTATTGATTAAAATAAGGTAATTTGGTGTGGGTCCCCACTAGCCCTGGGTCATACACTCCATTAATTGATCTTAGGGACGCTACTGATTAATCCTGTTATATGCAGAATCAGATCTACATAGCCTTTATTTTTATTTTAAATGTATAACATCTATCTGGGCACCAATTTAATTCAGTGGTAGAGTGACAGACCTGAGACCTAGAAGTTTCTTGAAGATTGTCTTATCACTTAAATCCTTAAAAGATCATATGATCTCTCTAGCAATTAAATATTTGATTATGTACAGATAAATACATGCCCACATGTATACATAATGTTAAATGTGTATATACCGCCATGTATATTATGAAACCAGCAAGCATCACATGGTTTTGTAGTTAAGTAGAGATAAAAGGTGGCTGCGGGAGTGTTGCATTAGATCCTAAGATCTAGATGCAGTGCTCTCAGATCCAAAGCTCCTCACTGATGAAGACCACAAGCCAGAAACTAGTCTGGGGATATTGGATGAGTAGGCATTAGATAGGGATTTTATGCACAAGCCTTCTGGCATCCATTGATTACTCTGTTTAGCACAGGTGGCACTACTATATGGAGTTTTGCTTTGCTTTGTTTATGTATATTATGAAATTTATCATTTATAATTCATGACTTTTCACTTATTGATAGATGTGCATATATAAAATGTGAACATTTTTATTATCTAATATATAAATATGTCTGTGTTAACATAGTTAACAAATAATTGGATGATCGTTTGTTTGGGAATTTATATGTTCAGACACCAGCAGTAGCAAAGTTGGAGCCATGATCCATGGATCCTAAGTTCCAGACTCTGCCATTCTGCCATTTCTCTATATATTTTTTGCTTATGAAAATTTTTATTATTACGTATATTTTGATTATAAGTGACTATTTTGATGTTAACAGGAAGCCTTCAATAATGCTACTGTCGATTTGGAACTTGCTGAAAGAGAACAATTTTATTTTGGTGCTAAACTAGTACGTGGTGCTTACATGGAACAGGTTAGTAAAATAATTGTATATGTGTTGTTTGTGTAAATTTATCATTTTTTAAAATAACTATATGTATAGGGGTGTAACTAATTTATTTCTGAATGGAACATTTTTTAATTTTATTTGTTGCATCTTCTTACAGATACATTTCTGTGTAGCTACACATATATTGATTTATAATATATATGTAAGTAATCAATCAAATCTTTTAATTTTTCTATGCATTTTTGAAAGCTTGTTTTTAATTCAAGCTGTCGTCCAGTACAAAATATCTCAGATTAATCTTTCTCACATATGTGTATTTCACCAAGATGTTTGAAATATCTAATTTTCAACAAAGAAACAATAGTTTGACTTTTTATTTATATGTCTTAAGTAAGTCTTGTTTCATTAACAGATAATCTTGCATATATATGAGGTATTTAACTTATCAAGCTTTAGTATTCCTATTTCATAGTGGATAATAATAATTTATATGTACATTGTGACATCTAATGGAGCAGAAATATCATATTGTATGTGCAATAAAGTGACTAAGATGCCTGAGAAGATCTATAACCAATCTTTTTTTTTAAGGTTTGCTGTGTACTTCTTCTGAAAATTTGCTATTAAATCATGAGTTATCTTCCAGTGTAAAATAACACAATCCAAACTTCTTTTACTATATATCTATTTTACAGATCAATCTATGATTGTTAGGTAAACTAGAGGTTTAAAATTTCTGAACATCCATACAGTAAAAAATAGTCTAACTTTCTGTTTAGATTTGTTACAATCTAACTATAAATTATTCTCTATTTCTCAAATATTCGAAAATCAGTATATATGTGAAACCAACGGCTGAAATATTCAAATTTTAAATTAAATAAGTCATAATTAAAACATATAAATAAAAAAACAGATTATCATTTCTGTGAGGATGTTCAGGTATTTCAAACCTTCAGCTCAATTTATAATCAAAAGTTAATCCATGAAGTACATATAAAGTGAGAACCTGGTCAAGGATATTTTTTACTGGATAATAGCTCGTGACTTAAAAGCAAGCCTACAAAAAGATTGTGTTAGCAAATCTAAAAGATTTGATTGGTTACAGATGTTCTCAGTCACATTATTCAATTTATTTAATATATATTTATAAGTTTTACAAGTATTATTTCATACTTTAATAAATTATATATAATATTAGATATAATGTGATTTTAACTTAAGAAATATACATATCAAATATACTAAAACATGAAAGAATCAAAGGATTTCTAAGTGACATCAAGTACTTATATATTAGGCCAAAGATTTGGAACTCACAACAGGTTTTTTCTATTTATAAATACTTGAAATAGTAATGTAGTTAATTATATAATTGATGGTAATATATTAATGAATATATATATTTTTTTTTACTTTAATAATTACTGCACTATAATTTATACTTTAAGTTAACTCGAGTATTGAATTATAATTTAATAACCCCCTAAATCTTTTTAAATATTTTATACATAAATAAAGTATAATAAAATTTTGACTTGAAATGAATAAGAAGTTTTCTATTACCTAAATTGACCAATTTCTCCAAATGCAACTAAAAGTCACAGTGGATAAAAAACCTACTTTTAAAATAAACAGCTTCCTTCAGGGCAAAAACCTCTTCAACAGTCTCTCAGAGGGAAATAGTGAAGAAGAAAGCAGCAATTGTCAGGCTTGCTAATTATTAAATGATGAGATTTAAGCAGTTTTCTATCCCTGTGATATCTTCTATCTCAGAATAGTTAGATATCCATTTACCAAACAATTTTAAATGTTTATCTGGATTGGTTATTGACCACCTACCTGAGAGAACATCCTAAGTTTCTTGAAAAGAATTTCATTTGGCTCAGATGTAAACTTAATGCAGTAAGGATAACAGATAGATGCATTATCTTTATGCTATGAATTTCTTTCTAAAAGCCATAGTATAAGTACAAATGCAAATATCTATCTACCTATTATCCCATGCAAATATAGCTTGTGTGTGTGTGCATACATGCATATACTGTATTAGGCCAATCTTCTAAAGGAGCAGGGTTATTTTTTTACAGATTTGGCTATAGTTAATATTTTGTATATGATGTTTATTTATTTTTGACTTATAAATGGATCTCTTAAACTAACCATTATTAGCATCACAGGAGAATATTTTTAAGTTTATTTAAAAATAATTTATTACAAAATCAATATTTAATTTATGATAAAATAGAACATTATCAATCTACGCAATTATGTCATAAATATTTATAGAATGAATAATTATGTATTAAAACTAGTACATGGGAACAAAAAAAATCAATGTATGGGATGAATATAGGAAAGAAAAAGTAGTGTACTCATTCCAAACAAAAGTATTGTTAAATTTTATTTAATTTACTTATATTTTTTCAGACTTTTTTTATTTGGATTTTTATTTTTAAAAAAATATTTCGTTAATCCCAACTACTGTTTCATTTACTTTTTCTTTTTATTTTATGTATGGTACATATGCTCTTTGAATTGGGGCTTAGATCTGTCTCCCAAATAGCTAGCACATACTAAACTCAATTGGCTAACCAATATTGATTAATAAATGGGTATACAATTAGTTTTTAGAAAGTAAAACAAGGTTGGAACAACACTAAGAATCATCATCACTTTACCCTTTGGTAAATCTAATGAATAATGCCTTTTTTATTATTTTTCTATTTATGGGGCTGGGGGTTGTTGGAAAGATCTTTATTCCACACTTGGCTATTTTAAAACCGGTTTATTTTTCTATTAATATATAACATATATTATTATACTATAAAATAGATTTATAAGAAGCAATGTGTCAATTTACATTATCATTTTAAAACTGTTTCTGATATTTCTGCTTAGATTTTTAATTCATTTGATTATTTCTCTAGAACTAGAAAAAAACATGCAGTTTTTTTTATCTTCTTATTTTTAGGAGCGTGAACGTGCACGAGAATTAGGCTATGAAGACCCAATTCTTCCAAACTATGAAAGTACTAATGCAATGTATCATAAAGTTTTAGAGGAGTGTATGAGGCAAATTAAAAAAAGAGGTGGTCAGAAGATTGCCATAATGGTTGCTAGTCATAACGAAGACACTGTTCGCTTTACTGTCCAAAAGTAAGTTTGAAGGAAAATTAGTATTTACAATATTTTTTTTTTGTTAAAATAAATAAATAAATAATGGAGTAGCTTATTGCTTGGGAGTTCATATATTGCTTGAGCACTAGAATTTACCTTAACTAGTGTTATTCAGTGAATCTTACAGTTTGGAGAACTGCACCAAACATCACTGAATATTTTTTTATTCAATACTTATATATGAAATCTGCTTAGGACTCATACAGATTACTTGATTATTATATTCTTGAAGTTGCAATAACTAGATTGGACTTTTGATATAGAGTTTGTGTTCTCCTATCTTACGTAATTTAGCATATATGCTCTCAAAGAAATATATTTCTGGTAAATTTCTTATCAACCTTTTCAATTACTACTTATTTTAGAAAGCACTATCTTTTCTCTGAAAAAAAGCTTATCAATAGCAGTCATGTAGAAAATTTATAGTACATGAAATCGTTAGCAGATTGTTGCACAAATAAAACTTTAATGATTCATGATAATATTATCATCATTATATAACAGGCATTTTTTTAGTATATTAATAATGTGTGCATGAAAACATAATGCACTTCTATAAAAATAAATGTATTATATAAAAAATTTTGCAGTAATGAAATCAATATTTTTTTTAATTACAAAATTTACATATTTAATATTATATAGAAACAAACATCTGTTCATACATTTTTACAAATTTACATGCACTTGCCCATGAGTATCAGTTTGAACTTATGCTTTTTAAACAAGCTCATGGACAAGTGCATGTAAATTCGTAAAAGCGTATGACTGGAGATTTGCTTCTTCTTTATAATATTACATACACAGTCCATGCTAGAAAAATAATAGACTATTTATTACAATAATTTATATTTGGAATTGTACACGATAGACCATGGGGTGTGCTTTATTTAGCTAAATAGGAAATTAAGATTTGTTTGATGACATATAATTGTTGCTTAATGAATAAAATGATTAATGAAATATTGAAACTTAGGATTATAGTCTGCAGTTTTGAACATCTCCTCTATTCCTATATCCCTCAAATGAGAGAGATCACAACTTTAGAAATTAGTAGAATTTTAATTATATAAGCTGATACCAATTTATCTTATTTAAAAGAATGAAATTTATTTTGTCAATCTAGATTTTAGGACACATCCAAATATATTCTGGATATATAAGTTAATTAATTCTATTTTTATATAAACTTTATTAGATACCTATGATGCTTTTTTTTTTCTGAATATGTGACACATATAAATATATTGTTGCCAATAGTGTGTACTTATTGCAATTATTTCAACTTTTCAAATGATTAATTTGAAATAGTTATTTAAGCGTATTTTATAAAACTTTTTTTTTTTAAGATCACAATTTTTAGATTCTGTTACATTTGTTGGGAAGTGATGAAATCTCTAAATAACACTGTACCATATGTCCATTTTTATTTTTTTTTTGCCAAGTGATACTTCTATCCCAGTCTATTGATTTTATTGCCTCATGCAAAATCGCAATAAGAATTGTCAGTCTGCTAAATCTTTAATTTTTGTTTTCCTGAAACTGAGGTCTTGCCTATTTTATCCCCCCCCCGCCCCCCGAAAAAAAAGACGGAAGTCAGATTTGCTATGCATGTAATAAGATGTAATTGTGGATTTCATAATTAGGGCAAAGAAATATATGGTAGCATAAGTGGCTTATGATGACTGATCTTTATAGCAAGTTGACTAAACATGATACAGAAATATAGAGAAATATAGAGAGCAGAAAGTCCTATTGGGAGGTTTACAAACTCATATATCCAAAGCTAAGCCCACTGCAATCTGAATTGGGCATAAATAACAAACGAATAATTAAAAAGTCAAAGAACTGGGTTTTTGAGCCTATGACTTTCTTCTCAAGTTTAATCTCACCTCGTTGCCTACAAGCCATTTTCTGGTATGGAGAAAAGGTTTTAGTGGACTCAATTCTCAGTGCAATTTATGTAAAACCAATGATGAGACACTCCAACATTTATTTTATAACTATTCCTTTCTTGGGCCAGTCAGATCCCTGATCATAGATTGTGTGTCATCTGACCACAAGGATGTATTATCTATCAAGAGAGCTTTCAAAAATGGCTTTTTCTCTACTATCAGATTAGCCATCTTCATAATATTTGTGGTTTGGCTTACGAGGTGCAATTTTCTGTTCACTCAAGTAAGTCACAGTGTCTGGCGGGTATATACAAAGATTATTACTAAAATCAAAAACAGAGATAAACTTTTGACCCCAGAATGGTTATATCGGGAAACCTGGTCTCAATGCTCCTTTCCAGATGATGAGTAACCACCTCAAGATTTTCTATTTCTTCACACCAGTTGTACTGCACTTGATATTTGACTGTTTTCCATTATTACATGTTATCAGTGATTCAATGTAATTACAAATAATGCCATGAATAAATTTTTCTTTTAATAAAAAAAAAAAAAAAAGAAAAGTCATAAAAATATATTTTTATTGGAAATTATGATTTTTGATGAATATACAAGACAGAATGAGGTACCTTGTGCAAGAATTGCTTATAGTTTTTTTTTTTAGTTAACTTTCATATATGAAAATCATTTTAACATTTTTTAACTATGGATCTTTTTATTCCCACAATTAAGTATATTTATATATGCAAGGATTAATAAATTCAGTATGCAGTAGGGGTTTATTTTGAATATTCGTACTGAAATTATTTTGAAATCAATTTAATGATGACATATAAATGAGTCACTGAGTCTTATGAAATCTTTGTACATAAATTATTAGATACCATCAATTCAGAGTTGACTTTTTGCGATCATATGTACAATTTTCATGGCTTTCATAAAATTTTTAACATAGTAAAATAAGATTTCTCTAAAGATTATCTTTTAAATATCTTTATTTTTAATGTTTAATCTCATTTATTGGTTATCATATTTACATTAATGATAATTGTGATCATAAACTGCAGTTAGTTTTTTACATGTTAGAATTTTAAGTTACATAATTGCATTATATTGCTTTTTCCTCAGAGTACTTTTTTAAAATTAATTACATATTTTAAAATCATGTAATTTTATTTGAAGTTAGTTTGTATTCATCATGAATAAATATACACACTCATGAATAAGTATATGCACATATTATCTTTGTTAACTTTAATTATACATGCACATATACTTCTGAATTCTGATTAAGTAAGGAATGACTCCAGTGATGTGCATATATATATATATTATAACAGTCCTCATAAAATGAGCTGAGAGAGGGTTAATTCTTGATTTCTGTATTGGGGGACCAATATAACTTGATATATAGGGAACTTATAAACTTTATATCAAATGATATTAATGGTCAGACTGAGTACTATTTATGTAAATCTCAGGGTCTTTGGCCACATTTCAAGACTCTTAAACCTGCTCTTATTAACTAGAAGAGAAATCCTGTAAGAATACATCAAGGCACCATGATTGGCTTGGTCGAGTAAAAGAAACCCTGTCTCATTGGCTATCATAATTTTATTCTTTAATATATATATATATATTCTACAAATAATATGTTTACCTTGTGGTAAATAGTTTGCTAATTTTGTGTGATGAGAAATTAAGAGAAAAGAGAGTGGAGGATAGATTAACAAATAACAAAACAAATGTCTATTGCACAATATTGCTAATTATAACTAGAAACATGCCATTCAATTAAATTATTTCCTATTAACAATAATACAAATAAAACAATGAAACTATTCTAACATTTATTTGAATTTCAGATTTGTATAAAAATAAAAACAGACAAGTAATTGTAATTCTTACTGTTTACTTTGGTGATCATCTCTATGAAAAGTTTTGAGTCTTTTGTTGAGAGTTTTAGTGGAAAATCTTTGTTGAGTTCAATATTTTCTTGTTCTTCTTTTAGTTTTCTTCATTTTGGGTATTACAGAGTCTATTCTTATAGGTTTAGCTTTTTTTCTTTCTTAAGAGAAATCGGGTTTTTACTCTTCTTCAGCTAATGGAAAGAGAAAAATCTTCACCAATATTTGATTTTGATGGTTATCAATATGATAATGCAAAGTTGAAATATTTCGATAACTTTTTATTTTAAAATATCTAGATAATTCGGATGTTGAAATGCAATTGTAGACTCCAATTTACTGCTTCTGTATTTAACAAGTTTAAAGATAGAGTCTTTCACCACAGAGATGTATATAAAGTTGTTATTCTTTTAAGCTTATTGCATAGTTACATGATAATGCTATCAGCATGCCATAAAGTTACCGAAAAAGTTTCATCTGAAGTTAAGGATATCCCCTGGTTTACTGAAAGTATGATGACAAGATTATAAGACTAGTTATTAGGATTTTACCTTGTTGGATGTAATAATATCGATTGAACATTTGTTTGGGTATATTGTTGGTAGATTAGCATGTGAAGCTAATAAAATAGCAGAATTTTATGATGAATTTGAACTTGGGTTTTTATGGGGGGGGGGGTATGGCAGAACCATTTATATTATTAAGATCTCACAGACACTATAAAAAAGTGCAATATTGATTGCTTTCATTGGTCAAATTTAGCTGTAGATTCAATGTAAAGGAAGTTCTGGCCAATTAATTTAAGACAGCATTACACTGCAGAATGGCCTGTATTTTCTGTGAGTATATGATTAGCTTTTATAGTTATTATGAAACTCATTATTAACTTTTTTTTTTGAGAAATGCAATATACTCTTTAATTTCTGAAGATAGAATCACTTTACTCAATTATAAGAAGTTACTATTGCTAATAGTAATAGAAATATAATGTAATGTTGAAAAGGATTTATCTATTTACTTACCTATATGTGTATATATTCACACACATATACTTACATATAAAATGCATATGACATTTTAAATTAAAACTGATAATAATTTTCCAAATGACACTTTTAAATAGTATCTTGAGATACAATTGAAAAAATTTAAGTTTATTTTTTATATGCAACTAAGATCGATATTATGTAATCAAAATCTGAATATATTTATGAATCCAATAATTGCCTGAAGATATTATATACAAAACAAAATAGTTATAAGTATTTGCCTGAAGGTTTGTGATGATAGCATTTTATTTGGAGTTAGTCATATGTTGGACTATTTCCATCATCTAGTTGTATTGTTAAATGCTTTTAAAAAGAAAAATTGAACATTTATACTTTTCTAAGAATATTCCTTCCATACTTTTCTAAGTACATTCTTTTCATAACAGTACCACCCTATTATTAAGGAAAATTAACATTTTCAGGGATTTTTTGAGTATAAGATGCCTTGACTAGTAATAGCATAGTGATTGAACCAGCGACATTTAGGCTTTGAGAGAATAAGTTAGAATATCGCCTTAAATTCAATATTCATGAATCAAAAGGTCATCAGTTCAGTTCCTATACTGGTTAGCTCATTAACTCATAATGAAAAAAGGAGAATTGAATGTATTTAGAAATAAAGTTTGAATTTTTCTAAAAATATTTAACAATCCAATTAATATATAGCCTTACATATAATTATACAAAGGCATATTTTATACTATTATTATTAACTGTAATCAAGTTGACACTATTTTCTGGCAGTCATATTCATAAAAGTTCACTTTAGTATGCAGAATAGTTTACAATGGCTTTCTTTTATATACTTTGAAGTGATAAACTAAGATGGTTTTAACTGTCAAAAACTAATCCTATATTGCTATTGCATAATGTAATCTATTAAAATTGATGAAAATAAGAGAAAATAGAATAAAATTATTGATACATAAGGAAACATGAAACTTCACATGATCACATTTCCTAAGCTTACGTAAGCTAATAAAGCAATTGCAAATTCTCCATACAATAGTGCCATTCAATGAAAATCTTAGTAATCAATGGATGCGAGAAGGTCTGTGTATAAAATCTCTATTTAGTGCCTAGTCATCCAATGTCTCCAGACTGGCTTCTACCTTGTGGCTTTCATGAGTGAGGAGTTTTAAAGCACTGAGTCTAGATGTTAGGATTTAATTCAACCCTCCAGCATCACCTTTTAACTCTTTAGTTAACTATAAAATTTATGAGCTCAAGATGAAAATAACAATGTTTTCAATCCAAGCCCATTCATTTGTATAATCATATAGATCTGAACCCAATTCAGTATCTTTACATTTTGGTATATTTGAGTTTTATTTGCACATATTTGGGTTTTATTTGCATTAGATCCTAATATATAGGTGCGATACTTTCAAATCCAAGGCTCTTCCTCGATGAAACCCACAAGCGAGAAACTAGTCAAGGGATATTGGATAAGTAGGTATTACATAGGAATTTTATCAATAAACATTCTTGCATCCATTGATTACTAAGTATTCCCCTGGGTGGCACTGTATAGAACTTATTACTGTGTTTGGAGGATTGTTGATTGTTATAGCGGTAAAGAATGGGATAAAAGAATAGATGCATTAATAAAGAATAGGGAGTTGGAGAGATGGAGAACTAATATGGAGAGTAAAAAGTTTAAATATATATAGAAGTAAACGGAACATTGGGTGCGAGTTAATTTATGATAATAGCAAGGAAAGTAGTTTATTGTTTAAGGCTCGAACGGGATCTTTAGCAACAAGAGAATATACACGTAAATGGAAAAATATGGGTGATTTAGTCTGCAAATTGTGTAATGAAGGCATAGAAAATATTAGGCATCTGTTAATTGAATGTAAATGCTTGAAAGCAGAAAGGGTACAAATATTGGAAGTTAGGGAAGAATAAATATGAACAAAGTGATTATACAGAAAGTGAGTTATTGGTCTTTATGCTGGGTTTTGGGAAAGGATAAGGGGGATTTAGATATAAAGACTCTAGAGTTGACAAAGATTATGTTGTGGAAATGGAATGGAGCAGATTATGGGAAAACTTAGGGTGGGGAATGGAAAGGGAAGGTAAAGTGGTTAATAGGTTTTCTCTGGGCATAGGTGCTGAGAGATTCCTGACCTCGTTTAAGAAGTCACAGTGCACTACATCACATTTATTAATAGCTTGTGTACACATAGAAAATGGTGATCATGTAATGTTGTAGTGGTTTTACATCAATTCTGCCCATAGGATTATAGTGACTATGGTTTCATCAAAATGTGTAGATACTGAACTGAGTTCGGATCTATATGATTACAAGTGAATGAACTTTGATTGAAAATATTTTGTTTTCATCTTGGCTCATAGCTTTATAGTTAACTAAAGATTTAAAAGTTGGCTTCTGGAGGATTGCATTAGATTGTAAAATCTAGATGAAGTGCTTTCAGATCCAAGGCTACTCACTGATGAAAGCCACAAGCTAGAAACGAGTCCAGGGATATTGGATGAGTAGGCACTAGGTAATGATTTTGTGTACAAACCTTCTTGCACACATGTTGCATTGGTTGGCACTATTAGAGAGTTTGCGTTGATTGAAAGATGAAACTGCAGATTTCAATATTAAAATTTAAGATATAGTCAGTAGATGAAAAAGAATAAAGCATAGATATATCATCTTGAATTTTCCTAATCATAGTCATTGAGAGCTTATAAATATTGCACTTATGCATATATGTATTTATAGCATATGGCAATAATACATATATGCATAAATATTAAAGAAAAAAGTACTAAAACAGAGTTTAAATATAAAATTTAGAAAGTTTTTTTTTTAAAAAAAGTTTACAGCAAAGAAATATTTATTGTACCAAGTATACTTTCAATGCTTTTGACATATTTAAACTCTGTTTTAATATTTTTTTAATAATATTTATGTTGAAAGCATTGAAAATATACTTGGTACAATAAATCTAAATTTTATGTTTAAACTCTGTTTCAGTATTTTTTACATTAATATTTAGAATGGCAGAGTATCAAAATGTAATTATATATTGTGTATATTTATTATATACATGCTATACATAAAGATAGATATTTTGTTAAAAATTTATTCTTCTAATTATATGTAGTATGAACAAGTACAGTATTTCACCTCAGGATCGTGTGATTTGTTTTGGACAATTATTTGGAATGTGTGATCAAGTCAGTTTTCCACTTGGTAAGTACCATAAATCATTACATAATGATATGATTGTTGTTGAAGTTTACTCTTTGTATTGATCGTTATAATTTTCAATATATATAAATTCTCAGCATAATTTTTCTTTATAAATTTTGTCTTATATTTTATGAAGTATTTCTCTTCACATTCATATATTCACTACAATAATCTAAAACTTCATCTATGTTTCAGCTATTTCCTATGATTCCTTTTTCTATTCATCTTTATATTATTGAATACTTTTTTTTACTTCCTATTTCATCTACACATTCTAATGTGAAAATAAATATAGAAAATAAATGACATAAGAAATGATTGAAATGTAAAGTGCAAATATAGAATATTGTACAGATATATGGTTATGAAAATAAATGGTTCATAAAATAAAATAGGATATATAAATATGTCCACAATTTTTATAAATTAGAACTAAATGGGCAGAGTGAGATACTTATTGAAGCAATAAAAAGTCTATGGTCAAAAAACATAATGTTATTAATAAAATCAAGACATGATAAATAAGAATGACTCAAACATCAGGGCTACCTCTCCCTATCAGGATATGTTACTCTGGAATTTCATTATAAATTTAGTCTTGAATATTGCATAAATTCGTATAACCAAATTAAATATAAATTTTGTCTAATACATATTTATACGTATTCATTTATTTAATGCTTATAGAAATATAATTTATATATTAAGATAATTGATTTCATTCAGTCATTTTTTTATTCTGAATATAATTTTAAAATAAAAACTGCATAACAAAATTTCTCACATAACTTTTTTTTATTATATAATATGGTGTCTTCAAACTTTTTATACAATTAATATTATATTATCAAAGGTTTTCAAAGTTCAACTATCATTATTATGATAGTTCTTGGAACAGTCTTTCAATTTAAAAGTCAATCTACTAATAATTTTTTGGTAATGTTCTGATCTATCGTGTCAGCCGCTTGATGGCGTTGATGCTAAGCAAAAACACATTGATATAACATTCCCGGGCCAGCCATTCTATCCAACTACGATGTCCATAAAATTAAAAAAATATATATATAAATGTAAGCAGACTTTTTGGGACAGTAATTAATCAGAGACTGGCTTTTTTTGTGTTTGTGGGTGTTGATAAAAAAGATTTTTCAGTATATTGCAAAAGTAAAAACTAACATTCTCTCTTTTTTTATATATTTAAATTGGAAAATTTATAACTACAATTAAATCCAATGAACCATCTTCAGAAACAATATAGAATTAAACCGTTATAAAAATGAAAAAACTAGAATAAAAATATCCTGTTAATTAATGATAATATAAAATAATGTCTAATTGTTATTATTATTATCTTTGTCATTATTATAGCAATAATAATAATTATTATTTCAGTTGAAAATAAAATATATAATGCTTTTTATTTTTATAATTTTATGTACCCTTTTAAAACTAACATCAAATAAATAACTTTGTCCATTAAATATGTGAAAAAGCAAACACAGCTTTCAAAAAGGAGTGAAATTTATTTAATCTTTAAAATACTAAATGGATTCTTCATCACTTTCATACCTTAATCATAATATGTGTTAAAATATTCCTAATTAGTAGAGATTAAATTATTTATTAAACTTCAGCATTTGCTTAATTAAACATTATTAGAATGTTGGTTAAGAATGTTTTTAAAATTTGCTATAAATAATATCTGTTTTATTCTCCATTTAAAATAATCTCTTTCTTCTTACATAACAGATTATTAGGATTTATCACATGACGACTTTTCCTGTCATAATTTAAAATGAAAACACAAATGTTTAGGTCAATTTTTCATTGATTATACTGGTGAAAGTTGCTGTTTGATTTTTATATTCACATCAGTTTTTGTTTTCTATATTATGTTGAATAATACTCAATATTTCCATATTACAAATTATAAACTAAAAATAACATAAGCTTTTTTTTTGCACATTTAATTTAGCTTTAGAATTATTAATAAGTCTACAAGAAGGTTATATTAAAGAATAAAAACCAACTTTATAATTTTTTTTATTTTATCACAAATGTACTTAATAATTTGTTTTACTGAATTAATATGTGGTGTTGAAACCCAAGATTTGGTAATCTTGATAGATTCAGCATTAAATTTAATATTGTAGATAAATGATTTTACACAATCTTTTGTCTTTTGTTTATTATAATATATAGTTCTTTAGTCTTTGCTTCTCTTTTTATCTGATTCATATTTGCTTACTCTATTGTTCTTGTTTAAAACACTTAAAGTATTGATACATTTCACTGTATTTTAAAATTTTGTTTATATATATATATCAAGAATATTGTTTGATTTAAAAGTTTCAAAATATTTTATTTTATGATTTTTATTATCTACTATTTATTGAAATAGTTAAAGCTTTACATCATTAGCATTTAGCGCTTTCGGGAGGATCTTCCCGAAAGTGCTCAGCTTACTAAATTGATTCTCCCGAAAGTGCTCGGCTTACTAAATTATAGAATATAATTTATTTTATTTACTGTTATCAGCTTCATTATCTGTGCGCAAAGCACACACACACACACACACACACATATATATATATATATATATACTATTTTTGTTAATTTAGTTAAAGGTAAACTAACTTAACTGTTGTACCATGTTCTTCTCATGATAAAAGTTGCACTATATTTTAATTCTGTTTGTTTGAAATCATCTAATCATTCCATGTTAATTAGTTATTTTTATTCTCCAACTAAGAATAGATAGTATAATTAATTTTACCAAATAATAGTGAGTTGGCTAAAAGATAGTTAACTCAAAAATCCTAATTTATTTTGGTAATTTCCAGTTATCTCTGAAAAAAATCTTACCAATTTTAATCTAATTTGAACTCAGATGTTAACCTATGGTTGAACAAGGTTTTTTTTTAGTTAAGAGAAAGGAGTTGAACATTAGAAGTATATAATCATTTTACTAATAATAATAACTAAAAAAAACATCAGAATTTATTAATTTTTACTAATTTTCTGTTGTAACATGTTTAATATCCAGTTGCTTAATTTATTGTAGGTCAAGCTGGATATTCAGTGTACAAGTATGTCCCTTATGGTCCTGTCAATGAAGTATTACCATATTTGTCAAGAAGAGCACAAGAAAATAAAGGATTTTTACAAAAGGTTAAAAAAGAAAGACGTCTTTTGTGGACTGAATTAAAGAGAAGGTTAAAGTCTGGACAAATATTCTATAAACCAAAATCTTTATTGGCTCCACAAATATAATGGAATCTCTGAAGTCTTGTTCAAGGATATTCATAAAGAATATTGGCATTTTAAACGTGTATAATTTTGTTATTAGAAAATGCACCAAATGATATGTAATTTATCCAAGTTTTTCTTTTAATTCGTTAAAGAAATATTTTTTTATTTCAGATTATGAGAGCAAGTGACATAAATAGCAATTTTAGTGAAGAAGACTTTTTGTCTTCTGCATAATTGGTGATAACAGTGCAATGTTAGTTTAGAAGAAAATTTCACACACATTTTATATTTCATCTTTGTCCACAGATTTTCAAAAACTAAGGGATTGAATCACTGCTGCCTCACTCAGAAGTAGAGTGACAAAAATTGAAGTTCCGTATTAGGATGCAAGGAGCACATTTTAATAGGATGCATGTAAAAGACTAATTTTGGATAGTTTTTTTTTAATGCAAACAGTATTTTTATAAGTCTTTAATAACCAAAGTTATATATGTATTTAAAATTCTAACACTTCATATGAATAATCGATATTATTATTAAACCCAGTGCAAAAGTAATATTTTTTTGTACAGTGAAAATTTTATTAATTCTTTATTTTTTTATTCATGTTATTATTGAATCTCAGATATAAAATGTATTTTTAATTAAAATATTTATCATGCTGAAAAAGAAAATTAGTATTTGTTAGATTGTACTGCACATATTGTATATATATACACACACACATGGCATAACACAATAAATAATAAACTATGGAAAAATAATTTTGATTTATATAATTGTTTATATTTTGTCTATCTAGCAAACTTTTCTTAAATATTTATACATATTTATATATTTAATTTCTTCTCTGATGCTATGCCTCTTGTTACTATTTCTTAATATATTTTTTTTTTTGTTTTTTTTTTTTAAATTTTATCAACCATTCTACTGATAAAAATTTTTTTAAAAAAAAAATGATTATAATAATTTTATTTGAAATATTATAGCAAAGTGAATTAAAATATTAAAACTTTTCTAATCTCAATAAATGAAAAAAAAAATTAGATATTTTTTGTAGATTTCATTATATGTCACCCATAAAAATGTGTGTATGAAGAATTAGTGTAACCTATAGTGCACAGAATACACCACACCCAGGTTACAAAATCTAGAAAGGGTAAATTATTAAAGCTGATATGTACATAAGTAAGTAAATATGTAAATAATGTCAGTTTTAAAATTCTAGAAACTATGATATTATGTATACATTTATATAAATATTTATGTAAATTAATAAAATTTGCATGATTTCCTTTTATTGAAGAATGGTAAACCAATAGTTTTTTTCTCGGAAACACCTTTGGTTTATAATTGGTTTCTCTCTTTTAATTCCTGTTTTTATTAATATAATTTTTGTAATGCCTATAGCACACCCACAAATAATATCTTAATATAAATACAATTAAAAGATTAAAATTGTCTTTTAAAAAAAGGGGTGGATGGGTGTGTGTCTAAAATTTACCAATAGTTAACAAGCTTAATTTAAAAAAAAAAATTTTTTTTTGCATAATAAGAACTGATTTTTATTGTACACATGAACAATGGACTTATGATCTTTCTTCATTCAAGAGGTATGCATGCATTTGATTTAAAAGCCCAATAATGAACATTAATTTGGAAGCATCTTAGTATATCATAAATGGTGATAGTTCTGTAATGATATGGCAATCTGTACTGTTCACACTGATATTTAGATAAAGTTGATATGGAACAACTCTTTGAGCAATGGACTTCATGCCTGAGATATTGCTCACCGTACATCAGGTTACAAAATTTTAAAGTATGAGAAATATTACTTCTTTTTTTAAAAAAAATGACAATCCTCTTCTATACATCATTTTAGAGTTCATTTTAAGAAATGGCATTCTCAACACTCGCACTGTTTAAACTCTAATACAAAAATGAGAAAGCCATGAATATAGATAAAAAAGACTTAATAGTATAGAAACTACCTTAAATTATAATTAATTTTACATATCATCCACAAAAAGACCACACGTGGCTTATGTTTTGCAGATTGCCCATGCCTCAGAAAAAGGTATGTTATAGATAACCATATATAAATGCGTCCACATCTTAAAAGAGGAAAAAATATTTTAAAATGTTTAGGATAAAATAAGTAAAATTCAATTATATAATTAAGCATTTACTGTGCTTTAGCAAATAATTTTTATGTGGATATGCTCTGAATATGTACATGGGTCAGGAAAAAAAAAGAAGCTATATGGGAACATTAATAAAATAATATATTAACACAGGCAATCTGATTCTAATACTTGTGTAATAATATATATACTTACCTGCCATATTAATATGTATTCCTTTAAGAAATAATTTAGTGATGTCATTTAAATCTTCAAATAATTTTTGCAAAGGAGAAAAGGAATTAAAGAAAGAATTCTTACTAGATTTTAGACAAAATGCTAATTAAATTCTTTCATTGTCACAAAAGAATTATACTCATGCAAATAGAATTTATGAATGTGATAGTTTTCACCATTATTAGAGAAAAAAGAAAAGTTCCATTATTTTTAGTGTATTCTTGTTTAAATACTGCATGCCATATCTATGACTTATTACTTCCGATTCAATCAGGTTTAGGACCCCCCCCCCCCAGATATCCATGGATTGGTTCAATAAATAGCTATCTAGCTACTTTTAGTTAGAGAATTAAATAAGGATGGAAAACTGAATATTTTATTCTTTATTAACTTTATAAAGGCTAATGGAGAAGTCTTTGACCTGCTGTGAGCTATTAAAACTTTTTTTTTAATATTTTTATAGAAACAGTTGATTGAGGAATAGCAATTATTAGCTTACAGAATGCAGACAAAATAAATAGATTACAAATTTTTCTATTAACTTTAATTAATAACACGCTGATGCATTGCGGTGAAACTTTTCTATATAATAATTTTTGTAGGCTTTCTATATCATAATTTCTGCAGACTAAATGCTTTCAGAGTTTTGTTATTCCATAATCATAGTCTCTTAAATTATTAATGTCATTATATACAAATGTATGCAAAACTATCCTCTTATATTATCCATTTTCTGGAAATGGCAAAACAAGTGTCTTTTCTATTTATTGAGTAACTTTAAGTAAACTATGTTGAATTATTATGGTAATTTAAAATATAATATTAATATGATCTATATTTTTTATAACTTTTTACAATATTTTTTTACAATCCAGATGGTTTTGATTGCCCCAGCAATCTTCTTCAGAACATCTGAGTTGTAAAAAAGCATTGTAAAAAGTAATAAAGAACATAAATGATACTAATATTATATGGATTTGACAATGCAATAAGAAAGATTAAGTTATAATTTAAAATATAATATGTTATGATATTATTGTACTTAGTCACTGATTAAGCATGATTCAATGAAGTGGTAAAGTGGTTGCTCTAGTGCTCAGGGTCCATGGATTGTGATTCAGCTCTGCCACTTTTAATGCTCAACTTCATGTGAATTTTTGAGTAAGAAATCATTTGATTATCTTTACTGACTAACCAAAAGTGAATTAAATTACTCTCCATTGATTTTATTACCAATTATTGATTATATTTTACATATTTTGAAATACATGTATTTTTAAATTGGGAAATTTGAATTAATCCCCTCTTGTAATTAATGATGCTTTATACTTTTTTTGTTTGTTTTTTGAGGAAGAAAATGTTATAAATTATTCACTGTATGTACCTGAATAAATTTTCACAAGTTGATGTCATCTTATTTTATAGTTTTTATCAACAAAATTAAATAAAACATAAAAGTCTTAAAAAGTTTATAATTCTTTCAAGTTACCTTTTTTTTTTCGGTAGTAAAGTTTTGGCAAGGAAGAAAACTTTCAAATTGTCTACATCAGCGGTCGGCAACAGGTGAACCCTGACGTAATTTTAATGGTCGCAAAGAAATTCGGATATTATTTAAATTCACTAAGCTCATTTAATAAAATTTTAAATAAAAAATAAATTTTGTTTATGCTTATTATTATATGTAAAATAGAAAAAGAACATTATATTGCTAATTGATTTGTTACAAAATACTACGGTGACTTGCAAAACATCTACCTCAAAGGCGTTTAATTAACCCCTACTCGGTCAGCGCATAGAAAAAATAACAAAATAAGAATAACGAATTCTGTACAATTGATTAGGCATCAAATTTGACTACGGCACACCCTTGATAATTGGGTGAACGAAAACTCAAAAATTTTATTAAGAATTTTGAAGGAAAACACATCCATAAAAATTATTGAAGAATGGAATATTATTCGTTATTAATCTTAAATAAAGATACAAATTAGAAAATTGCACAAATAAAACGTAACAAATACGTATTTATTACATTCATTCGTTTTTATGAAATAAAATGAACATTATATTAACAAAAAACAAAATAAAACAATTCTTTAACAAATTACAAAATATATAAAATTATTAATGAATATATATGTATATCATACTCAATGCTCTTATTAATTCGTACCTTTAAAAATTATATTAGTTGTCCACAATATTAAAAGATTGCCTACCATAGGTTTACATTATGTATTTGTAATACAGAGAGTGGCCTAGTGGTTAACATAGTTGCCTTCCAAGCAACTGGCCCGGGTTCGCGTCCCGGTTAACGCTTTGACATATAATAATAAAAGTAATATCACGTGACTTGCTTTTTTGATTATTATGTAGTTGTATAAATTATGACCAAAACATAAAAGTTAATGTGGACGAATGAAAATAATAATTAAAATAATTTTTATGGGGGAGGGGAATTGAGTAATATTTACAAAAAAAAAAACAGATTTTAAATTAATTTATATATTTTAATTATTTTAAAATCGGTAAAAGCCAAGATGTTTTTAATATTGTTTTTTTTATTATTTAATAGCTGAACTAAGCCTTATTTTAATTGTTTGGGAATAAAAGCAGTTTAATGCTACAGGAAAAGTTATCAGTTGAATGATTTCATCTTATTCATATATTATTACAAATTATTCTTGATTTTTTTTATTTATAATTTAAGCATACATTCACTACTTATTATTTTTTAAAGTTATATATATATGAATCTACTTTTAAGAAAAGAAAATGTTATAGCAATTGCTAATAAATACTATAGATTGTTTGTCTTTTTTTTAATAATTTTATGCTTGTTTGATTTTCTCAACCTTAAAAATTGATTATTAAGTGCCTTTTTTTTAAAATGGTGGATAAACTATCTATCTACATTTTACTTATATAAACTATCTTGAGGTTATACCTAATTCAATGTCTCTATTTCATGTTATTCAAATTCTTCAAAGGATTAGAAATTGAAAATCATAAATTATTATTTTATAATTATTACTTATTTAGATAGTTTTGAACCAAATCAAAGTTTAATTTTCTTTGGTTTCCTTCAATTATGGTTATACAGGCATAGTTTATTAAACATCAGGGCGTGGGGAATAAAAAAAAAAAGTGCACACACATTATATATCCCTAGAGTTGCAGGTCTGAGGGCAAAATAATAATATTATTGATAACATCTAATTGAAAACAAGGAATATTACTGATCTATTCTAAAAAAAATGTTAAAAATTATTAATGATATTTTTTTCAGATTTTGATAAAATTATAATAATTTACCAAGATATATAATGATTTTTGCCTTTTGTTCTAGTAGATCATTAATTATATAATTATAATTTAAAAGATCTTTTACTTTGTTTATGTTCAATAGACAAATAAGACTGTCTTTCTTAGGTCATAGAAATTATATAAAGTAATTTTTTAAAATATTTTTTTAGCTTTGAAAACACAATAATTTGATTATAAATTTAATTCCACAAGAAATTGTTTCAAAATATGAAAATTTATGACTAACAAATATGAAATTTATTTATCTATGAGTAAACAACTTTTTTTTTAAAAAAGTAGTTATTTCAAAATCCTTACTTTTCACAAAACTAATTTTTTATGTAGCATTTTCCAAATCTATCAATTCAATTTCTATCATAAATTTTCTATAAAAGTAATACAGTTTTAAAAATGCATTTGAAAATTTGATACCTCTAACATTATTGTAGTTAATTCATTTAATTTTTCTTAAATGCTGATGTCTTTAAGCATGAGGCCCAGGGCAAGTCTGTTATCTGATGCTAAGGATAGTGCCGCATACTAATGCATATATATTGTATAAGTTTAATTTATTGTTTCATGTTTTTTTAGCATGCTTTTATTCACAAGAATTATCTAACAATAACTATTAGATGATTATAATTATTTTTCTTTATACTTCATACAATTCTCAATATAGATTTTATATTTAATGAAGTACAAATATGTTAATGACATCTTTACATAAGCATTAATAAATTCCATTTTTTCATTCATTTTTTTATTTATTTATATTGAAACAATATATTTCTTGAATTTTAAAATTAATATATTTTTCTATACTTAAAACATGTTTATAAGCACTGGAAAAAAGTAAGAGCCATTAGCATTGTTTCCCAATGTTTATATGTTTGAATTAAGGCAGCAGATATGTTAATTGTAAAATTCTAGAAATATATATATATATATTTAACTTTTAAATAATTTATTAGATTAGCAGTTTCATTAATTTGTGATATAGAATTACCTTTCTTATTATTTGATACTATTTCTATTGCAGTTAATTGAATTTTTCATTTCATAGTTTGTAAGTTGTCATTTTTTATTGTTCATTAGTGTTTTTATATACACATGGTTTCTGTAATTTATATAAATATATTTTCTCAGAATATTGTTTAATTATATAGTAACATGAGGTAAATTTTTCAGTGCTAGGTATTATTCTATTACCACAAGAATGTTTGTGAAATTTTAAATATATATTTGATATTTTTATTAAAATTTTGCTATTAAATTTTTTCAATACTACGAACAGTTAGTTGTATTTGTAAAATATATTAGTATTTTAAAGGTGTATGATTTTTGATATTTACAAAATCAGAAATATTGGTTTCAACTTTATTAAAGATAAACTGCCTTTTTTTCTTTTAGTTATTTAGTTAAAAAAATATAATTTGGAGATCAGCTGCTCAACAAAGTTATTTTGTATATCGATAGTTTAGTTGCAGTACAATATAGTTTACCAGAAAATTTAACATAAAAAATATCAACTATAAAGTCAAAATCTCTAAGGACTAAAGATTGAATTATAATTGCTACAAAAGGAATTACATTAATTATGCCAAATTTTTTTACCATCATTCAAATGTGTCATGTACACTTGGGCAAATGGAAAGTAGGAAATTAAATTTGAAACAGTTTACTTTCTTTTGGTATAAATGGAATATTTTCAGATGTTTAATACGCCTTTAAAATACTAATATTTTTTTATGATTAACCATGTATGTGTGTGTAAATATAAATAAATAACTGTTGAAAGAAAATATTAATGTTATTACTATGTTGTGTTTTTCATTAAAATATATATTAATTTATTTTTGCTAATAAATTATCAGCACTTTTTTTGTTTTTGTATATCTTGTTATTCAGTTATAAAAATGGAAATATTATGTCTAGTTGATTTCTGACGATCATGTGAATAACATTCTAACTATACATTAAATTTACAACATAGTTTTATGATTGCTTTCCCCCTGAAAATGTATATAAAATTGCTAGGAATAAAATTGTTTTATTATTATCCTGAAATTGTATTGAAAATTATTTTTTAAAAAAAGTCCTGTAATATGAAAGGAAAATTTGCGAATTTATTGTAAAATATCAATTATATATTTTTTTCTCCTTAATAATTAAGAATTTGCAAGTGGAAATTATTATTTTTGAAAGATTAAAATTTCTATTATCCTAAAATGTATAAAGATAGCTTAATTAAACTATTCCGGTTTTTTTTTTTTTAATTTCAAGCTGAAAAATATGGCAGCCATTGTTTTGTTATTATGATTTTAAGTAAAAAATAAAATATTGTTAAATTTAAAAAGTTAGGGAGTCTAATTTATTAAATTTGCTTCTAATTTTGACAGACGTCTTATAAGTGCAAATATTTAACTGCAAATCATGCAAGATTTAGCTTTAATCAATAGGATTTTCATTTTTTAAAAAAATAAAAACAATTTAACTGAATTAGTTTCATTAATTCTTTTTTATTAAAAAAAATATTTGAGGATTATATGCCATACAGTGCCTCTCATAGTTTTTATTGTTTCCTTTCAAGATATTCATTACAAGCAGTGATGTGATGTATTATGGCTTCTCCTTAAACGAAGTCAGGAATCTCTCAGCAACTATACCCAGAGAAACCTGTTAGCCACTTTACCTTCCATTCCCCACTCTTAAGTTTTTCCATATTCTGCTCCATCCCATTTCAACAACATAATCTTTGTCAACTCTATGACCTTTATATCTAAATTCCCCTTATCTTTTCCCAAACCCAGCATAAAAAACAATAATACACTTTCTGTATAATCACATTTTTCATATTTATTCCATAACTTCATCATTTGTACTTTTTCTGTTTTCAAACATTTACATTCAATTAACAGATGCCTAATATTTTCTATTTCTTCCTTACACAATTTACAGACCAAATCACCCATATTTTTCCATTTACATGTATATTCTCTTGTTGCTAAAGATCCCATTCAAGCCTTAAACAATAAATTACTTTCCTTACTATTATCATACATTAACTTGCACTTAATGTTCTGTTTACTTCTATTTATATATAAATTCTTTTTACTCTCCATACTAGTTCTCCATCTCTCTAACTCCTATTCTTTATTAATGAATCTATTCTTTTATCACATTTTTTACCACTATAACACTCAACAATCATCCTAACACAATCATCCCATCTTTTGTACAAATATGCTGATATAAATTCTTTATCCAAATCTTTTGCATACCGCATTATCTTTCTCACCCATCTTGTTGCCTGCCCTTTACTCGTAACCCAATTACATAACGATTTTGCATATTCTTTTATTATCCATAAACTGCAATCTAACAAACATTTTCATTTTACTTTTTGAATCTCTCATATAAAAACTTCACCATCCTATTTCCCCTTGAATTGCCTCACTTGCTGTCCATACATCTGCATCCAATGCATGTCTTCCTACTTTCCTTTGTACTTTTTCTAAGTAATCTAATACCCCTTTACTAACACATAACAGATCTTTACCACATGTTAACCCTGCTACAACTCCCATATAATTCTAGCTACATCATATTATATGAAAACACTGCTAATTTCTTTATCAATCCCTTTCTTTTCTTTGCTTCATTTATCAATTTTTTCTCCCATTCATCCCAACAATTTTTCTGATTACTTAAGATAATTCCCAAGTAACTATATCTATTCACCACACTTAACTTTATATCTCCCAATAAAAATTCTACATCTTCTCTTTCCCCAGTATTAATCATCGTTATATTTGATTTTTCTTCACTAAATTTAATCCCCATCTCTTTACCCACCCTTGCACATGTCCTCAGCATAACTTCCATATCTTCTCTTTTTTCTGCACACAAAAAGATATCCACAAAAAAAAGACCCGACAAAGTATATACTCCCTTGCCACCTATTAACGGTATCTCTATCCCTCTTCCTAATCTTTCTATTGCTCTTTCCATTTTACTCAAGTACAACAAAATAGGTAACATAGGACATCCTTGCCTTAGTCCACCCCATTTTTAACTTTAACTGATTCTATATTCCCTAATTGATATGTATAGTAATTATTTTCATATAATTTCTTAATAATATCCACAAAGCTTCACCCATTCCCAAATTTGCTAAACTTAGCCATAATTTATTTCTATTTACTCTATCATATGCTTTCTCTATATCTATAAAACTCATATATAACTGACTACCTGAATTTCTACTCATATCCATAAGTTGTGTAACTACAAATAAACTATCTCCTATACACCTATCTGATCTAAAACTTTCTTGCATTTCCCCCACTACATTATTTCCTTCCATCCATTTTACAACTCTTCCAGCCACCGTATATGAGAAAATTTTATATAAAACATATTATCATATTGGTCTATAATTATTTAACTTTCTATGATCCTTACCCTTTCCTTTAAATAATAATCTTACTCTTGTATTACTCCAACTACTCAAAGAACTATTCTGTGCCATCTTATTAAAACAGGATAATAACTTTACTTTTGCCCTATACCCTAAATTCATTACCATCTCTGCTGCCCATCCATCTAAATATCTTGCCTTTCCATTTTTCATTTTTTTCTCTACCTCATTCAGTTCATTTTTTGTAAACCTAATATTCTCATTACTATATGCTTTCATATTTTCTATCACTATCCTTCACATCTAACATCTTTTCTATATCCATTGCATATCTATTTAAGATTCTCTGTTTTTTCTAGTGCTACACTTTATTCCTGCATCATCTAGTAATACTATTTCTCTCTTCTCTACATTTTTTCTTTTAATGTAATTCCAAATTTTTTTACTCCCATCTCTTCCACTTTTATTAATATCCTCCAACAATTTATTATTCAATTTCATTCTCTATAATTATCTATTTTAGCCAACTTTTTTTTTTTAGGTACTTTTCCCATTTAGCATTAATATTTTTTTCACTTTCCTTGTTTTTAATAGCACATTTATATTCTTTGCATGCTTTTCTCTCTTTTACACTTTTTGCTAACTCTCCCTTTTCTATTACTTTTATTCTTCTGAATATTCTCACCTAAAACCCTATTTGTCACTTTTTTTATTTCATTACACCAGACCTTATACTCATCCCCAACTAACTCTTCCATGATTTCTTACAACTTGTATTTTATACTCTTCAAATTTATTCCTATCATTCATTCTCCATCCACATCTTTCACTATTATTTCTACTTTTATTTCTATTCTCCCTCACATTACTAACCATTTCAATTATAATGAAGTTATGATCACTAGTACATACTTTCTCTTCTTTATCATAACACCTTAATTTTCCGTACTTTATTCATTCACTCTTTCTCTACCAATACATAATCTATTGTGTGAAATATATTATTTCTAGACCATGTGTGTTGTTCCTCATAAATATTTGATAAATTTCTAATACTCAAATTTACTGTCTGATAAAATTTCTTCAAAATCTGTCCATTTTTATTATCTACATCATCAATTTCTTCAATATGTCCATTCATATCCCCTATAACCATTATTTTCTTCCCATTTTCTTTAAAACTTTGTATATCCTTAACTAGTCATTCATATATGCTGCTGTTCCACTCCATTATAATTTGACTATGTTCATGGCTATATAAACTAGCTACCATCCATTCTTGTCTACCCAACCTTATTTCAAATCACAAATGTTCTTGACATTTAACAATATTTAAATATTTTTTTGATATAACATCTATACCACCACCCCTTTTTTCTTTTCTATTTATACCCTACCATACTAAATGTTCCACTTTTCTGGTCTCCTACCACCTTGCATATTCAAGTACTCAATTTTAACAATTTTTTCTTTCCTAACTATTCTTTTATAAATTCTTTTAATACTTTCTTCTCCATTACATTTATAAATAACTTTCTTGCCATTAATTTTACAGACCCATTTCTTCTTCTTATCTATACTTACATCTAAATCAAATTTCTTTTGTTTATTTCTTACATTCCATCCATTCTTCTTTTTGATAATAAATAATATTTTAATTTGTGAAGCGCAGATAGTTGAAAATTGAAATAAATTGAGATACTGCAGAATCTCACTGCACTCGTTAAAATACTTATACGACAGCCAATCAGAATGTCATGATAGCCATCTAAACGACAATCAAATTTAAACACAGATTTTACAAGAAAAGAACAGCCACCCTTATCTCAACTTTTATTTCGATATATCTAAGCCAGTCATAAGTATTTAGATTTGAAAGTTCGAAGCTTTAAATATCTTCACAAATAACTCACTGAGTCTAAATCATAAACATACAATGCAAAATCCTACGATTTACTACATAGCAGTTTTTAGAATACATAACAAGCAGTAAAGTATGTAAATAATATTTTAATTTGCGAAGTGCAGATAGTTTAAAATTGAAATAAATTGAGATACTGCAAAATCTCACTGTACTCGTTAAAATACGTATATGACAGCCAATCAGAATGTCATGATAGCCATCTAAACAACAGTTAAATCTAAACACAACAGAGAATTGAGTGGCCCTTTATTAGCAACAGAGTAATTTTTAGCTTTAAAAAAGAAATTAGTGCAAAGTCCAACAATTGTAGAAGACGTTGATTCGAAGATTCTGGCTAGAATTCTCTTGATAAAATTACATCACCTTATCACTACTAGAATTTCTTCTGCCCACCATGCCATTAAGGGTAGACGTGCAGTAAATGCTGCCTTAAAAATTCATGAGGCTATTAAATATGCAAGGGATTGGAACTTAACCCAATATTATGCTATCCAAATAGATTTTAAGGCTGCTTTTGATCTGGTCTATTAGTCATATTTGATTCAGTCCCTACGTCTTTTAATCCCAGATCACATATGGTTGGTGAATGCAGTTGAAAACTATATTAAAAATAATACAATCTTTCTTAAAAACTTTATGAGAAGATCTGATTTTTTTATCCCTAAGAGGCATTCCACAGGGTTCTCCCCTTGCGGCTCTTCTGTTTGCAGTTTATATAGACCCTCTCATTCGTAATATTGAGAATCTCGTACCCAGCCTTTGTCTTCCGCACTTGGGATTGCAGGTATTCATTGATGATATTTCAAAACAGCTATAATATCCAAGTTGTGATGAATATCTTAGAAAATTTTCAGGCTGAGACTGGCTCAATTATTCAACCAATCAAGTCTGCAATCTGGCAGTTAGCTACAGGTAAAAAATGCCATCTAACTTTATGGCTCTCCCATCTGCTTTCTTGGGCCTACCATTATATATGTCCAAGACTAAAATGAACACTTGAATAAATTAATTATTAAAAAAATTGAAGATAAAATAAGTAATTTCTCATCACTTAAATTATATGAAATTACAAGAGCGTTAATTTTTAATTCCATTGTTTGGGGGATTTTGGCTTACTATGCACCCTGGGTAGCCCTACATAACAAAACAATACTCAGAATAAACCAGATTGCAAAGAAATATGTTGGGTAGAGCTTCAAGATGGATCTCAATATCAACCTTGCAGATGCCAAAAGAAAAAGGAGGTCTTGGCCTGATTGATCCAGGGCTATACTTATCCTACATCAAGGCAAGTACATATATTAACTTAATTAATAGTCAATTTCTTTGGCCTTCTGTTGATCTTGCCGGCGCCTTTAACGAAATAGGAAGTAAAGGAAGATCTTTTATAGCTGATCTGTTTATTGCTTATAGGGATCTACAGGATGATATGAAGGTGTCCAGTTTGGAAAATATTAAATATAAAGACTTAAGTAATCATTTTAAAAGTCATGGCAATGCATGGTTGAATATACCAATGAAAAATGTGTTGAAATGGTTCAACTCTATATACGCACCCCAATCCTACTTGAAATTTGTCTTCAAATTAGTGAATGGCTTGTTTCCAACAACTAAGGTTCTAAATGATAGACTACATATGAATTTAGACACAGTCTGCTCGCTGTGCAAATCTGGTAATGAGACTTTTCAGCATCTATTTGAAGAATGTTCGGCATTTAGGCAGATAAGAGCTAAAGTGTTCCACAGGCCAAACATAAACTTAAAACTTTTGCTTAGTCAATACATTGAGAAATTTAACCCTCACAATGCAATGGTGATGGTGCATACCCTTAAGACAATATGGTATATACAATGTACTATGATATTTGACAACAAGAAATTCAACTGGCTGAAAACACTATAGCGATTGGGAAACTCATTTCAGTCAATGTCTGAGATACTTGCCAAGGAAGACGATGAATGGAATCTGGGGTGGTCCTGGAATAACTGTGAGATTCTTGAATGAAGGTTTAATTCTTATGTGTGGCTTATTCCTTGGGCCAATTAATCATTTTGTTACATGCTTTGCTCATTTGAGTTGCATGTCTTAGAATCTCCTTCTGGTACAGTGATACAAGTCAATCTCCTTGTGTTTAGGGTAACTAATTAATTGCCTGCAGACTTTTTGTCTTAATAATGGAATATATCAAATTCTTTGTGTTTTGGTGTACAAAAGTGTAAAATATTTATCATTTGTTTAATTACTTGTATAAATTGTAAATATTTATTGTGTTAATAAAAGTTTTTTTATTTAAAAAAAAAAGATTTTACGAAAAAAGGGCAACCACCCTTATCTCAACTCAGATATATAGAAAGAAAAGTTGAGATAAAGGTGGCTGCCCTTTTCTCATAAAATCTTTGTTGTGTGTTTAGATTTGATTGTCATTTAGATGGCTATCATGACATTCTGATTGGCTGTCATATACATATTTTAATGAGTGCAGTGAGATTCTGCAGTATCTCAATTTATTTCAATTTTCAACTATCTGTGCTTCGCAAATTAAAATATTATTTACATACTTTACTGCTTGTTATGTATTCTAAAAATTGCTACGTAGTAAATCATAGGATTTCGTGTTGTATGTTTATGATTTAGACTCAGTGAGTTATTTGTGAAGATATTTAAAGCTTCAAACTTTCAAATCTAAATACTTATGACTGGTTTAGATATATAGAAAGAAAAGTTGAGATAAGGGTGGCTGCCCTTTTCTCGTAAAATCTTTGTTGTGTGTTTAGATTTGATTGTCATTTAGATGGTTATCATGACATTCTGATTGGCTGTTGTATACGTATTTTAACGAGTGCAATGATATTCTGCAGTATCTCAATTTATTTCAATTTTCGACTATCTGCGCTTCACAAATTAAAATATTATTTACATACTTTACTGCTTGTTATATATTCTAAAAACTGCTACGTAGTAAATCATAGGATTTTACGTATGTTTATGATTTAGACTCAGTGAGTAATTTGTGAAGATATTTAAATCTTCAAACTTTCAAATCTAAATAATTACGACTGGCTTAGATCTATAGAAAGAAAAGTTGAGATAAGGGTGGCTGCCTTTTTCTCATAAAATCTTTGTTGTGCGTTTAGATTTGATTGTCGTTTAGATGGCTATCATGACATTCTGGTTGGCTGTCGTATACGTATTTTAACAAGTGCAGTGAGATTCTGCCGTATCTCAATTTATTTTTGATAATACTGCAATTTAAAATCCCACCCCCCTTATAAGTTTCCTGAAATATATTCTTTATAAATCAGACTCCCTAAAACTTCACTTCCTTATTTTCCTAAATGCAACTCATCTTTATAACCCCTCATTCCAATAAAACAATCCCACACATTCCCAAACATAACGTTAATTTATCTCACACAATTTTTTCAATCTCATTTATAGAATATGTCCTATCTAACAAATGCCTCTCGTCAAATCTTGGTAATAATCCAACTGCTCCTACTCTTCCTTTAATCTTACTCAAATTCCTATTCAATTCTACATACTCATCCATTACTTTCTCTGATGGTTCTGACAAATTATTAGTCCCTACCATAACATACACATCGCTACTACCTTGTTTTTTTACTTTACTGCTACATCCCTAATTCTAGCTCCTGACAAACATACTCTTATATACCTTTTTCTATTTTCCCTATTATATCCCCACATTCTCTAATTAGAGAATCTCCTATCAATACTGTCTCAATCTATTTTCTCTACTCCATCCATAACATTTTCTACTGCCTTCTGGCCCTTCTTATCTACTTTTTTTTTTTATCATTCCTACTCAATTATTCCTTTATCTTACATTTTATCTCTAATGATTTTAATTTTGTTTCTACATCCATCACTTCTTCCTCTCTTTCTTTGGCTAATCATCTCCATTGCGCTACTACTTTCTCCATCCATATTTCCTGACACTCCACTAAAACCACACTATCCTATCTTCCTTAACTACATTTTACTCCCTTTCCCCTGTCTTTCTCTTTACACTATCTACACTTAGAAACTACTTTCTCACCTCTTTTATCACAATTGCACACTGACTACAAGTGATAAACCTCATCACATACAGTACATTTTACCAGAGCACACCTATTTTCTTTCTGCTGATTATATACACATTGTACAATACAAATGCAACCCATATTCTTTATTTCCCAAATCACGAATTATTCAAACGTTATTTTTTTTCTTAAATTAAATAACTATTCTTAAATTAAAAAAAAAACAAAACTTTTAATAGCAAATTTACTAAAAACTAATCATCAAATTTTTTTTAAAAAAAATCTTCTATATATAAAATAACAATATATTGTACAACCTCATCAATATTATCTAGATACACGATACCACACACCCACAACATACCTCTAACTTTATTCTAATTTAAATTTTCTTTCTCTCATAACATTAACACTTAACAAAAACCTAATTAAAGATAACCTTAGATAATAAAAATACAAAAATAATTTCTTTCCTAAATAATAAAATATATACCACCCTAAAATAATAAAATAATTATCAATCAAAATCACCACGAATTAAAAATTTGATTTTAAAATAATTTTTAGATAAACTTATAGAAAAGATTTGAGGAAAAGAAATCTCGACTTCTAAATAAAAACTTATTGTTCGAAAACACCCACCCCCTTCAAAAATAAGTTGTTGATAGATTCAAATGAGATTTCCCAAAATAAATATTCCTTTCACAAGAGAGTAAGACCCAACCGACCTGAGACAACTCCAAGAACAGGACTATGGGGTAGATTGGATCCCAAGATATGGATCAACCTTTATAAATACTACAAACCTATTCAATTAATTAATCTTATTAATTTTAATTTTAAAAATTGTTTGATTCATTCATCGATTCATTTCGATAAACATTTTCATCATTTTTTTTATTTTCCAATTCTCACCTGAATTACCACCTCTCATTTATTCGAATTTTTATCTAATTAAATTGTTCTGAATTATTTTATTCCCAATAAATGACATCATGAAAACCAACCACTGTCATGAGGAACAACCCTTCAGTGACTGACCCCCCTATTGAAATATCTCCGATGAAATTCTGAAATACCGTAAATCTCCTAATAAAAAATTTCAACACCCAAACTCCAACCAATCGATCTTCTTCACCAGACAACCTATAATATTTTTTATTCTTCCTCACTCAATTAAAACTCTAACAATCTCTATACCAACATAAATTTACTCAAATAAATCTTAAACTTTCCCTCATATATTTATCTTTGTTACTAACTTTGTAACATGAACTTTGAACTATACTAGAAAGATATATATTTACAAATAAAACTCTATCAGTAAATACTTTCTCTGTTAATAGTGTTAATAAACAATTAATAATTTTGTAATAAATCAATTAATAATTCTAATAAATAAATTAATAATTTCTTTCATATTTAATAAACTTTTCAATATCTTACAATGACAATCTCAAATCTTTTCCACACAATCAAAACCGTATTATTTATTCTTTGAAACTTATCTTTAAAGATTTATCAATTTTAATTTCATTTATTATTTTATTAATTATTCACCATCTCCATCACGATGTTTCTATTTCACCTTAGTTAAGATAGATTTAGAGTATACAAAAAAACGTCAAAAATTATGTTATATACAAAAACGGGAACTTATGTGTTGGCACAACACCTCTAGGTCATGAAACCAATAAACGACTTTCCCTGACGACTTATAGAAAACCTTCTGATTTTAATTACGGACAATCTTCTCCGGGAGGAGTCATTTTAAAAAACAGTCGACCGGCACCTTTTCCAGCTGGGAGTTTTGAGCAGTGGGGGGATGACTTAAATCGTTTTGACAGATGTAAGGGAGGTAAAATCAACTTAAAAATACTGCCCCCCTAGAAAAACTTCAAAAAAAACGTTTTTAACCGAAATATAAATACCAAAATAAATAAATAACATTTTTTTAAATAAAAAAAACTTCTATATATAAATAACAAAGGAAAAATTTTACAACAAAAACAAATAAAAACAATTTTCAATTTCAAATTCTTTTAATCACTAATTTTACTTTCATATACAAAAATCACTCTTTATATTAATGCTCTCAGCCTAAACAAATATTAAAATAATATTTATTCTCAGATAACTTGTCTCTATTCTTTGTTCTCTATTCATTATTTACTTCAGAGCCATCTATTGTAAGCTTGAGTAATCAAATGTTTATCACAGAAGAAAGCCAATATTCTGAGACTAATTTAAGAATTTAGATGTAGTACTAATATCTATTAATTATTCAAGCATACATTACCTGATTATGAAGTAAATTTAGTTTGTATTATTTTTGGCTTTTTAAGAATAATAGCATCTCTCTCTCAAATGCTATCTAACCACTCCCTCTCTGTACTGAATCGTCCCATATTCATTTGGATACATGAATATTAAAATATTTATAAATACTAACAGGCAATACATGTTCATGTTATTCATATTGGATAAAATATTGTGTTGTATTAATTTAAAATGCTTCAAAATTGAAATAAAGAGTAAAATTATATGTGAGACACCATCAATTTTTATTTTATATGATAAACTTACATATTAACAAATTGCAATTTTTTAAAAGTATTCTATATATCAGTCATCATCATAATTTTCACTTGGCAATCACATAATGATGACTTTTATCTATTTAATTGATTTGGCAATTTTAATTTTGATATTACATTTTATTTATTGCTATAGGGTAATCATTTAATGGGAAATATAGTTTGATCTCTAAAATGCTTTTAATCAATGATCCCAGTGATTTCCCATTGCTGTAGATTATGTTTTCATCACCACAATTTCCAATTATACTGACACCCATATATTCTCCAGAACTAATTTATGTAATGCTGCAGTGTAATTATTCTCTTTAAACTTCGTTTTATTTCTTAAGTTTTTTTTAATTTATATATAATGTTGCAGTTCGCCTGTTATTTAATACCTAACTTACATAATGCATTGGAGTACTTATTTTGATCAAAATAGGATTTTATACATTAACTTCATAAAGATTTTTAATTTTACTATAATTCCTCTGATTTTTAAGTAAAGACTGACTGTGCATATATTTAATTATTAAAAACATATTACTGTATCATAACTTCAAACAACTGTAACAATATTTTTAACTCATTTTTTATTTGACAAATAATTATTAAAAAGTTGTATTAGCTCATTATACCTAATTATGAATTTTGCAACAAAAAATATATATTTTTAAATTAATTTTTGTAAAACTCTTAAAAAATGTTGATTGTTTTATGCAGTTTACATTTAATAATAACTTACAATATAAAAAATATTTGAATAATTTTGCTACTATTTGTGTCTAAATTTTATAAATACCAACATTACAAAAAAATTTTTTTTCTAGAAAATCAAATAAAAATGAACATTAAAAAGTATAAATTATGAGAACTCCATTGTAATATAATTTTAATACAATAATATTGCATCTTACATGGTGAAAATATTAAGAACTTCAATTATAACCATGCATTTTCAGTATCCTTAAAAAAATTACTGTGCAATGAAAATTCACTTAGATTAAAATTGAAGTTGTTATTATTTCCTTTAAGTAATAGTTTTATTGTATTGAAAATATTAAAAATATAATAAAATGCTCCTTTTCTAAATGTCTTGATAGTGCTTAGTATTTTTTTTTTTACTTGATTTAAAATTATATGTATTATTAATAGATATTTTGAATTTTCTAATTAATGAAATTTTTGTTGAAGTATCAACTACTATAATTAAAGTTTCTTACATCTGCTTAATGTTCTGAAAAATTTCAGACTTATAGTCATTACCTGTCTGGTTTTGCATTAACAAGGTAAAAATGCTGTTCATGTTGTTTTCTTTCTCTACATCTTCTTAAAGCAAACATATTGGCCTCACTACCTTATATGCAGTTTAACAGTGTAAAAAATTTATACCTCTAAAATAGAGATACTATAATAAATTCTGTTAAGAGGATAGAAATTGTTAAAGATAAAATGTTAGCACTTGGTAGACTAATGTTTCAACTTTCAGACTAAAAATTTGATGTTCTTAACATTTTACATCTCATGATAATTGATTATAAACCCAGCTAGATATTTCCTGAATGGTTTATATTTTGGGAGTGGAAAAGTTATATCTTAATTTTAATTCTTATACATAAAATACATGTTATATTGTTTTATCTTTGGTTTAAAAAAAAAAAAAACAGTTTTTACAACAACAAAAAAAAATGGACAAAAATCAATTTTTGACAGTCAATCAAAACACTAAAGAAATGGTTAGTAGTGTCTAGAACTTTAAATATATAAATCATCATGAGAATTTTAAGTCACATGTTCACAATTACTATATCATTTTTTCTTTGGATTATACCAGTCTTATATAGATCTTGAAAATTAAAGCTGGGAATTATTTAAATTATTAGTTTTAATTGAGATATGTGTATACAAATATTCATGAATAACCTATCTAAGTGTTGTAGTTATGATTTATTTTTTTTATGTTTTACTGAAAAATGGAAAAGAATAAAACAAAAAAGTAAAGGAAAAAAAGAAAAATAGAAAACAAATTTTAATTACTAGATTTTAAAATATTTTTTTGTTGATTATTATTAACTATTAATGACTTTTTTATTTGTTTATAATGGTGTTTCATGAATATAAAAGCATAGTCTGGATTGGCTGGGAAAAAAAATCTATTTCAGCAGAAATATGGATTTGACATATCAATTTATTTATGATTGTGCACCTAAAGCCTTTAAAATTTTGTAAAACTAGGTATATGGTGTGTTAGAACCACGGAGAAAATAAGATGATAAACTTATTGTGAGCGATTAAAAGGAGAAGTCTAAATGTAATAGTAGAGTGGAGAAAAGATTTTTTACCTAAGTTGGTTTTCTGAAAGTAGAAATAAACAATGTCATTATTATAGATCCAAGAATAAGACAATTTTATAAATAACATCTAAAACAAATGATAGATTGATGATGATTAGATTGAAAACATTTTCAAGAGATCTGTTATTCAGATATAATATGCGAAACAGCTATCATAATATAATTCTGAAAATGTCTGTGATAAAATTTTAAATATCATAAATGATATTTCTCCAGGGGAATGATAGTGAGAGGAGGAAAGTTGGAATGTCTTGATGAGGCAAAAGAAGAAAATTATGTAGAAGATTTTGGATTGCGATAAGAGACTAAGTGAATGGGTAATAAATTTTTGGAAAGAACGAAACTTATAGGATTAGTATTTATGCATGCAAAGCTCCAGCTGATAAGAATACATTTTAACGAGACTATGTTTTGTTTGATTCTAAATAATTTTAAAAACAGTATTTAAAATGCATATTACTTTCCCTTGACCTGATGAAGATTTGGATTATTATTTCGAAATAATAAAATTGAGATAATGTTGCAAAAAAGAAAAATTATTGGAGGGTGAGAGGGATATTAAAGAAAAATTTTCATACTTATTGGATAAGAATATAAACATTTAAATAATAGACTAATTATTTGAGAAAGTGAATAAAAATAAAAGATGGGGTTATTCAAGGAAAATTTAAAAGATGCAGTAAAGTCAGTAGATTAGGAGAGAAATAAGAGAGCAGAAAGATTGATGGGTTAGTACTGGGATGAGTAATAAAATGAAATGTGACAAAAGTAAGAAGCTATACAATTTTAAATTTTAGAAATGTGCACCAAAGGCTTAACTAATAAAGTCAGAAAATGGAATCTATAAGATTGTAGGAAATAGAGAAAGCACAAAGAATTTATATATATGTTATAATATTTTAAAATAATCAATCTTAAACAAAATTGAAATCTACAACTAAAAATAAACAAATTTATTTAACATCAAATCTGGCTGTTATTGCTTATTGGAACTTTATAAAATGTTTTTTCTTTTACAATCACATGACCAACTAACTGGCAGCAACTTCATCCAGTGGACATTATTTACATGCTACAATAAATGTAAATAGAAAAATTCATATGTATATAAAAATGAATAAATTTAGAAACTTTTCACAATCCAATTTTTAAGTCTGAAATTTTGACCATTTGAAGTATGATGTAGTAGAATAAAACAACTTGAATGACAGAAGCATAATGTTAAGCGAAATAGCGGTCGAAGATGACAATGATAAAGAAGATGCATTGAAAAAATGTGGAAAATATACAAGTAATTTATAAGAAAAAAAAATCCTTTATTATATAATAATTAAAAAAAAAAAGATAAGAATGAGGTAAATGGTAAAGAAAGAAATGAAAGCTAAAATTGGCAAAATACCAGAAATTACTTAAATTTTTGTTGAATTATGAAAAGACCAAGATAAAAGGATTATAAAAAATAGTATCCAGTAGATTTCCTGTCGACAATTATGGTGCCAAAGAAAAAGTTTAATTCAATAAAATGTCAGGATTTTAAAACAAATTTATTTCACAAATAGCTATGGTAGTAATAACAGCAAATCATTTAAGTCTCTAACTTATTCTTATTTTAGCTGATGTAATGCTAATAGCTTTCTAATAGGTTAATATGTTCTTAATTGAAGAATAGTTTGAATTCAAAAAAGAAGTGAAATGGGAGTAATAAGCTATGAAAAAGTACATAGTAAAGCAAATTGAATTAGTTTATAGAATTAGAAGGAAAGACATTTATTAAGAAATTTATTTATGAATCACATGCTAATGGCTAATTGGACATACATGAGGTATAGATATAGAAATAAGTACAAGGTAAGGCAGTTAGTTGTTGGTCTCTTGCTTTATTTTTGCATATTTATACAATAAACAGCTTTTACATAACACTGCATAGCAAGAGTATATTCCAACAATCTTTTCCAAAGAGAAAGTATTTCCAGCCAACCAACCTAAGAGTAATGAATGATTTATCATTTTTCTATCTGTTGACTAAATATATTGATACCCAATTTCTGATCAATAATTGAATGGCTAGTTGGATTGAACATGAGCTAACTACCTGAAACAAATCCTAAGTTTATTTGGAATGCAAAATAATTTTCAAATTTTTATCAAGTCTCAAATCTCCATTAATAAAGCATAGTAAATGAAAATGGTAATTACTACACAAAATTACTGATTATATATATGTGTGCGTGTGTATTTATGAACAATTAAATCATTATTGTTAAGGATGATCGGTGATAAGAGAGTTCATTGTATCAAATTGGCTACTATAAGGAAGTATTTGTTGGTAATGATAAATTTAATGAAATTCTAAAATATTTGGACCAAAAATAATTGGAGATAAAACTAAAGTAATGGAAATGAGTTGTGGGGAAAAAAATTAAAGTAATTATTTAACAGGAAATTAAACATAACTTTTTAAGAGTCTGAATTAGATGAAATAATGTGGAAGTAATGAAAATCCCCAATGGGCTATATGTAAATTGTTAATAAATGTAGAATGAGCAGACCTACACTAATTTTGATCATATATAAGCATCATTTATTGACATAAGTACACATAGCGTGTGATTTATATGTATTAATGTAACTTCAAAATGAAGTTATAAAATTGATGAATTAATTTTGGAATAGTACAATTTGATGAGTTTTTCTGTAAAATTTCTGGTAGAATGCTATCAATACCAGACACTTTTTGCAGTGATCTAAAGGCATTAATATGATCTCATCTTTCATTATAGAAGTTGGAAAATTTGTAACTGCATTCTCTAATATATTGGTTAAAAAGTCAAAATAATTTTTTAATACACCTGTTCATATCAACTGTGCATTCAAAAAAATTATCAAATTTGTTTGGAAATAATCACAATTTATATTCTATATTTTTTAAAGACTTGTTTAAGACCAGAAAATATATATATATATCAATTTCTTTGACTAACTCTATATTCTTTTTTGCTCAGGTTGACCTTTGTTACCTTTCATTATTGTTACTGAAGCAACCATTTCAATTGGTTTAAAAAACCATAAAAATAATACAACAAATTTTTTGATCACCTAATTATATCAATTATGCATTCAAATAATTTGTCAATTTTGTTGGAAATAATTGCAATTTTTGGTGAATTGGATACATAAAAATGTATATATTGATATTTTATAAGTTGTGAAACTTCTTTACATAATCTTTCCATCTTTTTTTATTTGCTTATTATTTGCCTAAACAAACCTATTGATGACTGAAACTTTCTTTTGATATCATAATCTTTAGGAAGGCTATTTGTTTTTCTAAGCATGTTTCCATTAGAATGTCCTCATAAATTTTGTAATACTGTGTTGTTCTTTGGAATTTCCTATTCAATTCTCTTTTTAACCCTCTCCCTTTTTAAATTTTTTTTTGCAATCATTACATCTTTCATACATTTAGAGTGATTATATTATTAAATATAAAAAATGAAATATATATATATTCTGTTTATGTAATATAGGGAGCATACCAATAGCTCTAATAAGCTTTCATCAATAAGTGTTGCAAGAGAAAGCATTTAAAAATCTCTCTAGAATAATCCCTATTAGACCAATTTCGAGCTCACCTCAGTGAGGCACCGGGACATTCAGACACTAGCCCTCACTGAGGTGAGCTGAAAGCTCAAAACTGGTCTGAGAATAGGGATTATTCTAAATAGAGATTTTTAAATGCTTTCTCTTGTGGCACTTATCAACGAAAGCTTGTTAGAGCTATTGGTACACTCCCTATATTACATATATGTAATACAAGCTTAAAACAAGTCACATAATATATGACTTGCCTTTTCGATTATATATTGTTTCTATATATAAAAGTTTTTCATGGATTAATCTACTTTTCTTTGAGACATTTCAAATCTACACAGGATGGAAAAACTCCCGTCCTCATATTTGAATTTCGTTTATATGTATAAATTTTCCAAAAAAAATTCTCTAAACAAAAATGTCATGTGAGATGTATTCCTTTTTCAAAAAATAAACCACATTACATAGTTGAAAGCTGTAAAAAGTTTAGGGCATTGTTTTATAAATTAACATTAATTTAAAGCAGCAATTCTTAATCAGGTCTCTGGACCGGTGGGAGTTCTTAACGATATTACAGAAAGAGAGCTTAACTATCAGTTATTTTCATAACTGATTATTACTTTTGTTTCTTTTTGATGAATGTGTCTTAGAAAAAAACAAATTTAAAAAAAATTAAGATTTGTTCTTCATTTTCTTTCTATTTTAACTGTAAAAGCGTATAACTTTTGTTTACTTAATATACAACTGCTACAAATTTTGGTTACAATTATAAAATAGAGATAATTTTTTTTTATATATTAAATGCTCTTAACATGCAAGAAACATCATTGTTTTTTAATCACAATTGAGATATTTAGATTTAATTTGAAATAAAAACATGAGGGGGGGGGGGTGTTCAGAAATTACTTAATCAATTTCTAATCCTCCCCTCCCATGCTTTTATTTCAAATTAAATCTAAAAACTCCAATTGTGGTTGAAGAAACTTTTTTTTTTTTGCTTTTTAATGCACAATAAGTAAAAGCATTTAATATAATTTTTTTTATCTCTATTATTATTTAGTCTTTAGATATTTTGCAATCATCTTTTTGTTAAGAAATTCAACTTTATATTAATTCAATTTTGCAAAATGGTCTATAAAATCTTTTTTAAAAAACATTTATGATTATTAAAAATGTTATTCATATCTAAATTTGAAAATTCCAAAAATTAGAATATCATAAATATGAATGTTCTTTTGATTTGATATTTATGCCATTTATTCAATATGTACAGATGAATTTCTCATTTTATTTATTTCTGCCAATACTTCTTTATTGCAAGCTTGTTTTCAAGTCAATTTAGAGCATTGCAATTGCTCTGCTCTAAGACCATTAATGACATTATGATTAGGTGTATATTGGCAAGCATATGCTAGTCAACCCTGGGGCTGCTTATTTGTTTTTAGTACTCCATTTTTGTTATATATTGATAAAAGATGCCTGTAGATTCTTGCACTGTTATGATATCTCCTCAAGCAAACAAGCATTTCTTTTCTAGTCTACTCTGATTTTCTTTCGCATGTCCACAGGCTTTCTTTTTCTGGTATTTGTGCTTTCTTTTTTGCGTCAGTCTTTTCTTTTATATGGCAATGTCCTCTTGCATTTCTCAAACTTATAAACTATTTTTCCATTTTAAAAAGCTCACTTCTTATTTACTGTTGTAGCTGTTGGTAAGTGACTACTTATTCAAATGTATTATTTATAGTATATTGTCATTGTTTATAATCAAATTATTTTTCCATTTTAAATGATGTCTTTATTACTTAATATCTTTAGTTTGAGTTTTTGTTTCTTGTCTTTTTATTTCTAAGTTTCAAAAAATCTGTCTGACAATGCACCAGAATGGACACGATTCACATACATTCTAAATTGTTTCTAAAATTGTTTATGTTTAAGAGGGCAGTTTTTAGAATTTTTCTTTATTCAAAAGATTTCAAAAAATCCAATCAAAATAATGTCTTTATTTATTGATTGATCATTCCAACTGCTTTTGTAAAGTGAAAAATTTTGTTTCATTTTTTTTCATTTGTAAGTTCCAAAAAATACACCATTTAAATTAACTCCATCAATTTTAATATATTCAAAATTCAATCCCTTGTTATAAAAACTATGTATTGATTTAATTAATTTCTTAACCTCTTGTGCACCTTCTGAAAAACTTACTGAAATTTTTTGAATATCTTTTAAATTTGATATCAAAATATTTGAAATTTCATCTGCCCACTACTCTATATTTCTGAAACTAATTACCCTAACCAAAATATTTTATTGTCAAATTGCATGGCTAGTACATTCTAAAAAGTGTTCAAGTTTGAACCATTTCTATTTTCTCAAAATATTTTAAATATCAATTTTAAAACTTTATCAAATCCTTTACTATGATAGTATATATATACACCACACCCTTGCATGCATTGCTTAAAACATACTGAAAATTCTAAAAATGACTTTGAATTTTGATATCAAAATAATGAAAAATGCCTCGCCCAGTGATCCATATTTAAGAAACTAGGTCACCTACCTAAAATATTTTCATGCCATATTGCATTGTTAAGTATTTCTATCCTGAACCAATTCTATTGAATTTAAATATATTAATTAAACTTCAATTTTAATTTTTTTTTAACTTCAATAATAAAAGTGATTTACAATAGTTTACAAACAAACAGAGAATATAACTTGAATAAAGGAATAATCATGAGGATAGTGTAAAGAAAGAAAAAGTTAAATTAAAATAATATTAAAAGATAAAATAATTAAAATACGTATTAAAACTATTGCTAAACAGATTGTAGTAGTAGTATTTGAAAAAGTATTTACTTCGCTTTAACAATTATAAAAGCTAAGATGATCTTGGGTGATTTAAACTAGTGGTAGAATAACAGATTTATGAATTAAAGATCTCTGGATCAAAGTACAATTTAATCACTTTTGGTGTTATGATTTCCACAGACAAACTATCCTACTTTATTTTTACACATTAATATTTATAAATCTCCATAAAATTGTTTACTTTTTATTATTTAATCCTGTCTTTATCCTCATTTATTAGGAATATTTTAGATTACATGTAAGGTATTATTTTTTAATGCATTTTAAAATATATTATTTCTGATATTATACCTGTATATTAGGTGAGTTTTATTGATTTATACTTTATTCATTAGGTTTACATTAGTTTTATGAATAATGATAGTTTTTTTTTGCTTGAAATGTGGTTTTGTAGTAAATCCATGATTAGTAAAAAGAATCTGCATTTTTGAACTATAGAGTTTCAAACATTGACATATGGGCTAGTTGCAAATTATACATATATCCTAGATTATGCCCCAGAACAGAAAGGTACCCACAAATACAGTTTTTGATTTTTTTTGATGAAGGAATCCATGAAAGTAGATTATATTTAAAAGTCACAATGCACCCCACATATATTTACACAATATATAAAAAACATCTGAAAAATAAAAAGAAAAATTCACAGTGCATGGATAATATAGTAATTAAGAATCGCAAGAATAATTTTAAGATTTCTCAGGTCTTCTATTTACGTTGAAAGGCTGAATATACGGGTATCTAAAAAAAAGAAGTCATTCCTCCCTCCCCTGCAATTACTAAGTTATTGTTTATTGTAACTTCAAAGACTTTCAGATAAGAGTTAATTAAAATGTTGAATATAAAATATTGAATCTGCGATTATACAAATGCATAACATATACTGAATTCTATACATATATTGAATTCTATTTTTTCTAATTTTAATAAAATTAATCACTTAATTGTCTGCTGGTCGTTTGATTTTTAGATCACTCTGATGGCTATTTTGAATATAACTGCTCTATTCAATTTTCTCAGATATATAAAAAATATATTGTTATTGAGTTTACAATCGATTCAAAGTTTTAAGCTATTTGATCCACCACTCTATAATTATATTAAAATTCACAATGCTGTAATAAACAATTCTCATTCAGTTTTGATTGTATCCAACCATCTCTTTTCTGAATAGTAGAATTATTCAAAGATGCTGCATCTATGCAATACCCTTGAATGAACTTTTGGTCAGAAGATCATTGATAGGAAACAATGGTAATGTTAGCATGATGCTAATGTTAACAAGCAAATGTATATACAAATGAATCCAAAATATATATTCACATCTTTTTCCCCATGAAAGTATTTTTATTTTAATATACATTTAGAGACTATGAAGTAATAAGCAAGAAGAAAGTTAAGTAACTCATTCAAAATCATTTGAAATGCTATGATATTTTTTTGTTCAGAAAAGCTCCAAGAAAGGATGGATGTATAAATATTTTTGAAGACATTGAAGTAGAAAAATAATTGGCCAAGCTATATATAGTCCACTAATTATAAAGAATTTTAGATGGCTGGAAGAATGCACTAGTAATATTGATATTTTAAAAAAAAAAAAAGATATGAATAATTAAGATCTGTAAGTTTGCTATCATTTTGTAAAAGGCTTTTATTAATACCATAGAAAATTTTGGACTCAAGAAAATTAATAGGACAAGATAGATTCAAAAGCATTAAAAAACAGAGGGAGGTTTATGAACACTGCAAACCTGGTATCCAGTTTCATTATTGTTGGCATACCATTAATAATAATTCTGTATTTGAAAGCTAAATTGGTGCCTCTTATGTTATTAAAACAGGCATTGAGATTATTCAATATTATATACTTTTTCTGGCTTTTTAGAATGAATTCTTCCATCCTTTTCTGAGCACCTTATTTTTTACTTTAAAACATACTTCCAATATCTACACACTATACTGGTGTGGACATTGTTCTGACACATCTATAGCAAACTTTGTCAATATTATTGCCTATAGTAGATCTCAAGCTTGTTTTGGTCAGGAAAATCATTAAATGATCTGACTTTCCGATCCATAACTTTAATGCTAGGACTACTTCTATTTGATGGAGTGGTCTGAACTGCTTTGGACTCAGCTAGATTAACCTGAGAAATGGCCAAATTAAATGTAAAATTAGGATCCATTAACAACTTGACCCATAGATTGTGATCTTTCATAGCACAAATGAAACAATTTTGTTGAGGAAGTCTTTAAAATTGTAGTTAAGGACTAACTTTCTGAGCTTAATAACAAAATCTTTCACTTTCTTTCACTTTGATTGAAGTGATATCTCTGCATTGTTGTTAAGGGGTTTGGGCATAAAAAGTTTAATAGTAGAGATAATGGCTTTGTAGGAGCTATTGTTGCTTATAATATATTGTAGGTCTGAGCTCCAAGTATAAACACAAATGCAGTTAATTTTAATTCAGGCTATTTAATTTGATTAGTCTGTATATAAAAAAAACACTTGATCCATGTAGGTTGGCCAGTTTTCAGAATAGGCTAGACCAAATTCTTCTAATGAGTCAATTTTAGCCATTTTGATTTTTTTCTTCCTACTGTGTGTGTGAGAAAAATAAAGTCTCATCTTTAATAACTAATGGGTAACTATTTGTGTTTGATTTCTAAATTTTTTATTGGCATACTAATAATGTTAGCTGTCAATACTCTGTCATAACTGCCAACTGTTTGGGTTTAATTCATGACTTATGATAAATGCAAACTCATAAAAATGTTTATAATTTATTAATTAAAACAAATATACAAATACATATACAATGTTATTCCTTCATCTGATATCATTGGCTTGGCATAGTGTTTAGTTGCCATGCAACTAAGTAAAGGATTTATCTGTTATGTCCAATTATACTGTAACAGCTTGCCTTGGGTCTGATCTAGGTTTTAACAGCTTTCAGTTTTAACACAAACTTGCTTCATACATTACTGTATAATGGACAACATGTCCTATCATTCAGGCTTAACAGTAAATTGTTGTCTCCCTTTACCTTCAACTGGATTGATTATTTATAGCCAGATCCCCTTACATAATGAAAACAATCAAATTCACTGAACATCACATATCGGTGTATTTCTCCTATTGGATATATATTATCTATTCATATATTTATTGGTTTGTTGCAATGAATGCTTAATCTGATCAAGATAAGATGGAATTTAGACTAATCCATTAGTTGAAAGTAAGTTGAGATATAACAATTATAGATAAACATAAATTGCCATTTTGCATTGGATTGTAAATTATGAAAAGATATTTTTTACTTTATAATCATTTCTGCTATCAATAACAGCTTTGAGACATATTGTTATATTTTTAAAGAATGTTTATCAAAACTATAACACCTATAGTTATGCTACATAATAATGCTAAAAAAGATTAACATTGTTAAGAAAGTATAAGAAAGTGATTCTATATTCCCAAAATTATTTTTGCTGGTAATAGTGCCAACTAAAGGTTTCCAGGTGAAGGTTAATGCTCTTTGCTCTTGACTGCTCTGGAAGAAAAAAGTTGTCACCATAAGCCACAGAAGGATGTGCCAACCCAGAAGGGTTGATGGTCTTGCCCTTCACTCTATTCAAACCTTTCTCTATCAGAGAACTCATAATTTTTTGGTTGGGCTGAAAGAGTGGTTTACATTGCCTGTTATTCATTCTTTAATCCTCTCCACTGCCTTGCCCCTGCCTATAGATAGGCCCCTGTTTTTAAAACTGCTGGCTTGGCTGGAGAAGCTAGTTGCATTGGGTAATGGGGTGGAAATTGGAGGTGATTTATTGTCAGCTAAATTGAAATATTGGAATTTATACCAATTGCTTAACCCTACTACAGCTACTCCTCATGGCTTCTTGGGTCTTTCGAATGATCTGTTAATCATGAAATTTAAATTCTGGGTGTTAAAGGGAAGATTTCTACATTTCACCATAAAAGTAAATTTGACTGCACTCCCCACCAGTAAATTTATACTTATGAAAATAGGCTTTGCCAAACTAAATCTGGTTTGCCAAATGTGCAGTCGAGAGAATGAATCAATGCAGCATTTTTTCTTCGATTGTGTGATACTAAGCAGAGCAATACTCAGTGGTTGGATGACATCCTATAAACAAAAGATTTTTAACCTAAATGAATGCCTGAAAACTGGAATCTTCAGAATAATTAGACTGTCAATCATGATGAACTATACAGTCTGGACAATAAGATGTCATCTAATATTTGGGGAAGAGAAGCAATAATTTACATAATGAACTTTTGTGCAAGATCAAGCTGTCAGAAAGAGAGATCATATGATTTTGCTGGAAAGAATCTATAATGATACCTGGAAGCTTGTGATGTTACCAGAACAATTTCTGCATCAGGGCTGGTGGGTTTTCTTAATGATTTGTCCAAAAGACACTCTCCATAAGCCACTAAGATGGCTCTAGCCATGGTTAGGTGTGCCCATTTTGGGTGACTGAGAGCCAAAGGATCAGTTCTCCCATAATGGTTGTAAGGCTGGAGAACATGTTTTGTTTCCCTGATCATGTTTTATCAAGTAAAGATATTGAACTCTCAATTTTAAGAAGAACGACAAGACTGTTGAAAAGAATGTGTGTTGCTCAAACTGTCCAAGTGCTCATCATGATTCAAGACAATTTAGTTGTTTTTTCCCTTTGTATTTGCTTTACTATCTCTTCTTTGTATTCATAGTCAATAAATTTACTTTTAAAAAATAAATTTTTTGGTAATTATTTTGTGGATTAAAAAGTAAATCAAATGGAGTAAAAATAAATAAAGATGTTTGAATCATCTGTAGTCAGATAGCAATACTATTTTTGAAAATAAAGTATCAAGTTTCTGAAAATATTACAGATAAAGAAAAAAATAGTGAAAAGAGAGAAAAAAGGCCAAGATGATTTTCTATGAATTTTCAGTAAAGAAAAAAAATAGGCTGATATCAATGAATTATAAATATTAAAATTTATAAATTACGTTAGACAATTTATTAATATAAACAGAATTCTAATAGATAAAATTAAGCAAAAAAATTAAATAGAAGTTTTAGTAGGGAAAACAAAAAAAGTTTTAAAATAAATGTGTTCTACCTGCTGCTTATTTATTAATATGATACTATGTTACTCAATAGAAGAGTAATATAAAGACTGAAAAGCACTCTTATTTTCAGTAGAATGAAAATGTTGATTTCCACACATTAACATTGTAATGATAATACCGCAATGTTCACTTTATAAGTATACCATTAATACATAACACATGCACTTACTGATAGATACAAATTTTAGATAACATATTAATAATTATTAATTACACTGTAGAAATATATGCAGTTATCAGATTACATCTATCCCAATTAGCCACATGTGTAAAAAAAATCAGATCATCCTCTCTTACTTCACATGTATATCTTGACTAACTTTCACTTAACAAGTCAGCTAGTGGTTTTAAACTCCTGAATTTCCTTACCAAAACAAATGGCCCAATAATTATATATATATTGTAACAGGCACATACGCCGTTACATTATTTATTTTTAAAAGTTGAGACATTGAAAAGTTCGCATTTAAAAACTACTTTTTTTAAGAATTAAAAAATTGAAAGTTAAAATTCTATCTTAAACTCATATATATGTATATAAAATCACACAGATGAAAAAAATTATTAAAAGAAAACTTTATTAAAAAAAAAAAAGATATTTTAAAACTAAATTTTCAGAAAAAAGAACTTAAAAGATTTAATTAAAGATAAAAATATATCTTCAAGAATGTATACAAATTAATTAATGCTATTGTAAAATGGAAATGATTATTTTAAATAGTTAAAAGTAAACTAGCCCTTGGGCATTTCAAAATATATCAATGTATTCAATGCAGCATGAATACGAAAGCACAATACAATACTGTCAGAAATGTACATATGAACAGTGTAGTTATTTAGAAGAAATATCCCTTGTCCAGTACAGGAATACTTTGTCTGTCTGGCAAGAAGAACAATAAAAAAAACTCCATAGGAAGGGATTGCAGGCCTTTTTGCTGACTTACTATCCCATTCTATGTTTTAAAGGGGTGATCCAAGGAGCAGGAAATATCATCTGTCTCCGATAGTCAATAAGAGATGGGACTATTTTTCCCAAGTGCAGCACATAATGTGATCCTGCACATAGCAGATCTTCATACTACATTTACTAATTACACCAATACATCTAACCCATTAACTCAATTTAACTGTGAAACCAATTACCTGTGATTAACCCTTCCTTAAACTAACATAACTTTATGAATCTATGTAGTTGTCCACATCCAACTTAATTTTAACACAATTAAAAAGTTTTAGCTTAATAAAAAAAAACACTCAAAAAGACAAAAATAAATAAATTAAAGGAAATGATTTAAAAATACATATAATAAAAATATTATTAATAAATGACTTGTTTAGTCAGATAGGGATTTATATTTCTATTTAAATACTGGGAGAAGTTTTATATTTAAAGTTCATGAGTTATTTAGAGTACTTATGGTTTAAAAGTCCATTCTTTATAGTTGCTTGTAATTCAGATCCCATGTTTCTAATTCTCACATTGTCTTGGGGGGGTACCAATGTGCTATTAGCCATTCTGTTGGTATTCATCTGAAGGTCCTTTGCTGTAGCTGGTATAGTTCTTTGTAGGACTTTGGTGTCCTGGGGTCCGCAATATAGGAAAATGATATTTCATTTTTTTTTTTGGAAAAACTTAAGGGATTGAAAGTGCGTCTTTCAATCCCTCCTCCTTCAACTCTCCCTGAAACTCAAAACTAAAAACTGCAAACTGAAAAACTGATTTTATTTCCAATCTTTTCCTTTTTATATCAAAACTCCGGATGAACTGAACATGACTTCATGATGATGATGATTCTTTCACTGTGGTCCGTTTCCTGAGGGATTTTATTGGTTATTCTGTTCTTATTGTTTTTATTGCCTATCAGACCTTTGATTATAAATTTTGAGATGCCCAGGGCTAGTTTATTTAGATTAATTAAAAATAATCATTTCCATTTTTAGCCTTTTATACAATAGAAGTAATTAAATTTTGTACATTCTTAAAGATATATTTTTATCTTTAAATCTTTTAAGTTTTTTCTTAAAATTTAGTTTTAAAATCCTTTTTTTTTTTAAATAAAGTTTTCTTTTAATATTTTTCCATCTGTGCGATTTTATATATATATACAAGTTTAGATGACTTTTAATTTTTAAAAACAGATTTTTATTTGCAAACTTTTTATTCTTAATTTCTAATTGTATTTATTAGAATAATGTAACAGTATGTGTGCCCATTACATATCAGTAAACTAGCTTAAAAAAGTATTTTACTTAGGGTTACTAATGACGGTACATGATTAACGATGCTAATTTACAAAGACTTATTCGGTTAGTAATTTACAAAAAGAGACTATATACAAAAAAATGTTGACTATCATTTTCCTTTGAACCATCTATGCTTATGCCTCCTCTCCCAAGAGTTCCCTTTTCTCTACATTTCATTTTTAACCAACAGTATGACAAGCAAATTATTTATTTAAGGAGGTTGCGTTGAAGTAAATACATTTTAAGAGATAATGGGTTTATACCTGCATATTTGCAGCACAATTATATATACCACCGACTTATTTATGTATTAATTGAAATGCTTAAATGGAGGTTACATTGGAGTAGATTCCCAAAAGACACTCATCATGAAGTGCCACATTTACAATCATAAACTTACGTGGCTATGCATGCCTATACACTTTAAAGCATAATATATATTAAAAAAAATTATACTAACTGCAACTTTTTGACTTTTTCTTTTTTAAAAAAAAACAACAACTTACAATTTAAAATTATTAATATATTTTCTTTCTCATGTTTAATATATGTGCTATTTCTTTCTGGCAGTGCTTTTATAAGATTTAAAGTATACAGCTTTATGTAATTAGATAAAATATTTCATTAGAAAAATTTTAATCAAGGTACTCATGGTTTATTATGCATCATGCCATGTTGGGAGGCCAATTATAATGGTCGGGGATGCAATGACTCTTACATTTTAGTTCTGCCACCAGGGCACCATCAGGCCATTTGAACCTGATTATTTATATAGGTCGGCAGGTACTTACAGTAAGATCCAGAATTTAAATAAATATGACCGAAATACCCCAGTCACTAACTCATGGAGGAGCAGAGATAATATATATTTTATTTTAAAGATTAAAAATTAAAAAAAGCTACTGCCAGATTAACAATACACAGAAACATTTATTTTGCACATATATAAAATTCGGAATTATTTATTTTATTATAATGTTTACTTTAGAATTTGATTTAATTTATATTTTTACTCTTTTTTTTTCTAGAAGTTTGCACAGATGGATTAATTAATATTCTATTAGAGTGTCGAGTATGGATAGACTACATAGATTGCACTCAAAAAAGAAAATATTCTATATCCCTTATTTAACCCCAGGCCAAAAGTTCGCAGTCAAACTAATGCCAATCTATCTGATATATCAATGTATTCAATGCAGCATGAATATGACAGCACAATACCGTACTGTCAGAAATGTACATCTGAACAGTGTGGTTATTTAGAAGAAATGTCCCTCATCCAGTACAGGAATACTTTGTCTGTCTGGTGAGAAAAACAATAAAAAAAACTCCATAGGAAGGGATTGCAGTGTTTTTTGCCAACTTACTATCCTATTCCATAGGCTAAAAGGATGATCCAAGGAGTAGAGAATACCATCTGTCTCCGATGGTCAATAAGAGATGGGACTATTTTGCCCAAGTGTGGCACATAATGTGATCCTGCATGTAGCGGATCTTCATATTACATTTACTAATTACACCAATATATCCAACCCATTAACCCAATTTAACTGCAAAACCAATAACCTGTGATTAGCCCTCCCTTAAACTAACATAACTTTATGAATCTATGCAGCCGTCCACATCCAACTTAATTTTAACATAATTTAAAAGTTTTAGCTTAATAAAAAAAATCATAATAAACACTCAAAAAGACAAAAATAAATAAATTAATGGAAATGATTTAAAAATACATATAATAAAAATAATTATTAATAAATGACTTAGTTTGGTCAGAAAGGGATTTATATTTCTATTTAAATACTGGGAGAAGTTTAATATTTAAAGTTCATGAGTTATTTAGAGTTCTTATGATTTGAAAGTCCATTCTTTATAGTTGCTTGTGATTTGGATCCCATGTTGTTTCTAATTCCCACACCATTCTGGGGGGGACCAGTGTGTTGTTAGCCATTCTGTTGGTATTCATCTGGAGGTCCTTTGCTCTAGCTGCTATAGTTCTATGCAGGATTTTATTGCAGGACTTTGGTGTCCTGGGGTCCTCAATATAGGAAAACAATATTTCACTTTTTTTTAAAAAAAACTTAAGGGATTAAAAGTGCATCTTTCAATCCCTCCTCCTTCAACTCTCCCTGAAACTCAAAACTAAAAACTGCAAATTGAAAAACTGATTTTATTTCCAATCTTTTCCTTTTTATATCAAAACTCTGGATGAACTGAACATGACTTCATGATGATGATGATTCTTTCACTGTGGTCCGTTTCCTGAGGGATTTTATTGGTTATTCTGTTCTTATTGTTTTTATCACCTATCTGACCTTTAATTATAAATTTTGAGATGCCCAGGGCTAGTTTACTTAGACTAATTAAAAATAATCATTTCCATTTTTAGCCTTTTCCACAATAGAAGTAATTAAATTTTGTACATTCTTAAAGATATATTTTTATCTTTAAATCTTTTTTTTAAAATTTAGTTTTAAAATACTTTTTTTTTGTAATAAAGTTGTCTTTTAATATTTTTCCATCTGTGCGATTTTATATATATACGAGTTTAGATGGCTTTTAATTTTCAATTTTTAATTTTTAAAAACAAATTTTTATTTGCGAACTTTTTATTTTAATTTCTAATTTTATTTATTAGAATAATGTAACAGCATGTGTGCCCATTACAATATATAGTAAATGGGACTTGTTAGATTATAAAATTTGATTTTATTCCCAATCAAACATTTATATATTCTTAAGAATCATTTATTAGACAAAAGATTATTATATATTTTTTCTTTCAGATGTAATTTAAACTTCACTATAGATCAAATCTTATTAACTCTATAAATACATAATCATATTAAGTGAACATTTCTTTCTCTATATATACACTCAGTGTCTTTAAATATATTTGAAAACTGTTATTTAATATTCTCTCACTTTATACAAATTAAATACAGCAGGAAAAAAATGACCACAGAGATGCATTTTTAGTTGAGCCAGAATTTTTCAGTGTTAAGCAGTTAGATAGGTCACAATTCATTTTCGAATGTCTTCATTGTAGTTCATTAAAGCTACATTTCCTACATGCGCTTAATGCTAATCATTCTTTAGATATATTCATAGATGATTCTGATTAATCATTCATTAGCTTAAAAATTATCTCGTTTTAGACCAAATATAAACTTTAAACTTAATTAAGATCAATCTACTTTTTCTTAATAATTACCAAAGCACGATTTTAATAATTGAACATCATCTTTTTTTTAACCATGTGTAAGATGATTATATTTGAAAACTATTTAACTTTCACTGAAGTTCAAGATCTTTAATGAAGTTTAAAATTTGTATTTAAGCCAAAAGAAATGTAATCTTCAGGCTAGTAAATGATTTTTAGTAATCCTTACTATATTTATCCAAATTTGATAATTGTTATTAAGTACAGGTAAAAATTATACTGTTTTGTCAAGCATTGGTGGTAGAATGGTCAGCACAGCAGCCTTACAAGCTGTTGTCTTGGGTTTGTGGGTTTGCTTCCAAGCCAATGCTTTGACACATGAAAAAAAATTATACTGTTTGTAAATTGATCCATAGATAAGTAAGAAATGATGAAGAAGGCAATCTGAAAGGGTTTGTGACTTGGAAAACTAAAAAATTCTGGTTTATTTAGAAATACATATTGGACATTATTACCTTTCTGCATTCATTGTTGAAATCAATGTTAAATAATATATATCAAATGTATATGGATATTAAGTTTTTTATCCAACGATAATGGGCCTAACTAGGAAATAGCATACTATGGTTAAATAATAGCACATGATCACTATCATTTCCTACCAACCTCTTAGCACAGTTTAACCGGATGCAACGTTTTAAGTGACGAGATGACACTGCAATTAAGCCTATGAGCAATGGATAACCTCTACAATATGATTGAACTAAGATATTTTCATCCTGCATTAGATAGATAGACAGTGATTGAAAATTTACAATAATTATCTATTTTTCTCTACAAAGCATGTAAGACAGCTTCTCTGACTCAACAGTTTACAATTGCTCTGGTAGTTTGGTGCAGAGGTCGAGTGACAAACTATGTAGCTCAAAGTTTTTGATGACGTTTTTTTAAATAATTTCTTTTATAATAATTTTAATAAAGATATAGTAATAAGTACAGTCAAAGTGAAGTTAAAATAAATTCATTTATTAATCTGCTGAATTAACTTTTGATAGAGTGTCTGTTTCAATGCATAACTTGTAGATAATTAGCAGAGTGTGATAATAATTCTGATTATAAAATATTAAGCTTGAGAGATTTGCATGATTGCATGTATAATAAATAATTGCACAAAAACAAATGATATCTTTGCATGATTTATATATTTATTCATTTGCTCGGTGTTTGGTAAAACAATCTTTATAATAAACAGCCCAATACAGAACATAAGTCCTCTCCAATAGCCTCTTGATAGTGGAATAATGCTTGCCAAATTGCTGGCTGCTAAAGGTTTGAGTAGTTTCCACCCTTCTATTGTTTAGCTAAGATCAACTAATACCCATTTACTGACCAATGTTAGATGGTTAACTGGGTTGACTATAAATCAACTATCTAAAATAAAAATTCTATCTTCACTAAAACAATTTTATTTGGCCTGAATATAATTTGAAATTCTAAATCATAGGCATGTCAAATAGATGCATTATCTCTGTACCTTGAGCCACGTAATACATTTATGAGACTTTGTGTCTAAAGTGCATTCTAATTTTATCTCTTGGCAATGAGCATTACATTAATCAAGGGGAAAAAAAAAAGTAATTATTCCTATAAGTAGTTTTCATTTAACAATTAGCGACTATTTCATAACAAAAATTTTGAAAGTCAAGTTTTCATAACTATGGAAAGCTTTATTTTTATTTATGGAATAGTCAAGTGACTGGATTATGAAAATGATAGGCTGAGTATATTTTCCATTATTCATTGACCAAGTTAAATTTATTTTTATTTTTGGAAAGGTTAAGAGACTTCATTATAAAAGTATCAAGCTGAACACTATATATTCATTATTCATGGCCATGCTGATTATCCTCATCTTGAAATTACGCTGGAATATCTATTGAATTAGAATATAGAATGTAATTAATCTCGCAAATACGTTGCATTTCATTTTCTTTCACAAGTAAATTTCATGTTATATTTAATCTATTTTTTTGATTTTTGCTAATTTAGAGTATTACTGTATAAAATCAGATATACGAATAAGCATCGTTTACTGGTCATATGTCCAGCATAGTTTCATGTTTAGTGATATATATAAAGAGCTAATGATCAATGCTAAACATCTTTGAGCAATATCCCTTATTACTTTGTCGTTCTACTTATTAGACCCTCTCCGCCTTCTTCAATAGAAAAGTAATTAGGCATGCATATATATAGTGTAACTTTATAGACATTATTTATTTTATTTCTATCTGATGAAATTTATTTAAAAACAATAATCACACTATTATTGTTTATTTTACTATAGGAATACTATTATTTTATTTTGAACTAGTAATATATATATTGAACGACATAAATAAAATTTCACGGCATAGTTTTTTCTAATGCAAATTGTTAATGAATATATACTTTTCATGTTATCAATTCTAACGTTATTGAGAAAAGTAATGTAAGAACTTTTATTATATTTTAAAATAATGGCAAATTTGAGCAAAAAAATGAGCGATTTTGTTTCAAAACTAAAATCAATATATGCATTTGTTCTAATTATATGAAGTAGTAAGTAAATCATTTACATAACATGTATTGGAAAATTTACGACTTTCTTTCTTACCGGATAATAAAAGGAAACGATAGGGGGATAGTTTTCTATTCAATTGTAAATAAGATTTATTTCTTAGTAAAAATAATAATGTAAAATGGATTCTATTTTAATAAATGCTTTTATCGTATTTTATTGATACTATACCAGGTCGGTGAAACTGAATTAGTGACAAAAAGACGAGTTATTAAGAGTCACGTGTTTAGAAAAATATTTTGTTATAATGTGATTGGTTATTGCGTTGTCAGGTAAAAAAAAAAGAGAGAGATACTAAACATTTAAAGATGCATCTACTGCTTTTATAGAAATAAATTTTAATATTTATGATTTTCAAATATGAGATGATATAAATCTTTGTGATTTTACAATAATTATTTGAACTCCTAACTTCTTAAAACTTATTGTGAGCGGGAAATTAAAGCCGATGAGAGCAAAACGCTTAATGCCTTTTGGCTCTTATTACATAGTATGACTTCTGAGCGACCGTATAAATATTCAAATTCAGTTATTTCAGAGGATTCCGGTCTGGAGCAAGGAAGCACGGGGGATAGTCCTCCCCCAGACTCTGAAACTACGTCCTTCAGTGGTCGCAGCACTCTCCGGTAAGATATTATTTCATGTACAATAATTTTAAGATAATAAATAATTTATTGATTGATTTATTTACTTACGTAAATTATAATTTGAAGGCGACGAAATTTAATACTTTGTAGAAACTTAAACGTGTGAAATGTAGAGGTAAATTTTTTGTTTTCTTATTAAAAATAATGTTTCTAGTACTTGAATAACATGTGGTTTATAGATTGACAAATATTTTAATTAATGTCATCTTAGTTGTTTGAGATGACATTAACTTTAAGATAACTTTCTGTTAAATCAATTTATATCACAGCTGAACATCTATCACATTAATAAAATGCTTGTTAGCGTGTGCGTACGCGCGCGAGTATAGAAACAAGTGATGAACATTCTATAGGTAAAACAAAATTATGTAAAAACAAACAAAATGGAAAATACCACCACCACTGACTATTCTTATTATTTAATTGTATTAATTACTCAATCTGTCCTTAGCCTTACAATTCCAAAAAATATTTTTAACCATTAATTTTAAATCATTGTTGATCTATGCCTGTCAGATGTTGAATAGCAGGTTGTGTATTATAGTTTTATGTGTATTGAGAACCAAGGTTATTTTACATTTCTTACTACCTGTAGGTCTTGTCTTTATAGCACTCAAAATTTTGTTTAACACAACACCAACAAAAGTGATATAAAAGCACTCAATGTTGCACTTCCACCCCCACCAAATTAAACTATACAGCAAACTATTATATGCAGAAGCTTTTATATAAGATTGTTACTTACTTAGCAACTTTTAAAAAGAAGGAAACGTCAAACAATATGATGTGAACTTCAAACAATTAATGCATTTACAAATAGCAAACCAAAGACCAATGATTAGTAATCAAGTGTTATTGACTGATTGAAATACTTATAGATAAATTATTTCTGATTTTCGCAAGAGATGGTAATTTACATGTAAATGCAAAAGAAAGCTCTTGGTTGGATGGAGAGGATCAAAATAGTTAATATTAATTTAAAATTTAAATGCTTTCTTCTAATAAAAATTTATAAACAGAGATTTAACTAAAAAATTTTAATTTTTTTTATAAAAAAATATATAAAATAATAAAAAAACGAAAAAAAAGAGAATATAAAAAAAAAGCAAAAAAAAAATAAAAAATGATAATTTTATTGAACACAAAAAAGTAGAAACACCACCCCCAACCAAAAACAATGGACAGTTAAAGGGTTAATTCAAATTTCAACTCAATTAAAATTTTTTGTTTATAATGATCAATTTTTTTATAACATTTTATCTCAGTTGTCCTGCTTAATGTAAAGACTTTGTTTACTCAAAATCACCTATCAACAAAATGTGCAAACTTTAGATTGACAGCATAAAGCTGTTATATATATATATTTTCATTTATAAACTGGAAACCATTGTGTCATAAAATTTACAGCAAAACTAATCAACATGTGTTTTTCTCATAATTCAGACCCTATTTCTTCACATTATTCAGCATTAGAAATAATTAATTATGGGCCAATCCTGATCTGTGCATTTGATCTTATCATCGGCCACTTTACAGATTGATCTTAAAGGAAAGGTATTGCAAATATGTAGTAAAAGTTTCCAAAAAAGTTGCTGTGATATCCCTGGCTATTTTTTGGGCTTAAATTTATGTTAAAATGAAAAACTCTTTTCACTATACATGTGATTATTTTATTATTAGATAAAAAATAATTATATGGCTAGTTGGTTAGGAAGTCATATGACACTTGAACACCCAAATGGGATTCATGTGACAATTGAACACCCAAATGGGAGGTTGAGCACTTGAGTTTTATTTAATTGATCAAAGTATTATTTTTTTTTTTACTTTCACAGTTAAAAATTGTTTCAAAAACTTGTAACTCTTAAATGCATCACTCTATCATTGGGTTAACAGCACAGGACACACTATTGAATAACACAATGAAAAAAGCAGGAATGGTAAATTGAGATATCCTAAATCCATTCTATCTGGTTTGAATGTATTTTTTAAATCATAATATTTTGTTAAAAAATTATAAAAAATCACAAAGAGCTAAAACTGGTAACTCAAAGAGTTCTAGGAGTTTTCCAAAATAGATACAGTATTCAAAATTTGTATTTTTTTGAAAATTGTTGAAAATCATTATTTCTAATTCATTTTTTTGGCAAAAGTTTTTCTCAATAATTTTAATTGGTAAAATCATTAAAAAAAAGATAAGCATAAGAAATTGAATTATCATTTATATCTGAGATGTGGTAGTTAGTGCAAAGATGCAGAGTCATTTATCAACTGAATATGAAAACTTTGGATGGATAGGATAAAACTTATTTATATCTTAAATTTTATGCATATTTATTAGTTCAACTTTTCTATTATAATTATTACTAATAATTCAATAACAAAAAAATCATGTCCTTTCATTTTATGCAATTTTACTATTTTGTTGTACAAATTATATTTAATGTTAATTGTTTTAATACCCATATAAGTATATATTTTCAAATGAACAGATAATTATCCATTACAGTTAACCACTATACTTTATTTCTAATTCTAAATATTTTACTTCTGAATATTCTTTCAGCTTTCTTATCTCTGCCTTTGCTTCATTGTAAATATCTGTAGAATTCACTTTCTAACAATATATCACTGTTTTCTAAATGCATGTAATTCTAATATAACTCCACAAATAAACATTTTTTTTTCAGAAAGGACAATGACTGATGATTACTAGACATGTAATCATGGACTCAAAATAAATATATAACAAACAATTCCCCTCTTCCTTAGCATTAATAAAAATTTGTCAATATTACAATCATATTTCTTTATAATCATCACATTGACACTCACCCTACCATCACAGATTGACCTGAAACTCTTCCTTCTAGATAATTACAGTTATTTCTTATTGAATGGCTAGCTGAGTTGTATATTGGATTGCCTATGTTGGAAAAAAATTCTAAACCTGATCATAGAAAAAAAATGTTAGGGTTTACCCAATTCAAATCCCAAGTCATAAGCATGGCACCATGCCATGTTATTCTGCATTTATTTATCAGTCAAATATAATTTATTGTGGTATAAAAACTGATACTAACTATAAAAATTTATTTGAAACATCTATCTATTTACAATTATATATATATATATATATATATAATTGTAATTATATATATATATAATCAGACAAAATAAATATAATAATCAAAATACTTTGTAATAAACTCTACAATATTCAGTATACCAATATAAAAAATCAATAATAGCTATAGCCAGTTTGCAGCAGTGTGTTCCATCCTAAATAGCTTTAACAGTTAATGTTACTCAGGATGGTATATACTGCCATAAGCTGGTCATAGATATTATTGATTTTTTTATATTGATATATGAAATATTATAGAATTTATTCCATAGTATTTTGATTATATATATATATAAAGATTGAGAAAGAAATTATATTTATGTGTATGTATAAATATATATGTTTATATATGAGCAAATAAGTAAGCATATATTTATATAGTTTTAAGATATTACTATCACATTTGCCACTTTATTCAGACTTATGATTGGTTCACAAGAGTGTGCTACTGAAAAAAAAGTAACTTTTGGTGATAGTAATATTTTTAGATTTGAATTTCAGATGTTAATATGAACATAGTTTTATTTATATAGCTTTATATATTTATTGCTTTCAATGAAAAGATTGTACTAATGCTGAAAACTTTTATTTTGTTTGCATCTCATATAAGTATAGATTAATTCAACATGCCATAGTGTAGTGGTTGATGGATTTGTGCACAAAATGTAAATTCAAATCTCAATATTTGAGGATTTTTAAGCAAGCCTACTTTTTTTTCTATGTACCTTGTCATTTAATTATTAATCAATTAGAGATCCTGATTAATTTGTATTGGTTATATGAATGCCTCTGTGAAGCAAAAATGTAACTGTAATATGAAATTTCACAACTATGAAAAGGTATCACATTTTTGTACATGCTTAGCCTATGGTCTACTTGTATATATATATATCAATAAAAGACTTGTATATATATATATCAATAAAAGAAAAAAAAGCAGGACAAAGATTTTATTTATAAAACTTATGTAATTAGAAGCATTTGAACTCAGGATTTTTTACTCTATTCATCCTTCACTCCATCTCAAGCAACCATTACATATGACTGCACACATGCAAAAAAATACATGAGCCCCAATATATGCATTTCATGCAGAACCAGCACTCATGAGTTGGGCCAGATCATAATCTCCCACACACATATACAATCAGTGCTCAGTTTATATTAAGATAGCAATTCCTCAAGCTTTAATGAACAGACTTCAATTTTTTCACTTTCCAACTATTCAACCACCCGTTTCATTGAAAAACCAATTATAATATCAAATTGAATAAAGGCTATGAGCATTCTATCATCAGTTTTTCAATGAAAAAGGCAGTTGAATAGTTGGAATGGTGAGAATATTAAAGCCTGTCCATTAAAGTTTGAGAAATTGCTATCTTAATATAAATGAAGCACTGACTGTATATATTGTTGGAAGATTATGAGTGGACCCAACTGATAAGTGCTGGTTCTCATAAAATTTGCATACTGGGAATTATAATATCTTTTTTGCATATGTATACTCATGGGTATCGGTTGACTGAGGTAGAGCAGAGGATTAATAAACTGAAAAATCCTGACTTCAAATTTCTCTAATTACACATATAAGAAACATTTAGTATAAGCAAATTAAAATACTCCCTTGGAACTACAGAACTTATCCAATACACAGATTTAAATATTTTATCCATTCAACAATGTAGATTTAAATTAAATCTCACTGTGCTGCCAACAAATCATTTTCTGATACACAGAGAGGTTTAATCAAAATAGATTCGACATGTCAACTTTGCAAATATGAAGAAGAGACCATTGAACATGTCTTTCATACATGTCAATATTAGGACCCTATTAAAAAATTTATCATAGCTTGTACCAATGTTAATCCTAAGGAAATTTTTTCAATTAAAGCCACTATAATGAGAGGACACTTCCCTGTAACCAGGATCGCAATTTTCCTTACTTTTGCCATCTGGTTACTATGATGTCAATTAATCTTCAAAAATAATAACTGTGATTTAATCTCTACATTTTGTAAAATCATAGAGAAAATTAAAATGAGATCGAATAGTAGCCCCTATGAGAATATTTAATGATATCTGGGCAATTTATCAGTTGCATAAAATCTGAATATTTCACCCCCAAAAATCCAAGAACTCTCAATTATGAACAATCCTTTGCAGTCACAAGCTAACCAGGTATTGCTGGAGGTTTAAACACAAGATTAATCACAGATAGCAATGCTTAATAACCATAAAAATATATTGTTTTTATATTGTATTTCTAATTGACCAATAAATTCTAATTTAAAAAAATAAACAATGTAGATGATATCAAGAATAATAGTTTACATATCTCAAGAATAACTGATGAAAAAATTTACCATTCTAAATTTTGTCTAGATTCATTTATTACTAAATGGAAGTACTTTATCTTTGTCTGGCTTTTATCGAAATTTATTTCCAAAAGAAGATTGCAGAAGTTGGATATAATTCTTTACACCTAACATTTAAAAATATTACTGTCAGTTTGTTATTTTATATTTGAGATATTGGAAATACTAGAAGAAATTCAACAATATGATGGAAATTTTAACCACAACTTTACTTAAAAACCAAGTAGGAATAGAATTAGATTTATCAATGGATAGTGCTTATTAATTTAATGAATTAAAAGATTAATAAAAATTAAACTATATGCAGAGAACAATTTTCAAAACTCGAAGTAATTCCTTGAAATAATAATTATTAATTCGAATATAAGTAATAACTAGCATATCATGTAAACCGAATAATGTTCTTGATCTCAAGTGATTAATGGAGCACGAAAGTAATAAATGCATCAAATAACCGGATTTATTAATTAGACGTAATGGTTGCATATTGGATTAATCTATGAAAGATGAAGTATATTAATGTTAGAAGATGTTTCAACTAGGAAGTCGATTATGTTTGTTTACAAACATGCAGAATTTAAAACATTTTTCTATTATTATAAAAATTTATGCAAATTAGAGTCTGATAAAAAAGATAACTGATCAATAATGAAGATAATCTGAGAATAAAATTTAGTTGGCGTAAACTTTTCTTATACAACAAAAATTAATAAAGTATGCAGAAAGGAATATAAAGTTAGGTTTAATTCCCTAATCACTTCGAATGAAATATAACAATAAGGATAGAATTGATCCAAAAGAATGCTTACAAATTGTATACATAATTAACGAGAAGGTCCAGACTGCTCTTATATTTACTGAAAAGAATCATGGGTAAACATTCACATAAGAATAAAGTTGCACATATAATTGTTATAACCGAATCAAAAAGAATCTTGAAATGTCCATGTTTTTGGATCATGAAAGAATATTTGTTTGTGTTTTTGATCCTAGGAATATAAAAATAGTTTGCAGCAAACAATATGATAAAAAACAGGAAATAAAAGACATATAGTTTACTAACAATCCAGACTCAGCAATGAAATTAAGTCTCTAATAATATGTTACATTGTGTTTTGGAGCAAGCACACACACACACACAAATCAAATTATTTCCAATAGTACATTAATGGTCTATTTAAATAAATCATACAATATAATATAAAATATCTTTATATAACAGCAAGAATTGTATGTATATAATAACAATAATAATACAGAAAAGTTCTTTTAGGCAAATATTGATTTTTGCCCTTTTCAAAGTATTGAAACTATTTTACAATTTCAATCTACATTGCATACATAGCAACATCTATGTCTTTTATATAAAATTAACTAGAACCTATTATAACAATGGTACAATATGTACAAGGAAGAAACAACACCCTGTATAAATGTATACTATATAATTTTTCATTCATTTATCATTAGCCAATTATTAGTTAAATTAATAGATGTTTTATATATATCATACAATTATATTTATTGCTTATAATAACTTCTTTCATATACACTTTAATGCAAACAAATTTTCTTTAAAAACTTCTTTATTTTTCTTACAGTTTCATCAGAGCTTTTCATACTTCATCTGCTTTAATTAAAAAAGCTCTGATGAAGATTGCTGGATAGTCGAAACTGTAAGGAAAATAAAGAACTTTTTTAAAATAAAATAAAGAAGTTTTTTAAGAAAATTTGTTTGCATTAAAGTATATATGAAAGAAGTTATTATAAGCAATATATATATATATATTATTAAGATATGCAAAGAAAGTAAAAGAGAAGAATAAGAGTATATACTTCTAATTATGTTTTTTGTAATTAATGTAATTGATTCCATATGTCTTCCTTCTATTAGGTTCTTTAATATAGTTTAAAGGTTTTATATTTTTTACAAAATCTATTTTATGTCAAATTTAAATAATGAACATATAAGGCAGATTTATTATATCTTTTATTAATTGTATTACTATATTCTTTTGCTCTTTTATCTAATTGTTTCCCTATATGTTCCTAACAAATCATACTGCAATTTCCTCAAATAATTTATATACAATTCCTTTTTTTATATTTCATATCATCTCTTATTTTATAATTACCTATGAATTTGTCAATATTTTTGCTAATTGACCATCGTATGTTAATGCTTTTGCTTATATAACTTTACTTTTTAATAATGTATGATCAATTTTAGGAAAAGATGAAAGTTTTATCCATTCTTTATTATTTTTCAAGCTGCTATTATTATAATTTATAATACAATTATTATTAATATTTAAATTAGGTGATTTATAATTAAAAAGTATATTTTCAATACTCTTAGGGTTATATCCATAATTTTTGTATAATTCAATAAATTGTTCATTTTGTATCTATCATTTTTAAGTTTAAATTTTTTAATAATTTCCATGTTTTGTATATGGTCCAACATATTGTTATCTAAATATTTGCCTTTTGAATATGGTCTGCAATAAGAATGCATTTAAGGATTCAATTATTAAGAATTTTAGAAATTTTCCATCTTTTGTAAAAAGCATTTATATTAAAGGTCAAAATTATCAATTCAGAATATAATGTCCATTGATGAGGAAAATCATAAAAAAAGGTTAGAAAATGAATACCACATATGATGACACTTCAAATAATGACAATAATTTAGCAAGCTTAATATAATCATATAACTCTTTATTCTATGTCTTTTTCAGTCTTATAGATATTGAATTGATGTCAGATCTGTATACTTATGCAAGCAAGCTGGCTTAGTTTCAAAAAATTTAAACTGCTTTTAAATTTTGAAGAGTTAATTTGATAATACTAAAGTAAATTCTCTTATTCTTCTCTTTCACTTTCTTTGCGTATCTTCATATAATCATATATATTACTTATAACACTTTTTCCATATACACTTTAATGCAACAATTTTTCTTAAAAACTTCTTTTTTTAATTGTCATTTTAGTTAAAGCAGAGAAGAAGATAGAGCTCTGATGAAGACTGCTGGACAGTCAAAACTGTAAGGAAAATAAAGAAGTTTTTAAGAAAAATTGTTGCATTAAAGTGTATATGGAAAAAGTGTTATAAGTAATATATATGACTAAAGTAAATAATAAGTGCTTGATGGATAAACTTAGATTGCTTTTAAAAAAATCCAGTCACTCTAGATCCATATCCAAAAAAACTTCTCACTGATGAAGTCTGTAGATAAGGATATAACAGCACAGGAATAGGGTTTATAAAGCACTGCTATCCACCATTTACTGCCCATGACTACACAAGCTTACAGTAGAAGTAGTGTAGATATGGGTTTGTTACTGAGAATACCTAAATATTGATGCATACTTTGTATTCTATGTGGTGAATTATGTAGAATTTTATTACTGGAATAAAAAATCTAGCACTAAATATCTCAAAACTTGAAAAGTATCACAAATTTTTAATGATGGTTGATGCATTATATTTAAAATAATCTTATACTATTATCTACCATTTAGTAATAATAAAATGTTGATCTTTAAATAGTTATTCGCAAAGCAAAAAAAACCTTCAATAACTCTCCTGAGAAAAACAGTCAAGAAAAAAGTTAGTCTAACTCATGGGAGTTTAGTAGATTTCAATCTTTGTTTTACTATTTAGTTAAAAATGGATGAACATACATTTATCACATAATAATTGGATAGTTAATTGGGTTATCTGTGGGTCAATCAGTAAAAAGATAAAGCATCAACCTATTAGAAATCCAAAATGAAATGGTTAAATACAAATATTGAATATAATATGATCTAAAGTTAAATTTATTCTCATACTTTTTTCTTGTAAATATCTTCTTGCATATATGCAGTATGATGTTTAATAAAGTTTTATTTAAAATATATATAAATAGTAAACTTTGATTATACCATTACAAATATAAAAAAACAAGTGTCATATGCTTATTAAAATAATTAACTGAACATTATTTTGTTTAATATTTTTGTATTTGTTAATTAATCAGTTTCACATAAAATATATAATACCATAATTGTGTGATAACATTTCTATTGTCTGAAAATAACAGAATGTTCAAAGATACTTAATATATAAAGTTCAGATTATTTTGTCATCAGATGCTTAAATCTTTGCATATAAGATGAAGATATGTCTACCAAAATAAATGTATATTGATAGGTTTAACAGCTAAATACTTAAAACATATTTATAATAGAGTGCACTAAAATTTATGTTTTTATAGTAATTTTTTAAAAATCTGTAACACTTGGTTTCAAACTCTGGCCTAAATAACAATTTTTAACTATAGATAATAGCATGTTTTTAAAACACACATATAGATTCAGTATCTACTGCATATACATATCAGATATTATAAGCCTATTAAAACAAATAAATTTATAATAGAGAAATTAGAAGAATTATTATTTTTCATATTTTTTATTAACTGATTTTAAGATTTTTATTTCTTAAGTGATAATGTGAGAATTCCAAACATTATTGTAAATAATAAAATTTATAGTTTGTTAAGGTTAGTTGTAAAAATGTGAGAAAAAAATATAAAAAATAATAAAGTAAATAATATTTTCCTCCTTTCTTTAGTAATTTCATTTATTTACTAGTTTTAATTTTTTTAAAAAAGTAATAAGAAAGATGAATAGCTAAATTTTTAAGTAATGGTTATCAGTTTTTAAAAGAAAATGATATTGTAACATTTTGTTAAAGAATGTTATTTTTTATTTAATTAAAGATGAATTTTTCTTTTTCTTTTAATGTATTTTTCAAATCAAAGTATAATTAAAGAATTATACTGTTTTTTGATAGTTAAGAAAAAAAAATAACTACAGAGGAATTTCAATAATTAAGATTAGATTTTTTTTAATTAAAAAAAGGAGAAATAATCTTTTTGTAAAAATATACTAAAGTGGGAAGGGTTTAATGCTGTCATGTCTGAGATAATATGTGTTGCAGATACAAGATTATTTAAAAAAGATAGGGGACAGGTTAATGCATTAGACTTTAATAAAAGCTGTAGCAGCCCAGCTGTAAAGGAAACAGACAGAAGTTAAGTTTTTATTCTGAAATAAGACTAACCTTACTATTGTTTTAAAAAATGTTTTTTAAAATGAATTTGGAAAAAACAATGTGCTAAGCATTAGTTAAAAGCTGAACATTACCAAACATCATTATGTAAACAGTTCACTAGAAAAAATGTAAAAGAATACCCTTGGAAAATATCTGCAACAACCTTTGTATTCCAGCCAAAGGCATGACTGCCTCAGTCTGTGTTAGCCAGATTACAAACTTACATTAGAAAATGGATAAATTCAGCCTGTACTAACCTGAAAATTATTATATTGTAAAATGGATAAATTTAGCCATGTTTAACTACTTTGCATGAACACAATGGAAATTTGAAGCTATCGAAGGAAAATGTTAATGGAAGAATTTCTGATTGTTAAATATGAACATTTGGAGAAACTAGTAGGCAAAGCTGACCTGAAAAGAAAATTAAAATTATAAATTCAAAAAAGAACTCAAAAGAATGAAACCATGTTAATATAATGGATTGTAGTGTGCACAGCTACATTTATAGATCATTTTTAATATAAATAATAATTAATAGTTGTAAATAATTCTATTTAAGTTATTTTAAAACATGGTTTTTTATTTTTTTTATTTTTCTTACAAAATAGTAATTAAGGATGTGTGACCTTTCCATTTTCATAAAAAAATAAAGATTTTAATTAATCTTAAATTTTAACTTTATTGTGAAATGTTGTTTTTTCAGTTTTAATCATTGAAAAGGAAAATAACTCTATCAATTAAAAATTAATGAATGTGGTATTAAAAATCAATTGAATAATCTTATTTTGTATATGAAATTATATTTTTTGATAAAAATGTATTAGGCTTGGAATTATATTGTTATATCTTTTTCATATTTATTAATTGATTAGTTAATTTCATTTAATAATTGTTAAAATAATAATGTTTATGTCTTTATTTCTCCAGCTATCTGTTCTATGAAATAGTAGTATGTGACTTGATTTTATTATATCACAGTGTTTGTAAGGGATTTATGCATTATCCCAGTAAATCTATTTAAATTAGATCAAGCATATATATTTATTTTTCTTGTGCACTGTCACAGTTCCTAAGGTCCTTGTGATCCTGATCTTACTCTAGAGGAATAACAGTTAATTTATTTGTATGTGGGATGTATATTTGTGGTTATACATACAGATATGGATGGTGCAAAGGCTAATCTTATCTTTAAAATTCATTCACTACACTTTATTTACAAATTACAAATTAGTTTAAGTTGGCTTATACACTCATTATGTATCAGGATTCCAGCATTATTTTTTATGATGGATACTTTAACACTTAAACATTTGCATATAATGTTGTAAGTTTGGCATTGGATATAAGATAACTAGCCTGTTTATACTTTTTGGATCTGATCACAATGAATGACTGTTGACTATTCTTGTTTAATGCTGATGATGTAACTTATTATTATAGAAATAACTACTTATTTTTATTAAATGTTGATGCTTTCATGCTCCTTTTATATTTATTTATTTTATATTTGTTCAGTGACTATTAATTCATTGATAATTGAGATGCTTAAGATATTATTTGGGGATGATGATGAATGTCTTTTACCCATATTTACCCATTATTTACATACTGCTACAATGTGCATATGATGTAAACATGTTGTTATATATGTACAATGAGATCTGATACAACAAAAGCATATAGAATAAAAAAAACAGCACAACAAACCCTTTTTCTGACTAAATCACAATATATACAGCAAATGCAAATATATACAATAAACTCTATTTCAAGCAACGAAGGTCTTATATATTTTAAAAAAAATATTCCCTTATATGGTGTACTGGAACAATTTTAACAATGGGTCACAAAAGCAAAAATTGAAAGCTGTTTAATATTCACATAAAAAAAAAAAATTTAGAAGTGAAATTATGATAACAATCATGGAAGTCTAAATAATAAACAATCATTGGACACCATTGGTTGAAATAGCAGTAATGGCTGATATAAAAATTATGTGTGAGACATTTCAGAGCACTGCTGCATTGAATATCATCTTCATTTGTGATCTTATTTTCATTTCATTTTCTTCTGCAATTTGTTTATATTTATTAGTTCTTATTTGTTTCCATTTTTTTTTTATCTTGACAACAGAAAAATAGATGAAAAAATTGATCAAGATTGAATTTTTTTTAAAAAAGAAATCATTTCTAAAAGAGAAAGCAATAAAATTGATCATAATTTAAGTTCTGAATATGGTATGGATAAATCATTGATTTACACTAATTTTAAAAAGTGACAAAATTTAGAAATATTCAGGTAGTGAAAGGAATTTCTAGAATGAGTAGTTTTCATTGTACCACAAAAGAACAAATGAGAACTTTTGCTAAGTATGGATTAATCAAAAGCCAATGGGAAATGTTAGCGTAATAAGAATCATTTATGAAAAAGTCAAGCAATTGAAGAATTTTTTGTTATCTTCACAAGTGTTGTTTCTGCAAAGGAGTTTATTGCCAGTAAACTCACTGGAATCAGAAATGAAAATAAATGCAGTTTTACAAAGTACGGTGAGGTAGTTAGTGCAGATAAAATCATTGATGAACATTATATTGCAAGAAAGTGGACATTCTAATGTCATCAATTTGTGATTTTTTTAAAAATTTATAAGTTTGTTTCTGTTTTAATTTTATACTTTTAGAAGATGAAATTTTGGTTTTTAAAATCTAACTGCACAGTATTATTTACACCAATTGGTTTTATCCATAGTTTTATATTTATATTTTTGAATTTTTCTGCTAAATGGTTGTTTAAAAATGTAATTTTGTCTAGAATATAGACCTGAATGAATTACTGTTAAACCTATGTATTTCACTATAAGTTGCAAGGAACAGAAATTTTATATTCCTGGAACCAAATAATTTGTTGTTCTATACTCCACTATGTATATGTAAACAAAGTAAACTCAGACAAAAAGTCATTGTTGACTACTAGTAAATGTTTAGCTTTGGACTATCAATTAAACGTGTGGTTTCCTAGCAACATCATTTGCTGAACTACAGGGAAATTCTCCACTTATTCCTTTGTTTCTTTTATTAATCTATAAAAATGAGTAATTTATTAAATATATATATAGATGTGTGTGCATACTGATCATACATTATGAACTAAATAAACAATTAAAATGTAGAAAATTACTTCCTTTTTTTTTACTACTATCTAATTTTTATTTAATATAACTGTACAAATGTTATAATTACATAACCTGAAAATAATGATATGGAAATTATGATTTGGGATGAGACCTATTTGTGTGCGTGCAGTGTATGTGTAATAAAAATATAATAGCTAAATAGCTGATGTTTCAGTACAATTCCTCAGAGCTTCATCTTTCTCAAATCATAAGAATGTGTTTAGTGAGATTTAAAATCATTATATACATAAACATTAAAAGTCTAAAGCTAAACTAGTCAATAAATAATCATAATTATCCCAAATTCACAACTAAACCATACTAGCCAAACAACAACATCTCTAAAACACCAACAATGGTTTCACCACTACAAGCAGACAACTAAACCCGACCAGCCAAAGAAAATAACCTCTACAACACAAACAATGGTTTCATCGCTATAAGCAGACTTCTCTGCTTGTAGTGGTGAAATCATTATTTGTGTTTTAGAGTTTATTTTCTTTGGCTAGTATTTTTTTTAAATATATATATATCAAATGTGTTGACTTGAACCTGGGCCATCTGCTTGGAAGGCAGCTATGCTACCCACTAGGCCACCAATGCTTGACTACTTTGAGGTAATTTTGATTATACATACAATTTATGAATATAAATACATAAAAGCAATTAACACTTAAACAATATCATTATCAAAACAATCAGTAATCTCAATTTAAAACAAAACAACACTCTCCATATAGTAGTGCCATCTTGTGCTAACAAGAGCAATCAATGGATGCCAGAAGGCTTGTGCATAAAATCCCTATCTAGTGCCTACTCATCCAACATCCCCAGACTAGTTTCTGGCTTGTGGCCTTCATCAGTGAGGAGCCTTGGATCTGAGAGCACTGCACCTAGATCTTGATCATGTGATGTTTAGTGGTTTAATCTCAATTTGTTGTTAAACCAATTTTTTTTAACAACAAAGGTGGAAATCCACCTTTATCTATTATCTAATAAGTTTATATAGACACTAAAGATTGCAACTTGATTACAGAGAAT